>JBBPBO010000004.1:33607471-33864097 GCA_037974295.1 Cicer cuneatum | reverse complement strand
ATCCTTCTTCTTAACCAACAACACCGGAGCTCCCCATGGCGACACACTTGGTCTGATAAATCCTTTCTCCAACAAACCTTCAATTTGACCCTTAAGCTCGCTTAATTCCAATGGCGACATCCGATACGGTGCAATTGAGATAGGTCCAGTTCCTGGGTGCAAATCAATGAAGAACTCCACCTCTCTTACCAGGGGTAATCCTGGAATTTCTGTTGGAAATACGTCCGGATACTCTTTCACTAACACCACATCTTCTATGTTCACATCCATCTTAGTCTCCATGTTAGCCAATGATAAAAATTCATGAGTTCCTTCTCTCAGTGATACTTCGAGTTTGTTAGCAGCCAAATACCGAACGACTTCAGGTTCGGGGAAAAGAACTAATTTGCGAGCACAATCCAAGACTACGTAATTATACGACATCCAATCCATGCCGAGAATGATCTCGAGTGATTGTAGGGGTAGACAGATTAAATTAACCAAGAAATCTCTATTCTGAATCGTTACAGTACAGTGTAAACATGCAGAGTTTACGGTCAAAGTCTTAGCAGGTGTGGAAACAACCAAATCAAAAGGTAAAGCAGGCACAGATAACTTCAAACGATTCACACAGTCCATAGCAATGAAAGAATGGGTTGCCCCCGAATCAAAAAGTGCAGTTACTGTGTTACCTGCAATCTCGCAATCTTGCTGGATTAAAATAGGAGCTTGACCCCTAGCTTCAGCACCCATGTGATAAACGCGACCTCTAGTAGTAGGACGAGTAGCCCTAATCGCGTTCACAGTTGGTTCCACCTTCGGAGCCTTGCAATCCCTTGCAAAGTGTCCTGGCTTATGGCAATTGAAATAGGGAGAATCCTTTACGGTACAAGCAGTAGCGTAATGTCCTTCTTTCCCACATTGGAAACAACGAACCCCTTGTCCTAATTACCTTCCAAAATTTTGATTTCCCGGCCGATTCTGGCCTCTATTGTTGTTCTGTGGCCGGTTATATGGCTTAGCAACTTGCTTCCCTCTATTGTTCTGATAGTGCATTCGAATAGGTCCTCCTGAATTAAAGTTCCCTCCTCTGTTGGCCCTCCTGTTCTTCATATCTTCAAGCTCTCTACACTTCTCCACTAAGACTTGGAAACGTTGAATTCCCAATGGTAAGACCGAGTCTTGAATCTCATACTTCAGTCCATTTTGGAAACGATGGCATATAAACTGTTCATCAACTTCTTTCCGGAAAAATCTAAAATGCCTTGATAGAGATTCAAACTTAGCTGCATATTCCCCCACCGTCATGTTTCCTTGGTGCAATTTCAGAAAATCGTCACCCAACTTGGTTCTAGTGCTCATCGAGAAGTATTTGTCCAAAAACTTCTTTTTGAACGACTCCCAATTCACCTCCTCATGAGCTGACCCCATCAGTAGCCTTGTACTCCTTCACCAATACTCTACATCCCCTATCAGCAGATAGGTAGCATAGTTGACTTTTACCGCTGCTTGACAATTAATCATTTCAAAGATTTTCTCCATCTCTTGAATCCATTGGTCCGCTCTTTCTGGACCCTCATCACCCTTGAACTTTGGAGGATTATGACAACGAAAATCCCCTAGCCCTCTTGATTCAGCAGCATGAATCTCTCTTTCTCTTTTCTCCAGATCACGTTGAGTCTTCGCAGCCATCTGTGCAGCAACAGGCGCAGCCATGTTATTCATCGCTTCAGCCATCCTATCCTCCCGGCTGACGTTGGCTATTGCAGTGTCGTCTCTTCTTGGAGGCATTGTTTCCTACAAAACCATCGCCACTTCAGTCACACCACAACTTACACAAGACTTGACACTTTAACTACTTGCTCCTATGCATGATCAGATAATGACTCAAAATCAATAATTTAATCAGAGCTTTTAACCCAAAACTTTAACCAAATGCTCTGACACCACAATTGTAACACCCCGAGTTTAAAACACAGTGCGAGTGTATTTTGTTCATTTCAACCGAAATAAATAAATGAATTTCTGGAATTTAATTCAAAGGAATTAAAATAAAATTAAGATTATTTCTTAAAATAATTTGTCGTAATCCAAAACGACTAAAAGTAATTAATTAATTACGCCATGATTATAACCAAATAATATTTTTTTGGAATTTGTTCTTAGAAATATATAAAAATAATAATAAACGTTGTCCTGGACCCACCAAAATATTTATCAGAGTGCGGAAAATATAAAATTATCCCAAATTAAAATATTATCAGAGCTGCGGAAGGAAAATATACAATAATCCCAAAATAAGTGAATACAGTCCTCAACACTAGGCCCTATACAAAAAGTCTAGTTTGATCATGCACTAAGCTACAATAGCAAGTAATTTCCACCGCCTCCTCCACAAGTCTCGTCTTCACCCCAGTGGTCCGTCCCTCTACGTTGTCCACGAATACTCCGTACGTGAAAATCAGGGGAAACTAACGACTTTTTCGTCGTTAGTGTAACCGTCGGAGGGACGGGTTTGGATATCATCTGAGGGCAAAGCCCAATTTCCACAATAATAGTAAAGGGTCACCGACCGAAATTAACAAATAACACATAGCATTTATATCAACAGTAACAAATATATCCATGGCATATCATATAATAATGATGATAAGTAAGGATGCTCATTTTGAAATTTCATGACATGTATGCCTTTTTTAACAGCAACCAAATTAATATGGAAAACATGTTGTAAGTACAACCATCAACTCAACAATCACAATCATTCATCAAAAAATTCAGATTCCATAATATACTTACACTCATCAATTTCCAATCATCAACACATATCCAAATCATGACCCACCGGTCAACCACCCCGATGAAGTATGTATATGCTCATGTACTCAACTTCTTGGAATTACCAAGGTGCAGTCGCTCACAGACCAGCACAATTTACATATGTTTGACTTTAATGGCTAAGATGACCATGGTGCAATCGCTCACAGATCCGCACCAAGGCAATTTCTCAACTGACCAGCACGTTTTACATATACCAAGGTATAGTCGCTCACAGACCAGTACCAGTGCAGTCGCTCAACAGACCAGCACTCGTGCAGTCGCCCAACAGACCAACACATTTTACGTATTTGAATGGACCACCACGAACACGCGGCCACTTTGAACCCGGATAGAATGGACCACCACGAACATGCGGCCACTCTACAACTAATCATGGTTACTACTTTCACGTGTATTAGCCTCTCAAAGGCTAAATACACAGAAGTTAAATCCTCGCACGGATAGAATAGACCACCACGAACACGCGACCATTCCGCAACCCACTACAGTGGTTACTACTTTACTTCGCAGACCATCACGGTTACCGCATTACTCTATGGCCCATTGCGGTCACCACCTGACTATGCAATGCATGGACATGCAATGTTTTGTCTTCACTGAAAACAGTATGCAAACATCAGCAAAATTTAGCCTTTCCATCATTTCCCTAAAATCACCTCAACCCAAATAATTTCATTGTCATCACATCAAAAAATATATTCAAGCACCACATCATTACCACTTCACACTATCTCAAAACCCCATTTTAATTCATTACAAGTCTTCCCAATGTTTTCCCCAACTCTTAAAGTTAATAAACACATGTTTAAAATTGAGTTTTCTGGAAAAACCGAATCTGTATTCGAATACAGCTTCCTTGTATTCGAATACAGAAGCTAAAACAGTTCAGAATTAACACTCTGTATTCGAATACAGCTTCCTTGTATTCGAATACAGAGGCTACAACAGTGTAAACTCAACATTTTTCACAGCATCAATAAAGAACTCCAGAACCTCATCATCACCACCCCAAACCATCTCAAAAACACCATTTTAATTCATCACAAACCTTCCCAACTCTTTAAGTTCAATAACCATTGTTTAAAACTGAAATTTTTGAAAAAAAAAACAAGGTGTATTCGAATACAGCTCCCTTGTATTCGAATACAGAGGCAAAAACAGTGAAAAATCAGCATTCTGTATTCGAATACGAGGCTGTCATAGTCGAATACAGATGCGAATACAGTGGCAAAAATTGTAGTCCTGTATTCGAATACAACAGGGTCGTAGCGGAATACAGAGGCTAAGTTAGAAGCAAAAATCCCTTATCTGTATTCGAATACATAGGCTCGTATTCGAATACAAGTTCAAAAATTTGAATAAAACTGAAGTTTTGCAGGCTGTATTCGAATACACTCATGCCGTATTCGAATACACCTTCGAATTTAGTGAAATTTCACAGAAAACTTCAACACGTTTTCAAATTCTTTTTTTTTTTGAAAAACCAACACAACACCAAAATAAAATCACCATTCTTTTGAAAACCCTAAAACTCAAAACATTTTTCATCAACAATAGATTTTCCAGAAAACACTTCCACCATTTTAAATCCTTTTCTTTTTAAACCATCATCATCACCAGACTATTTCACCATAAGAGAAACAGAATCACCAACACCAGAACAACATCACAGTTTTGCTTAAATCACCCAAAACAGAATGTCAAACTCCAAAACAGAACATGCATTTCCAAACATTTGCATTTTGAGCATTCCCAAAACAACATGCAAAGTATTTTCCAATATTCATTCACAACCAAAATAAAATGCAAAGCATTTTCCAGTTTCCCACACAAACAGAACAACATTGATGTATTCAGTCAAAACAGCAAACATCACAGATCATCAAACCTCGATAGAATGCATTTTTCGCATTTTATAACAACATGCACAAGAGTTTTATCAACATATGCATTTTGATCATCCCCAAAACAACATGCAAAACATTTTCCGACTTTCCCACATAAACAGAACAACGTTGGTATATCAACCAACACAGCAACATCACAGATCATTTAAAACATCAACATAATGCATTTTTCATCCTTCAAAGTGCATTTCATTACTACCCCCTTAAATTAGTTTCGTCCTCGAAACTACATGTTACTAAACAACTGAGGCAAAAATTGCAGTCCTGTATTCGAATAAGACATGGTCGTAGCCGAATACAGCGGCTAAGTCAGAAGCAAAAATCCCTTATTTGTATTCGAATACAGAGGCTCGTATTCGAATACAAGTTCAAAAATTTGAATAAAACTTAAGTTTTGCAGGCTGTATTCGAATACACCTTCGAATTTAGTGAAATTTCACAGAAAACTTCAACACGTTTTCAAATTCTTTTTTTTTTTTTGAAAAACCAACACAACACCAAAATAAAATCACCATTCTTTTGAAAACCCCAAAACTCAAAACAGTTTTCATCAACAACAGATTTTCCAGAAAACACTTCCACCATTTTAAATCCTTTTCTTTTTAAACCATCATCATCACCAGACTATTTCACCATAACAGAAACAGAATCACCAACACCAGAACAACATCACAGTTTTGCTTAAATCACCCAAAACAGAATGTTAAACTCAAAAACAGAACATGCATTTCCAAACATTCGCATTTTGAGCATTCCCAAAACAACATGCAATGTATTTTCCAGTATTCTTTCACAACCAAAACAACATGCAAAGCATTTTCCAGCTTTCCCACACAAACAGAACAACATTGATGTATTCAGTCAAAACAACAAACATCACAGATCATCAAACCTCGACAGAATGCATTTTTCGCATTTTATAACAACATGCACAAGAGTTTCATCAACATATGCATTTTGATCATCCCCAAAACAACATGCAAAACATTTTCCGGCTTTCCCACATAAACAGAACAACGTTGGTATATCAACCAACACAGCAACATCACAGATCATTTAAAACATCAACATAATGCATTTTTCATCCTTCAAAACGACATGCAAAACAGTTTTTCTTCAAAAACAATAATGAAACATTATTAATGCCATAACTGTATGTATTTACAGCCCTAATGAAATCTAGAAAGTGGAAGGTGCCCCTTACCCCTGTTACGTTTCTGCTCCCGTTCACGTTTCTGCGTAAAAAATCGGCGAAGTTTCCGTTTGCGTTTGCCGCTACCAAAGTGGGTTCTCTGGCTCAGTAATGAGGAGAGGAACAACTTTTGTTCTTGGTACTTGGTGTTTCGGTGCTTGGATTTCCATGTAATCTCACTTTTGAGCAACTCTTTTTTTTTTCTATAACGTGAAACAGAATGGGAAGAGGAAGAATAAGGTAACTGTTTCATGCAGTAAGGGAGGAAATGTGTTTGTGTCCTTCTATTCTGCCCTTCCCATCTATTTATAGACACACTTAGGTGCCACAAGTAGAATACTTATCTAGCTTTGATTTTTAAGATCAAGCTTCTTGTTCTCACAGTAAACATAAATATCAAACAATAATAGTATTTCCAGCAAGATGTAACCTCTATGTCAACAGTTTCAGTTTTACTCTGAAAATCCTCTTGTTTCTGATTTTCAGATTCTGAATCTATATGTTCTGTGATTAGATGGTTTGGATGAAGGGATTTCAATTCCCTTCCTAGTTCGTAGTGTTGATGAATTTTACTGGAGTGTTTGAAAAACTCTCCTGATTCTGATTCATCTCTTTATGATGATATATCAAGTTTCTCTGATAATTCTGGAACTGATGATAATTATGATTCTTCTGGTTCTGGAATTGATGGTAATTCTTCTTGTAGTTCCAGGTTTGTTGATATGAGTGATTTCTGTCTGTTATGATTTGTGTGATATGTGTGATTTCTTTGATATTTTCTGTTCCTCCTATGATACTTGTTCTGGTTTTGATAGGTATTGTGTTGACCAGTTCTTCTTCTACCAGAGTCAATTGGCTTCTGTTTGGTAGATGTTGGAACATAGACCTTTTTCCCTTCATATGTTGCCAGCATCCATTGACCAGGCACCATGATTGGTGTTTCACTTTGGTTGCTTAGAACATCTGCAACATAAACAATTTTATCTTTTGGTACCCAAATCTGGTTGGGTCCAAGTATGTTAGTCTTGAAAAGTTTCTTGTTTTTCCTTGTATTTAGCATAGAACAAGACACATTGGAATGACCTTTCATGTAACAAACAACACACACAATATCAGAGGGAACAGGTTTAAGCACAGGTTTAGGTTCAGTTATAGTTTTTCAAATCCTATACCTCTATTTCCATTCCTACTGACTCCATAAATCATAGAAGCATATTTGCTTCTTTCCATACCATTAGCAAGAAATTCTTGGAAAACTTGTTCATGCATATCAGAATTACTTGTGATATTTTCAATTGCTGTTGAATTATGATTATTTTTCAAATTTAAACTTTCATCTTTAAGTTCAGCAAAACTGTTTTTCAAGCATACATTCTCTGTTTTCAATTCAGCAATATCAGTTTCAAAAATGACACTTTCTGTTTTAAATTCTGCAATCTGATTCTTTAAAACATTAACTTCTTCCGTTAGATTTATATTTTCTTTCTTCAGAGTTTTCAGTTTTAAAGATAATTTGTAATTACTGTTTAAAAAATCATTGAGAGTAGTAATCAAATCAGATCGAGTGAAGTCAGAATATACCTTAATTTCATCATCTTCTGATTCTCTTCCAGAATCAGATTCTGTGTTGGATCCAGAGTTGGTTTGAGCCATCATAGCCAAATCTGCTTGTTCATCTTCAGAAGATTCATCAGAATCATCCCATGTAGCCATCATGCTTTTCTTCTTTGTTCTGAAATCTTTCCTCTGGTACTTCCCTTTCTTCATCTTTGGACATTCTGACTTGATATGTCCCAATTCATTGCATCCGTAGCAGATGATATCTTTCTTGTCATGTGTATCATCACTTTATTTGTTGGACTGCTTGGAATATCTTTTGGAAAATTTCTTTCTTCTATTGTGCCACATCTTTCTAAAATTTCTGGATAAGAAAGCAATCTCTTCTTCCTCTGAATTCAGACTTTGATCGTGTGAATCACTATCTTCTGATGTTGCTTTCAGAGCCTTCTATTGCTTGGATTTCAATGCTAGATTTTTGTTCTTCTTCTTGGGTTCATCTTCTTCCAACTCAATTTCATGTGATCTAAAAGACCTGATTAATTCTTCCAGCTTTAGAGTATTCAGATCTTTAGCTTCTTGAATAGCAGTAATCTTTGGTCTCCACTTGATTGTTAGACTTCTAAGTATTTTCCTTACATGATCAGCAGTAGTGTAGCTCTTTTCTAGTACCCTTAATCTTGATACTAGAGTTTGGAATCTAGAAAACATAGTTTCAATGTCTTCACCTTCTTCCATCTTGAATAACTTGTACTTCTTGACTAGAATGTTAGCCTTTGCTTCATTGAATCAGGACATGTTGATCCCTTGGATCTTTCATCAAACACTGTAAAGTGCTCAGCCTTGAGACCGAGCTCTGATGCCAATTGAAGGTGCAAACACGGGAAGGAGGGGTTGAATTGTGTTTGTCAAACTTGATTTCTTTTTCTGTTTTGTTGAATGTTAATGTGAATTATTCGATATATAAGTAATCAGATTCAGCAGCGGATAATAATAACATAATAACACATCAATTTATATTGGTTCACCGTTAACTAGGCTACGTCCAGTCCCTTCCTCCAGAAGGCCTTTTCACTAATTCAAAGTCCTTTGAATTACAACACCACTGACCCTACAAGCCAGTCTTTCCAAACAGCCTGACAACCCCAGACTTTTGAGGAACAACAACACCTTGACTATACCAGCCAAGTCTTCTCAAACAGCCTGACAACCCCAGACTTTTGAGGAACAACAACACCTTAACTAAACCAGCTAAGTCTTCTCAAACAGCCTGACAATCCCAGACTTTTGAGGAACTTCACAACCTTAAACCTACAAGCTAAGTCTTTTACTAACAACCTGACAACCCCAGATTTTAGAAGAAACTTCAACACTATAGGATTTAATATAAGGGATCGAAATTAGAACTGAGTAATTACTTCTGGAAAGTTGATACTCACAATATGCTTCAAGTGAACTAGAGTGTTTGCTTCTGAATAATTTATGATGACGATCAGCTTCATACTCTAAGAAAAGAACACTTAGAAAATATTTATCTTTTAAGAATGTGTTTCTCTCTTTTGAACTCTCTGAATTCTTATGAATTTTTGCTTGAGTTCTTCTATTTTTCGATGCTTTATTCTCTAGCATTAAGCCTCTATTTATAGTTGAAATTCAGGCTTCACTAATGCTTTACTTTTGCAGTGTATTTCGATTAATCTGTTTTGAGAATATTTTGGAGTAGTTTGCACAGATTCTGTTGAGTCTTTTGCTCACTGATGCTTTACTTCTGGTGTATTTCGATTAATCCGTTTTGAGCATTTTTCTCCACTTCTGTTTTGAGCATACTTTTAGCTAGATTTTGTTTCTCGAGTCTTTTGCTCCAATTCTGTTTTGAGCATTTTTCTCAGATTCTGTTTTGAGCATATTTTTAGCTAGATTATGTTTCTCCAGTCTTTTGCTCCAATTCTATTCTGAGTATTTTTCTCTAACATATTCCTCTGACTTATTCATCTGATGATCATCCTCTGGTGACGTCATCCTCTGATTTCTACTTCTGGTGACGTCATCTTCTGGTGACATCATCTTCTGATTTCTGCTTCTGGTAACGTCATCCTCTGATCTATTCTTCTGGTCACATTTTTCATTCTTCTTCTAAGTCAAATATATTATTTTCATAAAATACATTTGTTAACATCAAAACTTTAATTGCAAGAACCAACTTGGTTCCAACAATCTCCCCCTTTTTGATGATGACAAACAATGTATTTTTTATAATACTTTTTCTTTCTTTTGACTTGGACTCCCTCTAAGACTAAGCTTCATTTTATATTTTCTCCCCCTAAGTCTAATGCCCAGATATCATATCAAATACATCATACATCATCTTCTCCTCCTTTCAAATACATCATCTTTTCCCTCATTTTATATTTTCTCCCCCTAAGTCTAATGCCCAGATATCATATCAAATACATCATACATCATCTTCTCCTCCTTTCAAATACATCATCTTTTCCCTCTGATATTTTATCAAATATTACATCTTCTCCCCCTTTGTCATCAGACAAAAAGGATTGAATGAAGAAAAGAGATCCTCTATTTTTTTTTAATTATAAAAGTACACGAAAAATAAAATAACAATACAAAAAATTAAACTAAGCTATTAGGTTAGGGATGAAGATAAGATTAAGGTTTTTCTTGATGAAATCAAACTTATTTTCAGGTAGTGGTTTAGTGAATATGTCAGCCCATTGATGTTCAGTGTCTACAAACTGAATGTTGAGTACTCCTTTCTGAACATAATCTCTGATGAAGTGGTGTTTAATCTCTATGTGTTTGGCTCTAGAATGTAGGATAGGGTTTTTGGTTAGGCAAATTGCATAGGTGTTATCACAATAGATGGGTATGTTGGATTCTAATATTTTGTAGTCTTCAAGTTGATGCTTCATCTAGAGTAGTTGAGTGTTGCAGCCAGCTGCTGAAATGTATTCAGCCTCTGCTGTTGACATGGCAATGGTGTGTTGTCTCTTATTGGACCACGAAATTAAATTGTCTCCTAAAAAGGTACAATAGCTACTGGTGCTTTTTCTTTCAAGTTTATATCCAGCATTGTCAGAATCACAGTATCCACTCAGTTTGTATATAGGAGTTTTCTTATAAAACAAGTTGAGATTGGTAGTGCTTTTCATATATCTAAGAATTCTCTTAACAGTAGTAAGACGAGATTCTCTAGGATCACATTGAAATCGAGCACAAACACACACACTGAATATGATATCAGGTCTAGAAGAAGTAAGGTAGAGTAATGATCCTATCATTCCTCTGTAGATTTTCTGGTCATCTTTTGTTCCTGATTCATCTTTATCAAGTGAACAAGTAGCATGCATTGGTGTGGCCATAGGTTTGCAATCACTCATCTTAAACTTCTTGAGAAGTTCCTTTGTATATTTAGTTTGGTGAATGTAAATACCTTCTGGACATTGTTGAATTTGTATTCCTATAAAGAACTTAAGTTCTCCCATCATAATCATTTGAAATTCATGCTGGCCACTAAAGCAAATGTCTCAGTGTAATCAATATATCCTTGCTGATTGTAACCTTGTGCCACAAGTCTTGCCTTGTTTCTGAAAACTTCACCTTTTTCATTTAGCTTATTCCTAAAGACCCACTTGGTTCCAACAATGTTCTTTTCTGGTCTTGGAACTAGATCCCAAACATCATTCCTCTTAAATTCATTTAAATCTTCCTGCATTGCAATAATCCATCCATCATCTGCTAATGCTTCACTAACAGATGTAGGCTCAATCGTTGAGATTAAACCAAACAGACTTATATCTTTTAATGATGATCTGGTTCTTAAAGAATCACTTCCACTTCCAATGATCAGATTTTCAGGATGAGATGACTGATATTTCCATCCAGATTTCTCTTCTGACTTCTCATAACTAATTCTAATTTGATCGGATTCTTCCTTTGAAGATGTGTCACATGCTTCTGATTTGCTTGTATCATTCACTTCTTCAAATTCTGCTGGTTTGTCTGCTTCTGCTGGTTTGTCTGCTTCTGCTTCCTCTGATTTTGTTAAATCTTTCCATAACTCATATGGTGTTTTAAAAAACATAGACCTAATAAAAACTCTATTCTGAATGTAACATGCAGTGTTGATTGCTTCAGCCCAAAAATGTTTTGCAACATTTAAATCATTTAACCTAGTTCTGGCCATGTCTTGGAGTGATATATCTTTTCTTTCTGATTCTACTCTTTCTGCTGATATATCAGGTTCCTCTAATAATTCTGGAACTGATGATAATTCTGATTTTCTGGTTCTGGAACTGATGGTAATTCTGATTCTTCTGGTAGTTCCAGGTTTGTTGATATGAGTGATTTCTCTATCTGTTCTGATTTGTGTGATATGTGTGATTTCTTTGATATTTCTTGTTCCTCCTATGATTCTTGTTCTGGTTCTGATAGGTATTGTGTTGACCAGTTCTTCTTCTACCAGAGTCAATTGGCTTCTGTTTGGTAGATGTTGGAACATAGCCTTTTTTCCCTTCATATGTAGCCAGCATCCATTGACCAGACACCATGACTGGTGTTTCACTTTGGTTGCTCAGAACATCTGCAACATAAACAATTTTATCTTTTGGTACCCAAATCTGGTTGGGTCCAGGTTTGTTAGTCTTGAAAAGTTTCTTGTTTTTCCTTGTATTTAGCATAGGACAAGACACTTTGGAATGACCTTTCTTGTAACAAACAGCACACACAATATCAGAGGGAACAGGTTTAAGCACAGGTTTAGGTTCAGTTATAGTTTCTTCAAATCCTATACCTCTATTTCCATTCCTACTGACTCCATAAATCATAGAAGCATATTTGCTTCTTTCCATACCATTAGCAAGAAATTCTTAGAAAACTTGTTCATGCATATCAGAATTACTTGTGTTATTTTCAATTGTTGTTGAATTATGATTATTTTTCAGATTGAAACTTTCATCTTTAAGTTCAGCAAAACTGTTTTTCAAGCATACATTCTCTATTTTCAATTCTGCAATATCAGTTTCAAGAATGACATTTTCTTCAATCTGATTCTTTAAAACATTAACTTCTTCTATTAGATTTGTATTTTCTTTCTTAAGAGTTTTCAGTTTTAAAGATAATTTGTAATTACTGTTTAAAAAATCATTCAGAGCAGTAATCAAATCAGATCGAGTGAATTCAGAATATACCTTAATTTCATCATCTTCTGATTCTCTTCCAGAATCAGATTCTGTGTTGGATCCAGAGTTGGTGTGAGCCATCATAGCCAAATCTGCTTGTTCATCTTCTAAAGATTCATCAGAATCATCCCATGTAGCCATAATGCTTTTCTTCTTAGTTCTGAAATTTTTCCTCTGGACCTTCCCTTTCTTCGTATTTGGACATTCTAACTTGATATGTCCCAATTCATTGCGTCTGTAGCAGATGATATCTTTCTTGTCATGTGTAACTTCACTTTCTTTGTTGGACTGCTTGGAATATGTTTTGGAAAATTTCTTTCTTCTGTTATGCCACATCTTTTTGAAATTTTTGGATAAGAAAGCAATCTCTTCTTTCTCTGAATTCAGACTTTGATCGTCTGAATCACTATCTTCTGATGTTGCTTTCAGAGCCTTCTTCTGCTTGGATTTCAGTGCTAGAGTTTTGTTCTTCTTCTTGGGTTCATCTTCTTCTAACTCGATTTCACGTGATTTGAGAGAGTTGATTAATTCTTCCAGCTTTAGAGTATTCAGATCTTTAGCTTCTTGAATAGCAGTAATCTTTGGTCTCCACTTGATAGTCAGACTTCTAAGTATTTTCCTTACATGATCAGCAATAGTGTAGCTCTTTTCTAGTACCCTTAATCCTGATACTAGAGTTTGGAATCTAGAAAACATAGTTTCAATGTCTTCATCTTCTTCCATCTTGAATAACTTGTACTTTTTTACTAGAATGTTAGCCTTTGCTTCTTGGACTTGCTTACTGCCTTCGTAAGTTAGAATCAGACTATCATAGATGCTCTTTGTTGTTTCTCTGTTAGTGCATTTGTCGAACTCCTTGAACGTGATTGCATTGATCATGGACGTTCTGGATTTGTGATGCAACTTGAACATCTTCTTCTGATCAGCATCCATATCTTTTCTGGAAATTTTAACACCATCAGCATCTTCTGGAGCAGTATAACCATCTTCCACCAAGTTCCAAAGTTCAGGATCTTGTGAAATAAAAAAACTTCTCAACCTGTCCTTCCAGTATTCAAATCATTCTCCATCAAACAGAGGTGGTCTGTTGATGTTTCCTCTAGTAGCTTCTTCATTGAATCCGGACATGTTGATCCCTTGGATCTTTCCTCAAACACTGTAAAGTGCTCAGCCTTGAGACCAAGCTCTGATGCCAATTGAAGGTGGAAACATGAGAAGGGGGGTTGAATTGTGTTTGTCAAACTTGATTTCTTTTGTTGTTTTGTTGAATTTTAATGTGAATTATTTGATATATAAGTAATCAGATTCAGCAGCGGATAATAATAAGATAATAACATAGTAATTTATACTGGTTCACCGTTAACTAGGCTACGTCTAGTCCCTTCCTCCAGAAGGCCTTTTCACTAATTCAAAGTCCTTTGAATTACAACACCACTGACCCTACAAGCCAGTCTTCCCAAACAGCCTGACAACCCCAGACTTTTGAGGAACAACAACACCTTGACTATACCAGCCAAGTCTTCTCAAACAGCCTGACAACCCCAGACTTTTGAGGAACAACAACACCTTAACTAAACCAGCTAAGTCTTCTCAAACAGCCTGACAATCCCAGACTTTTGAGGAACTTCACAACCTTAAACCTACAAGCTAAGTCTTTTTCTAACAACCTGACAACCCCATATTTTAGAAGAAACTTCAACACTATAGGATTTAATATAAGGGATTGAAATTAGAACTGAGTAATTACTTCTGGAAAGTTGATACTCACAATATGCTTCAAGTGAACTAGAGTGTTTGCTTCTGAATAATTTATGATGACGATCAGCTTCACACTCTAAGAAAAGAACACTTAGAAAATATTTATCTATTAAGCATGTGTTTCTCTCCTTTGAACTCTCTGAATACTTATGAATTTTTGCTTGAGTTCTTCTATTTTTCGATGCTTTATTCTCCAGCATTAAGCCTCTATTTATAGTTGAAATTAGGGCTTTACTGATGCTTTACTTCTGGAGTGTATTTAGATTAATCTGTTTTGAGAATATTCTGTAGTTTGCTCAGATTATGTTTTGAGTCTTTTGCTCACTGATGCTTTACTTCTGGTGTATTTTGATTAATCTGTTTTGAGCATTTTGCTCTACTTCTGTTTTGAGCATACTTTTAGCTAGATTTTGTTTCTCGAGTCTTTTGCTCCAATTCTGTTTTGAGCATTTTTCTCAGATTCTGTTTTGAGCATATTTTTAGCTAGATTCTGTTTCTCCAGTCTTTTGCTCCAATTCTGTTCTGAGCTGAGCATTTTTCTCTAACATATTCCTCTGACAGATTTTTCTGATGATCATCCTCTGGTGACGTCATCCTCTGATTTCTGCTTCTGATGACGTCATCTTCTGGTGACATCATATTCTGATTTCTGCTTCTTGTAACGTCATCCCTTGATCTATTGTTCTGGTGACATTTTTCATTCTTCTTCTAAGTCAAATATGTTATTTTCATAAAATACATTTGTTAACATCAAAACTTTAATTGCAAGAACCAACTTGGTTCCAACAGTATTGACGCTAATTCATTTAATATTTAACCGTCTCATTTGATGATAAACTTATATCATAATATTATACCCCATCGGACATATTGACACTTATTCATTTAATATTTAACCGTCTCATTTGATGATTAACTTAGGGCTGAAAACTAAAACAAAAATGAGGAGCATACCACCTCTCATCCATCTTCTCTCACCAATTGCTCTTGATTCTCATGAATCCTAAAAATACACATTCTTAATCTACGTGTATGCTATTATTTTTATATATAACTATTCTATTAATTCCTTCATTATAAAGGACCGCTTTATTTAAAAAACGTTTTTTTTTTAAACTAAACTTGCTTGTCTATAAAGTAGTTAAAATGGATGGAATATAGTCATATAAATTAAGCAAACAATTGAAAGAGATTTAAATGCCAATAGACACAACTTGTTGTAATGTTGTATTAGCCATATAGCTAATTCTACTTATTGAAAAAAATGTTGTTATTGTTAATGTTGAGTTGAATCAATAATGAGCTAAATGGAAAAAGTATTTTTTTTTTTTTATAATTAAACTATCTTTTGTACACAACTATAATTACTGGTTATTTTTAAGTCGCGAATTATTTTTAAGTCGCATACGTACGACTATAATAGGTGGAAAAACTCTTGTATATACGTGTATACATAATAAGATACATAATATCAAACGAATTGAAACATGCTATCATATAAATTATATAAATTATGTCTATAAAATTTAATCTTAATATAAATTAAAATTATTTAATATTATAATATTTAGATAACTCAATATTTTTATAAAAATAATTTTTGACATATCTCAATAACACATCAACAATTTTATAAAGAATAATTTCTATGCATAAAACATTTTTACAAGTGTTTAAATTAGACTATGATGTTGCTTTAATTTCTTAAGTTATTTTTTAAAATATATCTACACATGGTTAAATAGGATTGAATACATGTTTAAAAAGTTTTACAGTAATCATTTATAAAAATTAAATCCAATTTTATATTAATGAATTTTGATTTCACTCGATCAATAATAATTTATGTATTTATTTTTATCTTTAATAAATTACTCGAGTCTATTATGAAGTGAGATGTTGAATTAATAGAAAAACTAAGACAATGATACTAACCAACAATAGATATGAAAAAGATTGGAATTTGTAGTTCTCGTCTAGTTCTCCCAAGAGTTGCAAAATTGTTCACTAATTCATACCAAATTTTAATATTTAGTGGAGTGAATGTTGAAGATTCAACCTAACTTTTTTTTTACTTAAAATTCAACCTAAATTAATCTTATAAACAGAGGTGACAAACTTCTTTCATTTAAAATAACATAAACTCTGATAACATCTTTAAATTTGAGATAAACCAAAAATTCGACTATATAATTGACTTAAAAGGTAAATATTTTCACTTATAAATACATTTTAAGACTATGTATCATATAGGTCTTTAACTAATATATCTTTCTATTTTGTTATTATTTTTTAAGAATTTTCTCCCACTAATTATGAAAAAATTGGTACAAATTATGACGAAGTTTCTGACTCGACTCAATTAATTTTGAGGAATAAAAATTACAGAGACACTTCAAGAATTTGATGTTCAACCTACCCAGAGTCCTAAAAATGTAATTCATGAAATAATTAATTTCAATTTATCTAATACAATTAACACATTATCTATAAGAGAATCATCAATATTCAAAAATATTTAAATATGTGTATTATTGATTCTTGGAGTGAAGCAATGTTAAAAGAGAACAATGTTCAAAACCATTAAATCTACCGATGAAAGTTGGTTCATTTAGTAAAGAGTTGGTCCCCCTACCACTAAGTCGTGGGTTCAATCTCAATATTATTGTTATCAATAATAATTTTCATCCTATGATTGCCCAAGAGATATTGATGGATTTTTAAAAAATAGATATACTAGCAAAACAAATCGTAGAGATGACGAAAAGGTAGCAAATATTAGTTCGCAGAATCATTATTGCTAGTGAAAAATCTTTTACGGAAGTAATTTCAAAGAAAATACATGATTCAAGAAACTTTTTTAATATTTATTTATTTATTTATTTTTTCTAAGTTAGGTTTATGTCCCCAAATTTTATTTTTCATTAAATTTTTAGCATAGAAAAAAGACATTCCTGTGATTCTTCACTCATTTACACTACTAACTACTAGTATATGAATGAACACCAAAAATCTCCTGACAAATTCCTGTAAGTAATAATAACAAAATCAAGGTTCTTGGTTGAATGTCACCAAGCAAGAAAATCAAGTTTACAAATAAACACCTATATCTTGTAAATCACATTATTGCTAACAAAAAAACCTCATTCCCTAAATCAACTTTTACATAAAATAACTATGAAATCCACCACACAAAAAGTAAATGTTTTTTCAAAGTCTTAGATGGCTAAAATGATGCACTCTGTAGTTTATAATACCACCACCAATCATTCCATACTTCATTTTGTATGGCTTTAAAAGTTAGAGCTTATTGGAATTTATTCCCTTGTACAAGCATATATCTCCATTAACCATTTTACATATGCAGTTTATTATAACGATGGAATGCACACTGCAGCATTTTCTCTGGTACCTTTGAAGCTGATTTAAAAAAAACAGAAATCAAAGTTAGCAACTGTAAGAGATTTAGAAGATATCATGATTGTACTTGATGATAATAGAGAACATTAAATGATCTGTTAGAAATAGTTTTATCTTTCTCCTTTCCAATTATGTATGCTCTTATGTTGTCAATAGTGCCGTTATAGCGGAATAGCATAGAAGTGCTAGGGTTTGGCGTGGCGTCATCTCCCTGTGAGCTGCGGCCACAAATTACGGTCATCCTGCTATCCGCTATAGCAATTTGGAATCACTCCAATTGCGTCTAATGGAGATGAGGAGTTGGAGGTGGATGAACAAGAGTTGGAATAAGTGATGAACAAGATAATATTGATATGGTGAAACTTCGAATTGACGATGAGGCAGACGCATATATTTTGATTACTTTTAGAGCTTGATTTAATTGGATTGTCATTTTGTTTAATTTTAGAACTTGATTTTGTCATTTTAATGAGATGTCATTTTGATTGCATTTAGAACTTATTTTGATGGAAAATGATACAGTTACTTATAATTAAGTATGATTGTCCCTTTAAATTTTTGTATTTTCCTATTTTTGAGTACTTATGTATCTTGTTGGAATTTATATTTACATACATTGTTTCTTTAGTCTTCTCAATAGCGGCCATCCAGTTATACCGCTATAGCATTTTTCAGCTTCGGAACTACACGCCGCTATCTGGGATTAACAACATAGATATGTTCTCAAAAAAGGGCAGCTTAGTGCACAAGGCTTCCAGCAAATAGGGTAGATGTATGCAATCTTAATACGTTCTCAAAAAAGGGCAGCTCAGTGCACAAGGCTTCCAGCAAATAGGGTAGATATATGCAATCTTATCCCCGCAAGTGGAGAGAATGTTTTCAAGATTTGAAGCCATGACCAGTCAAGGCAACACCTTGCCACTGCGCCAAGTCTCTCCCACAGAATTATAAAATGTTTTATAAGGACATATAAAATTTATAAATATTAGTTGTTTGTTTTTTGTCTTTCACAATAACATTAATACAACTATGAGTGTTATTTTTTCTTCCCTCTAATGAAACCCTATAAATTTGACAGAATCTTAGTTTATAATAATATTACAGCCTAGACGAAAAACCAATTGATAGGCGAAACCCAACTTTATTTTGCAGGAAAAAGAAGACAACTTGAGTGAACGAGCACTAATAATCACATTTTCTAAAGTAGTAGTAGACAAGTCAACACTCAATGACTAAATTGCAGAGTTTCAGTGAAAGCTTTGCGAGAATTTGATTCAACAGAATATCTCGAATTCACAGATGAATCTTCTACCAGAGGTGAGAGATTGATTTTCAGGCTCGGAAAATAGCACCCTTGATACCATCATAGAAGTATAGTTCAAAGAGAAAATTGAGCGACATAGAAACTGAATTATGATTCATCAATAGAAAACAGACTATTATAGTATTTATAGTATGGTTACACACTTGCACTAACTACACCGTAACTACCTGTAACTAACTTCAAAAGTGCTGATTGTATTCGAGTGACTTGGGTTTTCTTACTTGAGCATAAAACTGAAGTCAACATTTTTCCCAAATTTCATCTGGCTGGTGTGATCGAGGGCAAAATTTCAATTCTCCGACGAGTCTTACGAGTCTCCAACGACTATTTCAAATTTCAATTCTTGCTTCCTTCTGTTAAAAAACTAGGGCAAAATTTACGAGTCTTCATATGTCACAACACCACAACACAATGGGACGCCAAGAGAATAATTGACACCTTCTAAACCAAAGTTGAGTTAAGTTGTTTGAGAAAAATATAGCAAAAAACTTCAGAGAGGATGCTGTTCTAACAGCAACACATCTTATCAATAGATTACCCTCAAATAGTCTTGGGATTGAAAAGCCCCACGAAAATCTTAAACCTTTTTGGGGGTGTTTTGATATTGTGGTACATTCAATGATGATTTCTTAAGATATAGTTGGATATTTTTAGTGAAGTATTGTCTTGGACTCAAGTGGTTATTGAGCTTCAATAAAGGCAAATCGTTCAAAAGAACCCAAGTTCGAACCCCTAGCTAGAAATTGGAGTGATCTTTGGTCAGATTTTATTTACCTTCCAGTTAAATTCCGGATTTCTAGAGCTCATTTCTCCTAGGAACCGGAAAGTTAAGATAAAAAATCAATTAGGGGAAACAAATCATACTTTGTAAGTGACAATGCCAGAAAATAGCTGTCCTCACACACCATGACAGAACAGCATAACATAATGAAACACAGGGTACTGATAGGCAGTGGCGTAACTTGGGAATTAGGGTTCTTCCATAAAAATTTATTTCAATTTTCAATTGTTTTTCTCTGATCTACTTTTTATCATTTTTCAATCCATAAAATCAATGCAAGAAACAAAACATTATACTATGACAAAATGGCAACAAATAAACATTAGCGACCGAAAGAAAGAAAGGACATTCAGTTTTAAGGCAAATGTGATTTTTTTTTTGTTATGGTTGGACCAGGAAAATCAAATACTGCTTACACAAACAATCTCACCAAAGTGAGAATATTATAAGTGTTTATATGCAAAGACGATAGAAATTCAATGAAACAAGAATTAATGATTTTGGTAATAGACATCAGCCTCTAAACAAATTAACTAATAAATCTAAAATCAAGGCCAACCAAACTAATATTTAAGAAAATTTTGGTGCTAGTGCTTATGGTTTCCTAAAGAAACACCTACCATAGAAACAAAAGGAGGAGCTTTGACTTGTAATATAAATATATCTTTTCACATTGAAGCATGCCATTTTTATGCAGGTATCCTGCAGAGATAATTAAGACAACTAGGGTTGAGAGAGACACTGGGCTTAAAGATAATATATAGTCAAAAACCAGGTCAAAAACTAAAAGACCATTTGGAGGAGGAAGATAGCAAATAGAATGTGTTTTTCTTTTATATAGACAGCTCCAAAAAGTATTTATTGGATGACAGTATTCTAAGTTTGGAAGTGAAATAATTATGAGTATTATTCTCCTTTAGATGACACCAACCTCTTAATGCATTAAAACAACACATTATTGACCTCAAAATAAAACATTTGTGGGTTGTCAAGAATTGCATGGTCAACAAGTGACAAGCCATAAGCAATGATTATTGAAGTTGAAGTTTCATTTATTATCGGTGATTGCAAACGCAGCTTTGTATTTGGTTTCATTGTTGTTGAAAGACTTCATAATTTCTTTTTTACTTTCTTCATCTCATCATAAATTAAGTTTGTGGCTGGTTTTCTTTCACCATCGCCATAGGTGAGGCAAAGTAATTGAACAAGAGAAGCCAACCATGACTTTCAGAATAAAACCGCATGGTTGCAAAATGAAGGCATGAGGAAAACATGGCCTCTTCCTTCCCCTTAGTTTCCCTAGACAACTTGTTCATTAGAAGTAAACATCCTTCTAAAATTTGTTTTAGCTTTATGAAGCATTTTTAATGATGGAAAAGATTGTTGACATATTTCACAAACAAGAAGGATTTTGTGAGAAGAATATCTATAGATGAACCCAACAAGGTTTACCTCGCCTTTTAATATTTGTAATTATCGAGAGGAGTTTTCTTCGGCCATTTTTTCCTCCTCCAATAGTAACAAAACATAGAAGCTTCCATTAACTAAGATAAATATTTTCTTCTCCAAAAGAAAATCAAGCAACTCAAAGTGTTTCACAAAATAAGAGTGGAGTCATCAATGGAATTCACAAACATTGTCCCAGAAGAGGAGCTCACAAAAAAGTTAACTATGCAAAAATTTCTACTGGCCATGTTTATGCCATTATGGGATAGTCATGCTTACCCCATTATTGCTTATGATCTTGCTCCTCATATTGTCAGTATATTTCAACTCCTTGTTTAGACGAATGAAACTCTAACATCATGCTAAATAGGAACCGCAAATGTGGTTTGCATGCACCTAATTTTGAGCAACATTTGACTAACCCTAGTTTTTGCTTCTTAATCACATGCCTCAAATATGCTTGCTTTGCTGGTCTCAAATTCTATTTCTTTCTCGTACCATTTGTAGCTTCTGCTTTCTACAATATAGATCTTTTGACCTCTTGTTTTGGGGCATTCTTTTGCATTGTATCACCGCTAGAATTGTTGAATTGTTAAACTCATCTTCAGTTTCATCATATCCATGGCTTCCAATCTATATATCTTTATAATAGCAACATTATTGTCTTGTCAGATTAAGAACTCTATCTCAAAAGGAAGACAATATTGATATTGCTAAAATTAGAGGTATCTTGGATGCGTTGGATATGATGATAGTGAAGACGAGTTTGACAATTCCACACTACCTAGCAATGATACAAGAAATAATCCCTTAAAAGATGGCCAATGGATCTAATTTGTAGACAGCCAGAATCTTAGCTGCAATTGGTAAGACAGAGAATTTGAGACAAGTCAACATAAGGGTGGCACACAATAAAGAAGAAAGAACTAGATCTAATTAATATACTGCTCGTGTTTTGTACCAAGCCAAAAATATCATTTCATCTTGTAAAGTTGAAGAGCTTTAGAGACATGGTTTCACCATTGGTGCCTACGGATAACATTTGTCAGTTCCTAGTTTTTTTTTGTCAGTTCCTAGTCATCATGATTTAGAGTTCTCTCCTAAACAAGTTGGAATACACAATCTGATAAAAAGCCCATAAGGAGAATTGGAATACGCATGATTTTTTCGTTACCTATATCAAAGTAACATAATTCGTTACAAACCCAAGGAAAAGTGAATTGGCTTGCGAGTACCGGTTCGCAGTACTTTTGTGAATTGGTTTGCAAAAATTCATGCATAATTAGCATGAAACAGCATACAAGTAAGGCAACTGTCTCACTATAATTGAAACTAATATAAACATTTAGTATTAAACTATTGCACTAAGCATTGGATAATGATATTCACTTTATGATAATGGATTACCACGTGGCCACAAGTGCTTTATACTTTGATGCATACACTGGCATGCAATACTACACTTATAATAGCTAACTTACCTATATATGTATACAAAACATCCTTTGTGGGACTAGTGTTGGTTCTCTCCACACCACACACATTACGGACTTTGTCCTTTTCCTTCTTAGTCAATATGGTATTTGGAAAAAGAGACTATACCATTAGATGAGGGCATACTTGACGCAATACCAAGACCTCTATTTCCACCTTGCGTGTGACACATGATTGTTGAGATAGAGGTCTGGAAGACAACGTCGGAAGATGCAAGGTGCAGCCCTTCACTAAATTTCCAATTTATTTGTCCTAAATTGGGCCTGAGGAAATTAGACCTAGAATAAGGATCTCCCAGACCCTTCTTTCATCAACCCAAAGGCTACAATCAAATTGGGCCAGGCCCATTAGGTCTAGAATTTGACCACGCTTATCAAGTACCAATTTGGTCCCTCTCCCATCGCCTTCAACAAAGTACGAGCTTTAAAGGTGAAGGCTAATGGTGACTCATTCACCTGTGATCTAATGGTCGTTCCATGTACATCAGCGTCTAACGAGCCTGGTTGTTCCGTATCACAAGTGGACCTTTGTCGTGTGGTACCCATGGGATTCGTTCGTCATCTACTCCAACAACGACCTAAGGGTTTATGTGAGAGGGTCGATGACCAGCGCATCTAACCATGGAGGGATCCCTGCCAGTAAATGATCGATGTTGGGAGGTTTTGGCAGCTCCAACGGTTGTAGCATCTCCATCAATGGTAAATGTGTTGTCGGTCTTGGAGTAGTTTGGATAACTTTGGCCACCACGAGCAGATCAGTGTCTGCCGGTTCCGCCAGAGGTGGTGGCTAAACCACACTCACCCCCTCTTAAACCATTTCCTTTTTTCTTCATCACTCTCCTTTGTTACCATCTCCATCTTCTTCGCTGTTGCACCAATGATTATTTTGGACCAAGGTACTAATAGTTGTACTTTGCTTCCTGGTCGCCAGCAGTTCTCTCTATCATTTTTAACGCAGGTTCATCTCTTATTCCCATAGCTTTCCACAACTCTGTTTTTGCTTCTGGATTTTCCAGCAACAACTCCTCCATGTAATGCTTCATCTGTACTCTAAACCTTCAAATCATAGCCCTGGAAAATAACTTCCAGTCAGCATTGAGGTCTTCCTGACATCGAAAATTGAACCGATACATGGCGTCATGGCCTCTCCCTCCATGCTCGTGAATGCCCATTGCAGCATATCATTTGGGTGAATTTCGTTCTCCTAAAAGAACCTCTCAGCTCTTGCAATCCACCCAACAGGATCTGTCCCCATAAAATCTGGAAGCTCTACCTTCTTGGCCCAAACGTCCTCCATTTCTCCTAAAGTGGCCTCTCCCTCAAGTATCCAGCAGGTTGGACCAATTGATAGAAACCCGAAAATTAAGTGAAACTACAAGATGTATTATTGATGAGAAACAAGATGTATTACAGAAGTGAAATCCCTGTAACCCCAGAGCACAACTCCTTGAGAAGAAATCATTCTCTCTGCCCAAACCTCTTAGGTCCTAACTGAAAATATTATGAATGATGCCCCTTCTTTCTCTTCCATCTTATAACAGAATGGGTCTTACAATTTGCTCACCCCTCATTCTCTTGCCACGTCACATTATTTCCCACCTCTTTCCTATATAACATCACTCGCTCACTCTCCACATAATGGGCTTGTGCAACCAATTAAGTAATTGTCTATTTGGGCACACATTTTCATTTGGGGTCCTCCCAAGTTGTCACTTTTAAAAGTGGCATGGTATCTTTGCGTGTGCAAAATCACAGAAAAACCCTTGCACCTAGTGTGAAACTAAAAATACAACTTCTATTTATTTAAATTTATTTTTAAGTTTTAATGTTTAAATTTTAAGGCATACTTTTTTAGTTTTGCAGCTCAGTGGTAGTGAATGCATGGCAACAAAGCTCCAAAATTGCAAAACCTAGCTATCAAGATTTTTAGCATGGAATCTAGTACAACAGAATGTGAATGCAGTTGGAATGTTACAATATCTTTTTGTTTGAGTTTAATGGTCAAACCTATTATAATGTTATAAGATTAGAATTTTACTTATATATAATTATATTTATATTGCAATTCTTTCAAAAAAAAAAATGAAATAAGTTTGACCATAAGAAGTTGCATGATTTAGTTTACGTCAATTACAAATGAAAAGGTAATGCTATAGATGAAATTGACCCAACTTCACTCAATGTCATGATGTGTTCAATGAATGGTTAGTAGGAGAAATATATGATAATAATGATGTTAGAAATGAGTTGGTTTTTGGTTATGACAGCTAACTTACGCAATTCTTTATGAAGCTTCGAGGGATGGAAATCCTAGAACACGTACTAGGTAAAAGATAGGGAAAAGAAAGTTGCCATAGACTGGTGTTACAATTGCCAAAACTTCTCTGAAACATCAAGCAACAACTTCAACCTCAAAAGGGATGGTGAAAGGTGGTTGAACATGAAGATAAATTTGATGAGAATGAAGAATTCGAGAAAGAGAAGTTGGTTATTGTTGTGGAATCTGAATGACAAAAGGAAGAGGGAAATGCTCCACTTGACAACGAAAATGAAGATTTACTGTGTTTGCATTGCTTTTTACTAATTTTTTTGTTATTTTGATGTCTTGAACTTCATGAAAATTAGATTGTCAGTAGTTTATGACATTATGATTATGAGACAAATGATATTTTTTATGAATTTAAGCATATGGCTCTTGACATATGTTGCTAGTTTTGTCGTTTTTTACTTATTTCTACAACTGTTTTAATGTATTTACATACTGTATTATATTTTATTGTCCGCCATAGGCCGCTATGCCATCTGCAACTGACAACAATAGTTTGCCAATAAGTATTTTACGATTGATTGATGGAGTTCGTGAAAGGCAAAAGAAATGGAACTATTTTATTCTTGTTATTTTAGACGCCACAAATACGAGAAGATTTTAACAAACTGCTACACAAACAACTATAACCAGACACAAGAACTTCACAAGACAGTCAAGTTTCAAGACCCACTTCTCAAACCCAGGCACCATAACCAAACAAATGATACAAAAGGATCATTATTATATACTCCATATACAAAAGCTATCCTCAATTAAGTAAAAGAAAACAGAAGTCAGAAACTTACATCAGAAAATGTGAACATCAACCGTCAACTTAAATGCATGTTAGCAAGAAAATCCGACAGCCTGATAGCATCATGTATAAAGTTAGTGAAATTGGAAAGATCAAAGAGCACAAGGCCAAACATAAGAACCGTGAAAAGGTAGGGAGAAACCTGATGTCTTTGGCAATTATGGTGTCGCCATCTGCAGCCCCAAGATGTCGCAAAGCTACCTCCTCAAGACGGCCATCTCGATATGCATGCTGCAATCAAAGATAACAGAAACTAATTAGGGTCTAGTTATTCTGTAAGCACTAATTTCAAACACAGTTTAAAGCCTCAGTTATCTAAACATTATAATTTAATGCTAGGTAGGAGAATAGAAATTGTATGCCTGCAAATCTAAATATACTTGGTTACCAGAAATAAGTTGCAGTCATAACTTCGAGGCTGTATAGAAAATTTAAGTCATGAAGAAAACTGAAGTGCACTCACATTAAACTGAATCTAGTACACGTTGATCTCTATGGCCTTGTTTGAATAAACAATTTAACAAAGCATTTATCATATAAATGTCTTATATATATAAGCTATTTCTTTAACAAAAGACAAAATAAAGTCAAAAAATTTCATATAAGTTATTTTCATAAGCTATCCTAGAGAGCTAATGGAAATAAACTGAAAACAACTTTTGTACATGTCATAATTAGTTTCAATAAGCTCTTCCAAACAGTCTCATAAATGATTATACCAATAAATAAGCTCAAATAAGTCAATCCAAACAGACCCTATAGAGATGATTTACTAAAGTCATAAAGCATCAGGACTTAGAAAAAGAAAATCTATCACGTGCGGAGATATATAAGATAACTAATGTCTTGGCAGGAAAAGTAAAATGGTCCAAACGGGGAGGAGTTGGAGAGGAAAAGCAAAAAATAGAACTAATATTCAAATATTTACCTTGTAGAAGCAGCTAGTTCCAAAAGGACAGTTTCCATCCCCAAAGTCAAAATGCTTGCAGTCAATTGACCTAAAATGGTATTCAAACAATACAAAAATAAAATATCAGAAAAAGCTCAACACATTAACTCTGAACTATTATTTTGCTTATCAGGAAATACAGGCTATGTGCATATGGTTCACCATCAGCTATCCCTACAAATGCACACCAGTATAATAAAGAAGCATAGTATGATGACATGACCCAAACATAAAACCATCCAAGGCTTCCATATGATTAGTTGTGTAGCGCCGACACTTCAAATTGAAGGCATGACTGATTATACATTCAATTTCTTCCATTTTTCAAATAATTATTTGTGTTAACGTGTCAGTGTTGTATCCTAGTCCGTGTTTTTGTCAATGCTTCATAGGTGATTAGATCGTGGATCAATTAGATAGAAAAGGCAAAAAAAAAAAAATACATCAATAGATGTTGTGAGTGATGAAGAAATTACTTGAGCTTTGCCTTGTAGGTATCGATGATTTCCAGTTTTTCATCACTTGTAGCATACCAAATAACACTTGGAACAACAAAGTAAGATAGCTTGCGACATATAGGACATGCCCGCAATGTGCTATTAACATCCATCCCTAATGTCGGGTTACTACTACGCCAATTTCTAATACAGGATATGCAGAATGGGTGATCGCACTCAGATAGCAGCCCAAACTTACGTTCAGCTGCTGTAGGCTTTGAAAGAACACGCTCCAGGCAAACACTGCATTCGATTTCTTGACTTCTTTTCAATGCCTCAAGATGCTTTTGCTTATTTTCGCAACTCATCATATGTTCTTCTCTTTCTTCAGGCCGGAAAGGATGCAAGCAATGTCTTCCACACGAAGGGCATAAATCTCCATGTACATGAGGACATTGTTCACCTCGCGGACAGTTTCCAGCGGCAGCAAAGGAACAAATCTGAAGCTCAGAAGGCAAAGTAATTATTGATTGAACAACATCATCTTCCCTTAAGAAATCGTGATGCACGGATTCTTGATTCCAGGCTGGTATACTGGGAAGAACATAAGGAGTGTTGGAAAGAGAAAACTCGGCAGCTGTAGTAACATCATTTGATGTAATTCTGGTATTACCAAGTACAACAGATTCTGAAACAAGGGGCTGGTTTTCAATTATTGAAGAAGATGGAGTAGAGGGCTGCGCTCGAGAAGCTTTGACGTGATCATACCTGCAGCGACTACCATAAGCACAAACTCCTTTCTGATAAAAGGTGCATATCTGCAACAACAATATAACAAGCACAAACGATCAGCGAAACCTAACTTAATCAATAACCATAAATTGGTAAGATGTTTAGCATAGAAGAGGCTGTATCACCAACATTATTCGGAGGGGCTTTCCAGTCATGAGAAAATTCACAATGCTCCCCTTTCAGACAAGCGCCATGAGCAAAGAACTTACAAAGAACCCTAAAGGATTCAGAAGACAAGAAAAATACACAAATTAGAACAGTTCTCAAGTTGCATAGGAAACATAAAGAAAATTAACCCCGAAGGCAAAGGGGCGCGCAACACGTGTCCTCAGTATCAAAAATCAAAGACACCATTGAAAACATTATAACAATGTTTCAACAAATGGAAACACAAGCTTGATTCAAATGAATCTGTAGTTAAAACACATCAACTACCATTAACAACAATCATCATGAACAAGATAGCAACGTCAAATTTAATCGTTAGCTTATAAAATTCAAAATTGATACAACACCAAAGATTGGTATCCACATTTATTCCGTGCCATGACCTTAAAAAAGGTCTCTAGAATAAAAAGGGCGGCAACCCAAAGCACGAGCATCCAGGATTTGAAGGTATACGCAGCTTACGGCTTACGCCAAATACGGAGAGGCTGTTTCCAGGATTTGAACCCGAGCCCTCAAGATCACAAAAGCAAAGCAAAAAAATCTCTAGAATAATAATCTAAAAATTATAACCTGAGCCTGATTGAGTTCCGAGTTCAATATGCTATCTAATCATCCAAATAACGATAATACAAATAATCCAATTAACGATTATCCAAAGACGGGAAAAAACTCATTTTGTAACTTTCAATTCCTAATTTCTAAACTCTAATCAAAGAACAGAAATAAAAACAAATTCCTCAGGAGTCAGGACATACCAACAATACAAAATATTCATGAAATTCAAGAAATAACAACAATCAGAAACCCCCAATATAAAAATCACGAATCTCCTTAAACACAAATCAAAAGAAGAAAAAAATAAAAAATTCAATTGATCATAGAAAAAAAAACTATGATAATCAATCTAACCTCTTTGACATGGCAAAACAGAAACAACAATCCTTAAGTTAATCGA
Organism: Cicer cuneatum; assembly: GCA_037974295.1. Lineage (NCBI taxonomy): Eukaryota > Viridiplantae > Streptophyta > Magnoliopsida > Fabales > Fabaceae > Cicer > Cicer cuneatum. The sequence goes on along the minus strand of JBBPBO010000004.1, from coordinate 33,834,781 downwards.
GAGGCGTGAGGATTCAAAACCCTAAACCTCAAAGTGATTATTGATTATGGAAAAAATAGGTTAACAAATAAAAGGGGGAAAAATAAAAATTGAGGGAGCAAAACACGTGGGGTTTTGCAGCCACTCAAAATAAGAAAAGATTTGAGAGCACCGAGAAATGGTGTTTGTGGGGTTGTGAAGATAGGATTTTTATTTAGGATTTTTATTTAAGAATAGAAAAATGTGAGAAAAGATTGGAAACTTAGAAATTGAATGGAAAATAAAGAAATGTCACTTGTGTGAGAGACAAAACATAACACACAAGTTGCACACAAAGGTTGATTCAGCTGTGTGTTCACAGCCTACCAAAATCTATGCCGGATCATCTGTTTATTTGTCGTAAAGCACGTGCGTTTGTTTTTGCTTTCATCACTCACGTGTCCTTAGTTATTTGGTTATCTAAAAATATTGCATAGTCTTCTTTTTATTCGGTGTAGTTTTTTTAAGACAATTTGTTGTGGTTTTTTCGTAAAAAATTTACTTTTTAAAAAATAAAATAATCACATTTGAAAAATTTATGGATATTGTTATAATTTTTTAAAAGAAAATAGAATTTAGAAATAATTTAATTATTATTTCAAAGAAAAAATTGTATATGTAGTTTTTGGAAAACTGATATTTTTTAAAAGAAAATGATTTTTTTTCTACGTTAGACAAATACAAAAGAATTTTTATTTTTCTCAAAAATCTATAAATTATTGAATATTAAAATTATTTTTTTAAAATATATAACAAACGAACTTTTAATATATTAAAAATATTCATCTTGTTTCTTAAATATATGTTGCATTGTCATTATAGTTTCTTAATATATGTAGAAAATATAAAAATATTCTCAAATGTCTTCGGTTAGTAATTTTATAAAGGGAAATGTTGATTTTTTTTTGTTTGTATGTGAAATGATAAATAAATTTGCACACAATTGTGACGTCCTGTGTTCAAACCTAGAACATGGTATTTAGCTTAACAATTTCAACATTTTACACTTGAGTTGGGTCTTACGAATGGAAAATGTTGATTGTTATTGAGAGATATTAGCAATAAAGAAAATAATAATAATAATAATAATAATAATAATAATATGTGACAATATGTATTTACAAATCATAACTATCTACTCTCATGTATGATCACTCAATTGTTAATTGGTTAAAATCTTTATTTTTGTGTATTTTTCTCTTTCTTGTACAAATTCTTCATACCAAATAGGAGTGCTCTTTTATAAATCAAATTGATTGCCATAAAAACACATTGGAAGACTAAATTAACTAATGACAGACTTGTAGAACAAGAAACACGGTTGAATTGTGTTTTATTTTAAAATTATTTTAACAAGGCTAAAGTAAAGCGACGAAAACAAAACAAATAAACAAAAAAAAAAGAATGACATAGTCAATTTATCATAGTTCACCACCATCTCGGTAGCCATGTCTAGTCCCTTCAACCTGAAGGATTCAATCCACTAGTTCACCAACTGAATTACACTTTCATTGAACGCTTACTAGTCAAACTTGTTGTGTTCAAGTCTTCTCAACCTTCTAAATTAGTACAATCAAGATGTTAATGGATGCAACCACTACTGGATCAAAGAGGATATTGTGATCAAATTATGTCGCAAAGACCTTCAGGGTGTTTATTGGAGAATGCACAAAAGCTTTGTCTTTTTCAGAGCGTTGACTATTATCAGAGTTAGATGATCACATGCTCGACACAAGTAATCAAAGGCAAGAGATCACTTGTTGTCATACTTATCAGAGGTAGAATAGTCAGATGCTTGTTGTAGTCGTTAGAGCCAAACTAATTAGAGCATTGCTTGCAAGAACAGAATCACCAAAGGTGCATTTCAGAGCACGTTCACCAAACATAGAGTCCGAAAATTAAAAGCAGAGTCTTGGTGTTCCTTTAACTTAGATCAAACATCAGAGGATACAGTGTGAACTCATAAGGAATAACTTGTTTTGAAGACTGCACACTAAAAAAGAACATTAGTGCTTTAAATTGTTCCCACAAAATAATTTTGTTATCATCAAAACACGTAAGGGTCATGGTTCTTCAACCATTTTGGTTCACACAAGACTCAATCGTGTTGGAACCAAGTTGGTTCTTTCACTTAAAGTTTTGATGTTAACAAAAGTATTTTATGAAAATAACATATTTGACTTAGAAGAAGAATGAAAAATGCCACCAGAAGATGATGTCACCAGAAGATGAAGATGACGTCACCAGAAGATACAAGTCAGAAGCAGGATGACGTCATCAGAGAATGGTCACGAGAGGAAGTCACCAGAGGATATCATCAGAGGATATCATCAGAGGATATCGTCAGAGGATATCATCAGAGGATATTAGCATAGGATATCATCAGAGGATATCATCAGAGGATATCACAAGAGGATATCACCAGAGGATATCATCAGAGGATATTACCAAAGGATATCATCAGAGGAACCTGTCAGAGGATATCATAACAAGATCCCATCGGAGGATATAATCAGAAGTTCCCATCATAGGATACAATCAGAGGATCCCTTCTGAGGATAATTCTAGAGGATCTTATTAAAGGCAAAAATCAGAAGCTACATCATTAGAAGCTAAAAGTATGCTCAAAACAGAATCTGAGCAAAATGCTCAAAACAGAATCAGAGCAAAAGACTCCTGAAACAGAATCTAGCTGAAAGTATGCTCAAAACAGAATTTTAGCAAAATACTCAAAACAGAATCGGAGCAAAAGACTCCAGAAACATAATCTGAGCAAAATACTCCAAAATATTCTCAAAACAGAATCAATCGAAATACACTCCAGAAGTAAAGCAACAGATCAAAGTGAAGCTCTAATTTCAACTATAAATAGAGGTTTAATGCTAAAGAATAATGTATCGAAAAATCGAAGAACTCAAGCAAAAAAATTCCTAAGAATTGAAAAAGTTCAAAGGAGAGAAACACTTGCTTAAAAGATAAATATTTTCTAAGTGTTCTTTTCTTAGAGTGTGAGGCTGATTGTCATCATAAATTTTCAGAAGCAAACACTCAAGTTCAAGTTAAGCTTATTGTGAGTATCAACTTTCCAGAAGTAGTTACTTAGTTTTAATTTCGATCCCTTGTATAAAATCCTATAGTGTTGAAGTTCCTTCTAAAATTTGGAGTTGTCAAGTTGTTAGAAAAAGACTTAGCTTGTAGGTTTAAGGTTGTGAAGTTCCTCAAAAGTCTGGGGTTGACAGACTGTTTGAGAAGACTTGGCTGGTATAGTCAAGGTGTTGTTGTTCCTCAAAAGTTTGGGGTTGTCTGGCTGTTTGGAAAGACTGGCTTGAAGGGTCAGTGGTGTTGTAATTCAAAGGAGTTTGAATTAGTGAAAAGGCCTTCTGAAGGAAGGGACTGGACGTAGCATAGTTAAAGGTGAACCAGTATAAATTCGAGGTGTTAACTTTTATGTCCACTGCTTATTTACTTTGATTGCTCATTATTCAACTAATTAGAAAAAATAATTAAAGTTTGTCAAACACAATTCAACCCCCTTCTTGTGTTGCACCTTCAATTGGTATCAGAGCTCGGTCTCAAGGCTGAGCACTTTACCGTGTTTGAGGAAAGATCCAAGGATCAATATGTCTGAAGAAGTTGTTGGAGGAAACATCAACAGACCTCCTCTATTTGATGGAGAACGATTTGAGTACTAGAAGGACAGGCTGAGAATTTTTTTTATTTCACAAGATCCTGAACTTTGGGACTTGGTGGAAGATGGCTATACTGTTCCAAAGGATGAAAATAATGATGAATTTCCAAGAAAAAACATGGATACAGATCAGAAGAGGATGTACAAAATGCATCACGAATCCAGAACCTTTATGATCAATGCAATCACCTTCAAAGAATTTGACAAATGCACCAATGAAGAAACTGCAAAGAGGGCATTTATGATAGTCTGATTCTGACCTATGAAGGAAGTAAGCAAGTTCAAGAAGCTAAAGCAAACATTCTGGTCAAGAAATATGAATTGTTCAAAATGGAGGAAGATGAAGACATTGAAACTATGTTTTCCAGATTCCAAACTATAGTATCAGGATTAAGGGTACTAGAAAAGAGTTATACTATTGTTGATCATGTAAGGAAAATACTTAGAAGTCTGACAATCAAGTGGAGACCAAAGATCACTGCTATTTAGAAAGCTAAAGATCTGAATACTCTAAAGCTGAAAGAATTAATCAGCTCCCTCAGATCACATGAAATTGAGTTGCAAGAAGATGAACCCAAGAAGAAGAACAAAACTCTAGCCCTGAAATCCAAGCAGAAGAAGGCTCTAAAAGCAACATCAGCATCAAAAAGATAGTGATTCAGACGATCAAAGTCTGAACTCAGAGCAAGAAGAGATTGCTTTCTTATCCAGAAAGTTCAGAAAGATGTGGCACAACAGAAGGAAGAAATTTTCCCATAGATATTCCAAGCAGTCCAACAAAGGAAGTGATGATACACATGACAAGAAAGGTATCATCTGCTACAGATGCAATGAATTTGGACATATCAAGTCAGAATGTCCAAATATGGAGAAAGGGAAGCACCAGAGGAAAGATTCCAGAACCAAGAAGAAAAGTATGATGTCTACATGGGATGATTCTGATGAATCCTCTAAAGATGAACAAGAAGTTTTGGCTATGATGGCTCACACCAACTCTGTCTTTGGATCCAACATAGAATCTAATTTGGAAGAGAATCAGAAGATGATGAAACTAAGGTATATTTTGAATTCACTCGATCTGATTTGATTACTGCTCTGAATGACTTTTTAAACAGTAATTACAAATTGTCTTTAAAACTGATAATTCTTAAGAAAGAAAATACAAATCTAACAGAAGAAGTTAATGTTTTAAAGAATCAAATTGCAGAATTTAAAACAGAAAGTGCCATTCTTGAAACTGATATTGAAGAATTGAAAACAGAGAATGTATGTTTGAAAAACAGTTTTGCTGAACTTAAAGTTGAAAGTCTAACTCTGAAAAATAACCATACTTCAACATCAATTGAAAATACCACATGTAATTCTGATATGCATGAACAAGTTTTTCAAGAATTTCTTGCTAATGGTATGGAAAGAAGCAAATATGCTTCTATGATTTATCGAGTCAGTAGGAATGGAAATAGAGGTATAGGATTTGAAGAAACTATAATTGAACCTAAACTTGTTCCCTCTGATATTGTGTGTGTTGTTTGTTACAAGAAAGGTCATTCTAAAGTATCTTGTCCTATGCTAAATACAAGGAAAAATAAGAAACTTTTCAAGACTAACAAACTTGGACCCAACCAGATTTGGGTACCTAAAAGCAAAATTATTTTGTTGCAGATGTCCTTAGCAAACAAGTTAAAACACCAGTCATGCTACTTGGACAGTGGATGCTCGCGACATATGACAGATAAATGGTTTATGTTCCAAGAATTGACATTGAGCAAAGGAGGCACAGTAACTTTTGGAGGAAAGCAAAAAGGCCTGATCATTGGTCAAGGAACAGTTGGTAATGGTACCTCTCCTTTTATTAAAGATGTCTTGTTTGTTAAAGGTCTTAAACATAACTGGTTGAGTATAAGTCAGTTAAGTGATAACAATTATGATATTATATTCAATCAAAAAACATGCAAGGCAATTAGTCAAAAGGATGGATCTGTGCTTTTCACAAGTTAGAGGCACAATAATATTTATAAAATAAATATGTTTAGTCTAGGAAAGCAAGAGGTTAAATGTCTTATGTCAATAAATAAAGAGAATTTAATGTGGCACAAAAGATTAGGTCATGCTAATCTTAGATCAATTTCAGAATTGAACAAACTTAAGTTAGTAAGAGGTCTACCTAATCTTAGTTACAAAACTGAAATCTTGTGTGAAGGCTGTCAAAAGGGAAAACAAACCAAAAGTTCCTTTACTACTAAGAAATCAGTAACTACATCAAAGCCTCTTGAACTTCTGCATATAGATCTGTTTGGACCAGTGAAAGTAGCATCTCTAAATGGAAAGAAATATGGCTTTGTTATAGTAGACGATTACTCTAGGTGAACATGGGTAAAATTTCTAAGAAGTAAAGATGAATCCCATACTGTATTTATGACATTCTGTAAACAAGTCATGAATGAAAAGGGTTTTAAGATAGTGTCAATTAGAAGTGATCATGGAGGAGAATTTGAAAACAAATTCTTTGAAAGTTTCTGTGATGAGAATGAAATTTCTCACAACTTCTCTTCTCCTAGAACACCTCAACAGAATGGAGTTGTAGAAAGGAAGAATAGATCACTCCAAGACATGGTCAGAACTATGTTAAATGATTTAAATGTTGCAAAACATTTTTGGGCTGAAGCAATCAACACTGCATGTTATATTCAGAATAGAGTCTTTATTAGGTCTATGTTGAATAAAACACCATATGAATTATGGAAAGGTAAAAAGCCTAACATTTCTTACTTTAAACAATTTGGCTGTATCTGTTATATGCTAAATACTAAAGATATTCTTGGTAAGTTTGATTCTCGATCTCAAAAGTGTATCTTCATTGGATACTCTGAAAGATCTAAAGCTTATAGGGTGTTTAATATTGAAACTCATATTGTAGAGGAATCTATACATGTTAAATTTAATGACAAACAGCTTGACACTGCAAAGTCAAAGCAAGATGTTGATATTACAGATTTAACAACACCAGAGGAAGCAGAAGCAGACAAACCAGTAGAAGCAGATAAACCAGGAGAACATGGAGAAGTGAAGGATACAAGCAAGTCAAAAGCATGTGACACATCTTCAAAGGATGAATTTGATCAAATCAGAACCAGTCATCAGAAGTCAGAAGAGAAATCTGGATGGCAATACCAGTCATCTCATCCTGAAAATCTGATCATTGGAAGTGGAAGTGATTCCTTAAGAACCAGATCATCACTAAAAGACATCAGTCTGTTTGGCTTACTCTCATCGGTTGAGCCTACCTCTATTAGTGAAGCATTGGCAGATGATGGATGGATTATTGCAATGCAAGAAGAGTTAAATGAATTTAAGAGGAATGTTGTTTCGGATCTAGTTCCAAGACCAGAGAAGAACATTGTTGGAACCAAGTGGGTCTTCAGATATAAGCTAAATGAAAAAGCTGAAGTGGTCAGAAACAAGGCAAGACTTGTGGCACAAGGTTACAGTCAACAAGAGGGCATTGATTACACTAAGACATTTGTTCCAATGGCCAGGTTAGAAGCTATTCGTATCTTATTGTCTTTTGTTGCAAATAATAACATCAAACTATTTCAAATTGATGTTAAAAGTGCCATTCTCAATGGTTATTTGAGTGAAGAAGTATATGTTAAACCACCTCCAGGTTTTGAAAGTTCTGAATTTCCAAACCATGTTTTTAAACTTAGAAAATCCTTATATGGATTAAAACAAGCACCTAGAGCATGGTATGATAAACTCAGCAACTTCTTGCTTAAAAATAACTTTGAAAGAGGACAAATAGACAATACTTTTTTTAGAAGATCAATAGAAAATGATATTATGATAATTCAAATTTATGTTGATGACATTATTTTTGGATCTCATCTAACTTTTGTTAAGAGAATTATTAGATATCTAAAAGACACTACAAAACTTACCTTGGTCTACAAAAAATCTCCTATGTACCAACTTAGTGGATATTGTGATTCTGACTATGCTGGAGATAAACTTGAAAGGAAAAGCACCAGCGGCTATTACACCTTTTTAGGTGACAACTTGATCTCTTGGTCCAGTAAGAGACAACACACCATTGCCCTGTCAACAACAGAGGCTGAGTACGTTTCAGCAGCTGGCTGTAGCTCTCAACTACTCTGGATGAAGCATCAACTTGAAAACTACAAAATATTAGAATCCAACATACCCATCTATTGTGATAACACCTCTGCAATTTGTCTAACCAAAAACCCGATCCTACATTCAAGAGCTAAACACATAGAGATCAAATACCATTTTATCAGAGATTATGTTCAGAAAGGAGTACTCTGTTAAGACAAACTCTCATTTTAAAGTTTTGATGAAAATATACAAAGGTTAATTAAAGATCGTTAATTATGATTCTAAATATATTGTTAACTTAACCTGTGCTTTTGAGTGTATTAATTCAAAGATAGGATTCAAAAGAATAAAAGAAATCAGCATAAACAAAGGCAGAGAACATTTTTGACATGTTCTGGAAAACGGAGTATGTTCGCCAGGCCATGATAGCATAAAGACCAATCATTCTCCATCACTTAATTGAAGTTATTGCCTCTGGAAGTAACATGGATATGATCACTACATGGTATGGAACACATAGGATCTATTCAAATCAAAGAGGACATTCGAATTGCAAAAGAAAAAGACTCTCAAACAAGCCTGTCTAGACAGTTCTGGAAATGACTGTCAAGACTGTTAAACAATCTTGAAGTCAAGTCAGTTTTCAGTATGACCAGAAAAAAACTTCTAGATTGATTATCATTCTCCAGGATACTTAAAGTCCAAAAAATGTCCAGATTGATCATCAATCTCCAGTTAGTTTTTAGCAGCTTCAGTACAAGCTTCCTACATCAAGTTTTCAAGATCTTTACCAATATGTTTTAATTGATCAAAAGCTCCAGTTCAAGCTTGAAATATTATCACTTATCTGAAGCATTAAAGGATCATTAATTACTCAAGAAAAATCTGATCTAAAACACAATACACAGCCCAGTCAAAACAAAAAATAAAAATAGTCAAAAGTTGGATTATTTTTATTCAGAAATATTGCATCTGGTCAAGATTGACAAGAGCACTACCAACAACTCTATTGACCTCCATTTAATGCTCTCATGCCTACAAAAAGGAAGGCCACAACTCAAGGAAAATGCAGAAGTTCAAGTGCTAACAAGTCTCTCATTATCATTCACATTTACATACTTGAAATTCTCTCATCACTTACAAGAATCAGTCTGGTTAAGTTTTTATTTACTCTGATACATTTGTACTGAGTTCTTTGTAAAGAATCGAATCTCAAACAAGAGTTGAAACATCTCAGATTCTAACAAATCAATCTCATCATTATTGTAAAACTCAAACTATAAGAGTTAAGTATAGTTTGGGGTAGATTGTAAGAAATCCTATAAAGGTTGGTAGGTGATTTGATTAATCTCTTTTTGGGTAGAATTAGATTAAAGTCTGTAACAAAGATCAAGGTTGATCTAAACTAGGTGATGTAAAACCAATAAGGTTCTTGTTTTACACACTTAGTGGAAACTCTCACAATTGTGAGGACTCGACGTAGCCCAAGTTGGGTGAACCTGGATACATCCGTGTGTGGTATCTCTTATCCTTTATCTCTTTATTCAGTTTGATTGTTTTTCAAGATTAAAAATATAAATTGTTTTCTGTTTTACAACTAATCAAGAACGTTCTCCGTTTTTCTGATAAACCAAGAACGTTCTCCATTTTTCTGCTTTCTTAACCAAGAACATTCTTGAGTTTAAATCTTAAGTTTTTTAAGAAATTTTAAAAAGGGAGATTTATAATTCAAACTCCCTTCCTTGCAAATCAATTTTGCTACTTCAATTGGCATTAGAGCACGGTCTCTAAAAAGAACACCTAACAAGTGTTAAAGAAAAAGATCTAGAAAAATGTCCAAAGCAAAATACATTGTTGAGAGAGGATCCTCAAACAGACCACCATTCTTTGTTGGTACTGATTACTATTTTTGGAATAGCAAAATGCAATTGTTTCTTAAATCGCAAGACATAGGCATGTGGAACATCATAATCAATGGAAATCATATTCTAAGAATGAATCAAGAAGATTTAACTTCATCAGAGAAGAAAGAAGCAAACTGGACTGCTGATGACAAAGCTAAGGTACTCCTAAATTCTAAAGCTCATTTATTCTTATCGTGTGTTTTGATGTTTACAAAAGTACTTTTGTTGGAACCAAGTTGGTTCTGTAAGACCCTTAATTTTAAATATTAATTTTTGGAATTATTGTCAAGGGCATTTTGGGAATTTTTGTAAATATTTAATATATGTATGTTTTGAGTGAATATATATATATAAATATTTATTTTGAAGTGTGAATTAAAATTATTGGATGAAGAAGTAAATTAATTTAATCTCAAGTAATTAAATTAATTGGACCATTAAGTAAGGATTAGTGGCTAATTGCAAGACAATTAAAAAGCTGGAAAATCTGACAAGTGGCAAGTGAAGTGGCACCTTGAGAGCCTATATATAGGAGTGAGAGGGATGGTAAAGTCAGAACACCATTCCTTCCTCCTTACTACCCATATTGCATGTACCAACTCCATCTGCCCTCCCATTCTGTCTCTATTTCTACCATTCCCGAATTCAAATTTGAAGAGAGGGAAATTCCTTCAAACACCATTAACTGAAATTCCAACCTTCAAACCTGAAAACCCCCAGTAGTAAAGTTAATCCCCACCTCAATACGAAGAGAAAGAACCCAGTTTTGCAGCAGCAAACTCAGGGAACAGCTTCACCGTTTTTGGACGCAGAAAAGGGGACGCAGCAGGAACAAGAGAAATAGCAGAGCACGCTACAAGGGTAAGGGCACCTTCCATCTTTTAGCTGCATTAGGGCCACGAAGGTGTGGTATTTCAGTTCAGTTTTTAAAAGAAAAGCTATTTTCGAAAATGACATTTTGAGAGAAAATGCATTTTGTTGATAAGTGATTATTCTAAAAAGTTGTTGTTGGCTGTTTTTACTGGTAAAAAATGTTTTTTTACTTCTGTGTGAATGCTGGAAAATGTTTGCATGCCATTTTAGTTATGATTAAAAACGGATGTCTTAAAACTGATTTGAAAATGGCATTAAAATGCAAAATGCATCCTGTTGGTGCTTAGAGTTCTGTGATGTTTGCTTGTCATTCTGGTGTTTTGGGAAAACTGAATGCACGTATGTTTGCTCTGGTGTTTTGTGAACACTGAAATGTTGCATGTTTGTTCTGATGAGTGTGAACACTGAAATGTTGCATGTTTGTTCTGATGAGTGTGAACACTGAAATGTTGCATGTTTGTTCTGATTAGTGAGAACACTGAAATGTTGCATGGTGTTCTGATGATTGATCATCTGTCTCTGTTTTGGATAAACTGGTGTTAATGGTTCTGATTCTGTTTTATGTTGTGAGATTCTGGTGGTGAAAATGATTCTGAATCTGGTCTTGTTTGTGATGATTCTGGTGGTGTTGATGTTTTAAAAAGGAAAAAGGGATTTTAAATGAGGGAAGTGTCTTCTGGAAAATGCAGAATCTGTGTTGATATTTGGTTGTTGTTTTTCAAGAAAAAGTTTGAAAAGTGTAGATGTTTCAGGAAGTATTTCACTGGTTTTTCGAAGGTGTATTCGAATACAACATGAGTGTATTCGAATACAACCTGTCAAGTTCTGTTTTTGCCTAAGTTTTCAAAACATGTATTCGACTACGAGCCCCTGTAGTCAAATACAGAAGAAGGATTTTTGCTTCTGACTAAACCTCTGTATTCGACTACGACCATGTCGTATTCGAATACAGAAATGAAATTTTAACACTGTATTCGCATCTATAGTCGACTACAGGCATGCTGTATTCGACTACAGATTCGAGTTTTTCAAGAAACTCAGTTTTTAGCTTGTGTATTCGAATACAAGGAAGCTGTATTCGAATACAGATTCGTGTTTCCAGAAAAACAAGTTTTAATCACTGTCATGTGAGTTTTGAAGGGATGAGAAACTCTGGGAAGGTTTTAATGATTTGAAAAGAAGTCTGTGAAATGGTTTTTAAAGAGGAGAGAAAGATGTTTGAAAACCTTTAAGTGACATGGGAGAAAAGGATGAATTTTTCAAAGGTTGAGCTCCTGTATTCGACTACAGTCATGCTGTATTCGAATACATAATGTTAAATTGCAGTTTCCTGCTTTTGTATTCGAATACAGGGGGTCTGTATTCGAATACAGATTCGAGTTTGCAGAAAATTCCAAGTTTTCAAGACTGCTTTGAAAACCCTAAGTATTTGGGGGATACTGGGAAGGTTGTAGTGGATTTAAATGGAACTTTTGATGACATTTTGAAGTGGTGGTGATGGAGTTTTTAGATTTTACTGATATAGTGAAAGATGTGGTTTTGCACACAGAGACTGCCTCTGTATTCGAATACCAGAGGGCTGTATTCGAATACAGAGTGTGAATCTGCACTGTTTTTGGCTTCTATATTTGAATACAGAGGAGCTGTATTCGAATACAGATTCGAAAAATTCCAGAAAAATCCCAGTTTTGAGCACTGTGTTTGAATTTTAAGAGTCTGGGAAAAACCTTTCAAAGTGTTAATGATTAATGGACTGTTTAATCATGATTGTGATGTTGTTATTTTTGACTGTGCTGAAATATTTTAAACATGATGAAAAGCATGAATTTCTGAGTTTGCATTTTGTTTCTAGAGAAGTGAAACACTGCATATTCATGCATTGCATAGTCAAGTGGTACCCGCGATGGGCCACAGAGTAATGCGCAACCATGTGCTGATCTGTTGAGCGATTACACGAGTGCTGGACTGTTGAGCGTCTGCACTAAGTACTGATTTGTTGAGCGATTGTACTTTGGTATATAAGTGTTGGACTGTTGAGCGTCTGCACTGGTACTGGACTATTGAGCGTCTGTACCCTGAAATTCGCAACCCCGTGCTGATCTGTTGAGCGATTGCACGAGTGCTGGACTGTTGAGCGTCTGCACTAGGTACTGATCTGTTGAGCGATTGTACCTTGGGTGATGTCAAACGTGCTGGTCTGTTGAGCGACTGCACGATAAGCTGGACTGTTGAGCGTCTGCACTGGTGCTGATCTGTTGAGCGATTGCACCCTAGTCATGAGGGCCGTTAAATTGGGCTGGTCTGTGAGCGACTGCACCTTGGTGATTCCAAGAAAATTATGCATGAGCATATATGCATTACATTGAGGGATTTGACCGTTGTGTCACGATTGTTTATATGATGAATGTTGGGAATTAATGTGTGTGAGTGCTGTCCAGAATCTGAAATTCTGAATTAATGATTGTGTTTTGTTGATGTGTGTTTGTACTTACCTCATACTTCATAATCATTAACTGCTGTTTTGAAAAGGCATGAAAGTCATAAATTTTCAAATGAGCATGATTATTTCTTCATCATCATACGATATACCATGATTATACATGTTGTTGTGCAATATATGCTATGTGATTGTCTGTTATTTTCGGTCGGTGACCCCTTGCTTTATATTGTGGACTTTGGGCTTTGCCCTCAGATGCCTCCCAAACCCACGCTGCCCGTGGGTACCCGAACGACGGAAACGTCGTTGAATTTCCTTGATCGCTACTCGCGCACTGCTTGGGCTTTTGACCCCCTCTCAAGCAGAGTGACTTATACGGGGTGGCTGGAGCGGACTAGTAGGACTGACGGTGTGGAAGACTTCGTAGAGCGCACACACGCGAGCATAGAGTTTCCCGTGCCTTCCCGCCTGGTACTAGAAGCGCACGGAGTTTTCGACGACGCGGAGGAGTCGGCTGAAAGGGTTGAGACGGAGGCCACTGTAGGAGTGGTGACTCCCAACCCTGTGTTTGGAAGGGAGACACATGAGTCTGATGCGGTAGAGAAGCGTGATGAGTTGAGACCAGTAGCGACTGAGATTTCGGGTCCATCTAGGATTTCCGAGGACTGCTACGAGATTCTGGCACCGCCAAAGCGGCCACGAGTGTGTATTGATTTGGCTTCGGAGGAGACCGATCCCTCTATGTACGAGGAGGAGGAGGATACGTCGAAGCGAGCTGCAGTGTCAGAAGAGACTTGCGTGGGATGCGGAGGGAATCCATGCTACTGCAGCTTCGGCGCATGATCAGTTAGACTTATTGTATTAGGTTTTGGGTTGAAATTGTAATTTGTCTTATTTTGGAAATCCTGTACTATTTTCCGCTGAACCATGTACTCTGATATTTACTATTGATGTATTATGACAATGATATTTTGGGATGTATTAATATTTAAAAGTGAATTTCCAAGATAAGTACTTAGTGATAATCCTGATGAAGTATTTGGTTTACGTTCATCGATTAATCAATAACGTACTATATTACGAAAATTTTATTTTAATTCTTTTGAAATAAATTTGGGAAAAACTTATTTTAATTATTATTTAAAAAAAAAATGCACCCGCGCTGTGTTTTAAACTCGGGGTGTTACAGAGATAAATGGTATGGAGCTTTAAATTTAAACAAGACAGAGGTGCTCTCTGATCTTTTCCAAGAAGGGTCTACGCGTCAGCTTTCAACTTTCCTCAAACCCCTTCCAAAAATTTTCAACAGCATCAGCCACCATACCATACTTCCTCACTGTGGAAGTCATGAGTATGTGTCAGACAATGATGCTCTCATAATCCATCATCTCCTAAACTGCAAATGACTCAACCTTCCTCACATCATCATCCATCACATGATAGCTGCAGCAAATAAGGATTACAGGAAAAACATTGTACCTTATGGGATGATTCTGACCAGAATCTTCAAGCACTTTCAAATCCCTCTCAGCAATGAGAAGAGTCTGGTCAAAATCTACAAGTTTTCTTCAAAGAATATTTCTCATATGAAGAAAACTTCTTCTAAGACAAGTGCTCCTTCATCCTTTTTTTCACCTTCATTGAAAAGGAAGCGCTCCTCAAGAAGAAGAGCTGCTGCTGCAGCTCCAACCCCAGCTTCACCACAGCCCTCACATGAACCTCCTCAAGCAGTAGCAGAAACTGCTCAAGAATGTTTGGCAGTAAACCGAGAAAGTTCACCTGCCTAACCAAACCATCCCCACACTTTCTCCGTTTTTCCCTAACCTTCAACCTTGTCCTCTACAGACTTTCTCCATTACTTCCAGTCACCCATTGATGACATGTGCACCCTCCTTCCCAACCAACACGTTTCCTCCATGTCACTATTATGCATTTCCCCCCAGAAAACCAGTCCCTCATTCTTTGGGATAAGTCAATTTTTGACTTTTTCTAATATTCCTGGACCCTCCATTAACCAGAAGTCCATCTCTAATCCCTCACCACCTGCCTCCAATCCTTCAACCTCCACTCATCCTACCGCTTCTATGCCTCCTCCTCCTACACCAAAAGAACCTACCAATTCTGAGATCATGGCTGCCCTTCAAACCATTATGGCACGCCAGACTCAGCAAGATTTAGAGTCCACCCTCCTGCGCACTTGGATGACATAACAGCTTGCTCCAAAACATGGACTTGTTCTTCCTCCTGTTCATCCTTCTCCTTCTCCTCAACCTGTTGCTGATCCTGCCAAGTCCTCTTCTTCAGAAGGATCTTCACCATCGTTGGCATCTTAGGATCTTTTTCTCCTGCCTTTTTGTTATGACAAAGGGGGAGAATTGATTTGAAGATTTTAGATTAAGTTTAAGCCTTTTTGTAATTAGATAGAGGTCCTTTTTGTATATGGTACTTCTGGATATTTTCTGACTTAATCTTACAATGTACTTATCATATGATTTCATCTAATGAAAAATCTTTATGATGAATCTGTTTGCTTGCTCTTGAATATGCATGATTGTTAATCTTCTGTCAAAATTAAATCACTGCACAAATTGAGGGGGATCTTTCAAGCTCTTTCAAAATTAGAATCAAAATTAAAATCTAAATTGACATATTTGTCATCATAAAAAGGGGGAGATTGTTAAGACAAACTCTCATTTTAAAGTTTTGATGAAAATAAACAAAGGTTAATTAAAGATCATTAATTATGATTCTAAATAAATTGTTAATTTAACCTGTGCTTTTGAGTGTATTAATTCAAAGATAAGTTTCAAAAGAATCAAAGAAATTAGCATAAACAAAGGCAGAGAACATTCATGACATGTTCTAGAAAACGGAGAATGTTCGCCAGGCCATGATAGCATAAAGACCAATCATTCTCCATCACTTAATTGAAGTTATTGCCTCTGGAAGTTACATGGATATGATCACTACATGGCAGGGAACACATAGGATCTATTCAAATCAAAGAGGACATTCGAATTCCAAAAGAAAAAGACTCTTAAACAAGCCTGTCCAGACAGTTCTGGAAATGACTGTCAAGACTGTTAAACAATCTTGAAGTCAAGTCAGTTTCCAGTATGACCAGAAAAAAAGTCCAGACTGATTATCATTCTCCAAGATACTTAAAGTTCAAAAGTCCAGATTGATCATCAATCTCCAGTCAGTTTTTAACAGCTTCAGTACAAGCTTCCTACATCAAGTTTTCAGGATCTATACCAATCTGTTTTAATTGATCAAAAGCTCCAGTTCAAGCCTGAAATATTATCATTTATGTGAATAATTAAAGGAGCATTAATTACTTAAGAAAATCTGATCTAAAACGCAATACACAGCCCAGTCAAAACAGAAAATAAAAATAGTCAAAAGTTTGATATTTTTATTTAGATATATTGCATATGGTCAAGACTGACAAGGGCACTACCAACAGCTCTATTGACCTCCATTTAATGCTCTCAAGCCTATAAAAGGAAGGCCACAACTCAAGGAAAACGCAGAAGTTCAAGTGCTAACAAGTCTCTCAAAATCATTCACATTTACATACTTGAAATTCTCTCATCACTTACAAGAATCAGTCTGGTTAAGTTTTTATTTACTCTGATACATTTGTACTGAATTCTTTGTAAAGAATCAAATCTCAAACAAGAGTTGAAACATCTCAGATTCTAACAAATCAATGTCATCATTATTGTAAAACTCAAACTATAAGAGTTAAGTATAGTTTGGGGTAGATTGTAAGAAATCCTATCAAGGTTGGTAGGTGATTTGATTAATCTCTTTCTGGGTAGAATTAGATTAAAGTCTGTAACAAAGATCAAGGTTGATCTAAGCTAGGTGCTGTAAAACCAAGAAGGTTCTTGTGTTAAACACTTAATGGAAAATCTCACAATTGTGAGGACTGGACGTAGCCCAAGTTGGGTGAACCAGGATACATCCGTGTGTGGTATCTCTTATCCTTTGTCTCTTTATTTAGTTTGATTGTTTTTCAATATTAAAAATATAAATTGTTTTCTGTTTTACAACTAATCAAGAACGTTCTCCATTTTTCTGATAAACCAAGAACGTTCTCCGTTTTTCTGCTTTCTTAACCAAGAACATTCTTGAGTTAAAATGTTAAGTTTTTCATGAAATTCTAAAAAGGGAGATTTACAATTCAAACCCCCTTTCCTTGTAAATCAATTTTTCTACTTCATACTCAACATTCAGTTTGTAAACATTGAACCTCAATGA
Organism: Cicer cuneatum; assembly: GCA_037974295.1. Taxonomy (NCBI): domain Eukaryota; kingdom Viridiplantae; phylum Streptophyta; class Magnoliopsida; order Fabales; family Fabaceae; genus Cicer; species Cicer cuneatum. Next base: position 33,817,479 of record JBBPBO010000004.1, on the reverse strand, counting down.
GCTTGCATATTCACCAAACCACTACCTAAAAATAGGTTTGACTTCATCAAGAAAAACCTAACCCTTACTTTGTTAAATGATTAATATTGCAATGTCTTTAAGTAGTTTAGTTTACATTAGGTTTTTTTTTTTTAAAAAATTCATTCTAATTCAGCAACATTTCTTTTTGTCTAATGACAAAGGGGGAGAAGATGTAGTATTTGATAAAATATCTGGGGAAAAGATGATATATTTGAAACGGGGAGAAGATGATGTATTTGAACATGATGTATTTGATATGGTATCTGGGCATTAGACTTAGGGGGAGAAAATATAAAATGAAGCTTAGTCTCAGGGGGAGTCAGAATTAAAAGAAAGAAAAAGTATTAGAAAAAATACATGGTTTTGTCATCATCAAACAGTGGGAGATTGTTGGAAATAAGTTAATTCTTTCACTTAAAGTTTTAATGTTAACAAAAGTATTTTATGAAAATAACATATTTGACTTAGAAGAAGAATGAAAAATGCCACCAGAAGATGACGTCACCAGAAGATACAAGTCAGAAGCAGGATGAAGTCACCAGAGGATATCATTAGAGGATATCACCAGAGGATATCATCATATGATATCATCAGAGGATATCATAAAAGGATATCATCAGAGGATATCACCAGAGGATATCATCATAGGATATCATCACAGGATATCATCAGAGGATATTACCAGAGGATATCACCGGAGGATATCAACAGCGGAACCTGTCAGAAGATATCATAAGAAGATCCCATCAGAAGATATAATCAGAAGTTCTCATTAGTGGCAAAAATCAGAAGCTACATCACTAGAAACTGAAAGTATGCTCAAAACAGAATCTGAGCAAAATGCTCAAAATAGAATCGGAGCAAAAGACTCATGAAACAGAATCTGAGCAAAATACTCCAGAATATTCTCAAAACAAAATCAATTGAAATACACTCCAGAAGTAAAGCAACAAATCAAAGTGAAGCTCTAATTTCAGCTATAAATTAAGGCTTAATGCTGAAGAATAATGTATCGAAAAATAGTAGAACTCAAGCAAAAAAATTCCGAAGTATTCAAAGAGTTCAAAGGAGAGAAACACTTACTTAAAAGATAAATATTTTTTAAGTGTTCTTTTCTTAGAATGTGAGGCTGATTTTCATCATAAATTTTTCAGAAGCAAACACTCAAGATCAAGTTAAGCTTATTGTGAGTATCAACTTTCCAGAAGTAGTTACTCAGTTTTAATTTCGATCCCTTGTATAAAATCCTATAGTGTTGAAGTTCCTTCTAAAATCTGGAGTTGTCAAGTTGTTAGAAAAAGACATAGCTTGTAGGTTTAAGGTTGTGAAGTTCCTCAAAAGTCTGGGGTTGACATACTATTTGAGAAAGACTTGGCTGGTATAGTCAAGGTGTTGTTATTCCTCAAAAGTCTTGGGTTGTCAGGTTGTTTGGGATGACTGGCTTGAAGGGTCAGTGGTGTTGTAATTCAAAGGAGTTTGAATTAGTGAAAAGGCCTTCTGAAGGAAGGGATTGAACGTAGCCTAGTTAAAGGTGAACCAGTATAAATTCGAGGCGTTAACTTTTATTATCCACCGCTTATTTACTCTGATTGCTCATTATTCAACTAATTAGCAAATTGAATTAAAGTTTGTCAAACACAATTCAACCCCCATTCTTGTGTTGCACCTTCAAATCGAACACCAAATTGAATAATAAAAGACATAGTTGATGATTTTTCTTTACGATTTTTATAAATTGAAGGATCATAGTGATAGTGCCAAATAAAGTTAAGAATCAAAATGATTGTTTATGCTACATTTTTGTCTTTTTTTTTACTAAAACACGACGATATGCATTCATTCAAATCGGTAAAATACATCGATACAATACAAACTCAATATCGTTAAAACCAAAAAGGAAGAATCTACAAAGAAACTCACAAACAGCCTGATTTATAGCACAAAATGGCAACATGCCTACAAATATGACAAAACTCGTGTTTTCGGAATACTTATGGCTCCAAATCTGTAACGTTGATGGCACTAAAGTCATTGATTAAAATCTGCAATGGATCAAAGTTACTCTGCCAAACTAAATCAAATGAACATTTCACTAAGACGTGTAGAACAAGAAACACAAAAAATGGGGAGTTGAATTGTGTTTTATTTAAAAAAAACGTTTAAGAAATATTAAAACCAAGTTATGAAAATAGAGCAGCTAAAACAGAAACACAGAACAACACAACTAATTTATCTTGGTTCACCAACTGAATCACATTTCCATTGAACACCTACTGGTCAAACTGACTGTGTTCAAGTTTTCTCATCCTTTTAGTTTAGTACAATCAATATGTTAAGGAATGCAATCATTACTAGGCTAGGTTACAAATATAATGTTTTAAGGGTTTTCTAAATAACTCTCGTAAGAGTGTGCTTCCAAAGTTGTACTCTTAAAAAATATTTCTCAACACTTAAATAAAATGAAAGGATTAAGAGCTAGAGTGCAGAGATGGTTGTATCGTGCTTATTGTAGTATTATCGTTATGATTTTTCAATGAGGGTTGCACATCCTTTTATAGAGGGCATTAGAATTTCTGGTCATTGTTCTAATTGCAAGAAATCAACATGAATCATGATCTTTTCTATCAAATCTTTCAAAGATTGATTAACCATTAAAGTTTGTCCAGAAATAGTCATTGTAATTGATTCTACATATCTTGATATGGAAACAGAAAGTGTAGAGGTTATCATGATCATAGTATGTATCATCAGATTCATGGTATTGAGCATATACTACACAAATTTGTCTTCTTCAGAGCTTTGAATATTTAGAGCGTTGACTTTTCATAGCTTGCCATTTCAGAACAATTACTTCCATCAGAGCATTGACTATCTTGAGTTTTGACTTTTTTATCAAAGCGTTGACTTTTAAACAATCATGTATGGTCACTCAATTGTTAATTGGTTAAAACTCTTATTTTTGTGTATTCTTCTCTTTCTTGTACAAAATTATTCGTACCAAATAGCAAGAAGACCAATTAACTAACGATAGACTCAATCGAACACCAAATTGAATAATAAAAGACACATTTGATGATTTTTCTTGAACATTTTTATAGATTCAAGAATCATAGTGATAGTGTTAAACAAAGTTAAGAATCAAAATGATTGTTTACGCTACATTTTTGTCTTTTTTTTACTAAAGAAATACAATATTCATTCATTCAAATCGGTAAAATACGTTGATATAGTAGAAATTCAAAATCGCTAAAACCAAAAAGGAAAAATCTGTGAACAAACTCATAGCATCTAGGTTTATAGCACAAAACAACAACTTAGCACAATGATAAAATTAGAGGGTTTGGAATACCTATGCTCTAGATCTATAACATTGATGATTCTAAAGTCATTGATTGAAATCTATAATGGATCAAAGTTACTCTTTCAATCTAAATCAAATGAACATTGCACCAAGACGAACGGGAACACCAAAAAGTGTCGCACTAAGACAAGAATACCAACGAGTGTCACACTTTGAAGGCAACGAAATTATAGAAAAACTAAAGAAAACAATTTGGAGGGGTGACTAGTGACCAAAAAATGGTCTTTATCAATCTTCTCTAATAGATGAAAAATATTCGTGTGTGTTATTGAAGATTATATCGTTCTATTTCTTTTTGTCGTTTAATTATATTCTATTAGAGCTCCTTCAATAGATTGCATAATAAGAGTGATAGTTTTTTGTAATTTTTTCTCATTTAAGCAAAATTAAGCATTAAGTTGCGCTCTATAAGTTTGTGTTTCTATATTAAATAACATATAGTATCAACATATAAAAAATTAATTAATTGTGGTAAAGCCCATTTGGTAGTGATAAACAAAATGAAGCGTAAGGTTTTTTTTAAGTGACTTTAAAGTAGAGCTATCAAAAAAGCCCCAAATCACAAAGCCTCTTTTATTAAACTCCTTACTAAGCCCCAAATTTTAAGTCCCTCTTAATGAACCCTTTTTTGTGGCCCCAGCCCACTGTTTTTTAGTTTTTTGTGGACCTGGGCCAAAGGGCCTCATGGCCCATTTTTTGTTTTCATTTTTTTCACAATCTGGACTTCATTGCAGTTTACACATGGAACCCTAAATCAAAGCAGCGCGCGTCCATTTCCTCCTTCGTTCTTTTGGTTCCGACCACTGTCACAGTCAATTCTCATTTCCTTCACCATTAATTTGCGTTCAAATCATCGTCACAGTTTATTTTCTCACCTCTGTTACTTTTTTGTTGTCATTTGGAGGTTATTGGTGTTGAAGTTATTTATCCATCAAGGTTTGTGGTTACCTTGCTTAATGAATGATCATAATGTGTTGTTCTGTTTGAATTTTATTTGATTTTTGGTTGTTAATAAATTTCCTCTCCTATTAGGGTTTTTGAGGTCTGGACTCGTGGTTTGATGTATTTGAGTGATCATAGTTTGATGTATTCGGTCTATATGTTATTTCACTTTGATATTCTTGGAACTGTATGCACTGTTAAATGAGATACGTGCTTGTGTCTACTTTTCGATCTTTGAGACTCTTCTTTGGTGGCTTTCTCAATCTTTGGTGTTCTTTATTTGTGGTTGATATATTTGAGTGATCATAGTTTGCTGATTCAGTTTTTTATGTTATGCAATTCTTTTTCACTTATTTGATGTTTAACATTGAATTATATGCATTGTGAAATGAGACACATCATTGTGTCTGCTATATAATCTTTGAAGCTTCTCTTCTTGGTGGTTTTCCCCTGGTTAACATTCCACTTGGAATATGGGAATTATCCCTGATAGAACCAACTTTGTGATTATGTATTTGTAGTTTTTTTTTGAAGTAGTAGAGTCTATGAAATAATTTCCATTTGAAAATCACACGTGGGAACATAATTTGGATGTAGCACAAGATCTGACATTTAATTTATGCTTCTTTTAGCTTTTATATTATCATATTTTTGTGTTTTTTAGCATTTAAAAATTAATTACCATTTCATATAAAATATAAATACCATTTCATATTGATTGCATAGAAAAGAAAGGTTGCACAATATTTGGTTGATTCTAGTGTTCCATATACGATTATAAGGTACATTGGTTTATGTTCATACTTAGATATATATAGGAAATTAGAAGATTACATCGGTTTCTAATTTACTACATACTTTTCTAGCATTGGAAACTAGAAGAATAAACCCTGTTCTATTTGGCTATCACTTTTAGTTCTGAAATTCCTTAAAACAAAAAACCAAATATAGGTTTTTTTAGTAGCTTTTAGTTCATAAAATAAAAATTTTATTTAGCGCATACCGTATGATTTATGATGTGAATGAATAGGTTGAAATTGATTTAGAAATTCTAAGTACAATTATTTTTCTGAGTAGTATGAAGCTTAGTTATGAAATTATTTATGATTAATTACATGCTTGGAAGAACATTTTGATAATTAACACATAAGATTGTTTTAGTTTAAGAGCTGAGACTATTTATGCATATCATTAAAATCATGTACTGAGTACCCATTTTCTCATGCTTTATTATGTGCCATTTTGATTGCAAAATATGGAAATTATTCTAGTTTGTTGATATATTCTACACTGTTTAATGAATTGTTGTTTGTTATTAAGAACAAATAGGACGTTGAGAGCTGTAAAAAGTTAAAAAATAAAAGTTGTAACCCATTGTGAGCTAGAATCCACAAGAAATGAATCAAAAATTGCAGAGAAAAAGCCAAGTTAAGTATTAAATACTAGAATCATATATTATGCATTTATTCAAACTGATCATCTATGAGACTGTTTAATTGTATGTTATTTTTTTAAATGCATAAGAGCTTCCTTTTAGATTATAGTATGGAGTCTATGGATATAAATGTGAATGTAGAAGAGGAAGTGGTTGATGAAACTCCTTTTGTAGTATTTGGAAATACTAATGATACACGTAAGAAAATAATGTCCATTATTTGGAATTTTTTTACAAAAAATGATAAAGATGAAGATGGGATTGAAAAAGTTGCATGCAATTTTTGTAGTAATGAATTTAGTATTGGAAAAAACCCTAATTTCCGGCACAATTATGAGACTTCACATCTAATTCATCATGTTTCTCTTTGTAAGATTATCTTGTTGAACCTTTTTAATCAAGATGAACCTTCTAACATGATTAGAATCAACCAAAAAACCCATCGTGATTTGCTTGCTAAAGCTATTATTGTACACGATCTTCCTTTTAGCTTTGTTGAGTATGAGAAAGTTCGAGTATGGGTGCATTATTTGAAGTTCATCCTTATGCTGAAATGGTCTCTAGGGATACCATTGTGTCAGATATTGAGAAAATATATAACAAAGAGAAGACTAAACTTAAGGATATCATGGGTAAGATTCCAAATAGAATTTGTCTTACTTCAGATGTTTGGACAACATCTACTAGTGAGGGTTATATTTGTTTAACCACTCAGTTTGTTGATGAACATTGGAAGTTAACCAGTCGTGTTCTCAACTTTTGTCAAATGAAACCCCCACACAATGGTATTGTATTGGAAGCCACTTTGTTTGATTGCTTAAAGCAATGAGGAATAGATAAGAAATTATTTTCTATTACTTTGGATAATGCCTCTTCCAATGATAACATGCAAGACCATTTGAAAAAACATCTATATGTACATAGCAATTTGCTATGTGATGGTGAGTATTTCCATATTCGATGTTTAGTGCATATACTAAACTTAATTGTTCAAGAGGGTTTAAAAGTGGCCAATGAAGCACTCAAGAAAATTAGAGATAGTGTCAAGTTTATTAATGGTTCTGATGGAAGGATGGTCAAGTTTAAAGATTGTGTCAAAAATGCAGAAATAAGCATTAACAATGGTTTTAAGATTAGATGTGTCTACAAGGTGGAATAACACATATTTAATGCTTGAAAGTGCCTTAAAATATAGAAAAGCATTTGAGTTTTTCTAGGTGGCAGATAAGAATTATAAACATTGTCCATCGGAAGTGGAGTGGGAAAGGGGAGGAAGCATATATGAGTTCTTAGAAACATTTTATGAAATCACAAAATTGATCTCAGGATCATCATATCCAACTGCAAACTTTTATTTTATGCAAGTATGGAAAGTACAATGCATCTTAGAAGAAAACCAAGATAAAGCTGAAGATGTTATAAAGAAGATGGCTACAAATATGAAAACAAAATTTGACAAATATTGGAAAGATTATAGTGTAGTACTTGCCTTTTTAGTTATTCTTGACCCACACTTGAAGGTTCCCTTTTTGAAGTATTGCTACACTACTCTTGATGCTTTAACCAACAACATTAAGCTTAAGAATGTGGAGGATAGATTTAGAGTGCTTTATCAAGAATATGTGAGCATTTTCAATAATCAAAGTATTGTCCTTTCTCAATCATCCCTAGATTCCAACTCATTGTCGTAATCATCCAAAGAAGGAAGTAAGACTAAGAAATGTAAAATCATAAGTGTGAGGATTTTTATCCTAAAACAATAATTAACTTTATTTCATTTCAACCCTTCTTGTTTTTAGATTACTAATAATGATATTGATTTTCTATACATTATAGGGTTTTAAAACTTTTCAGAATCAGCCCACATCTAACAATGGGAAGAGTGAATTAGATGTATATCTTGAAGAAAAATCAATTGAAGTTGATGAAGATTATGAAGATTTTGAGGTACTTCTTTACTGGAAGGTTAATGAGAAAAAGTATCACATACTCTCCTTAATAACACAAGATGTGCTATGTATTCCTATCACCACAATAGCATAAGAGTCTTCTTTTAGTATTGGTGGATGTGTTCTCACCAAACACAGAAGTTCCACTCTTCCCGATCACATCCAAATGTTGATTTTCACTCGAAACTAGTTACATGGATTTTCTAAAAATTTGAATGGTAATATTTAGTATTCTAATTTTTTAAGCTTGCAAAATTATCTGATGATTGATTATATAATTGTTTCTTTTGGTTTTATTTTCAAGATAAGTATGAATACAATGCTTCTATTTGTGAGGATGAATCTAATACTACTATTCTTGACTCATGAGGCTTCTGGATAGAAAGGCACTACTCTGTTTCAATTGGTTTTTACTTGTTAGTTGTGTCTACAAAGCCTAGTGGTTCTTGCTTTTTGTAATAGACATTTGCATGATTACTTGTTACATTTGAAACTATTTGTCCACAGATGCCTTTGAATGTTTGTTATGTTTTTATTCATTACATTGCTGGTATAGTATTATGGTGATGGTGAACTTATTTGCTTGTATCATTCCCCTCGTAAACACTAAAATCTACTATTTTCTCTAGTGAAAAATCATAAACTTGTATGGAGTAGTTGTTGCCATATCATATATGCTATGCTTTGTTAAACTTTAGATGAGGATACCATAAAAGTCAGAAAAAAATTGAAATATTTTTTATTTCAAAAAATTATTGATTTTTTTTTAAATTAGGCCCACTAAGCCCATGGAATTTTGTGGTCTTTTTTGCATTGGGGACTTTCTTTTAATGGACCTTTTTATTATAAGGTTTTTTTGCCTCCTCCAATATGTGAGCTGGGGCCAATATATAGGGGGCTTCACAATGATTGATTTTTTAGTTACAAAAAGTCTTAAAAGGGATTTTTTTCCATTGTAAAGAGTCCTAAGGATAATTCGAAGAAACACTTTACGACTAACTGGTATACCAGAGTTTTATCAAATGGAGAGAAGTGCAATAAAGATTGGCTTGTTTATTCGAAAAAGTTTGATAGAGTATTTTTTGTTGTAAAGTTTCTTTAAAAATTGATCGATAAAGGTCAATTAACAAATGAGAGTTTTGGTGATTGGTCACATATTGGTGAAAGACTTAGAGAACATGAGATAAGCATGAATCATGTTAAAAATATGACCACTATGAATTGTGTCAAAGACTGAAAAAGGGTCCAACTATTGATAAAACGGCTCAGACTCATTGAGAAAGAAAAGGAACATTAGAAAAATATTTTAAAAAGAATTATTTCAATAGTAAAATTCCTTGCTAAACATTGTTTGGCCTTTATGTTAAGACAAAATCTCAATTAATTATTTTGATGTAAACAAACAAAGATTAATTAAAGACTCTAATATTGGTTCTAAATAATGTGTTATTTAACACGTGCTTTTGAGTGTGTTAAATCTAAGATAGGTACTAAGCAAAAGCAAGCAAAATCAATTTAAGGAAAAAATAAAAAATGAACTACCAGAAACCAAGAACGTTCTTGACATATTTCTAGAAAACCAAGAACGTTCTCGTCATTTTTATTTCATCAAAGAAGCTCAAGTCAGCTTTTAATACAAGAAAAGATCCTGCAAATTTTGAATGAATTTCCAGTACATCTAGAAGGAATATACAACTCTCATATTAGCAAAAGAAATACTCCAAAAGATCAAAGGAGAAAAGACACGACTCAAGACAAAATAACAGAATCATTCAAGATCAATCATTCTCCATGTTCAAGAACATTCTCCAACTTCTGTGATACACACCAAGAACGTTCTTGAAACTAAAACATTAGCAGGACTTTAAGACATATATTCTCGTGATAAAGAAACCTTCAAACACTGTCCAAATCAAATAAACAGAGAATGTATCAGATTAGAAAGTCTTGCAGTCAAAAAGGAGAAAAGCTTCAGTCAAAAGTCTTGTGTAGAAATATGATTATTTTTAATCTGACCTTTGACTAAGGGAACCTCTCCAACGGTCATATTAAGTTGTCACGGTCCTCCTCAAAGCCTATAAAAGGAACTCCAGAGCTTAAAGAAAAACAAGACATTCAAGTGTTAAGAAAGATCATCAATCACTTAAATTCAAGTCGCACAAAAGAAATCAGTACATTCATTCACAAATCTATTATTATTAGCTTACTGAAATCTCTTGTAAAGAGTCTAAACCTCAAAAAAGGTTGAGATTAATTAGATACTATCAAACATTCTAAATCATTATTGTGTAAATTCAAGACTATAAGAGTTGTTTATAATTTGAGTAGTTTGTTAGAAAATCCTTTTATGGTTAAAAGGTGAAGTGTAAAATCCTCTCAAGATTGATACGTGACCTGATTGAACTTCTTTCTGGGTGAAAATGATTGTAGTTTGTAACAGATCAAGGTTGATCTGAACTAGGCGGTGTAAACCAAGAAGGTTATTCGTTTGAACACTTAGTGAAAAATCTCACAATTGTGAGGATTGGACGTAGCCCAGGTTGGGTGAACCAGGATATATCATTGTGTGATATCTCTTCCCTATCTTTATTTACTTTCAGTCTTTCAATTATTAAAGTTAAATAGACAAGTTGATTTTTGTTTTTAACTAACCAAGAACGTTCTCTGTTTTCTATTTTCACAACCAAGATCAATCTTGAATTATTTTCTTAAATTTTAACAGGGAACTTTTAAATAGGCCAATTTATAATTCAAACCCCCCTTCCTTGTAAATTGACATTGCTACTTCACTTTAGTGGTTCTAATGAGACGGAATGGAAATTTTTTGGATTTAATTGAAACGTTAGCTGAATTTGACTAAAATGTCCAAGAAAATGGTACATGTATTACAAATGATAAGGTTCACTTTCATTATCTTGGGCATAACATACAAAATGAGTTAATTCTTTTGCTTGATTTTGCAATTAAAAATGAAATCGTTAGGAAAATAAAACAAGCATAGTATTTCTCAGTGATACTTATTGTACTCCTGATGTTAGTCACCAAGAGCAAATGTCTTTGATAATAAGATATGTCTTTGAGAAATCATTTTTTGGAAGGCTTAGATTGTTTTCCTAATACAATTATTGCATATAAAATTTTGTTGGCTATTCCCGTGACAGTTGTTTCTACAGAAAGAAATTTTTGAAAATTGAAGTTGTTGAAGTCTTACTTGTGGTCTACCATGTTATAAGAAAGGCTTAATGGATTAGCATTGATAGCAACTGAGAACGATCTTTTAGAGACAATACAATATGAAGATTTGATTGATGAATTTGCTTCAAAAAGTGTTAGAAGGATTACTCTTTTTAAATAGCAAGAAGGTTAATATTAGATTGATGGTGTTATTTACAATTTACTTATTTTGATGAATTTAAATAAAATAGTTTTAGTTTTTTGTGTTTCATTCGGTATAATATTTTGAATTAACTTATAATTTTTAAAATTGCATTTTTTTATTAGGGTCCAATTTTTTAGATTCGTACAAGGCCTCCAAAAACATTAAGACGGCTCTGGTCATGATCATAACCACTAGATGACGATCACCTATTCATAAGCAAAGAGACATGTGTCCTTCATCAGAGATCACTCCGAGGATTCCTAATTGACTCTTGGTGATTATAACAAGAACGTTCTAGAAATCCTAGAAGGAGTCACTATATAAACCGGACTCCCTAGGTAATAAAGGTACACACAAATTATAGCCTATATACCTCTCATACTCTAATAAATTCTTACTTGATCGTCAATGTGTGTCACATACACTTCCCTTGACGAAAAGTGTAAGACCCTTAATTTTTAAATTAAAATTATGGAATTAATATTAAGTGTATTTTGGGGATATTGTAAAATATTTAATATATGTATGTTTTGAGTAAATATACATATATATATAAATATTTATTTTGGAAGATAAATTAAGATTATTGGATTAAGAATAAATTAATTTAATTATGAGTAATTAAATTAACGGACATTTAATTAAGGGATTATCGGCTAATTGCGACGAGACGGGTAAAGTGCTGAAAATCAGACAAGTGTCGGGTGAGGTGACACCCACACAAGCCTATATATAGGAGTGAGAAGGATGGTGAAATCAGAACACCATTCCTCCTCCCTCACTGTCCATACTGCATGTAACAGTATCCCTTCCCTCCCATTCTGATTTTCCATTTCCAATCCGTTCAAAAGAAAAAAAGAGGGAGTTCCTCAAAAGTGACATTAATTGGAAATCTATGCACCGAACCAGAAAACCCCTAGTACTAAAGTTGTTCCCCTCATCATTCCGAAGCTAGAGAACCTATTTTCGTAGCAGCAAACGCAAGCGGGAGTTTCGCCGATTTTTGACGCGTAAACGGGAACGAAAACAGAAACGTGAGAAGTAGCAGAAACGCAACAAGGGTAAGGGAACCTTCCACTTTCTAGTTGCATTAGGGCTGTAAGTGCATCACTGTCATGGCATTACTGGTGTTTTCTTTACTGTTTTTGAAGAAAAACTGTTTTGCTTGTTGATTGAAAGAAAAGAAAAATGCATTCTGTGATGTTTTAATAGTTCTGTGATTATTGTGGTTTGGGCTAAATGCATTAAATTTGTTTTAATACTTCTCACGTAACAAGGGTAAGGGCACCTTCCACTTTCTAGTTGCATTAGGGCTGTAAGTGCATAACTGTCATGGCATTACTGGTGTTTTCATTACTGTTTTTGAAGAAAAACTGTTTTGCCTGTTTATTGAAAGAAATGAAAAATGCATTCTGTGATGTTTTAATAGTTCTGTCATTATTGTGGTTTGGGCTAAATGCATTAAAGTTGTTTTATTTATGTGGAAAAGTTGAAAAATGTCTTGCATGTTATTTCGAAGATGATTAAAATGCATGTTCATAAAACTGCTAGAATGTTGTTATAAAACGCGAAAATACATTCCATTCTGTTGGTGTTTTGGGTGTATGCGATGCTTGCTGTTTGACTGAATGTGTTAATGTTTTTCTGATGGTGTGAGAAAGCTGAAATTCTTTCCATGTTGTTCTGTTTGTTTGAGAAAGCTGGAAATGCTTTGCATGTGTTTTGAGAAATGATCAGAATGTAAATGGTTAAAGATGTCCTTTGTTGTGGTTGACATTCTGTTTTTTTGAGTGATTCTGGTAATGCTGCTGTTTTCAAAGGAAAAGGGATTTTTAAATGATTAAAGTGTTTTTCTGGAAAAAATGTTATTGATGAAAATGCCTGAGTTATATGGTTCAAAAGAAGTGCAGAATATGTTTGGGGTTGTGCTGGTTTTCAAAGGAAAAAGATTGAAAATGTGTTGTAGTTTTTCAGGAAAAGTTCACTGAATTCGAAGGTGTATTCGAATACAACAGGAGTGTATTCGAATACAACCTGCCAAGCTTCTGTTTTACTCATGTTTTCAAACTTGTATTCGAATACGGGCCTATGTATTCGAATACAAAGGAAGGATTTTTGCTTCTGACTTAGCATATGTATTCGACTACGACTCTGTCGTATTCGAATACAGAAGTGAAATTTTAACACTGTATTCGCATCTGTATTTGACTACGTCAGTCTCGTATTCGAATACAGGATGCTGACTTTCACAATTTTTGCTTCTGTATTCGAATACAAGGGAGCTGTATTCGAATACAGATATGGGTTTTTCCAAAAACTCAGTTTTAGCTTATGTATTCGAATACAAGGAAGTTGTATTCGAATACAGATTTGTGTTTTTCCAGAAAATCAAAGTTTTAAACATTGTTTATAAACTTTAAGTGTTGGGGAGTATTTGGGAAGGTTTTGTGACAAATTAAAATGGAGTTTTGTGATAATTTGAAGTGGTAATGAGGAAGCTTTTGAGACTCCTACTGATGTTGTGAAAATACTGAGTTTTACAATGTGACAACCTTTGTATTCGAATACAAGAAAGCAATATTCGAATACAGAGTGTTGATTCTACACTGATTTGACTTCTGTATTCGAATACAAGGAAGCTGTATTCGAATACAGATTCGTATTTTCCAGAAATCTCAATTTTAAACACTGTTTTATGAATTTTAAGAGTTGGGGTGAAAGACTTATGATAACTAAGAATGGAATAGTGAGATAATGTAAAGTGTTAATGATTGCTTGACTGTTTAATCATGGTTGTGTTGATGATGATATTGACTGTGTTGTGATGTTTCGAAAAATGATGGAAAGGTTGAAAATTCCTAATAATGCATAATGTTTCAGTGAAGAGAAAACACTGCATATTCATGCATTTGCATAGTCAAGTGGTACCCGCGATGGGCCACAGAGTAATGTGTAAACGTGCTGATCTGTTGAGCGACTGCACTGGTACTGATCTGTTGAGCGATTGTACCCTAAAATGCGCAAAAACGTCCTGATCTGTTGAGCGATTGCACGAGTGCTTGTCTGTTGAGCGATTGCACTGGTACTGATCTGTTGAGAGATTGTACCTGAGTATATGTCAAATGTGCTGGTCTGTTGAGCGACTGCACTGGTGCTGATCTATTGAGCGATTGAACCCTGCTCTTGAGGGCCGTTAAAGTCAAACATATTTAAAATGTGATGGTCTGTTGAGCGACTGCACCTTGGTAATTCCAAGAAATTGTATACATGAGCATATACATATTGCATCGGGGGATTGTCCGGGTGGTCACGAAATTGGTTAGGTGATGATGATTGGAAAGTGATGTGTGTGAGTACTTTTGAAATCAGAATTTCAGATAAATGATTGTGATTGCTGAAGTGTTGACTGTACTTACAACATATTTCTCATATTAATTGGTTGTTTTTTTTGAAAAGGCATACATGTCATGAAAATTCAAAATGAGCATCTTTATTTTTCATCATCGTCGTATGTTATACCATGGGTGTATCTGTTTTGTGATATAAATGTTATGTGCTTATTTGTTAATTTCAGTCGGTGACCCTTTACTATTATATGTGGAATTTGGGCTTTGCCCTCAGATGCCCCCCAAACCCATGACACCCGTGGGTCCCGAGACGACGGAAACGTCGCTCAACTTCATTGATCGTTCCGTGCCTACTGCTTGGGTATACGACCCCATCTCAAGCAGGGCTACGTACACGGGGAGATTGAAGAGGACCTATAGGACCAATGGAGTGGTGTGCTACGTGGAGCACAGCTATGCGAGGATTGACTTTCCTGTGCCTTCTCGTTTGATATTGGAGGCGCACAGAATTTTTGATGATGCGGAGGAGCCAGCTAGAGGGGTTGAGACGGAGGCCACTGTAGGAGTGGTGACTCCTAACCCGGTGTTTGGTGGGGATGTACGTGATTCTGAGGCGGAAGAGAAGAACGAAGAGCCGAAGCCAGTAGCAGCTGATATTCCGAGTCCGTCTAGGATATCCGATGATTGTTATGAGATTCCGGCACCGCCGAAGCGACCGAGAATGTGCATTGATCTGACTTCGGAGGAGACTGATCCTTCTCTGTATGATGAGGAGGAGGAAGTTACATCGAGGTGAGCGGTGGAGTCGGATGAGACTTGTTTGGGATACGGAGGAAATCCGTGCTACTGTAGCTTTAGTGCATGATCGGTTAGATTTGATGTATAGGATTTTGAGCTGGAAAATGTAATTTGTTTTATTTTGGAAATTATTGTACCACTAACTTATTCCGCACTCTAATATTTTCTTTTGGAATGATATGACATTGTTATCTTTTGAAAATGTCTTAATGTTTATTACTAAATTTCCAGAATTAAGTACTTAGTGATATTACGATGAAGTTATTTTATTACGTTCATCGATTAATCTATGACGTACTATTTTATGAGATGAATTAAAGGAAATTGTATTCCAATTCTTTTGAAGTAATAAATTGGAAAATCATTTTAATTATTTATTTTTAAAAAAAAAAAAAATACACTCGCGCTGTGTTTTAAACTCGGGGTGTTACAATTGTGGTATCAGAGCATTTGGTTAAAGTTTTGGATTAAAGCTCTGATTTAAAGTATTGTTTTGAGTCTTTATCTGATCATGCATAGGAGCAAGTAGTTAAAGTGTCAAGTCTTGTGTAAGTTGTGGTGTGACTGTAGTAATGATGGTTATGTAGGAAACAATGCCTCCAAGAAGAGATGACGCCACAAGAGCCAATGTCAGCCGGGAAGATAGGATAGCTGAGGTGATGAATAACATGGCTGCGTCTGTTGCTGCACAGACGGCTGCAAAGACTCAACGATATCTTGAGAAGAGAGAAAGAGAGAATCGCGCTGCTGAATCTAGAGGACTAGAGGATTTTCGTCGTCATAATCCTCCCAAGTTCAAGGGTGATGAGGGTCCAGAAAGAGCGGACCAGTGGATTCAAGAGATGGAGAAAATCTTCGAGATGATTAATTGTCGGGCAGCGGTGAAAGTCAACTATGCCATGTATCTGTTGATAGGTGATGCAGAGTATTGGTGGAGAAGCACAAGACTACTGATGGGGTCAGCTCAAGAAGAAGTGAACTGGGAGTCGTTCAAAAAGAAGTTTTTGGACAAATACTTCCCGATGAGCACTAGGACCAAGTTGGGTGACGATTTTCTGAAATTACACCAGGGAAATATGACGGTGGGAGAATATGCGGCTAAGTTTGAATCTTTGTCAAGACATTTCAGATTTTTCCGAGAAGAAGTTGATGAACAGTTTATGTGCCACCGCTTTCAAAATGGACTGAAGTATGAGATTCAAGATTCGGTCCTACCCTTGGGGATTCAACGTTTCCAAGTGTTAGTAGAGAAGTGTAGAGAGGTTGAAGAGATGAAGAACAGGAGGGCCAACAGAGGAGGGAACTTTAATTCTGGAGAGCCTAGTCGGATACACTATCATAACAATAGAGGAAAGCAAGTGGCTAAGCCGTATAACCGGCCACAAAACAAAAAGAGAGGCCAGAATCGGCCAGGAAATCATAATTTTGGACGGCAATTGGGACAAGGAGTCCGGTGTTATCGATGTGGGAAAGAAGGACATATTGGTACTGCTTGCACCACAAGGGATCTTGTGTGTTTCAATTGCAAGAAACCAAGACACGTGGCGAGGGATTGCCGGCTTCCGAAGGTGGAACCAACAGTGAACGCGACTAGGGCTACTCGTCCTACTGCTAGAGGCCGCGTCTATCACATGGGTGCTGAAGCTGGGAATCAAGCTCCAAATTTAATCCAGCAAGATTGTGAGATTGCAGGTAACACCCTAACTGCACTTTTTGATTCGGGGGCAATCCACTCTTTCATTGCTATGGACTGTGTGAATCGTTTGAAGTTATTTGTGTCTGCTTTGCCTTTTGATTTGGTTGTCTCCACACCTGCTAAGACTTTGACTGTAAACTCTGCATGTTTACACTGTACTGTAACGATTCAGAATAGAGATTTCTTGGTTAATTTAATCTGTCTACCCCTACAATCACTCGAGATCATTCTCGGCATGGATTGGATGACGTATAATTACGTAGTTTTGGATTGCGCTCGAAAATTAGTTCTTTTCCCCGAACCTGGAGTCATTCGGTACTTGGCTGCTAACCAACTCGAAGTATCTCTAAGAGAAGGAACTCAAGAATTTTTATCATTGGCTAACGTGGAAACCAAGATGGATGTGAACATAGAAGATGTGAAGTTAGTCAAAGAATATCCGGACGTATTTCCAACAGAAATTCCAGGATTACCCCCGATAAGAGAGGTGGAGTTCTTCATTGATTTACACCCAGGAACTGGACCTATTTCAATTGCGCCGTACCGGATGTCGCCATTGGAATTAAGCGAACTTATAGGTCAAACTGAAGGCTTATTGGAGAAAGGATTTAGCAAACCAAGTGTGTCGCCCTGGGGAGCTCCGGTGTTGGTTAAGAAGAAGGATGGAAGTTCGCGCTTATGCATGGATTATCGGCAACTTAACAAGGTAACTATTAAAAATCGTTATCCTTTACCATGCATCGATGATTTAATGGATCAATTGAGGGGAGCCGCGGTGTTTTCAAAGATTGATTTGAAATCAGGATACCATCAGATTCGGGTAAGAGAAGGAGATATTCAAAAGACTGCTTTCAGGACCCGATATGGACATTATGAATATCTTGTTATGCCATTTGGAGTTACGAATGCACCAGCGATTTTCATGGACTATATGAATAGGATCTTTAGCCCATTCTTGGATAAATTTGTGGTGGTGTTCATCGATGATATTTTGATTTATTCAAAGGATGAAGAGGAACATGAAGAACACCTACACCAATTTATTGAAGTCTTACGCGAGAAGCAATTATATGCTAATTTGTCGAAGTGCGAGTTTTGGCTAGAGAAAGTGAACTTCTCGGGAAATGTGATAACAAAAGAAGGAATCGCTGTCGATATGACAAAGATTGAGACAATTCTTGCCTGGAAACAGCCCCAGACTATCACAGACATACGTAGTTTTGTCGAACTAGCAGGATACTACAAGAGGTTTATTGAAGGATTTGCTAAGATTGTAGCTCCTTTGACACAACTTACCAGAAAGAATCAGCCGTTTGCATGGACGGAGAAGTGTGAGGAAAGTTTTCAGTTGCTTAAGGAAAAGTTGACAACCTCACCAGTGTTGGTCTTGCCACAGCCAGAGGAACCATATGAAGTCTACTGTGATGCATCTCACCAAGGTTTGGGATCTGTTTTGATGCAATACAAGAAAGCTGTAGCCTACGTCTCAAGGCAGTTGAAAACCCACGAACGAAACTACCATACTCATGATTTAGAGCTTGCTGTAGTAGTGTTTGCATTAAAGGTCTGGAGGCACTACTTATATGGATGCACGTTCACGGTGTTCAGTGACCACAAAAGTTTGAAGTATCTGTTCGATTAGAAAGAATTGAACATGTGTCAGAGGAGATGGATGGAGACTCTCAACGATTTTGATTTTTCATTGCAGTACCACCCTGGAAAAGCCAATGTGGTGGCTGATGCAGTGAGTCAGAAAAGTGTGTCAGTATCTTCAATGATAATGGCCAGAAAACAAGAGTTGTGGGAAGCATTTAGAGACCTACACTTGGACGTAAAGTTCGCACCAGGAATTTTAAAGTGTGGAATGATAACAATTTCGAGTGGTTTACTTGAGGAGATTGCAAACTTGCAAGATGACGCATTGATCCAAGAAAAGAGGAATCTGATAGCGCAAGGACAGACAACTGAGTTCAGCGTCGGAATAGATAATATTTTGAGATGCAATGGAAGAGTTTGTGTACCGGAAGTTGCTGAGATGAGAAGAGCGATTTTGGAAGAGGCTCATAAGAGTAAGTTGTGTATTCATCTTGGAGCGACCAAGATGTACCAGGATTTAAGACAGAATTACTGGTGGCCAGGAATGAAGAGGGACGTAGCGGAGTACGTATCGACTTGTTTGACTTGTCAGAAAGCGAAAGTGGAACATCAATGACCTGCTGGAATGTTGCAGCCTCTGGAGATACCGGAATGGAAGTGGGACAGCATTTCCATGGATTTTATAACAGGACTGCCCAAGACAAGGAAAAAGAATGATTCAATTTGGGTAATAGTGGATCGATTGACAAAGTCGGCACATTTCTTACCAGTAAGGACCACTTACAAAGTGGATAAGCTGACAGAAATCTACATCGCTGAGATTGTGAGGTTACACAACGTTCCATCGAGTATAGTATCGGACCGTGATCCAAAGTTCACATCTCATTTTTGGGGAGCGCTGCTTGAAGCTTTGGGAACGAAACTTAAATTGAGTTCCGCTTATCCTCCACAAACAGACGGACAGATTGAGAGAACAAATTAGTCCTTGGAAGATCTATTAAGAGCGTGTGTGTTGGATGACAGAGGAAACTGGGATGAGGTGTTGCCATGATTGAGTTTACTTACAACAACAGTTTTCACGCAAGTATTGGAATGGCACCCTACGTGGCTTTGTATGGACGCAAGTGTCAAACGTCTTTATGCTGGTATAAAGACGGAGAAAGTATGATTGTTGGACCTGAGATGGTGGAGCAAACTATAGAGAAAATGAAGAGGATACAAGAGAAAATGAAGATTTCACAGGATCGTCAGAAAAATTATGCGGACAAGCATCGTAGAAAGGATCATGTATTTCTGAGGGTCACGCCTACAACGGGAGTTGGCAGAGCTATTAAGTCAAGAAAGTTGACTCTGAAATTTATTGGACCATACCAGATCACTGCACGTATTGGACCATTGGCTTATCGGATCGCTTTACCTCCTATACTGTCCAATATTCACGACGTATTTCATGTGTCGCAGTTAAGGAAATACATTGCAGACCCGTCACATGTGATCGAACCAGATACAATTCAGCTGAAGGATAACCTGTCATTTGAAGTATTCCCTGTAAGGATTGAAGACAGGAAGATTAAATAGTTGAGGAACAAGAAAGTCCCGCTAGTCAAAGTGATTTGGAATCCGACTATTGGAGACGCGACTTGGGAACTGGAGAGTAAGATGAGGGAACAATATCCCCAGTTTTTCATCGACATGTAGTTTCGAGGACGAAACTAATTTAAGGGGGTAGTAATGTAAGACCCTTAATTTTTAAATTAAAATTCTGGAATTAATATTAAGTGTATTTTGGGGATATTGTAAAATATTTAATATATGTATGTTTTGAGTAAATATATATATATATATATATATAAATATTTATTTTGGAAGATAAATTAAGATTATTGGATTAAGAATAAATTAATTTAATTACGAGTAATTAAATTAACGTACAGTTAATTAAGGGATTATCGGCTAATTGCGACGAGACGGGTAATGTTTTGAAAATCAAACAAGTGTCGGGTGAGGTGACACGACACAAGACTATATATAGGAGTGAGAAGGATGGTGAAATTAGAACACCATTCCTCCTCCCTCATTGCCCTTACTGCATGTAACAGTATCCCTTCCCTCCCATTCTGTTTTTCCATTTCCAGTCTGTTCAAAAGAAAAAAAGAGGGAGTTCCTCAAAAGTGACATTAATTGGAAATCTAAGCACCAAACCAGAAAACCCCCAATACAAAAGTTGTTCCCCTCATCATTCCGAAGCTAGAGAACCTATTTTCGTAGCAGCAAACACAAACGGGAGTTTCGCCGATTTTTGACGTGTAAACGGGAACGAAAACAGACACGTGAGAAGTAGCAGATACGCAACAAGGGTAAGGGCACCTTCCACTTTCTAGTTGCATTAGGGCTGTAAGTGCATAACTGTCATGGCATTACTGGTGTTTTCATTACTGTTTTTGAAGAAAAACTGTTTTGCCCGTTGATTGAAAGAAATGAAAAATGCATTCTGTGATGTTTTAAAAGTTCTTTGATGATTGTGGTTTGGGCTGAATGCATTAAAGTTGTTTTGTTTATGTGGAAAATCTGAAAAATGTCTTGCATGTTATTTCGAAGATGATTAAAATACACGTTCATAAAACTGTTGGAATGTTGTTATAAAACGCGAAAATACATTCTTTTGGTGTTTTGGGTGTATGTGATGCTTGCTGTTTGACTGAATGTGTTAATGTTGTTCTGATGGTGTGAGAAAGCTGAAATGCTTTGCATGTTGTTCTGTTTGTGTGAGAAAGCTGGAAATTCTTTGCATGTGTTTTGAGAAATGATCAGAATGTAAATGGTTAAAGATGACCTTTGTTGTGGTTGACATTCTGTTTGTTTGAGTGAATTTGGTAATGCTGCTGTTTTCAAAGGAAAATGGATTTTTAAATGATGAAAGTGTTTTTCTGGAAAAATTGTTATTGATGAAAATGCCTGAGTTTTATGGGTCAAAGAAGTACATAATCAGTTTGGGGTTGTGCTGGTTTTCAAAGGAAAAAGATTGAAAATGTGTTGTAGTTTTTCAGGAAAAGTTCACTGAATTCGAAGGAGTATTCGAATACAACAGGAGTGTATTCGAATACAACCTGCCAAGCTTCTGTTTTAATCAAGTTTTCAAACTTGTATTTGAATACGGCCCTCTATTTTCGAATACAGAGGAAGGATTTTTGCTTCTGACTTAGCATCTGTATTCGACTACGACTCTGTCGTATTCGAATACAGAAGTGAAATTTTAACACTGTATTCGCATCTGTATTCGACTACGACAGTCTCGTATTCGAATACAAGATGCTGACTTTCACAATTTTTGCTTCTGTATTCGAATACAAGGGAGCTGTATTCGAATACACATATGGGTTTTTCCAGAAACTCAGTTTTAGCTTCTGTATTCGAATACAAGGAAGCTATATTCGAATACAGATTTTTGTTTTTCCAAAAATCAAAGTTTTAAACATTGGTTATAAACTTTAAGTGTTGGGGAGTATTTGGAGTTTTGTGACAAATTTAAAGGTTTTGTGACAAATTAAAATGGAGTTTTGTGATAATTTGAAGTGGTAATGAGGAAGCTTTTGAGACTCCTACTAATGTTGTGAAAATACTGATTTTTACACTGTGATAACCTCTGTATTCGAATACAAGAAGGATGTATTCGAATACAGAGTGTGGATTCTGCACAGATTTGGCTTCTGTATTCGAATACAAGGAAGCTGTATTCGAATACAGATTCGTATTTTCCAGAAATCTCAGTTTTAAACACTGTTTTATGAATTTTTAGAGTTGGGGGGAAAGACTTATGATAACTAAGAATGGAATTGTGAGATAATGTAAAGTGTTAATGATTGCTTGACTGTTTAATCATGGTTGTGATGATGATGATATTGACTGTGTTGAGATGTTTTGAAAAATGATGGAAATGTTGAAATTTCCTGATAATGCATACTGTTTCAGTGAAGAGAAAACACTGCATATTCATGCATTTGCATAGTCAAGTGGTACCCGCGATGGGCCACAGAGTAATGCGTAAACGTGCTGATCTGTTGAGTGATTGCACGAGTGCTGGTCTATTGAGCGACTGCAGTGGTACTGATCTTTTGAGTGATTGTACCTTGAAATGCGCAAAACATGCTTACCTGTTGAGCGATTGCACGAGTGCTGGTCTGTTGAGCGACTGCACTGGTAGTGATATGTTGAGCGATTGTACCTGAGTATATGTCAAACTTGCTGGTCTGTTGAGCGACTGCACGAGTGCTGGTCTGTTGAGCGACTGCACTGGTGTTGATCTGTTGAGCGATTGCACCCTGGTCTTGAGGGCCGTTAAAGTCAAACATATTTAATATGTGCTGGTCTGTTGAGCGACTGTACCTTGGTAATTCCAAGAAATTGTATACATGAGCATATACATATTGCATCGGGGGATTGACCAGGTGGTCACGAAATTGGTTAGGTGATGATGATTGGAAAGTGATGTGTGTGAGTACTTTTGAAATCTGAATTTCTGATAAATGATTTTGATTGCTGAAGTGTTGACTGTACTTACAACAAGTTTCTCATACTAATTGGTTGCTGTTTTTGAAAAGGCATACATGTCATGAAAATTCAAAATGAGCATCTTTATTTTTCATCATCGTCATATGTTATACCATGGGTGTATCTGTTCTATGATATAAATGCTATGTGCTTATTTGTTTATTTCGGTCGGTGACCCTTTACTATTATATGTGGAATTCGGGCTTTGCCCTCACATGCCCCCCAAACCCATGACACTCGTGGGTCCTGAGACGACAGAAACGTCGCTCGACTTCATTGATCGTTCTGTGCCTACTGCTTGGGTATACGACCCCATCTCAATCAGGGCTACGTACACGGGGAGATTGAAGAGGACCTGTAGGACCAATGGAGTGGTGTGCTACGTGGAGCAAAGCTATGCAAGGATTGACTTTCCTGTGCCTTCTTGTTTGATATTGGAGGCGCACGGAATTTTGGATGATGCGGAGGAGCCAGCTAGAGGGGTTGAGATGGAGGCCACTACAAGACCCTTAAATTTAAAATTTAATTATGGAATTAATATTAAGTGTATTTTGGGGATATTTGTAAAATATTTAATATATGTATGTTTTGAGTGTATATATATATATATATATATAAATATTTATTTTTGAAGATATATTAAGATTATTGGATGAAGAATAAATTAATTTAATTACGAGTAATTAAATTAACGGACAGTTAATTAAGGGATTAGCGGCTAATTGCGACGAGACTGGTTAAGTGCTGAGGATCAGACCAGTGTCGGGTGAGGTGGCACCCACACAAGCCTATAAATAGGAGTGAGAAGGATGGGTGAAATCAGAACACCATTCCTCCTCCCTCACTGCCCATACTGCATGTAACAGTATCCCTTCCCTCCCATTCTGTTTCTGTTCCAGTCCGTTCAAAAGAAAGAAAAGAGGGAGTTCCTCAAAAGTAACATTACTTGGAAATCCAAGCACCAAACCAGAAAACCCCCAGTACAAAAGTTGTTCCCCTCGTCATTCTAGAGCTAGAGAACCCAGTTTCGTAGCAGCAAATGCAGGCGGGAGTTTTGCCGAGTTTTGACGCAGAAACGTGAGAAGTAGCAGAAACGCAACAAGGGTAAGGGCACCTTCCACTTTCTAGTTGCATTAGGGCTGTAAATTCATAACTATCATGACATTACTGATGTTTTCATCATTGTTTAAAAAGAAAACTGTTTTGCAATGACATTTTGAAAGAAATGAAGATAATGCATTCGGTTGGTGGTTTTAATAATCTGTGATGTGTGTTGTTCTGGTTGTTGCTTCAAGGCTGTTTGTTCACGTGGGAAAGTGTTGCTGATGATTTCAAAATAAAAGAGTTTTAAATGATGAAAGTGTTTTTCTGGAAAAAAAATTGTTATTGATGAAAATGCCTGAGTTTTATGGTTCAAAAGAAGTGCAGAATCTGTTTGGGGTTGTGCTAGTTTTTCAAAGGAAAAAGATTGAAAGTGTGTTGTAGTTTTTCAGGAAAAGTTCACTGAATTCGAAGGTGTATTCGAATACAACATGAGTGTATTCGAATACAGCCTGCCCAGCTTCTGTTTTTCTGAAGTTTCAACCTTGTATTCGATTACGGGCCTTTGTATTCGAATATAGAGGAAGGATTTTTGCTTCTGACTTAGCATCTGTATTCGACTACGACTCCGTCGTATTCGAATACAGAAGTGAAATTTTAACACTGTATTCGCATCTGTATTCGACTACGACAGTCTCGTATTCGAATACAGGATGCTGACTTTCATAATCTTTGCTTCTGTATTCGAATACAAGGGAGCTGTATTCGAATACAGATGCGGGTTTTTCCATAAACTCAAGTTTTAGCTTCTGCATTCGAATACAAGGAAGCTGTATTCGAATACAAATTTGTGTTTCCAGAAAATGAAGTTTCAAACACTGCAATGGGAACTTTAAAGGGGTGGAAAACATTGGAAAGGTTTGGAATGATTTGAAATGGAATGTTGAAATAGTTTTGAAGAAGAGATGATGAAGTCCTTGAAAACCTTTAATGATTTTGGAGAAAATGTTGAATTTACACATGTTCTGTCCTCTGTATTCGACTACAGGTATGCTGTATTCGAATACGGAGTGTTGAAACTACACTTTTCAGCTTCTGTATTCGAATACAAGGGGTCTGTATTCGAATACAGATTTGTGTTTTTCCAAAAAATCAAAGTTTTAAACATTGTTCATAAACTTTAAGTGTTCGGGAGTATTTGGGAAGGTTTTGTGACAAATTAAAATGGAGTTTTGTGATAATTTGAAGTGGTAATGATGAAGCTTTTGAGACTCCTACTGATGTTGTGAAAATATTGATTTTTACACTGTGACAGCCTCTGTATTCAGTGAAGAGAAAACACTACATATTCATGCATTTGCATAGTCAAGTGGTACCCGCGATGGGCCACAGAGTAATGCGTAAATGTGCTGATCTGTTGAGCGATTGCACGAGTGCTGGTCTGTTGAGCGACTGCACTGGTACTGATTTGTTGAGCGATTGTACCCTGAAATGCGCAAATCGTGCTGATCTGTTGAGCGATTGCACAAGTGCTGGTCTGTTGAGCGACTGCACTGGTACTGATCTGTTGAGCGATTGTACCTGAATATATGTCAAACGTGCTGGTCTGTTGAGCGACTGCACGAGTGTTGGTCTGTTAAGCGACTGCAGTAGTGCTGATCTGTTGAGCGATTGCACCCTGGTCTTGAGGGCCGTTAAAGTCAAACATAATTAAAATGTGTTGGTTTGTTGAGCGACTGCACCTTGGTAATTCCAAGAAGTTGAATACATGAGCATATACATATTGCGTCGGGGTGATTGACCGGTGGGTCACGATTTTGGGTATATGTTGATGATTGGAAATGGTTGTGTGTAAGTACTTTACGAAAATCTGAATTTCTGATAAATGATTGTGATTGCTGAAGTGTTGGCTGTACTTACAACATGTTTTCCATATTAATTGGTTGCTGTTTTGAAAAGGCATACATGTCATGAAATTTCAAAATGAGCATCTTTATTTATCATCATTGTTATATGATATGCCATGGATGTATTTGTTTCTGTGATATAAATGCTATGTGTTATGTGTTAATTTCGGTCGGTGACCCTTTACTATTATTGTAGAAATTGGGCTTTTCCCTCAGATGAACCCCAAACCCGTCCCACCGACGGTTACACTAACGACGGAGACGTCGTTAGTTTTGCTTCATATTCGTATACGGAGTCTTTGTGGACAACGCAGAGGGACGGACAACTGGCTGAAGACGAGACTTGTAGAGGATACGGTGGAGACCGTGCTACTGTAGCTTAGTGCATGATCAGTTAGATTTGATGTATAGGATTTTGAGCTGGAAAAATGTAATTTGTTTTAATTTAGGAATTATTGAACCACTTTTCCGCTAAACACATTCCGCACTCTGATATTTTCTTCTAAGATGTTATGACACTGCTCTTCTTTTGAAATGTATTAATGTTATTATTAATTCCCAAAGTTAAGTACTTAGTAATATTATAATGAAGTTATTTAATTACGTTCATCGATAAAATTACGACGTACCATTTTATGAAACGAATTAAAGGAAACTTTATTCCAATTCTTTCGATGTAATAAATTGGAAAATCATTTTAATTATTTATTTAAAAAAAAAATGCACTCGCGATGTGTTTTAAACTCGGGGTGTTACATCCACCGTAGGAGTGGTGACTCCTAACCCGGTTTTTGGTGGGGATGTACGTGATTCTGAGGCGGAAGAGAAGAACGAAGAGCCGAAGCCAGTAGCAGCTGATATTCCGGGTCCGTCTAGGATATCCGATGATTGTTATGAGATTCTGGCATCGTCGAAGCGACCAAGACTATGCATTGAAGGTTGTGGCGTCATCTCTTGAAGATTCCTTATGTACATCAATATTATCCTTTTTAAAATTCCATCTCTAACAACATCAAATAAAAAATGAAAATATGAGTTTATTTGAAGATTTGAGTTACGAATTTGATAAAATTTGTATTATATTAAAGAATATAATTAATTTTATAGGTTTTGGTTGAAAATTTTGATGAACTTTTTGAATTTTTGTAAAAAAAAACGGATAATATTGTTAAAATTTTAAAACATAAAAGATCAAATTGTCACTTAAAATTAAAATAAAGGACCAAATCGAAAAAAAAAAAAGATAAATGATTAAAACGTTAACTAAAATTAAGTTAAGGGACCACGAGTACTATTTAGTCTTTTATTTATAAATGATAAATGCCATGAAACTATTTTCGTGAAAGACTCAGGAACGATGTGACATAGAAAAAAATCCGGTTACTTTCTCTCTTAAAAAGGATAATATTGTTGACATTTTAAAACATAAAAGATCAAATTGTCACTTAAAATTAAAATAAAAGACCAAATTGAAAAAAAAAAATAAAGAATTAAAACGTTAACTAAAATTAAGTTAAGGAACTACGGGTGATATTTAACCTAAATAAAATGTTATAAAAGTGAATGGTATAAAATTTACTAAAAAAATCAACCATCTGATTATACTAAAAAAAGTCAACAATCGAAAAACAAATATAAATATATTATTGAGTATTATAATGTGACATAAATTTAGAAGTGACAAAATCATTTATTAAGCTATTATTTATCCAATTCATCCACTTATTAATCCATTCAATCTATCCCCAGAATTAAAAATTGGTGGATGGTTTGAATTCAATTCATCGATTTTAATGATAAGGATAAAATCTAATCCATCCAACTATTTTTATGAATCTAGTGGATTACATATGTTTTTGAATTATACCATTGATAAATATTATTATAATTGTTTTAAAAAATATTTTAAAACAATTATAAAATAGATATCACTGATAAATATTATTATAAAATTGTTTCAAAACAATATTTTTATTACATAAAAAATTAAATTTTTGTATAATTTAAAAAAATCCAGTTTTTTTATATAATTTAAAAGAAACATTTTTTTTGTTAAAAAATAAATAATTCTGAAAATAATATATAATTTAAAAAAGTGAATTTTTAATGAATTGTTTTTTTATACAAAACTGAATTTTTTTAAGTATTTTAGAAAACAGTTTTTGTATTAATTTAAAAAAAAGTAATTTGTTTTTAAAAGAAATTTAAATATTAAAATTTATTTATTATTATTTTAATTAATAATATATGGGTGGTTTTAGGCTACCGGCTACCAAGGCTCTGCCGCTGACCCTCTTGAGTCGTTGGAGCTCCGCTAGAAAATTCTTTAGAGATCTGCCGCCGACCACTACTAACCACTCTCTTTATTATTTAATTAATAAAAACTATTTAAATTAATACTTTTATTTTAAAATAGTATAAAACTGAAACATTTTCTTCTTTAAAACATACTTTTTCTGTAAAAAGGCTGCATTTTTATTTTATTTTATTTTTAAATATGCATAAAATAATTTAGAAAATAACAAGAAAAAATATTTTTTTAATAATAAAAAACAGTATTTTTATTTAGTAAAAATAATTCACTTTTAGATATATTATATAATACTATTATTTTTTGTTTTCAAAAAGTAATATTATTATTTTTAGAAGTTAATAGTTTTTAAAATAAAAACTGACTTTTTTAAAGTAAAATAAAAAAACTGAATTTCTCTATCAAAAGAAAATATAATTTTTTAAAATAACAAATAATATTATTTTTAGAAATAATAACAGATATTATAATTAATTTATTAAACTGCTCAAAAGAAGGTAATTAGATGGATTGGATGGATATTCATCCATTAAAATTATGATAATGGATAGATTGAATGATTTTTATTTTAATAGATGGATTTGATTGAATTTTTTATTTTTAAGAACTTTTAGTGGATTGTAAATGGATTGATGAATTATTTTGATTGATTCATTATCATCTAAATCTAAATTCGTTCATTTTGTCACCTCTAAACATAATGGATACCACTTGGTAGTAGTTATATAACTTGGACTGAGTTCCTTCAAACTTTATCATTTTTTGTTTGTCAAATAGGCTAATGACTAGAATCACACACATTAAGAGTGGAGAATCTAAAATTCGAATCTGGATCTTAACATATCAATATCTTTGCAGCTATTAACTAAGTTGTACTTATGACACTAATTGAATATGTTGTTATTATGATAAAATTACGACATTTAATTAGATTTAAAATATATGGATTAGATTTTTGTAAAATAAAGATGATGGATTGGATAAAAAAATGAATACAAAATTGGATTTAACATACTTTTAGTCCTAATCAAATTTCAATTTCTTGTTTTAATTTGTGTAAAGTTTTTCTTCAATTTTTAGTCTTCACAATGTTTCTCATAAGTCGTTTTAATCTCTATAAAATTAAAATAAATTAAAGATTTTTTGAATGCTACCAAACTTTGCAAATACATTTGTTGCGTTAAAAACACACTTAGAGCAAATGTATTTTTTTAAAGCAAAAATAGAGTGTAAAAGTATCACATGATTAACCTCACATCTCACCTCAAGTTAATCATCTATCATTTGCAAAATATCAGTAGAAATAAAATAAAAGAAAATACAAGATGCTTGGGTGGACTATACCAAAACCAAAGAAAACAATCCTTAAGAATACATAACATACCGCCTTATTAAAAACGTTACTGGAAAAACCCTAGAGATAAAATCATAGTGAAGGGATAAAAAAATACAAAACACACCAACCAATGTTAGCAAAATCTATATTATGGGAGACCAATGATGTTTCTATTGAAAACATACGAAACATTAGAAGGAAAAGTATCCCACCAATGACTGTCAACAATGTGAAGTCTCAAATTAGCAATCTTGTTGCACAATGATTCCATTCTTTAAAAATATGAGATATTATAAAACTGATTCTTTTAACCATCTTCGGACAATTAAGCCATTTATTTCTAATGGACCAAGGCACAAGACTATTATTCCTAAAAGCCAAATTTGCCAATTGTGAATCAGATTCAATCCATAGAAATTGTCATCACTTTTGTAGGTTGTTTCATTAACAATCATAACTCTCGTAAGCTCATCATGTAGTGCAGTTGTAATCCCTAAGTTCATTGCAAAACCACCTAAGGAAGTTGCAAAGCTGTCTCTAAATATACCTCCACAAGCAGTTGGACCAAGACATCTAGATGCAGCACCATCTGTATTACATTTAGTCCAATACACTTTGGGGGGACGCCAAATCACCTCTTTAATAGTAGGCTCTATAGAAGGGTGAGCTCCAACTAAGAAAGACTTCAGAATTTGAATACTCCTAAATAGAGTTAGAGACTGTGCAAGTAGTGTGATTGTCAGATAAAGATACATTGACAATAATTTTGTTGATAATAGTATGAAAAACAAGAATCTTGCCTTCAATTTAAGCTTGATTTTTGGAACACCAAATAGTATCAATAGTAATTATTAAGGTGACCAAAATAACATCATTGTATTGATGGGACCATCTTTTGTCGCATATGACAAGAAGATTTTGAGCCAAACTAATAACAATTTGAGAGTGAAAAATAGAGTTTAACCAAAACCAGAGTCTAGTGGAAAAAGAGCAAGATAAAAAGAGATGGGTGCTAGTTGAAGGTGCAAACACGAAAAAGGGGGTTGAATTGTGTTTGCCAAAGTTGAATACTTTTTCTGATTTGATGAAAGTTGATATAAATTACTTGGAGAAGAAGCAATCAGATTCAGCAACAGCGGATAATAAAAGCATAAGTATTTGGACACATAGATTTATCCTGGTTCACCATTAGCTTGGCTGCATGCAGTCCCCTCATTCAGAAGGCTTTAATCCACTAATTCAAACACTTTGAATTACACAACACTTGACCCTCCAAGCCAGTCTTCCCAAACAACCTGACAGCCCCAGACTTTTGAGGAACAACAACACCTTGACCCTACAAGCCAAGTCTTCTCCTACCAATCTGAAAACCCGAGATTGAAGAAGGAACTTACAGCACCTTGACCCTACAAGCCAAGTCTTCTCCTAACAATCTAACAACCCAAGATTGAAGAAGGAACTTACACCACGATCAGGTTGGATACAAAGGTTTGGAACTTGAGTAGTTGCTTCTGGAAAGCTGATTATAACAATGACTGTCACACTATAAGAAAAGAACACTTAGAAAATATTTCTCTTTCGCACAACTGTTTCTCTTTTTGAACTCTAAGATGAATTTGGATTTTAAGCTTGAGTTTTTCTACTCTCTTCAATTTTTCGATAATTTCTTCTTCAGCTTGGACTATCTATTTATAGTTGAGATTTGAGCTTTCTACTTGGTCCAAGTTTAATTTCGAATTGTATTTTATTCAGATTTCTTTTGTAAATTCTACAACTTGATTTTGTTCCTTTTTAAACCTGACAACCCCAGACTTTTGAGGAACAACAACACCTTTACTAAACCAGCTAAGTCTTCTCAAACAGCCTAACAACCCCAGACTTTTGAGGAACAACAACACCTTGACTAAACTAGCCAAGTCTTCTCAAACAGTCTGACAATCTCAGACTTTTGAGGAACTTCAAAACCTTAAACCTACAAGCTAAGTCTTTTTCTAACAACCTGACAACCCGAATTTTAGAAGAAACTTCAACACTATAGGATTTAATATAAGGGATCGAAACTAGAACTGAGTTATTACTTCTGGAAAGTTGATACTCACAATATGCTTAAAGTGAACTAGAGTGTTTGCTTCTGAATAATTTATGATGACGATCAGTGTAAGACCCTTAAATTTAAAATTAAATTCAGATTTAATTTTAAGTGTATTTTGAGAATATTTGTAAAATATTCAATATATGTATGATTTGTGTAAATATATATATATATATGTATATATATTTGTTTTGGAGGTGGAATTAAAATTATTGGATATTGGATGAATTAATTTAATTTTGAGTAATTCAATTATCGAGCCGTTAATTAAGATATCCTCTGCTAATTGCGATGAGACGGGTTAAGTGCTGGAGGATCAAAAGATATTTTATTATAAGAGTTGTGTGAGGTGGCATATACCTACAGATATTTATTAAGAAAGAAACAAATTTCTTCTTTCCTCTGCTGTGTCAGTCTGCTTTTAGGTGGATATTTAAGTGAGAAGTTTTTCTTCTTTCCTCTACTGCGCCAGTTTCTGCTTTATCATCTTCTTCTAATTTTCTGTGTTGGTGAAGGAAAAACAGTTTACTCAAAATACATTTTTCTTGAAAATCTGAGTGTCGAATCAGAAAGTTTCGAGTACAAAAGTTATTCCTCTAATCGTTATGGAGCTAAAGAACTAATTTTCGTAGCGGCGAACGCGAACGGGAGTATCGTCGACTTTTGTCGTAGAAACGTACGAGTTAAGGGAACGTAATTAAGGTAAGGGCACCTTCCAACTTTCTAGATTGCATTTAGGGTTGTAAATGCACTGTGTGATGAATGATTATTGGTTTATGTTTGTGAAAAACATTGTATTATGTTTTGGAAATCAAACTATTTTGATGTTCCTGCTGTTTTCAGTGAAGGAACTGATGGTGTTGTTGTGTTGATGATGTATTGTTTGTTGTGTTGAGTAAGAAATCATTCTGTTGTGTTTTGAATGATGATTTGGTTGGTGTTGTATTGGAGATGATCCAAATGCCTGAGTTAGTTCGTGTGGGACTGTTTTGTGGCTGACTTTCTGGTTTTAGTGATTCTGTGTTTTTGCTGTGTTTTGTTAAACAATCTGGGTTTGATGGTGGTTTCAAAGAAAAGGGATTTGAAATGGTGGAAGTGTTTTTCTTGAAAAATCTATTGTTGATGTTTAATGAAAAATGTCTGAGTTTTGAGGTTTATAAAGATTGGTAATTATGATTCTAGGGTTTAGGTTTGTTTTTCAAAGGAAAAGGTTTTGAAAATGTGTTAAAGATTCAGGAAAATTTCACTGAATTCGAAGGTGTATTCGAATACGACTTGAGTGTATTCGAATACAGCCTGCAAAGCTTCTGTTTTCTTCAGGTTTTTGAACTTGTATTCGACTACGACCCTCTGTAGTCGAATACAGTTTTGCCAATTTTGCTTCTGACTTAGCATCTGCATTCGACTACGACCCTCTGTAGTCGAATACAGATTAGCAATTTTTTCTTCTGTTTGAGCATCTGTATTCGACTACGACCCTATGTAGCCGAATACAGATTTGCAACTTTTGCCACTGACTTCGCATCTGTATTCGACTACGACAACCTCGTATTCGAATACAGAATGCTGATTTTTCACTATTTTAACTTCTGTATACGAATACAAGGGAGCTGTATTCGAATACAGATTCGTGTTTTTCAGAAATTCAAGTTTTAAACATTGTTTTATAAACCTTAAGTGTTGGGGTACCTTAGGGAAGGTTTGTGGTGAATAAAAATGGAATTTTTGTGATGGTTTTGAAGTGGTGGTGATGATGTTTTTGAGACTTTACTGAAGTTGTGGAAATTCTGACTTTTGTACTGGGAAAGCCTTTGTATTCGAATACAAGGAGTCTGTATTCGAATATAGGGTGTTGATTCTGCCCTGTTTAGTTTCTGTATTCGAATACAATGAAGCTGTATTCGAATACAGATTCGTTTTTCTAGAAATTGCAGTTTTAAAACACTAGTTCTGAATTTTGGGAGTTGGGGAAAGACTTTTGATAATTAAGAATGGAACCTTGAGGTAATGAGAAGTGTTAATGTTTGCTTAAATGGTTAGTCATTGATGTGTAGATGATGATATTGATTGTGTGGAAATGTTTTGAAAAATGATGGAAATGCATGAATTTTATTGATGTTGCATACTGTTTCCAGTGAGGTGAAACACTGCATACTCATGCATAGCATAGTCATGTGGTACCCGCGATGGGCCACAGAGTAATGCGCAACCACATGCTGATCTGTGAGCGATTGCACGAGTGTTGATCTGTGAGCAATTGCACTAGGTATTGATCTGTGAGCGATTGTACCTTGGTATGTAAGTGCTGGTCTGTGAGCGACTGCACTGGTACTGGACTGTGAGCGTCTGTACCCTGAAATGCGCAACAATGTGCTGATCTGTGAGCGATTGCACGAGTGCTGGTCTGTGAGCGACTGCACTAGGTACTGATTTGTGAGCGATTGTACCTTGGTTTATGTCAAACGTGTTGGTCTGTGAGTGATTGCACGAGTGCTGGTCTGTGAGCGACTGCACTAGTGCTGATCTGTGAGCGACTGCACTAGGTACTGATATGTGAGCGATTGTACCTTGGTTTATGTCAAACGTGCTGGTCCGTGAGTGACTGCACGAGTGCTGGTCTATGAGCGACTGCACTGGTGCTGATCTGTAAGCGATTGCACCCTGGTCTTGAGGGCCGTTAAAGTCTTACATATGTAAATGTGCTGATCTGTTGAGTGACTGCACCTTGGTGAATCCAAGAGGATGTTTTCATGAGCATATACATATTGCATCGGGGGAATTGACCGGTGGGTCACGTTTTGGTTATATGATGATGGTTGAAAATTGTTGTGTGTGTAAGTACTTCTTGATATCTGGAATTTCTGATGAATTGGTGTGATTACTGAATTGATGTTTGTGCTTACAACATGACTTTCATATTAAATTGGTTGCTGTTTGAAAAGGTACAAATGTCATGTATTTTCAAAATTGAACATCCTTATTTATCATCATTGTTTTATGATGTGCCATAAATATGTCTGATATTGCTGATATAAATGCTATGTGGTATTTGTTAATTTCGATCGGTGACCTTTTATAATTATTGTGGAAAATTGGGCTTTGCCCTCCGATGTTAATCAAACCCGTACCCCCGACAGTCACACTAACGACAAGGAATGTCGTTAATTTTCCCTGATCTTTACGTTGTGGGCTACGTAAAGGGATGGACAGCTGGGTGAAGATAAGACTTGTGGATGATGCGGTGGAGACCGTGCTACTATAGCTTAGTGTATGATCAGTTTAGACTTATGTATAGGATTTTGAGCTAAGTGGTTGTAAATATTTATTTTGGGAATTATTGTAAAACTTTTCCGCACTCTGATAAATATTTTGGTGGATTGAAATCCAGCTTTGATGTATCTTTATTTTGGTATATTATAAAGATCAAGTTCCCAAAAATATCTCATTCGATTAATCGTGATGTTGTTGTTTAATTACCTTACTATTTTGGATTACGATGTCGAATGATATTTAATTTGAATTGATTTTAATTCCCTTGAA
Organism: Cicer cuneatum; assembly: GCA_037974295.1. Taxonomy (NCBI): domain Eukaryota; kingdom Viridiplantae; phylum Streptophyta; class Magnoliopsida; order Fabales; family Fabaceae; genus Cicer; species Cicer cuneatum. The sequence goes on along the minus strand of JBBPBO010000004.1, from coordinate 33,782,180 downwards.
ACTAATTCTGAAAACTCTTTTATTTATCTATTCGTTTTAAAAAAAAAAAATACACTCGCGCTGTGTTTTAAACTCGGGGTGTTACAATCAGCTTCATACTTTAAGAAAAGAACACTTAGAAAATATTTATCTTTTAAGCATGTGTTTCTCTCCTTTGAACTCTCTGAATACTTATGAATTTTTGCTTGAGTTCTTCTATTTTTTGATGCTTTATTCTTCAGCATTAAGCCTCTATTTATAGTTGAAATTAGGGCTTCACTGATGCTTTACTTCTGGAGTGTATTTCGATTAATCTGTTTTGAGAATATTCTGGAGTAGTTTGCTCAGATTCTGTTTTGAGTCTTTTGCTCACTGATGCTTTACTTGTGGAGTGTATTTCGATTAATCTGTTTTGAGCATTTTTCTCCGCATATGTGTTTGAGCATACTTTTAGCTAGATTATGTTTCTCGAGACTTTTGCTCCAATTCTTATTTGAGCATTTTTCTCAGATTCTGTTTTGAGCATATTTTTAGATAGATTCTGTTTCTCGAGTCTTTTGCTCCAATTCTGTTTTGAGCATTTTTCTCTAACATATTCCTCTGACAGATTCCTCTGATGATCATCCTCTGGTGACATCGTCCTCTGATTTCTGCTTCTGGTGACATCATCCTCTGATTTTTGTTTCTGGTGACGTCATCTTTTGGTGACATCCTCTGGTGACGTCATCCTCTGATTTCTGCTTCTAGTAACGTCATCCTCTGATCTATTCTTCTGGTAACATTTTTCATTCTTCTTCTAAGTCAAATATGTTATTTTCATAAAATACATTTGTTAACATCAAAACTTTAATTGCAAGAACCAACTTGGTTCCAACAATCTCCCCGTTTTTGATGATGACAAACAATGTATTTTTGATAATACTTTTTCTTTCTTTTGACTTTGACTCCCGCTAAGACTAAGCTTCATTTTATATTTTCTCCCCCTAAGTCTAATGCCCAGATATCATATCAAGTACATCATATATCATCTTCTCCTCCTTTCAAATACATCATCTTTTCCCTTGGATATTTTATCAAATATTACATCTTCTCCCCCTTTGTCATCAGACAAAAAGGATTGAGTGAAGAAAAGAGATCCTCTGGTTTCTTTTTTAATTATAAAAGTACACGAAAAATAAAATAACATACAAAAAATTAAACTAAGCTATTAAGTTAGGGATGAATATAAGATTAAGGTTTCTCTTGATGAATTCAAACCTATCTTCAGGTAGTCGTTTAGTGAATATATCAGTCCATTGATGTTCAGTGTCTACAAACTGAATGTTGAGTACTTTTTTCTGAACATAATCTCTGATAAAATGGTGTTTGATCTCTATGTGTTTAGCTCTTGAGTGTAGGATCGGGTTTTTGGTTAGAAAAATTGTAGAGGTTTTATCACAATAGATGGGTATGTTGGATTCTAATATTTTGTAGTCTCCAAGTTGATGCTTCATCCAGAGTAGTTGAGAACTGCAGCCAGCTGCTGAAATGTATTCAGCCTCTGTTGTTGACATGGCAATGGTGTGTTGTCTCTTATTGGACCAAGAGATCAAGTTGTCTCCTAAAAAGGTACAATAACCATTGGTGCTTTTCCTTTCAAGTTTATCTCCAGCATAGTCAGAATCACAGTATCCACTCAGTTTGTATGTAGGATTTTTCTTGTAAAACAAGGTGAGGTTGGTAGTGCTTTTCAGATATCTAAGAATTCTCTTAACAGTAGTTAGATGAGATTCTCTAGAATCAGATTGAAATCTAGCACATACACACACACTAAATATAATAACAGGTCTAGAAGCAATAAGGTAGAGTAATGATCCGATCATTCCTCTGTAAATTTTCTGGTCAACTTTTTATCCTGATTCATCTTTATCAAGTGAATAACTAGGATGCATTGGTGTAGCCATAGGTTTGCAATCATTCATCTTAAACTTCTTGAGAAGTTCCTTTGTATATTTAGTTTGGTGAACGTAAATACCTTTTGGACTTTGCGGAATTTGTATTCCTAGAAAGAACTTAAGCTCTCCCATCATACTCATTTGAAATTCATGCTGCATTAATTCAGAAAATTCTTGACAAAGAATGCCATTAGTAGATCCAAAAATAATATCATCAACATAAATTTGAATGATCAAAATATCATTGTCTATTGATCTGCTAAACAATGTATTGTCTATTTGTCCTCTTTCAAAGTTATTTTTAAGTAAGAAATTACTGAGTCTATTATACCATGCTCTAGGTGCTTGTTTTAACCCATACAAGGATTTTCTAAGTTTAAAGACATGGTTTGGAAATTCAGAATTTTCAAAACCTGAAGGTTGTTTAACATATACCTCTTCACTCAAATAACCATTTAGAAAAGCACTTTTAACATCCATTTGAAATAATTTGATATTATTATTTGCAGCAAAGGACAATAAGATACGAATAGCTTCTAACCTGGCCACTGGAGCAAATGTCTCAGTGTAATCAATGCCCTCTTGTTGACTGTAACCTTGTGCCACAAGCCTTGCCTTGTTTTTGACTACTTCACCTTTTTCATTTAGCTTATTTCTGAAAATCCACTTGGTTCCCACAATGTTCTTCTCTGGTCTTGGAACTAGATCCCATACATCATTCCTCTTAAATTCATTTAACTATTCCTGCATTGCAATAATCCATCCATCATCTGCTAATGCTTCACTAACAGATGTAGGCATAATCGATGAGATTAAACAAAACAAACTTATATCTTTTAATGATGATCTGGTTCTTAAAGAATCACTTCCACTTCCAATGATCAGATTTTCAAGATGAGATGATTGATATTTCCATCCAGATTTCTCTTCTGATTTCTCATGACTGGTTCTGATTTGATCAGATTCATCCTTTGAAAAAGTGTCACATGCTTCTAATTTACTTGTATCCTTCACTTCTCCAAATTCTACTGGTTTATCTGCTTCTGCTGGTTTGTCTGTTTCTGCTTCCTCTGGTGTTGTTAAATCTGTAATATCAACATCTTTCTTTGACTTTGCAGTGTCAAGCTGTTTGTCATTAAATTTAACATGTATAGATTCCTCTACAATATGAGTTTCAATATTAAACACCCTATAAGCTTTAGATCTTTCAGAGTATCCAATGAAGATACACTTTTGAGATCGAGAATCAAACTTACCAAGAATATCTTTAGTATTTAGCATATAACAGATACAGCCAAATTGTTTAAAGTAAGAAATGTTAGGCTTTTTACCTTTCCATAATTCATATGGTGTTTTATTCAACATAGACCTAATAAAGACTCTATTCTGAATATAACATGCAGTGTTGATTGCTTCAGCCCAAAAATGTTTTGCAACATTTAAATCATTTAACATAGTTCTGACCATGTCTTGGAGTGATCTATTCTTCCTTTCTACAACTCCATTCTGTTGAGGTGTTCTAGGAGAAGAGAAGTTGTGAGAAATTTCATTCTCATCACAGAAACTTTCAAAGAATTTGTTTTCAAATTCTCCTCCATGATCACTTCTAATTGACACTATCTTAAAACCCTTTTCATTCATGACTTGTTTACAGAATGTCATAAATACAGTATGGGATTCATCTTTACTTCTTAGAAATTTTACCCATGTTCACCTAGAGTAATCGTCTACTATAACAAAGCCATATTTCTTTCCATTTAGAGATGCTACTTTCACTGGTCCAAACAGATCTATATGCAGAAGTTCAAGAGGCTTTGATGTAGTTACTGATTTCTTAGTAGTAAAGGAACTTTTGGTTTGTTTTCCCTTTTGACAGCCTTCACACAAGATTTCAGTTTTGTAACTAAGATTAGGTAGACCTCTTACTAACATAAGTTTGTTCAATTCTGAAATTGATCTAAAATTAGCATGACCTAATCTTTTGTGCCACATCAAATTCTCTTCATTCATCGACATAAGACCTTTAACCTCTTGCTTTCCTAGACTAAACAGATTGATTTTATAAATATTATTTTGCCTCTGACCTGTGAAAAGCACAGATCCATCCTTCTGACTGATTGCCTTGCATGTCTTTTGATTGAATATAATATCATAATTGTTATCACTTAACTGACTTATACTCAACAAGTTATGTTTAAGACCTTTAACAAACAAGACATCTTTAATAGAACGAGAGTTACCATTACCAACTGTTCCTTGTCCAATGATCTGGCCTTTTTGCTTTCCTCCAAAAGTTACTGTGCCTCCTTTGCTTAATGTCAATTCTTGGAACATAAACCTTTTTCCCGTCATATGTCGCGAGCATCCACTGTCCAGGTACCATGACTGATGTTTTAACTTGTTTGTTAAGGACATCTCAGTTTCATCATCTTCTGATTCTCTTCCAGAATCAGATTCTGTGTTGGATCCAGAGTTGGTGTAAGCCATCATAGTCAAATCTGCTTGTTCATCTTCAGAAGATTCATCAGAATCATCCCATGTTGCCATCATGCTTTTCTTCTTAGTTCTAAAATCTTTCCTCTGGTACTTCCCTTTCTCCATATTTGGACATTCTGACTTGATATGTCCAGATTCATTGCATTTATAGCAGATGATACCTTTCTTGTCATGTGTATCATCACTTCCTTTGTTGGACTGATTGGAATATCTCTGGGGAAATTTATTCCTTCTGTTATGCCACATCTTTATGAACTTCCTGGATAAGAAAGCAATTTCTTCTTCCTCTGAGTTCAGACTTTGATAGTCTGAATCACTATTTTCTGATCTTGCTTTCAGAGCCTTCTTCTGCTTGGATTTCAAGGCTAGAGTTTTGTTCTTCTCCTTGGGTTCATCTTCTTCCAATTCAATTTCATGTGATCTAAGGGAGCTGATTAATTCTTCCAGCTTTAGAGTATTCAGATCTATAGCTTCCTGAATACAAGTGATCTTTGGTCTCCACTTGATTGTCAGACTTCTAAGTATTTTCCTTACATGATCAGCAGTAGTGTATTTCTTTTCTAGTACCCTTAATCCTGATACTAGAGTTTGGAATCTGGAAAACATAGTTTCACTGTCTTCATCTTCTTCCATCTTGAATAAAACGTACTTCTTGACTAGAATGTTAGCCTTTGCTTCTTGGAGTTATTTACTGCCTTCGTAAGTCAGAATCAGACTATCATAGATGCTTTTCGCTGTTTCTCTGTTAGTGCATTTGTCGAACTCCTTGAACGTGATTGCATTGATCATGAACGTTCTGGATTTGTGATGCAACTTGAACATCTTGTTGTGATCATCATCCATATCTCTTTTGGAAATTTTAACACCATCAGCATCTTCTGGAGCAGTATAACCATCTTCCACCAAGTCCCAAAGTTTAGGATCTTGTGAAATAAAAAAACTTCTTAGCCTGTCCTTCAAGTATTCAAATCGTTCTCCATCAAACAGAGGTGGTATGTTGATGTTTCCTCCAGTAGCTTCTTCATTGAATCCGGACATGTTGATCCCTTGGATCTTTCCTCAAACACTGTAAAGTGCTCAGCCTTGAGACCGAGCTCTGATGCTAATTGAAGGTGCAAATAAGAGAACGGGGGTTGAATTGTATTTGTCAAACTTGATTACTTTTTCTGTTTTGTTGAATGTTAATGTGAATTATTCGGTATATAACTAATCAGATTAAGCAGCGGATAATAATAACATAATAACACAACAATTTATACTGGTTCACCGTTAACTAGGCTACGTCCAGTCCCTTCCACCAGAAGGCCTTTTCACTAATTCAAACTCCTTTGAATTACAACACCACTGACCCTACAAGCCAGTCTTCCAAAACAGCCTGAAAACTCCAGACTTTTGAGGAACAACAACACCTTAACTATACCAGCCAAGTCTTCTCAAACACTCTGACAACCCCAGACTTTTGAGGAACAACAACACCTTAACTAAACCAGCTAAGTCTTCTCAAACAGCCTGACAACTCCAGACTTTTGAGGAACAACAACACCTTGACTAAACCAGCCAAGTCTTCTCAAATAGTCTGACAATCCCAGACTTTTGAGGAACTTCACAACCTTAAACCTACAAGCTAAATCTTTTTCTAACAACCTGACAACCCCAGATTTTAGAAGAAACTTCAACACTATAGGATTTAATATAAGGGATCGAAATTAGAACTGAGTTATTACTTATGGAAAGTTGATACTCACAATATGCTTAAAGTGAACTAGATTTTTGCTTCTAAATAATTTATGATGACGATCAGCTTCACACTCTAAGAAAAGAACACTTAGAAAATATTTATCTTTTAAGCATGTGTTTCTCTCCTTTGAACTCTCTAAATACTTATAAATATTTGCTTGAGTTCTTCTATTTTTCGATGCTTTATTCTTCAGCATTAAGCCTCTATTTATAGTTGAAATTAGGGCTTCACTGATGCTTTACTTCTGGAGTGTATTTCGATTAATCTATTTTGAGAATATTCTGGATTATCATTCCTCTATAGGTTTTTTGATCAACTTTTTGGCCTGAATTATCATTTTCAAGTGAGAAAGTAGGGTGCATTGGTGTAGCCATAGGTTTGCAATCACTCATCTTAAACTTCTCGAGAAGCTTTTGTATATTTCGTTTGATGAATGTATATACCTTTTTTACTTTACTGAATTTGATCGAAAAAGTTACTAAGTCTATCATACCATGCTCTAGGTGCTTGTTTTAGACCATACAAAGATTTTCTAAGTTTAAAAACATGATTTGGAAATTCAGAACTTTCAAAACCTGGGGGTTGTGTAACATAGACTTCTTCACTTATATAACCATTTAGAAAAGCACTTTTAACATCCATTGGAAATAATGTAATGTTATTATTTGCAGGAAAAGAGAGCAGGATACAAATAGCTTCTAACCTGGCCACTGGAGCAAATGTCTTAGTGTAATCAATGCCTTCTAGCTGACTGTAGTCTTGTGCAACAAGTCTTGCCTTGTTTCTGACCACTTCACCTTTTTCATTTAGCTTGTTTCTGAAAACTCACTTGGTTCCCATCATGTTCTTTTTTGGTCTGGGTACTAGATCCCAAACATCATTCCTCTCAAATTCATTTAAATCATCTTGCATTGCAAGAATCCATCCATTATATGCCAATGCTTCATCAATAGAGGTAAGAGTAAGCCAAACAAACTGGTGTCTTTAAGTGGCGATCTGGTCTGTAAAGGATCACTTGCATTTCCAATGATTAGAGTTTTAGGATGAGATGACTTCTACTTCCATCCACATCTTTCATCTGACTTATCTTCAGATTCATCCTTTGAAAATTTGTCATATTCTTCTGATTTGCTTGTATCCTCTAGTTTTTCAAGTTCTTATGGTTTGTCTGCGTCAGCTTTCTTTGGTTCTAGTAAACCTGCAGTATCATCATCTTGCTTTGACTTTTCAAGGTCAAGCTGTTTGTCATCAAATTTAACATGTATGGATTCTTCCTTAATATTAGTTTCCCTATTAAACACTTGGATCTTTTAGAGTAACCAATGAAGGTACACTTTTGAGATCAAGAATCAAATTTTCCAAGTTTATCTTTGGTGTTCAACATATAACAGGTACAACCAAATTGTTTAAAATAGGAGATGTTAGGCTTTTTACCTTTCCACAATTCATATGGTGTTTTATTCAATATGGATCTGATATAGACTTTATTTTGAATGTAACATGCAATATTAATTGCTTCAGCCCAAAAGTGTTTTGCAGTATTCATATCATTTAACATGGTTCTGGCCATTTCTTGGAGTGATCTATTCTTTCTTTCTACAACTCCATTTTGTTGGGGTGTTCTAGGAGAAGAAAAGTTGTGAGAGATTCCATTCTCATCACAAAAACTTTCAAAGAAGTTGTTCTCAAATTCTCCTCCATGATCACTTCTAATTGTTATAATCTTAAGACCCTTTTCATTCATGATTTGTTTGCAAAATGTGATAAACACTTTGTGGGATTCATCCTTACTTCTTAAAGTTTTTACCCATGTCCACCTAGTGTAATCATCTACTATAACAAAGCCATATTTCTTTCCACTTAGAGTGGCTGTTTTCACTGGCCTAAATAGATCTATATGTAAGAGCTCAAGGGTCTTTGAGGTAGATACTGAGTTTCTAGGGTTAAAAGAGTTTTTTGTTTGTTTTCCCTTTTGACAAGCTTCACAAATAATTTCAGTTTTGTAACTAAGCTTAGGCAGACCTCTCTCCAGTTGAAGTTTATTTAGTTTTGAAACTAGTCTAACGTTTGCATGACCTAATCTTTTGTGCCAAATTAGTTTCTCTTCATTTACTAACATACGACACTTAACCTTTTGTTTCTCTAGACTAAACAAATTTATCTTATAAATGTTGTTTTGGCTCTGACTTGTAAAGAGTACAGATCCATCATTTTGACTAATTGCCTTGCATGTTTTTTGATAGAATATAATATCATAATTATTATCACTTAACTGACTAATACTTAATAAGTTATACTTAAGACCTTTAACAAACAAGACATCTTTAATAGAAGGGGAAGTACCATTACCAACTATGCCTTGACCAAAAGTCATTGTGCCTCCTTTGCTCAAGGTTAGTTCTTGAAACATAGACTTTTCTCTTATCATATGTCGCGAGCATCCACTATTTAGGTACCATGATTGGTGTTGTAACTTGATTGTTGAGGACATCTGCAACAAAAATAATTTTGTTCTTAGGTACCCAAATCTGGTTGGGTCCTAGTTTGTTAGTCTTGAAAGGTTTCTTGTCTTTCCTTGTAATTATCATGGGACAAGATAATTTGGAGTGACCTTTCTTAGTGCAAACACTACACAAAACATCAGAGGAAATAAGTTTAGTTTTAGTTACAAGTTCTTCAAATCCTAGACCTCTTTTAGCATTGCTACTAACTCAATAAATCATAGAAGCATATTTGCTTCTTTCCATACCCTTAGTAAGAAATTCTTGAAATACTTGTTCACGCAAATCAGAATTACATGTAGTATTTTTGTTGGAACCAAGTTGGTTATATACTTAGAATTTTGATGTTTACAAAAGTACTTTTATGTAATCTTATTTTTGACTTAGAATAATAATGAAAAATGCCACCAGAAGATGACGTCACCAGAAGATAAAATCAGAAGCAAAAGATGAGGACACCAGAGGATAATATCAGAGAATGACACCAGAGGATACGCCTCTAGAAGATATCAGAGGATGTCATCAAAGGCAAAACATCAAAAGACAAATAACATCATCAGAAGATATCTTTCTTGTTCCATATAAGAAGGAAGCAGAGTCCAAAAGAAGACCTGGGCCAGACGAGATGGAAGCTTGTAAGAGGGAGACTTGGTCCAGACCAGAAGGAAACATAAGTCAAACTTGGTCCAGACTTAATCCTGACTAGAAGATAGCTTGGTCGTGAATATAAGATTTAATCCAGACTTGATCCAGATCAGACGATAAATGTCCATATTAAAAGATTAATGGTCCATATTAAAATATCAGAAGTCCTGATTTAATGCAGATTCAATCCAGACTTAGTCGAGACTTGGTCCAGAACAGAGGGTAAATGTTCAGATTAAAAGATCAATGGTCCAGATTAAAGTATCATGATCCAGTGTTGGCCGAGATAAGAAGACCACATAATTGGCGCAGATCAGATTACATAGTCCAGAGTTGGTCGAGATCTGAGGATCATACGGTCCATATTTTAATCATGATGAAAATCAGTGAAGACTTGATTAAAATTCAAAAAAGACTTGATTAAATTTTGATAGAAATTTGATCAAAGTATTAAAGGGATTTGATACAAAAATAAATTGAAGTCTTGGAGGAAATCTAAAAGCAATTGGAGGGAAGAAAGATACGATCCATAATTAAACAAGAACATGATTGGCCAAAGTTATTTTCAGAACAAATTTGAAACAAAAAGGTTCGGATAAAGCATAAAGCTCAAACCCGATTGGCCAAGTTATTTTTGCAAGAGAATCTGGACAGATACAGCTCGAATTTGATCATGGAAGAAACCCTAATTTTCATCTGTAAAAGGAGGCTCAAGGCAGAAGACTTTGTCATCAAAAATCAGTAAAAGAGTCATAAACTTCCACAGGCAAACACTCGAGTGTTCAGTGAGGTTAATTGTGAGTATCAGCTTTCCATAAACAAGTACTCTTGTTTTTCGTTCCCTTGTGTCAGATCTATATTGTTGAAGTAGAGTCTACATTCTGAAGAGTCAGAAGAAGTAGCAGGTGACTTAGCAATTAGATTCAAGGTGTTGAAATCCCTTCTGTAATATGGGGTTGTCAGATTGGTAGGAGAAGACTTGATTTGTGAAGTCAATGTGCTGTGTTCGTTAAAAGTCTAGGATTGTTAGACTGTTTGGGAAGACTGACTTGGAGGGTCAGTAGTTTTGTTGTAATTCAGAGGTTTTGAATTACTAGGAAAAATCCTTCAAGGTGAAGGGACTAGATGTAGTCTAGTTAATGGTGAACCAGGATAAATATTTGTGTTGATTATTTTACTTTATCCGCTGCTAATTCTGCTTGCTTATATATCAGATTTTAAATAATCATCAAAAACAGAAAAAGAATTCAAGTATTACAAACACAATTCAACCCCCTTCTTGTGTTTGCACCTTCAATTGGCATCAGAGCTCAGTCTCAAGGCTGAGCACTTAACAGTGTTTGAGGAAAGGTCTAAGGGGGTTCAACATGTCAAAATTCAAAGAAGAATTTGGAGGCAACATCAACAGGCCACCACTGTTTGATGGAGATCACTTTGAACAGTGGAAGGACATAATGAGAAGCTTCTTCATCTCCCAAGATCCTGATCTCTGGACCTTAGTAGTCGAAGGCTACACTGCACCCACTATACCAGGAGATGAAACTGGTCAAGAACTGGATGTAGCAGATATGAATTCCAACCAGAGGAAGTTATACAAGCTGTATCACAAGTCCAGAACCATCATAATCAATGCTGTCACATTTAAAGAATTTGACAGATGCACCAACAAGGAAACTGCAAAAAGCATCTATGACAGTCTGGTTCTGACCTATGAAGGAAGTCAACAGATTCAAGACGCAAAGGCAAACATATTGGTCAAATAGTATGAGCTGTTCAAGATGGAAGAGGATGAAGACATTGAAGCAATGTTCTGTAGATTCCAGATTCTGGTATCAAGTTTAAAAGTATTAAAGAAAAGCTACACCACTGCAGATCATGTAAAGAAGATCCTCATAAGCTTACCAGCCAAATGGAGACCAAAGGTTACTAAATCTGAATTAATTACTGCTCTTAAAGACTTTCTAAATGTCAACTACAAGATGTCTTTAAAACTGAAAACTCTTAGGGAAGAAAAGAAAATTCTAACCAAAGAAGTACAAATTTTAAAGAATCAAAATGCTGAGTTTGCAACTGAAAACACTAATTTTAAAACTGAAGTTGCCAGACTTAATTCTGAAAATCTAACTCTCAAAAGTAATATTTTCTCTACTTCCAATATTGTTTGTAAATCTGATATGCATGAACAAGCTTTTCAAAACTTTTTGGCAAATGGTATGGAAAGAAGTAAGTATGCTTCCATGATTTATGGAATCAGTAATAATGGTATGAGAGGAATAGATTTTACTGAATCTGTTGCTGAACTTAAATCTGCTCATTCTAATGTTCTGTGTATTATTTGTGCTAAGAAGGGTCATTCTAAATTGTCTTGTCCTATGATAAAATTTGGGAAAGACAAGAGACCTGTTAAGTCTAACAAACCTGGACCCAACCAATTTTGGGTACCAAAGAACAAAATTGTTTATGTTGCAGATATTCTGAGCAACTAGAAGGAAACACCAATCATGGTGCCTAGTCAATGGATGCTGGCAATGCACAAACAGAAAAAAGGTGTATGTTCCAGTTTCCACTAGACAGAAGCAAAATGAGTCTGATGAAAGAATGTCTGGTCAGTACAATTCACACCAGAATCAGAACCAGAACTAGAACCCGAACCAGAACCAGTACCAGAACCAGAACCAATATCAGAATCAGAGGTTCAACCACAAACAGCAGAATAACACACATCAGCTTCAATATTACCAGAAGAAGCAGAATTACCAGAATCACCATAAGTTCCAGAATCACTAGAGGAACATGGTGTATTAGCTGAAGCAGAATCAAGGGAACAATTCAACCAGTCTGAACAAGCCAGAAACATAACTTGCTTTGAAGGCTCGAATAGAATCTGATTACAGCACTGAGTCTGACTCTGACGGTGAAGTATCAGAAGAAGAAAGGTCTGATCTGCAACACAAAGCAAGATGAGGAAATTGCAGGTTTACTAGAAGCACAAGAAGCAGGAGCAGATCAAACAACAGAACCAGAGAAAGAAAAGGATGAAAGCAAGTTCGAAGATAATGCTGAACCTGAAGACAAGTCATAAGGAAAGAATGGGTGGAAGTATAAGTCGTCACATCTAGAAACACTGATTATTGGAAGCGCAGCTGAACCATTGAAAACCAGAAGGGGATTGAATTGTGTTTGACTAAGATGATAACTGTTTCATTATTTGATTAAACTAGTTTAGACTTGATGATTTACTTTGAGTAGAAGCAATGAAAAAAACTAAGGACTGCATGGATAAAGTGACACAAGTAATTTATCCCGTTTCACCACTAACTTGGCTACATCCAATCCCTTCATTTGGAAGAATTTAAACCACGAATTCAAGAACTTGAATTGCAAAGCATCTGACCCTCGAAGCCAATATTCTCAAACAGCCTGAAAACCCAATACTTTTGAGGAACACACACACCTTAACTCTATCAACCAAGCCTTCTCGACACAATCTGACAACATTAGTTTGTTGAAGGCATTCTAACACCATTATTAGGTTCGAATACAAAGGTTTGGAACTTGAGTAGCTACTTCTAACAAGCTGATTATAACAATGATTATCACACTATAAGAAAAACACTCAAAAAATATTTCTTATTCGAACAAGTGTTTCTCTATTTGAACTCTAAGATGAATTTGGAGTTTTGTGCTTGAGTTCTTCTACTCTTTTTTTATTTCTCAATGATATTCTTCTTCAGCCTTGAGTATCTATTTATAGATAAAGTCAAGGGTTCAATTTAGTCCTTGTTTAATTATGAATTGTATCTTCATTCCTAGCTTGGTCAACAATAATCTTATTGAAAAATAATTATGAACAAGATGCTTTTTGATAATATGTTCTTTAGCCAATTTTTTATTTATGAATCCAATTTGAGTAGTTTTTCTAGATTGATTATGTTCGTATTTTGTTCAGATCAAGCTTGCAAACTCTTCAAATTGATACTGTTCGTATTTTGTTAAAATTGAGTTTGTAAATTCTTTAGATTGATACTACTTGTATTTTGTTAAAATTGCTTTCACAAATTCTTCAGATGAAACTTCCTTCTTATTGCTTACTTTGATTTGGCTGGAAACATAGTGTTGGACCGGTTCTTGAACTTTCACAAGTAGGAATATGACAAAGTCAAATTCACTATTTTGTCATTTGTTAAAATCTGAATCATATCTTTGCAAATAATTAATGTATCTTCTTGTGAGTGTTTCTTCTTGATCATATCTTCTTGTAAATAATTCATATCTTTTTGTGATAAATCTTGATCAAATTTTTTGGTAAATAATTTATATCTTCTTGTGATAAATCATGGTCAAATCTTCTTTTAAATAATTCATATCTTCTTGGAGATAAATCTTGATCAAATCTTCTAGTAAATAATTCATATCTTCTTATGATAAATCTTGATCAAATCTTCTTGTAAATAATTCATATCTTCTTGTAGATAAATCTTGATCAAATCTTCTTGTAAATACTTCTTATATTATTGTTGATAAGATGTTGATCATATCTTCTTCAAATCTTGACCATATCTTCTTCTTAACTTGGTCAAAAAATTTCTTCAATTATAAATCTTAATCAATTCTTATTTTAGATTGTCTTCAGAAATACAATTTTTTTTTTTTATATTTTGTGAAGTCAAATATATTGTTCTCATAAAATACTTTTGTTAACATCAAAACTCTAAGTATAAAGCCAACATGGTTCCAACATGTTTGTCCGACTGTGTTTATGGATACAAGACATAATACATTTGTCTAACATTTTGGGCCATTGCAAAAGGGTCAAACATTTGATACCTTTTTTATGTGCACAATGTTAGTTTTAGAGTTAACCTTTGTACCTCTTTTCGACGGATCAAACCAATTACAATAAAATAACACTACATTTTTAGGATAAACTAAAGTAGGGTAACAAATTTCGTAAATTTGTTGAATCATGCCATAGAAGTCATATTCACCATTTTCAGTGACACTGGTAATGCACAGTCCACTGTTCATTGTTTCTCGTCCTTCAGTTCATGATTGAGTATGAAATTTGTATCCATTGACATAATAAGTGTATCATGATTTGAATGATGAATTAAGGTGATTAGATAAGTTCATCAAGTGTATGTTGAAAAGAGTTGGAGGCATGAGAGAAACTTGTTTTTAAACTATAGTGGAAAATTAGAATATATGTAGAAGCTTGTTGTTCACTTATTTGTTTAGAGATCATAAATTCCCTAATATAATAAATAAGTGTTTATTTAATAATAAATAGTGTGTGTGAGTATACATATGTATATTTATTTATAAAAAAATTCAATATGACGACGAGGTAGGCCAAATAATGATAAGGCTAATTGGTGTTTTTTAGATGCTGACTCAATTTTATTTCTACTATTACTTGATGACACTGTATCACTAAAATAATATTAACAAAAATGAATTGATTCACGGTGTTAGTAAGATTGACATATTGATCCTTCAACTCTAGTCTTATTTTTCATAATTGTTTTGAATAACCCTTGAACCTATATCAATCGCAAAATAGAGATTACATACTTGACTATATTAAAATGTATATTAAATTCATATATATGTATACAAGTTTACCTTTCAAAAAGATACACCCCTCTATATTGAGCAGGTCCTCCAAGTATGGCTTCATATGCAAGATGCACTAGGAGATGTTTCACATAATCAAAAAACCCACGGGAGAGTATTCCATCCAACTTGCAAAATATCAATGGCATTTTATTTTCCATTTTTATAAGATAATCCTTTCTTAATGTTGAAGAAAACATCTTTCAAAAATTGATTACCTCAACAATTCGATTTAATATGTGTAGGAAGAGAACTAAATGCAATATGAAGTAAACATTCCATAAATATGTGATAATCATGATATTTTATTCCATTCATCCTTCCATTTTCCACATCAGCACATCTTGCAAAATTAGAAGAATAGTCATTTGATATCTTGAGTTCTTTTATCCATCTACATACAACTTTTGCTTCATTAGGAGTTAAAAAGTAATTTGCTCGTGGTTTTAAGGTTTTACCGTTACACTGTTCCACAAACAACAAATCATTTTGTCTGCAATAAAGAGCTAAGTCTCTCCGAACTTTGTCATTGTCTTTAGTTTTTCTTTTGACATTCATTATAGTGTGAAATATATTATCAAAAACGTTTTTTCCAATGTGAATAACATTGAGATTATGTCTTAGAAGGTTATCACTACAATAATTTAGTGATTTTGCTAGGGCCAAAAGCCCGAGGAAATGCTAAAAAGCCTTAGGAAATAAAGCATTTCGCAAGCCCAAAGGGCCCAAGCTATAATAATAGTCAGAAATGAATACCAAGCACTAAAGCACTCACTAAATGACATTTTTTAAATAAATACTAAACCGTTCCTAGGGCCAAAGCACTAACTAATTTGAAGTTTCAAAAAATTTCTCAAGGCTCATGCCCTTGCTAAAGTCACATGTCAGACAATTTCTGAGGGCTTTGACCCTTACTATCCTCATATATTACACAATTTCCTAGAGATACGACCCTCGTAATTCTCACATGTCACATTATCTTTGAGGGCCTTAGCACTGGTAAAAAAAATATTTTATTTTCAATTCATGATAAAATAATTACATTATTTATTTTATTTATTAAAAATTATAATAAAATTCACTTAAATATAGTTATATGAATTTATTTTGGTAAAAAAATTAATTATATATATAATTGAATAATTATAAAATATAACATTAAATAATTTATGTAATTATATAAATTATTTAAAATTTATACAAAATTGAATAAACTTTTAAAATAAAGGTTAACTCATGATAATTGATTGTAATTTTTTTATTTAAAAATTCTTCCTATTTAACGGGTTCTCATGTTAAACTAAAACACTATATTAAATATACCAGTATTAAATATTGTCTTTATTAATTAATTAACTAAAATTATAATATATTAATATTATTACAAATTAGTATATTCCATCATAAAATGAAAATTCATATTAATTAACATATATACAAAAAATGCACATATATTAAATAAAAATTGAAATAAAAATTGAAATACTTTAAAATATACAAATTAATAGTATTTCAAAAAAAATATACAATACATATACTAACATATTTTTAAATTTAAAATAATTTGCACAATAAGTATAACAAATATTATATCACCAAAAAAGAAAATTCAACAAATATTATTTGATCATAAAAATACATAATAAATACAATATACATATTTTAATACAAATTTAAAAGAATTCAAAGTCAAACATTTTAAATTTTAATTTTTATATTTTCATATCAAACATATTTTAAAATATGAAAAACAACATTCAAATCACATTTCACACATATCATTATTAATATTCATTTTGAATATATTATTTAACTCGACAAAACTTTAAATCTAACTAGTAGTGAATAGTCTGTTAAGACAAAATCTCAATTAATTGTTTTGATGTAAACAAACAAAGATTAATTAAAGACTTTAATTATGATTCTAAATAATGTGTTATTTAACATGTGCTTTTGAGTGTGTTAATCTAAGATAGGTACTAAACAAAAGCAAGCAAAATCAGTTTAAGGAAAAAGGAAAAAATGAACTGCCAGAAACCAAGAACGTTCTTGACATATTTCTGGAAAACCAAGAACATTCTCCACTTTTTTATTTCATCAAAGAAGTTCAAGTTAGCTTTTAATACAAGAAAAGATCCTGCAAATGTCGAAGGAATTTCCAGTACATCTATAAGGAATATACAACTCTCATATTAGCAAAAGAAATACTCCAAAAGATGAAAAGGGAAAAGACACGACTCAAGACATATTGACATAATCATTCAAGATCAATCATTCTCCATGTTCAAGAACATTCTCCAGCTTTTGTGATACAGACCAAGAACGTTCTTAAAACTGAAAACCTCAGCAAGACTTTAAGACATATATTCTCATGATAAAGAGACCTTCAAACATTGTCCAAATCAAATGACAGAGAATGCATCTGATCAGAAAGTCTTGCAGTCAAAAAGGAGAAAAGTTTCAGTCAAGAGTCTTGTGTAGAAATATGATTATTTTTAATGTAACCTTTGACGAAGGGAACCTCTCCAACTGTCATATTAAGTTGTCATACACCTAAAGGTGCAAACACGAGAAGGTGGATTGAATTGTGGTTGCCAAAGTTGAAAACTTTTTGCTGATTTGATGAAGGGTGGCTGGTTTTTATGAATTACTTAGATAAGAAGTAATTGAATTCAGAGGCACCAAATAATGAAAGCATAAATATTTGGATAGATGGATTTATCCTGGTTCACCACTAACTTGGCTACATCCAGTCCCCTCATTCAGAAAGCTTTCATCCACTAATTCAAATACCTTGAATTACAAAATACAGACCCTCCAAGCCAGTCTTCCCAAACAGCCTGACAACCCCAGACTTTTGAGGAACATACCACCTTGACCCTACAAGCCAAGTCTTCTCCTAACAACCTAACAACCCCAGATTGAAGAAGGAACTAAGCCACTATCGGATTGGATACAAAAGATTAGAACTTGAGTAGTTGCTTCTAACCAAGCTGGTAATAATAATAACTCTCACACTTTAAGAAAAGAACACTCAGAAAATATTTCTAACTTGAAGAAGCATTTTTCTCTTTGAACTCTAAGATGCATTTGAAAATTTGAGCTTATGAGTTCTTCTACTCTTTTCTGATTTTCGATGATTTTCTTCTTCAGCCTTGAGTATCTATTTATAGTTAAAATTTGGGCTTCAATTTAGTCCTTGTTTAATTCTGAATTGTATCTTGTTGAGATTGAGTTTGTAGATTCTTCATATTGATTCTGTTCATATTTTGTTGTAGATAAATCTTGATCAAATCTTCAACAAGTTTTGATAAAATCTTCATCAAATTTTGATAAAATCTTCTTCAAATCTTAATCAAATCTTCTTCAAATCTTAATTAAATCTTCTTCAAATCTTGATCAAATCATCTTCAAATCTTGATCAAATGTTCTTCAAATGTTAATTAAATCTTCTTCAAATCTTGATCAAATCTTCTTCAAATCTTGATCAAATCTTCTTCAAATCATAATCAAATCTTCTTCGAATCTTAATTAAATTTTCTTCAAATGTTATCCATATTTTCTTTTCAACTCAATCAAATATTTTCTTCAATTATAATTTGAATCAAATCTTATTTTAGATTTTCATCAATTATAATTTTGAATCAAATCTTCTTTTAGATTTTCTTCAATTATAAATTTGAATCAAATCTTATTGTAGATTTTCTTCAAGAACATGAATTTTCTTTCCTTCTCTTTGCAGTCAAATATATTGTTCTCATAAAATACTTTTGTTAACATCGAAACTCTAAATGTAAAACCAACTTGGTTCCAATAGGACCTCCTCAAAGCCTATAAAAGGAACTCTAGAGCTTAAAGAAAAACAAGACATTCAAGTGCTAAGAATAATCATCAATCACTTACATTCATACTTGAAAGTCTCACAAAAGAAATCAGTAACATTCATTCATGAATCTATTGTTATTAGCTTACTGAAATCTCTTGTAAAGAATCTAAACCTCAAACAAGTGTTGAGATTAATTAGATTCTACCAAACACTTTAAATCATTATTGTGTAAACTCAAGACTATTAGAGTTGTTTATAGTTTGTTAGAAAATTCTTTTATGGTTAAAAGGTGAAGTGTAAAATCCTCTCATGATTGATATGTGAGCTGATTGAAATCCTTTCTAGGTGGAAAGGATTGTAGTTTGTAACAGATCAAGGTTGATCTGAACTAGGTGGTGTAAACCAAGAAGGTTCTTCGTTAGAACGCTTAGTGGAAAATCTCACGATTGTGAGGACTGGACGTAACCCGAGTTGGGTGAACCAGGATATATCAATGTGTGATATCTCTTACCTTTCTCTATTTACTTTCAGTCTTTCGATTATTAAAGTTAAATAGACAAGTTGATTTTTGTTTTTAACTAACCATGAACGTTCTCTGTGTTTTGTTTTCACAACCAAGATCAATCTTGAGTTATTTTCTTAAGTTTTAACAAGGAATTTTTAAATAGGCAAATTTATGATTCAAACCCCCCTCCTTGTAAATTGACATTGCTACTTCATAGTCAGATATGACTTATCGCTTTATGCTCTTTCTCATCCAAATATTTCTACAGATATGTTTACTAACAACCTATATAAAAAAACACATAAATATATAACAAAAATACATAATACAAAAAAAAAACAAGAAACAAAATTAATTTACATACCAAGATTCAAGAGGTATCGAAAATGGAGAAAAGAGATAATGAAAGTAGAGAATAGATAAGAGTATAATAGTAGAGAAGGAAAAAGAAGAGTGAAGGGAAGAAAGGAGAAAACAGAAAGGAAGAAGAAGATAAGAAATGAGGAAGAAAAGTAGAAAAAGGAATGAGAAGAGGAGACGAAGTTGTATGAGAAAAAGTGCTAGACAAATGACAAAGGCCACAATTCTTGAAATGCATTTGTGTAAGAAAAATAGTGAGGGATGCAACCCTCGAAAATGAAGCATGCCAAATAGCGAGGGGTACAACCCTTGGAAAGCCATTCCACATTTCATTTTGCGAGGGCCAGGACCCTAGGTCAATCCTCAATGACATTTTCGAGGGCTTTAGCCCTAGGAAATGTCAAATTTTGAAAATAAAAAAAAAATCTTAGCCTTATAGGAAAAGTGCTTTAGCCCTTGCAAATGTTTAATGGAACAATACCTAGGGCTTTGGTGCTCAAAATGTCAAACTAACCTTATTTTCCTAGGGATTTGGACCTAGCATAACTTCATAATTTAGCTAGGGATGTGGCCCTCAAAAATTGAAAATACATATTGTGAGGGCTAAAAGGCCCTAGAAAATTTCCTAGGGATGAAAAGCCCTAGGAACGGCTCTAGCTATTTCATGTATATCTGCAACCAAGAGAAAATCTCCATGAATTTCGCAAACTGCTCATCACTTTCTTTCTTCTTTTTTACTTAAGAAAGTGATAGTTAATTCTATAACTGAAGTGGAAGACAACTTTGACGAAGATGTTGATGAGTGTGTGGTTACAATTTAACACGTCTGAGGAAGCATGAGTTCAACAAAGGAAAGAAGAGGTAGGTGTAGACGTGGTTGAATATAAGAAGGAGCCTGAGTTAAACCAGTTACCCCCATTTGTTGAGTCTTCATCAATTCTTGTTTTTGAGAATTTAGTTATTAGTTTTATTTACAGTTTCATTTAATTTTATATAGTTTTATAGTTAATTTAATAAAGAAAGGGAATTTGAATCATCTTGGATCAATTTTGAATGTTTTGTTATTAGTCCTTTCTAACTAGACAAATTCTTGAAACATTTTCTTCTTGTTTTGATGTTACAAGTCAATTACATTGAAGAATCGACACTCGAGAAGTTACAGAGGATAAGTTTTGCCAAAAGGTGGATCTAAGATTGCAAAATTGCTTTTTATTGGAGTGTGAGCAATGTAGGGAAGTGCCAGGGCACATTGCACCAGTCATTGCAGTGCTGTTCTTAGCGCACAAATTTCTGCCTATGAGGGCAACAAGGGGCTTGGTGGTGCATTGTGCAACAGGTTGCACCCAATTTAATTAAGTGATACCGCATTGCACCTTCCAAACCACGATTTAAGTTAAAAACCGTTATTTTATTAAGTTTCTAGATTTTGGATGCAAAGGAGGAGACAATTACACCTTAGATGAGACCTTGTTCAACCTTTATGTTTAACTTTCTTTTTTCTATTTATTTTCTATCAAACACTATGAGTAGCTAGTTTACTCATTGATTAGGGATTTGATGAACCTTTTTGAATCTATGCAATTTCGATTTTTGTATGCTATTTATGCAATTAGAACGTATTTGATTATGTTGGAACCAAGTTGGTTTTACACTTAAAGTTTTGATGTTAACATACTTTTTATGAGAATAATATATTTGACTTCGAAGAAGGATGCCACTAGAGGATGCCACCGGAGGATGACACTAGAGGATGTCACAAGAGGATGCCACCAGAGGATGTCACCAGAGGATGTCACCAGAGGATGCCACCAGAGGATGTCACCAGAAGATACCTCCAGAGGATCCCACCAGAGGCAAAAAATAAGAGGATATCATCAAAGGCAAAAATCAGAGAATATCATCAGAGGGAAAAATCAGAGGATATCATCGGAGGCAAAAATCAGAGGATATCATCAGAGACAAAAATAAGAGGATATCACCTGAGGAAAAATCAGAGGATGTCATCCGAGGCAAAAATAAGAGGATATCATTCGAGTCAAAAATCAGAAGATACCTTCAGAGGCAGGAATCAGAGGACATCATCTGTAACACCCCGATTTATAACAGCGCGAGTGTATTTTTTTTTTTAAATTAAAAGAAATTAAATAAAACGAATTATTAAAATGATATGTCGTGTCATAAAACGACAAGAGAAATAATTGATTTCATCATAATATAAATAAGCTAAAATAGTTTAGGAATTAATATTCAAAATATACAAATAGAAAATACACCGGAGCTATGAGTCATCTCAGATATCGCTCATACCCCTATGGTATTCTCGGTAGACACCTACACAGAAGTACTACTCTAAGAATGTTATCCCCCCATGGTCACGTCAAAAAAATTGGATCATGGACCCACCAAAAAAAGACAAAAGTCAAGAATGTCATAGATACAGTCATCCCCAAAAGAAAATAAGTACAACCACCTTTATGTTTAACTTTCTTTTTTCTATTTATTTTCTATCAAACACTATGAGTAGCTAGATTACTCATTGATTAGGGATTTGATGAACCTTTTCGAATCTATGCAATTTCGATTTTTGTATGCTATTTATGCAATTAGAACGTATTTGATTATGTTGGAACCAAGTTGGTTTTACACTTAAAGTTTTGATGTTAACATACTTTTTAGGAGAATAATATATTTGACTTCGAAGAAGGATGCCACTAGCGGATGCCACCGGAGGATGACACTAGAGGATGTCACAAGAGGATGCCACCAGAAGATGTCACCAGAGGATGCCACTAGAGGATGTCACCAGAGGATACTTCTAGACGATGCCACCAGAGGATATCACCAGAGGATGTCCCCAGAGGATGCCACCAGAGGATGTCACCAGAAGATACCTCCAGAGGATCCCACCAGAGGCAAAAAATAAGAGGATATCATCAAAGGCAAAAATCAGAGAATATCATCAGAGGGAAAAATCAGAGGATATCATCGGAGGCAAAAATCAGAGGATATCATCAGAGACAAAAATCAGAGGATATCACCTGAGGAAAAATCAGAGGATGTCATCCGAGGCAAAAATAAGAGGATATCATTCGAGTCAAAAATCAGAAGATACCTTCAGAGGCATGAATCAGAGGACATCATTTGTAACACCCCGATTTATAACAGCCCGAGTGTATTTTTTTTTTAAAATTAAAAGAAATTAAATAAAACGAATTATTAAAATGATATGTCGTGTCATAAAACGACAAGAGAAATAATTGATTTCACCATAATATAAATAAGCTAAAATAGTTTAGGAATTAATATTCAAAATATGCAAATAGAAAATACACCAGAGCTATGAGTCATCTCAGATATCGCTCATACCCCTAGGGTATTCTCGGCAGATACCTACACAGAAGTACTACTCTAAGAATGTTATCTCCCCATGGTCACGTCAAAAAAATTGGATCATGGACCCACCAAAAAAAGACAAAAGTCAAGAATGTCATAGATACAGTCATCCCCAAAAGAAAATAATGTTATCCCCCCAGTATCTCGCCTCGAAGTGATATCCTCCTCCTCATCAACCATAGCCAACTGCAAAAATATACTCAGCCTCTACTATTGACATTGCAATAGTGTTTTGTCTCTTACTTGACCAGGATATTAAGTTGTCACCTAAAAAGGTGTAGTTTCCATTAGTGCTCTTTCTCTCAAGTTTATCTCCAGCATAATCAGAATCAAAGTATGCACTAAGTTTGTACTTAGGAGATTTCTTGTAGAAGAAGGTAAGGTTGGTAGTGCCTTCTAGGTATCTAAGGATTCTCTTAACAACAGTTAAATGTGGGTCAGCTTGAAATCTTGCACATACAGATACACTAACCATGATGTCAGGTCTAGAAGCGGTAAGGTAAAGTAAGGATCCTATCATTCTTGTATAGGTGTTTTGGTCAACTTTTTGGCCTGAATCATCTTTTTGAAGTGAACAAGTAGGGTGCATTGGTGTAGCCATAGGTTTTCAATCATCCATCTTAAACTTCTTGAGAAGCTCTTTTGTATATTTAGTTTGATTGATGTATATACCTTTTTGACTTTGCTGAATTTGTATCCCTAGAAGAACTTAAGGTCTCCCATCATACTCATTTGAAATTCATGCTGCATTAATTTAGAAAATTCTTGGGAAAAAGTGCCATTAGTGGATCCCAAAATAATGTCATCAACATAAATTTAAAGAATAAGAATGTCATCTTCTATTGATTTGCTAAAAAGTGTATTGTCTATTTGTCCTATTTCAAAGTTATTTTTAAGCAAAAGGTTACTAAGTCTATCATACCACGCCTTAGGTGCTTGTTTTAGACCATACAGAGATTTTCTAAGTTTAAAAACATGATTTGAAAATTCAGAACTTTCAAAACCTAGGAGTTGTTTAACATAGAGTTCATCACTTATATCACCGTTTAGAAAAGCACTTTTAACATCCATTTGAAATAATGTAATGTTATTATTTGCAGCAAAAGAAAGTAGGATACGAATAGCTTCTAACCTGGCCACTGGAGCAAATATCTTAGTGTAATCAAAGCCCTCTTCTTTGTTGTAGCCTTGTGCGACAAGTCTTGCCTTGTTTTTGACCATTTCAACTTTTTCATTTAGCTTGTTTCTGAAAACCCACTTGGTTCCAATAATGTTCTTCTCTGGTCTAGGTACTAGATCCCAAACATCATTACTCTCAAATTCATTTAACTCTTCTTGCATTGCAAGAATCCATCCATTATCTGCCAATGCTTCATCAATAGAGGTAAGCACAATTGATGAGAGTAAGCCAAACAAATTGGTGTCTTTAAGTGATGATCTGGTCCTCAAAGGGTCATTTGCACTTCCAATGATTAGAGCAAATGTCTCGACTGGTATTTCCATCCAGATCTTTCTTGTGACTTATCTTGACTATTTCTGACTTGATCAAATTCATCCTTTGAAGATTTATCATATTCTTTTGATTTGCCTATATCCTTTGATTTTTCAAGTTCTTCTGGTTTGTCTGTATCTGCTTCCTTTGGTTTCGGTAAACCTACATTATCATCATCTTGCTTTGACTTTTCAAGGTCAAGATGTTTGTCATTAAATTTAACATGTATGGATTCTTCCACAATATGAGTTTCTCTATTAAACACTCTATAAGCCTTGACTCTTTCAGAGTATCCAATGAAGGTACACTTTTGAGATCGAGAATAAAATTTATCAAGCTTATCTTTAGTGTTCGACATATAACAAGTATAACCAAATTGTTTAAAATAAGAGATGTTAGGCTTTTTACCTTTCCACAATTCATATGGTGTTTTATTCAATATAGATCTAATATAGACTCTATTTTGAATATAACATCCAGTATTAATTGCTTCAGCCCAAAAGTGTTTTGCAACATTCATATCATTTAACATGGTTCTGGCCATTTCTTGGAGTGATCTATTCTTTCTTTCTACAACTCCATTATTTTGGGGAGTTCTAGGAGAGGAGAAGTTGTGAGAGATTCCATTCTCATCGCAAAAACTTTCAAAGAACTTGTTTTCAAATTCATCTCCATGATCAATTCTATTTGTTACAATCTTAAGACCCTTTTCATTCATGATTTTTTTTGAAAAATGTGATAAACACTTTGTGGGATTCATCCCTTACTTCTTAAATATTTTACCCATGTCCACCTAATGTAATCATCTACTATAACAAAGCCATATTTCTTTCCACTTAGAGAAGTTGTTTTCACTGGCCCAAATAGATCTATATGTAAGAGTTCAAGGGTCTTTGAGGTAGTGGCGGAGTTCTTAGGGGTAAAGGAGTTTTTTGTTTGTTTTCCCTTTTGACAAGCTTCACACATAATTTCAGTTTTGTAACTAAGCTTAGGTAGACCTCTTACTAGTTGAGTTTATTCAGTTTTTAAATTAATCTAAGCTTTGCATAAGACACTTAACCTCTTGTTTGTATAGACTAAACAGATTTATCTTATAAATGTTGTTTTGCCTTTGACCTGTAAAGAGTACAGATCCATCCTTTTGACTAATTGCCTTGCATGTTTTTTGATTGAATATAATATCATAATTATTATCACTTAACTGACTAGTACTAAATAAGTCATACTTAAGACCTTTAACAAATAAGACATCTTTAATAGAAAGTGAAGTACCATTATGACGCAGTCGAAAATCGCAAAGGGTTAGCAAGCGCTAATCCTAAAAAAAGAACAAGTTCAGGAATCCACCAGAGAAGAGAAAACTCTCAAAATTAATTATTTTATTAAAATATACCTTTTGTTACAGCATAGAAAGTCTTTAAATAGATAATAGAAACCCTAGTACGAAAATTAGGTAAAACAAAAAAGCCCTAAATTAAAGGAAAAGCTAAAACGGTTGTAAAACAGAAAAGCCCGAAATTACGGGAAAAACTAAAACGACTGTTTTGAGGCCCAAGACGAGCTCAAAACGGTTCTGGAGCCCATACTTCATGGCAAAGCCATGAGTTGTGCTTGTGGCGCGATTCCCTTTTCGAAAAGGTATAATAATAGATAATCTGACACCAGACGATCGTTTTTTGCATTTTCGGCTGCTTTTGTCCGCAAAGCCGTTTCTTCCTCGATTCTGGCCTTGAACCCTCCTACATGAGTCTTCTCCACTTCCAAAGAACTCAACCCTGAGTTCATACCAGAATAAAGGTCAGCATCTTCATGGAACTCATAAATATCAGCCACATTAACTTCAGCAACTCAAAACCCACAATCTTCTGAGCCAAGGTAATCAACAAGGAAGCTCTCCTACTCAATGCATCTGCTAACTTGTTCTGGGAGCCTGATTTGTGCTGAATGATAAATGGGAATTTCTGCAGAAAACTCACCCAACGAGCATGCATCTTCAGACTATGGAGGAACTTCTGGGCAAAGTGGTTAGTGAACAAGATAAACTCCCTCTGAATCAAATAATGCTCCCATTGCCTCAAACCTCGAAAGATTGCATAAAACTCCTGGTCATAAGTGCTCCACTTCTGCTTGACGTCGCTCAGTTTTTCACTAAAGAAAGCCACTGGTCGCTTCTCTTGTGAAAGTACAACACCTACCCCTACTCCACTGGCATCACACTCCACCTGGAATATCTTGTTGAAGTCAGGTAAAGCGAGAACTGGTGTCGTGCAAAGCTTCTCCTTGATCATCGCAAAGCTCTGCCATTGTAAAGGTCCCCACTAGAATTTTCCTTTCTTCAGACACTCGATGATAGGCGCAGTAATGGTGCTGAAGTCGCGCACAAACCTCCTATAGAAAGTAGCCAGGCCATGGAAACTGCGTACTTTCGTCACAGACTTAGGTGTAGGCCAGTTTCTGATAGCACTCACCTTCTCTTCGTCCACCTGAATCGCATCTTCACCGACAACAAAACCCAAAAACAACAGCTTGTTGGTACAGAAGGTGCACTTCTTCAAGTTGATGTATAACCGGTGCTCTTGCAAGACCTGTAGCACTTGCTTCAAATGCCCTAGATGATCCTCCTTGGTTTTTCTATAAATCAGAATATCATCAAAGTAAACCACCACAAAAGAGCCAGTAAAAGGATGAAGAACCTGATTCATTAGCCTCATGAAAGTACTGGGGGCGTTGGATAACCCGAAAGGCATGACCAACCACCCGTAAAGGCCATCCTTGCTCTTGAATGTCGTCTTCCATTCATCTCCAGGTCTAATTCGGATCTGATGATAACCACTCCGTAGATCTATCTTTGAAAACAACTTAGACCCTGATAACTCATCAAGCATGTACTCCAGACGAGGGATGGGTGAAGTAGCAATATCGATTTACAAGGAAGGGGGGTTTGAATTGTAAATCCGCCCTTTTAAAATTTCTGTTAAAAACTTAAGAAAATAACTCAAGATTGATCTTGGTTGTGAAAACAGAAAACAGAGAACGTTCTTGGTTTTCACCAGAAAACAGAGAACGTTCTTGGTTTTCACCAGAAAACAGAGAACGTTCTTGGTTTTCACCATAAAACAGAGAACGTTCTTGGTTAGTTGAAATCAACAGTTCAGTTTATCTATTTAACTTGATAATTAACAGACTGAAAGTAAATAGAGATAAGGGAAGAGATATCACACACAGATATATGCTGGTTCACCCAACCCGGGCTACGTCCAGTCCTCACCACGGTGAGATTTTCCACTAAGTGTTTAAATAAGAACCTTCTTGGTTTTACAGCACCTAGCTTAGATCAACCTTGATCTTTGTTTACAGAACTTAATCTAATTCCACCTGGTATCAGATTAATCAAATCACCTATCTATCTTGATAGGATTTCTTACAATCTACCTCAAACTATATTAAATTCTTATAGTTTGAGTTTTACAATAATAATGATTGTTTTGTTAGAATCTGAGATGTCTCAACTCTTGTTTGAGATTCAATTCTTTACAAAGAACTCAGTATAAATGTATCAGAGTAAAACGAATTTAATCAAACTGATTCTTGTAAGTGATGAGAGATTTTCAAGTATGTATGTGAGTGATTGATGATATATCTTGGCACTTGAATGTCTTTGATTTTTGGACAGAATCTGAGTATGCTCAACTCGTGTTTGAGATTAGATTCTTGACAAAAGAATTCAGTAGATGATTCTGATATGAAGAGGAAAAAACAGAATTGAATCTTTTGTTTATGATTGAGAAGCTTTCAAGTATGAAGATGTATGTGAGTGATGTTTTTCTCTGTACTTGAAGCTGTGTTTCTTCCTGAACTTTTGCCTTCCTTTTATAGGCTTGAAAGCATTTAATGAAGGCCAATATAGCCGTTGTTGATGCCTTTGTCTGACTTGACCAGAGGCATTATTTTTATCAAAAGTAATCTACTTTTGACACTTTTTAGTTTTTAGGCTGAGCTGTATTTTGCTTTTTGAATCAAACTTTCTTGAATATTTAATGATCCTTTAGTGCTTCTTGATAAGTGATAATATTGATGGTCTGAACTGGAGCTTTGGATCATTTAAAACAGATTGAAAATGATCACAGAATGTTGTTGCAGAAAACTGTAGTTGCTGGAGATTGATGATCAATCTGGAGCTTTAGCTTTTGGATATCCTGGAGATTGATAATCAATCTGGACTGATTTCTGAACATACTGGAAGCTGTCTTGATGCATTGTATATTGTTAAGATTGTTTATCAATCTTGACAGCAGAACTGGAGTTTTTGATTATGTCAAAACAACTTGGAGAATGATGATGAACTTCTGCAGAATGTTAATGAAAATTCTGGAGATTGATAATCAATCTGGAGTCCTAGTATTTGAACTTTCTGGAGATTGATAATCAATCTGGAGGTTCAGTTTTGATCATTCTGGATGTCTTCCTGATCTTTTCTGGAGATATCCTCTGATATGTTTTCTAGATGAAGTAAAATTTGACTGTCATGCTATGTTCTGGTTAGATTATCTTCTGTAATACTTATTACATTTGATTACTTCTGAGCTGGAACAACTCTCCTCATGGCAGTCTTCATCCTGGTATGGTCCAGGTTTTCATCCGATAATTTTTCCTTCTGATCCGGGCCAGCAAACATATCCTCTGATCCATTCTGGATCAAGTCTAGACAGTTTTGATATTTCACTGCCATGCTATGTTCTGATCAGCATAACTTCTTGATTGCTTCTGATATTTGAATTCTTTTGGTATGAAGCAACTGTCCTTATGGCAGGCTTCCCTCTGGTGTATTTCAGATGTTCTTCTAATATTGTTTCCGTTTGTTCTGGGCCTCCAAAGTTACCTTCTGATGATGTTTTTTCACTTCCTAGTTTATCCCCTGGTATTTCCAGAATTTATCCTCTGGTTATTTCCAGAATATATCCTCTGTTAAATTCCATAATGTATCCTCTGGTAATTTCCAGAATGCATCTTGTGGTAATTTACTTCATGAGGTATCTTCTGGAGTCTGTTAATTACTGTTTCCAGAACAGTCTGGACAGGCTTGTTTGAGAGTCTTTATCTTTCACAATTCGAATGTCCTCTTGATTTGAATTGATCCTATGTGTTCTTTGCCATGTAGTGATCATATCCATGTAACTTCCAGAGCCAACAACTTCGATAAAGTGATGGAGAAAGTTAGGTTTTTAGGCTGTCATGGACTGGCGAACATTCTCCGTTTTCCATAATATGTGGAGAATGTTTTCTGCTGCTGTTTTCTTTGATTCTTGCTTTGTTCACTTATGCATTTATGTTCCTTAAACAAACTTAAGTGAAATCATTAGTAGACAACCATTCATAAAACTTAATCATTTAATTTAAAAGGTTTTTTGTCATTAAAACATATATCAAAAAGGTTTTTTCCTCAACAATGGGAAACCTGTACTTGATCGTTATCTTGTTGATGGCTCTGCTGTCAACGCACATCCGCCACAGATTGCTCCTCTTAGGGACCAAAAGCACTGGAACTGCACATGGGCTCATACTCTCTCTAATGAACCCTTTCTTCAGTAAATCCTCAATCTGTTCCCGCAATATCTCGTTCTCCTTGGGACTCATGCGGTAATGAGGTAGGTTCGGCAAGCTGGAACCTGGAATTAAATCAATCTGATGCTGAATATCTCACATAGGAGGCAAGTCGTTGGATAGCTCATCCGAGATCAACTCCCCAAAATCCGTCAAGATTTCCTGCACCTCTTTTGGTGGTTCAGTCTCCTCTTTCATAGCACTCAGCAAACCCTTGACCACCACTGGGCAAAACCACTCAGTTTCCCTGAATGCATCAGTCAAATCATGCTCATCCTGCGTCATAACAAGAAAACTGGATTTCTCCTTCCCTGTTCGTCTATTAAAACCAGAAATCGGGGCCATAGCTATCTTGTGCCTTTCCCAGGAGAACATCATCACATTATCTCTGCCTCTATACGTGATATCATTTTCATACTGCCAAGGTCGCCTAAGTAGGACATGACACACATCCATATTCAAAACATCACACACTACCTCTTCCTTGTATTGCCTTCTGATGGAAATAGGCACATTCCAAGTCTTCGTCACCTTGACTTGCGAACCCTTACTCACCCAACCCAAAGCATAAGCCTTGCCATGCGGTTCTGTCGGCAACTCTAGGTAGTCCACCAGCTTCTGGGATACCAAGTTCTCTGTACTCCCGTTATCCACGATCAGATTACATACCTTATTCTTAATAGAACAATGTGTTCTAAAAAGATTCTTCCTTTGCCCCTCCTCCATCGAAGACAACAGAACTCTCTGCAGCACAAAATTCACCGCTTCTTCAGCGAACTCAACACCGTCATACTCGTTGTCTGTTCCTCTTCCTCAGACTCCTCATTCAAGACTGCAGTTGTTCTCCTGGAAGGGCAAACATTCGACTTGTGACTTTGCCCTCCGCAACGGAAACACTTATCTCCTGTCAGTTTCGCGTATGGGTTGGCTGACTTCTGGTTCGCCCTCTTGTTGGGCGTAGCACTACTGGTTCCACTGGTTCCTTTTGCCGAGGAGTCAGAATCCTTAGCAGCAACACTCTTATCCTCATCACCAGTAACTTCAGAATTACCCTGCGGAGTGAATCTGCGAAAAGATGAGAAATTTCTGGGGTATTTCTCCATCAGTTCCGTTTTCAAGGCTAGCGTAGAGGCCTCCGTCAAGGTCCAGACAGTCTGCAGACCCATCTTCTCCTGTATCGACCCCTTCAAGCTATTAATATAGCGAGTCACCTTCTGACCCTCAGTTTCCCCTGGTTCGTTGCGTTCTGAGAAACGCAGGAACTCTACTGTATACTCGGTCACGATCCTTCTACCCTGAAAGCAATCGATATACATCTTGTACAGAATCTGCTCATAATCTTCAGACAAGAAACACTCCAGCATCAACTGTTTCATTTGCCTCCACGTTTTGATTGGCGCTTTCCACGCTCCAGCAGCGGTACTCTTCAATCGAACTGCTACCATCTTCACCTACTTGTTTTATGGCACATCCATCACGTCGAAGAACCGATCAACGTCAATCTGCCAATCCAGAAACTCTTCAACCCCCATAGTTCCATAGAACAACGGGATGTCAGCCTTGACTCTATAGTCGTTGCGATCCTGTTGATTATCGAAACCCTGATTCTCCTTCTGGACCTCTTCTTTGGAACTAGAGTCCGATTCAACACGAGCCTATAAGCCTCCATGTGGACACCTGGGCGGTTCGTCACTTGAACCGTCAAAGCCGCCATCTGAGTCGTCATCTGCGTAGTCAAAGCAGTAAGGGCCGCGGTAAAAGCTGCAGTGATACCCTCGATGTCTGCTGTTTTGACTGGTTGATCTCCCATGGCTGTTCAAGCTACGAAAAGAAACAGGAGAAAGCCTGCTCTGATGCCACCTGACGCAGTCGAAAATCACAAAGGGTTAGGAAGCGCTAATCCTAAAAAAAGAACAAGTTCTGGAATCCACCAGAGAAGAGAAAACTCTCAAAATTAATTATTTTATTAAAAGATACCTTTTGTTACAGCATAGAAAGTCTTTAAATAGATAATAGAAACCCTAGTACGAAAATTAGGTAAAACAGAAAAGCCCTAAATTAAAGGAAAATCTAAAACGGCTGTAAAACAGAAAAGCCCGAAATTACGAGACTAAAACGACTGTTTTTGAGGCCCAAGACGAGCTCAAAACGGTTATGGAGCCCATACTTCATGCCTAGGCCATGAGTTGTGCTCGTGGCGCAATTCGCTTTTCAGAAAGGTATAATAATAGACAATCTGACACCGGACGATCGTTTTCCGCATTTTCGGCTGCTTTTGTCCGCAAAGCCGTTTCTTCCTCGATTCTGGCCTTGAACCCTCCTACATCACATTACCAACTGTACCTTGACCAATGATCTGGCCTTTTTGCTTTCCTCCAAAAGTCATTGTGCCTCATTTGCTCAAAGTTAGTTCTTTGAACATAGACTTGTCTACCGTCATATCTCGCAAGCATCCAATGTCCAGGTACCATGATTAGTGTTCTTAGGTACCCAAATTTGATTGGGTCCTAGTTTGTTAGTCTTGAAAGGTTTCTTGTCTTTCCTTGTATTTAACATGGGACAAGGTAATTTGGAGTGACCTATCTTAGAGCAAACAGTACACAAGATATCGAAGGGAATATGTTTAGGTTCAGTTACAGTTTCTTCAAATCTTATACCTCTTTTACCATTTCTACTAACTCCATAAATCATGGAAACATATTTGCTTCTTTCTATACCATTAGCAAGAAAATCTTGAAATACTTGTTCATGCGTATTAGAGTTACATATGCTATTTTAAATTGATGTTGAACTATGATTACTTTTTAGAGTTAGATTTTCAGCCTTAAGTTCAGTAATATCAGTTTTCAAATATTCATTCTCTGTCTTAAGTTCAGTAATATCAGTTTTCAGAGTTACATTACTTGTCTTAAGTTAAGTAATATAAGTTTTAAGAGTTGTCATATTTGCATTTTCTGTTTTAAATTATGCACTTTGATTCTTTAAAACATTAACTTTTTCTGTTAGATTTGTATTTTCTTTCTTAAGTGTTTTGAGTTTTAAAGACAATTTGTGATTATTATTTAAAAAATTATTTATAGCAGTAATTAAATCAAATCGAGTAAATTCAGAAAATACCTCAATTTCTTCATCTGTTGATACACTTCCAGAGTCTGAATTTGTGTTGGATCTTGAGACAGAGTTGGTACGAGCCATCATAGCCAAATCTAAAGGTGCAAACATGAGAAGGGGGTTGAATTGTGTTTGTCAAACTTGAATTCTTTTGTTGTTTTGTTGAATGTTGATGCAAATTATTTGATGAATAAATAATCAGACTTAACAACGGATAATAACAACATAATAACACAACGATTTATCCTTGTTCACCATTAACTTGGCTACTCAAGTCCCTTCACTCCGAAGGCTTTAATCAACTAATTCAAAACACTTTGAATTACAACACCTGACCCTCCAAGTTAGTCTTCCCAAACAGTCTGACAACCCTATACTTTTGAGGAATAACAACACCTTGAACCTACAAGTCAAGTCTTCTCCTACCAATCTGACAACCCAAGATTGAAGAAGGAATCTACACCTCTAACGGGTTTGATTAAAAGGGTTTGGAACTCTGCAAAATTGCTTCTAGAAAGCTGATTGCTACATTGTTTGTCTCTCTCGAAAACACTTAGAAAATATTGTTTTTGCACTCAAGTGATTCTCTCTTTTGAACTCTCAAATTATGTTGAATATGAAGCTTGAGTTCTTGTATTTTCGATGCCTAATGCTGCTGCCTGAAGCCTATTTTTATAGCTGCAATTAGGGCTTTGTCCAAGCTTAAATTCGAGATAAATCTTGCTCAGATTTTCGTTGAAAATTATGTTGGCATATCCTGTTTCTCTTAATTTCAAAAGTATCTTTTAGCTTCAGATTACATTTGAAAATTCTGTTGACCAATCCTATTTCTCTTAATTTCAAACCGTATATTTTAGCTTCAAATTTCATTCGAATTTCCTTCAAGTCTTCAGTGATTTTTGAATCAAATCTCGTTAATACTTTGATCAAATTTCTATCAAAATTCAATCAAATCTTCTTCAAATTTTAATCATGTCTTCACTGATCTGCATCATGATTTAAATTCTGGACCATGTGATCTGATCTGTAACATTCTATCTCATGATCTGGACTATGTGATCTTCTAATATAGACCAAGTCTTCTATTCGGGACCATGCTATCTTATGGTCTGGATCAAGTTTCCTTCTGAACAATGTATCCTTGTGGTCTGGACCAAGTCTCGTTCTGGACATGCTTCCTCTTGATATGGGCCAAGAATAATATCCTCTGATGATGTTAGTGTTTCTTCCCTCTGATGATATCCTCTTATGTTTTCCTTTCATGACATCCTCTGATTCTTGCTTCTGATGGGATCCTCTACTGATATCCTCTGGAGGTATCCTCTGGCCGTATCTTCTGGTGGCATTTTTATCTTTTGGTGACGTCATCCTCTGATGATATCTTTTGCTTCTGATTTGTATCTTCTGGAGATATCTTCTGAAGGTATCTTTTGTTGACGTCATCCTCTGGTGACTTCATCCTTTGATTTTT
Organism: Cicer cuneatum; assembly: GCA_037974295.1. Taxonomy (NCBI): domain Eukaryota; kingdom Viridiplantae; phylum Streptophyta; class Magnoliopsida; order Fabales; family Fabaceae; genus Cicer; species Cicer cuneatum. The sequence goes on along the minus strand of JBBPBO010000004.1, from coordinate 33,747,512 downwards.
CACATCCTCTAATTTTTCATATCCTCTGATTTTTCATACTTCTTCTAAGTCAAAATATGATTTTCATAAATACTTTTGTTAACATCAAAACTTTAATTGAAAGAACCAACTTGGTTCCAACAATCTCCCCCTTTTTTATGATGACAAAACTTTGTATTTTTTATAACACTTTTTCTTTCTTTTCACTTTGACTCCCCCTAAGACTAAGCTCCAATTTTATTTTTCCCCCCTAAGTCTAACGCCCCAGATACTATCTTTATTAAATACATCTTCTCCCCCTTTGTCATCAGACAAAAATGATTGAAGAAATAAAGGAGATCATCTGAATTTTTTTATTCACTTTTTTTTCTTTTTTTTATAAATAAAAGTACACAAAAATAAGAATTACATATAACAAAAAAAATTCACTAAGCTATTTGGTCAGGGATGAAGGTAATGTTGGAACCAAGTTGGTTCTAAGTACTTAGGATTTTGATGTTTACAAAAGCACACCATGTAATCTTATTTTGAACCTTGAATTATTAAATCAAATGTCACCAGAAGTTGAAGATTGGAGAAGAAGAAAATGCATTCTGGAATTACCAGAGGATACACCAAGATGTCAAAACACTACCAGAGAATATCTTTGCTGGCCCAGATCAGAAGGAAGCAAAGTCAGAAGGAGACCTGGACAAGACCAGAAGGAAGCCTGCCATAGGGAGAGTTGTTCTAGACCAGAAGATGTCAAATGTCATATTTATTCCAGAAGTTATTCTGACCAGAAGATGGCCTAGCAGTGAAATGATAAACAGTCAAGACTTGTTCCAGACTTAATCAGAGGATGAATTAATGGGTCCAAAACAAGAGAATTAATCCAGATTTGACCCAGACCAAAAGATAGCATGGTCCAGGATATGAAACTAAGTCCACACCAGAAGAAATGATTTCCAGAATTGATCCAGACCTGATCCAAAATCAAAGGTAAAATGTCCACACTGAAATATTACTTGTCCAGATTTAATTTCAGTTTAATCCAGACCAAGTCCCGAATTGGTCCAGATCAGAGGGAAGATTTCCAGATCAATGGTTCAGTTTTAATTATTTGGCCCAGTGTTGGCCGAGATTAGAAGATCAGACCATGGCCCAGTGTTGGCTGAAATCAGAAGGACAGAAAGTGTGGTCCAGCAGTGGCCGAGATCAGAGGATCACAACAGATCAGTTTGCTGGACCAGGATGGCTGAGATCAGAAGATCAGAAGGTTAGGAAGTATGATCTAGGGATGGCCGAAATCAGAGGATCACAACATATCAATTAGTATGGTCCAGATGTGGACTAGCGCAGAAAGATCAAATGGTCCAGATTTAATCATGAGGATTAACGTGGAGATTTTAATTTATTTTGATCAAAGTATTAAAAAGATTTGTTACAAAAATAAAGTGAAGTATTGTGGAACTCATGAGTTGTTGGCGGGAAGAAACTAAAGACTTGATTGGCCAGTTATTTTGAAAGAAAATATGAAGCTTAATAAAAGATATGTTTTTTATTTAAATAAAGCCCAATTGGTCAAGTTATTTTTGTAAGAGAATCCAGCAAGATTCAGCTCGAAATTAAGCTTGGAAGAGGCCCTAATCTGCATCTATAAAAGAAGGCTCAAGGCAGAATACTTAGCATTGAAAATCACAAAAGAGTCGTACACTTCCAAAGCAAACACTCAAGTTTTCATAGAGGTCAATTGTGAGTTCCAGCTTTCAAGAAGCAAGCACTCATGCTATTTTCTTTCCACTGTGTCAAATCTAACTTGTTGAAATAGAGTCTACAATCTGAGGGAGTCAATAGGGGTAGCAGATTACTTGGCAATTAGATTCATAGTGTTGTAATTCCTTCTACAATCTGGGATTGTCAGATTGGCAGGAGAAGACAGGAGCTGTATTCCTCAAGAGTCTAGGATTGTTAGACTGTTTGAGAAGACTGACTTGGAGGGTCAGTAGAAAGGTTGTAATTGAAGGTTTGAATTAGTGAAATCCTTCAAGGTGAAGGGACTGGACGTAGCCTCATTAACGGTGAACCAGTATAAAAATTGTGAGTTTTATTTTTACTTTATATCCGCTGCTAACTCTGTTTTTAATCATACATCAAGTTTTGTTTTAAAACTTTAAAAACAAGAAAAGTATTCAAGTTAAGTCAAACACAATTCAACCCCCCCTTCTCGTGTTTGCACCTTCAGGTAAGGTTAAGGTTTTTTTGTATGAAGTCAAACCTATCTTTAGTTAGTGGTTTAGTGAATATGTCAGCCCATTGATGGCCAGTGTCTACAAACTGGATGTTGAGTGTCTATCAAACACCACATAATCTTTGATGATGTGGTGTTTGATCTCTAGAATGTAGGATACGGTTTTTGGTTAGGTTGATAGTTGAAGTGTTGTCACAATATAAAGGGATGTTGGTTTCCATGATTTTGTAATCTTCCAGTTGATGTTTCATCCAAATGAGTTGAGAGCTGCATCCGATTGCTGAAATGTATTTTGCTTTTGCTAAAATATATTCAGCTTTTGCTGTTGACATGGCAATGGTGCTTTGTCTCTTGCTTGACCAGGATATTAGATTGTCTCCGAAGAATGTGCAGTTTCCACTTGTACTCTTTCTTTGGAGTTTATCTCTAGCATAATCAGATCCACAGTATCCACTAAGTTGGTATGTAGGAATTTTCTTGTAGAACAAGGTGAGGTTGGTAGTGCCTTTTAGGTATCTAAAGATTCTCTTGACAGCAGTTAAATGGGATTCCCTAGGGTCAGACTGAAATCTAGCACATACGCATACACTAAACAAAATGTCAGGTCTAGAAGTAGTGAGATAGAGTATAGATCCTATCATACCTCTGTAGGATTTTTTATCAACCTTTTTGCCTGAGTCATCCTTTTTAAGTGAGCAGGTAGGGTGCATTGGGGTAGCCATAGGTTTGCAGTCACTCATCTTAAACTTCTTGAGAAGCTCTTTTGTATATTTGTTTGATGAATGTATATACCTTTTTGACTTTGCTGAATTTGAATTCCTAGGAAGGACTTAAGTTCTCCCATCATGCTCATTTGAAATTCCTGTTGCATCAATTTAGAAAATTCTTGGAAGAGAGTGCCATTAGTAGATCCAAAGATAATATCATCAACATAAACTTGAATAATCAGAATATCATCTTTTATTGATTTTCTAAACTGAGTATTGTCTACTTGTCCTTTTCCAAAGTCATTTTTAAGTAAGAAGTAACTAAGTCTATCATACCATGCCCAAGGTGCTTGTTTTAAACCATACAAAGATTTTTTTAAGTTTAAAAACATTGTTTGGAAATTCAGAACTTTCAAAACCTGGGGGTTGTTTAACATAGACTTCTTCACTTATATAACCATTTAAAAATTCACTTTTAACATCCATTTGAAATAATGAAATGTTATTATAAGCAGCAAAGGAAAGTAGGATACAAATAGCTTCTAACCTGGCCACTGGAGCAAATGTTTCAGTGTAGTCAATACCTTCTTGCTGACTGTATCCTTGTGCAACACGTCGTGCCTTGTTTCTGACAACTTCTCCTTTTTACATTCAGCTTGTTTCTGAAAACCCACTTGGTTCCAATAATGTTCTTTTCTAGTCTTGGAACTAGATCCAAAATATCATTCATTTAGCTCTTCTTGCATTGGTAGACTCCATCTATATCCTTCTTTTCACTCATCTTTAGATTTATCCTCTAAAGATTTGTCGTATTCTTGCTTGTAGCTTCAACTTTTTCATGTTCTTTTGCCTGCATCAACTTCTAGTTCTAGTAGATCTATATCAACTTCTGGTTCTAGTAAATCAGCTTCTGGTTCTGGTAAATCAGCTTCTGGTTCTGGTAGATCTACATCAGCTTCTTGTTTTAGAAAACCTATATCAACTTCCTTTGGTTCTGGTAAACGAGTTTCGGTTTCCTCTTGGTTTTGGTAAACGAGTTTCGGTTTCCTCTTGTTCTGGTAAACCAACATCAGTTTCCTCTGGTTCTGGTAAACCAGCTCCGGTTTCCTCTAGTTCTGGTTAACTTGCATCAACTTCATCTTGCTTTGACTTTTCAGGTCAATCTATTTGTCATACAACATAATACAAATCAAATAATTTAAAAATGAACTCAACACAGTCAAACCATTAATTATACTTTTGGTGGTTTCTGCTTGTTTTTTAAACCACTAAAATAATGTTTCTGTTGAAGTGTTCACATCACGTGGATCACTTGGTTCCTCTGACCGTTTGAAAACCTGTAGAATACTTATCTAGCTTTGATTTTTAAGATCAAGCTTCTTGTTATCACAGTAAACAAACAATAATAGTATCTACAGCAAGATGTAACCTCTATGTCAACAGTTTCAGTTTTACTCTAAAAATCCTCTTGTTTCTAATTTTCAGATTCTGAATCTGTATGTTCTGTGATTAGATGGTTTGGATGATGGACTTTGAATTCCCTTCCTGGTTTGTAGTCTTGATGAATTTTACTAGAGTATTTGAAGAACCCTTTTGATTCTGATTCTTCTCTTTCTGCTATTATATCAAGTTCCTCTGATAATTCTGGAACAAATGATAATTCTGTTTCTTCTGGAAGTTCCAGTTTTGTTGATATGTGTGTTTCCTCTGTCTAGTTTGATATTTCCTGTTCTTCATATGGTTCTGGTTCTGATAGTTATTTTGTTGACAAGTTCTTCTTCCACCAGAGTCAGTTTGCTTCTGCTTGGTAAGTGCTGAAACATAGACCTTTTTCCGTTCATATACTGCCAGCATCCATTTACCAGGCACCATGACTGGTGTTTCACTTTGGTTGCTCAAAACATCTGCAACATAAACAATTTTATCTTTTGGTACCCAAATCTGGTTGGGTCTAGGTTTGTTAGTCTTGAAAGGTTTCTTGTCTTTCCTTGATTGTATCATGGGACAAGACAATTTTGAGTGACCTTTCTTAGCACAAACAACACGCAAAACATTAGAGGGAATATGTTTAGTTGCAGTTACAGATTCATCAAATCCTAAGCCTCTTTTACCATTGTTACTAACCCCAAAGATCATAGAAGCATATTTGCTTCTTTCCATACCTTTGGAAATAAAATCTTGTAACACTTGTTCATGCATATCAGAATTACATACAGTATTTGATGTTGCACAAAGATTACTTTTTAGAGTTAGGTTTTTAGACTTAAGCTCAGCAATATTAGATTTAAAAGTTGCATTTTCTGTTTTACATTCTGCATTTTGATTCTTTAAAGCACTGATTTCTTTTGTTAGAATTGAATTTTCTTCCCTAAGTGTTTTTAGTTTTAAAGACAATTTGTTATTGATATTTAAAATATCATTCATTGCAGTAATTAAATCAGATCGGGTAAGTTCTGAAAATACCTCTTTTTCATCTTCTGATGATTCACTTCTAGGATCATAGTTTGTATTGGATCCAGAGGCAGTATTGGAGTGAGCCATCAAAGCCAATTCTACTTCTTAATCTTTCGATTATCATCCAGAGTCAGCATCTGTGTCGGATCCAGAGGCAGAATGAATGTGAGCCATCAGAGCCAATTCTACTTCTTCTGATTCACTTCCAGAGTTGGATCAAGAGGCAGAATGAGTAAGAACTATTTGAGAAAATTCTACTTCTTCTTATTTTCTTACAGAGTTGGATTTTATGCTGGATCTACAAGCATAAAGATTGCGAATTGTATGAGCCAATTATGCTTCTTCATCTTTGGAAGACTCATCAAAATAATCCATGTTGCCATCAGATTCTTCTTCTTGGGTCTGGAGTCTTTCTTCTGATTTTTCCCTTTCTCCAGATTTTTAGATTCTGACTTGATGTGCCCCGATTCATTGCGTCCATAACAGATGATACTCTTCTTGTCTTGTTCATCCTTTGCTCTGTTGGAATGCTTGGAATACCTTTGGGGAAACTTCTTCCTTTTGTTTTTCCATATCTTCATAACCTTTTTGGTTATGAAGGCAATGTCTTCTTCTTCTGGTCCTCATAATCACTATCTTCTGATTCTGCTTCTGCTTTTAGAACTTTCTTTTGTTTGGATTTTAAGGCTAGGGTTTTGTTCTTCTTCTTGGGTTCATCTTCTTCCAGCTCTATTTCATGTGACTTGAGGGAGCTGATTAATTCTTCCAACTTCAGAGTGTTCAAGTTCTTTGCTTCCTGAATGGCAGTGACCTTTGGTCTCCACTTGGTTGGCAGACTTCTAAGAATTTTCTTCATGTGGTCAGCAGTGGTATAGCTCTTCTTGAGTACTCTTAATCTCGAAACCACAGTCTGAAATCTGGAAAACATTGTTTTAATGTCTTCATCTTCTTCCATCTTGAACAACTCAAACTTCTTGACTAGAATGTTGGCCTTTGCTTCTTGGACTTGCTTGCTGCCTTCGTAAGTCAGAATCAGACTATCATAGATGCTCTTTGTTGTTTCTTTGCTAGTACATTTGTCGAACTCCTTGAATGTGATTGCATTGATCATGAATGTTCTAGATTTGTGATGCAACTTGAACATCTTCTTCTGGTCAGCATCCATATCTCTCCTGGGAATTTCAACACCATCAGCATCCTCTATAGGAGTATAGCCATCTTCCACCAAGTCCCAAAGTTCAGAATCTTGTGAAAAAAAGAAACTCCTTAGCCTGTCCTTCCAGTACTCAAACCGTTCTCCATCAAACAGAGGTAGTTTGTTGATGTTTCCTCCAATAGCTTCTTCATTGAATCCAGACATGTTGAACCCTTGGAACATTCCTCAAACAATGTAAAGTGCTCAGCCTTGAGACTGAGCTCTTATGTCAATTGAAGGTGCAAACACGAGAATTCCTTTGCTGTTATGTTTAATGTTTATGCGAATTATTAGATGAATAAATAATCAGACTTAGCAACGGATAATAACAACATTAGAACACATCGATCCATCCTTGTTCACCATTAACTTGGCTTCATCCAGTCCCTTCACTCTGAAGGCTTTATTCCACTAATTCAAAACACTTTGAATTACAACACCTTACTGGAACCAAGTTGGATCTATACTTAGTTTTGATGTTAACAAAAGTATTTTATGTAAATAGTATTTTGACTTAGAAGAACAAATCAGAAGTTGTGCAAAACCAGAGGATGACACCACCAGAAGATACATCCAGATGAAGCAACCAGAAGATAGAAATGCCACCAGAAGGTTAGGCCAGATAATGCATCCTGAAGGCACCAGAGGATATCACAGGATGTCATCAAAGGTCAAATAACCATTAGAGGATATCTTTCCTAGCCCAGATCAGAAGGAAGTAGAGTCCAGAGGGAGACCTGGTCCAGACCAAAAAGAAGCTTGTCAGAGGGAGACTTGGTCCAAACTAGAAGATAGCATGATCTAGAGTATAAAACTAAGTCCAGATCAGAAGAAATGATTGTCCAAATTTAATCCAGACTTGATCTAGATCAGAAGGTAAATGTCCAGATTAAAATATCATTAGTCCATATTTAATTCAATCCATACTCAGTCCAGAATTGGTTCATATCAGAAGGAAAATGTTCAGATCAATGGTCCAAATTTAAGCATCATGGCCCAATGTTGGCCGAGATCAAAAGATCAGATCATATGGTTCAGTGATTGGCCGATATCAGAAGATCAGATCATATGGTCCAGTGTTGGCCGAAATCAGAGCATCACATAATTGGTGCAGGTCAGATCATAAAGTCCAGAGTTGGTCGAAATCAGAAGATCATATGGTCCAGATTTAATCATGATGAAAATCAGTGATAACTTGATTAAAATTTGAAGAAGACATGATTAAATTTTGATAGAAATTTGATCAAAGTATTAAGGGGATTTGTTTAAAAAATTACTGAAGACTTGGAGAAATTCGAATGCAATCTGAAGCTTAAAATGATATGGTTTCAAATTAAAAGAAACAAGATTGGTCAACAGAACTTTCAAAAGCAATTTGGAGTTAAAAAGATACGTTTTTTATTTAAGTGAAACCCGATTAGCCAAGTTATTTTTGCAAGAGAATCTGTACAGATACAGCTCGAACTTAAGCATGGAAGAAACCCTAATTATTCATCTATCAAAGGAGGCTCAAGGCAGAAGACATAGCATCGAAAATCAGTAAAAGAGTCATACACTTCCAGAAGCAAACACTCGAGTTTTCAATGAGGTTAATTGTGAGTTTCAGCTTCCCAGAAGCAAGTACTCGTGTTTTTCGTTCCCTTGTGTGAAATCTATATTGTTGAAATAGAGTCTACAGTCTGAAGAGTCAGAAGAAGTAGCAGGTGATTTAGGAATTAGATTCAAGGTGTTATAATTCCTTCTACAATTTGGAGTTGTCAAATTGGTAGGAGAAGACTTGACTTGTGAAGTCAAGGTACTATGTTCCTCAAAAGTCTAGGATTGTTAGACTGTTTGGGAAGACTGACTTGGAGGGTCAGTAGTGTTGTTGTAATTCAAAGGTTTTGAATTAGTGGAAAAAATCATTCGAGGTGAAGGGACTGGATGTAGCCTAGTTAATGGTGAACCAGGATAAATCCTTGTGTGTTTATGTTACTTTATCCGCTGCTAACTCTACTTGATTATATTTCAGATTTCAAATAATCATCAAAAACAGAAAAAGAATTCAAGTAGTACAAACACAATTCAACCCCCCCTTCTCGTGTTTGCACATTCACACTTGACCATCCAAGTCAGTCTTCCCAAACAGTCTGACAACCCCAGACTTTTCGGGAATAACAACACCTTGACCCTAAAAGTCAAGTCTTCTCCTACCAATCTGACAACCCTAGATTGAAAAAGGAATCTACACCTCTAACGGGTTTGATTACAAAGGTTTGGAACTCTACATAGTTGCCTCTGGAAAGCTGATTGCTGCACTGTTTTTCTCTCTCAAAAACTCTTAGAAAATATTGCTTTTGCAATCAAGTGATTCTCTCTTTTGAACTCTCGGATTATGTTGAATATGAAGCTTGAGTTCTTGTATTTTCGATGCCTAATGCTGCTTCCTGATGCCTAATTTTATAGCTGCAATTAGGGCTTTGTCCAAGCTTAAATTCGAGATAAATCTTGCTCAGATTTCCTTTGAAAATTTTGTTGGCCAACCCTATTTCTCTTAATTTCAAAACGTATCTTTTAGCTTCAGATTACATTTGAAAATTCTGTTAAACAATCATGTTTCTCTTAATTTCAGACCATATCTTTTAGCTTTAGATTTCATTCGAATTTCCTTCAAGTCTTAAATGAGTTTTGAATCAAATCTCCTTCATACTTTGATCAAATTTTTATCAAAATTCAATCAAGTCTTCTTCGAAGTTTAATCAACTATTCACTAATCTGCATCATGATCTCGACCAAGTCTGGACCATGTGATCTGATATATACCATTCTGTCTCATGATCTGGACTATGTGATCTTTTGATCTGGACCAAGTCTTCTGTTCTGGACCATGCTATCTTTTGGTCTACACCAAGTCTTCTGTTCTAGACCATGCTATCTTCTGGTCTGGACCAAGTCTTCTGTTATGGACCTTGCTATCTTCTAGTCTAGACCAAGTATGGACCAAGTTTCCTTCTGGACAATGTTTCCTTCTAGTCTGGACCAAGTCTCCTTCTGAACATGCTTCCTTCTGATCTAGGCCAAGAATAGTATCCTCTGATGATGTCATTGTTTCTTCCCTCTGATGATATCCTCTGATGTTTGCCTTTGATGACATCCTCTGATTCTTGCTTCTGATGGGATCATCTAGTGATATCCTCTGGAGGTATCTTATGGTATCCTCTGGTATCCTCTGGATGCATCGTTTGATGACATCCTCTGGTATCCTCTGGTGATATCTTCTGGCCATATTTTCTGGTGGCATTATTATCTTCTAGTGACGTCATCCTCTGATGACATCTTCTACTTCTGATTTGTATCTTTTGGAGATATCTTCTTGTTGTATCTTCTGGAGGTATCTTCTGCTGACGTCATCCTCTGGTGACGTCATCCTCTGATTTTTCACATCCTCTGATTTTTCATATCCTCTGATCTTTCATACTTCTTCTAAGTCAAAATATGATTTTCATAAAATACTTTTGTTAACTTCAAAACTTTAATTAAAAGAACCAACTTGGTTCCAACAAAATCTTCTTGTTAATCATCAGAGGAGTCATCAGAATCATCCCATGTAGCCATCAAACTCTTCTATTGGGTCTGGAATCATTCCTCTGGTGTTTCCCTTTTTCCATATTTAAACATTCTAACTTGGTATGTCCAGGTTCATTGCATCCATAGAAGATGATGCTTTCGAAGATGATGCTTTTCTTTTCATATTTATCATTTCCTCTATTTGATTGGTTGGAATATCTTTGGAGAAATTTCTTCTTTCTGTTGTGCCACATCTTTCGAATATTTCTGGATATTAAAGAAATCTCCTCTTCCTCTGAGTTCAGATTCTGATCATCTGGTATGAATCACTATCTTCTGATTTTGATGTTGCTTTTAGAACCTTCTTCTACTTGGATTTCAAGGATAGAGTCTTGTCCTTCTTCTTGGGCTCATCTTCTTCAAGCTCAATTTCATGTGATCTCAAATAATTGATTAATTCTTCCAGCATTAGAGTATTCGGATCCTTTGCTCCTTGAATGGCAGTGATCTTAAGTCTCCTCTTGCTTGTCAGACTCCTAAGGAATTCTTTTCTCAAGTACCTTTAATCCTGAGACTAGGGTCTGGAATCTAGAAAACATTGTTTCAGTATCTTCATCTTCTTCCATCTTGAACAACTCATACTTTTTGACTAGGAGGTTGGCCTTCGCTTCTTGAAGTTGCTTGCTTCCTTCATAGGTTAGAATCAGACTATCATAAATACTCTTTGCTCTCTCCTTGTTGGTGCACTTCTCGAATTCGTTGAAGGTGATTGCATTTATCATGAAAGTTCTGGACTTATGATGCATCTTATACATCTTCTTCTTATTAGCATTCAACTCCTTTCTTGGAATTTCAATACCATCATTATTCTTCGAAGCAATATAACCATCTTCCACCAAGTCCCAAAGTTTAGGATCTTGTAAAATATAGAAACTTCTCAGCATGTCTTTCCAATACTCAAAAAGTTTTCCATCAAACAAAGGTGGTCTGTTGATGTTTCCTTCGACAGCTTCTTCACTAAATCTAGACATATTGAATTATTGGATCTTTTCTCAAACACTATAAAGTGCTCAGCCTTGAGATCGAGCTCTGATACCAATTGAAGATGAAAATACGAGAAGGGGGGTTGACTTGTGTTTGCCAAAGTTGATACATTTTTTATAATTTATAAATAAATTAAAAAGTAGTCTGGTTTTTGGTCTCTTACTTAGAGTAGAAGCAATTGAATTTAGAGTCAGCAAGCATTGATAGCATAATTAATTTGACACATAGATTTATCCTAGTTCACCACTAACTTGGTTACATCCAGTTCCCTCATTCAGAAGGCTTTAATCGACTAATTCAAATACCTTAAATTACAAAGCACATGACCCTCCAAGCCAGTCTTCCCAAACAGCCGGATAACCCTAGACTTTTGAGGAAGAACCCCACCTTGACCGTACAAGCCAAATCTTCGCCTAACAACCTGACAACCCTAGGTTGAAGAAGGAACTAAACCACCATCAGGTTGGATACCAGAGATTGGAACTTGAGTAGTTGCTTCTGGAAAGCTGATATTAATAATAACTCTCACACTCTAAGAAAAGAACACTCAGAAAATATTTCTAACTTGAAACGAGGATTTCTCTCTTTGAACTCTAAGACTACTCTTTTTTGCTTCTCGATGCTTTTCTTCTTCAGCCTTGACTATCTATTTATAGTAAAAATTTGGGCTTTAATTTGGTCCTTGTTTAATTCTAAATTATATTTTGTTCAGATTGCGTTTGTAAATTCTTCAAATTGATTATGTTCCTTTTTTGTTTAGATTGAGATTGTAAACTCTTCAAATTGATTCAGTTCGTAATTTTTTGTAGATAAATCTTGATCAAATCTTCAAATTTTGATCAAATCTTAATCAAATCTTCTTCAAATCTTAATCAAATCTTCTTCAAATTTTTATTCAAATCTTCTTCAAATTTTGATTAAATGTTCTTCAAATCTTAATTAAATCTTCTACAAATCTTGACCATATCTTATTTCATACTCTTTGAAGTCAAGTATGTTGTTCTCATAAAATAATTTTGTCAACATCAAAACTCTAAATGTAAAACCAACTTGGTTCCAATAAATAGTCTTGGCACTCCAAGATAATATTTGCCATTACTAGCATCTTAGGTACACATTTTCTTGGATAATACTACTAGTTTATAGATATTTGAAAGGGCCTTTGGCTATTATGCTAGAATTTTGGTTGATGTCGATATGAATACATAGTTTCATGATCAAGTTTTAGTTGAAAAAAAGGTTTTGCATTTTATGTGGGTGTCGAATATTAGAATCTACCATATTTTTGTAACTTCTGCAAGCACATTGGTTATTCAATTTCTTCTTGCAAAAAAGATAAACTTGATAATAAGAGAAAAAAGATGGATAAATTAGACAAGGAAGGGAATAAGAATATGAGGTTAGTATCTTTCTCGTCAAGGATAATGGCATTACAAGAAAAGATAATTGTACTACTGGGGAAGATAATTTTACTATTGGTGCAGATAATCAACAAGATCTTAATTTGAGTCCCAATTGTTGAAAAGGTGGTAATCAAGATGAAAGTCACTATAATAACAACAATGCAAAGTCACCTACGAAGGAAACCAATGAAGTCAATGACGCTGCTATTAATATTGAAAGCTCTCCAGATTTACATAGTCAAGATGATCACCAAGTAGACAAGGTTGATAGAGTTTTGAAAACCCAACTTATTCCTAAAGAGGATGAATAGGTGGATGAGGAAATTGAGCTTGAATAAAATGTTTTCTCTGTTCCTAATCTTCATGCTCCTTAGGTTGTGCATACTAATATTGAGACTTTAAACTCTAATTGGGCTAACATGATTGAGGATGTTGATGATAATGTTCAATTTGAAATCGTGTTGTCTCAAAAGAACAAGGTCAGGCAAAGGCTGTTGGAACCAAGTTGGTTTTACACTTAAAGTTTTGATGTTAACAAAAGTATTTTATGAGATTAATATATTTGACTTCGAAGAAGTATACCACCAGAGGATGCCACAAGAGGATGTCACCAAAGGATGCCACCAGAGGATGCCACTAGAGGATGTCACCAGACAATGCCACCAGAGGATGTCACCAGACGATGCCACCAAAGGATGTCACCAGACGATGCCACCAGAGGATACGTACAGAGGATCCCATAGGATATAACTAGAGGATCCCACCAGAGGCAAAAATCAGAGGATTTCATCAGAGGCAAAAATCAGAGGATATCATTAGAGGCAAAAATCAGAGGATATCATCGGAGGCAAAAATCAGAGGATATCATCAAAGGCAAAAATCAGAGGATACCTTCAGAGGCAGGAATCAGAGGATACCATCCGAGGCAAACATCAGAGAATGAAAGAAGACATGGTTAAGATTCCTAGAAGATTTGATTCAAATTCAAAGAAGACTTGATTGAAATTTGAAGAAGATCTGATCAAAATTTGAAGGAGATTTAATTTAAATCAAAAGAAGAGTTGGTTCAAATTTAAAAAGGAATAGAATAAAAATGAAGAATTTACAAAAGAAATCTAAACAAAATACAATTCAAAATTAAACTTGGACCAAGTAGAAGCCCAAATCTCAACTATAAATAGATACTCCAGGCTGAAGAAGAAATCATCAAAAAATAAAAGAGAGTAAAACAACTCAAGCTTAAAATCCAAATTCATCTTAGAGTTCAAAGAGAGAAACACTTGGGCGAAAGAGAAATATTTTCTAAGTGTTCTTTTCTTAGAGTGTGAGAGTCATTGTTTTAATCAGCTTTCCAGAAGCAACTACTCAAGTTCCAAATACTTAAGCTTTTATTGTCCGCTGCTACTGAATGTGATTGCTTCTTCTCCAAGTAATTTATATCAACTTTCATCAAATCAGCAAAAAGTATTCAACTTTGGCAAACACAATTCAACACCCCTTCTCATGTTTGTACCTTCAATTGGCATCAGAGCTCGGTCTCAAGGCTAAGCACTTTACAATGTTTGAGACAAGATCCAAGGATTCAATATGTCTGGATTCAGGGAAGAAGTTGCCAGAGGAAACATCAACAAACCATCTCTGTTTGATGGAGAACGTTTTCAGTATTGAAGAGACAAGCTAAGAAGTTTCTATATTTCACAAGATCTTGAACTTTGGGACTTGGTGGAAGATGGTTATATTTCTCTAGAGGATACTAATGGTATTGAAATTCCAAGAAAGGATATGAATGCTGATAAGGAGAAGATGTACAAGATGCATCATAAATCCAGAACATTCATGATAAATGCAATCACCTTCAAGGAATTTGACAAGTGCACCAACAAAGAGACAGCAAAGAGTATTTATGATAGTCTGACTCTGATATATGAAGGAAGCAAGCAAGTTCAAGAAGCAAAGGCCAACCTCCAAGTCAAAAAGTATGAGTTGTTCAAGATGGAAGATGAGACATTGAAACAAAGTTTTCCTGTTTCCGAACTCTGGTCTCAGGATTAAAGGTACTTGAGAAGAGTTATACTAATGATAATTATGTGAAGAAAATCCTTAGGAGCCTGCCAACCAAGTGGAGACCAAAGTTCACTGCCATTCAGGAAGCAAAGGATCTGAATACTCTAAAGCTGGAAGAATTAATCAGCTCCTTCAGATCACATGAAATTGAGCTTGAAGAAGATAATCCCAAGAAGAAGAACCAAACCCTAGCCTTGAAATCCAAGCAGAAGAAGGTTCTAAAAGCAACATAAGATTCAGATGATCAGAATCTGAACCCAGAGGAGATTGCTTTCATAAACAGAAAGGTTCTAAAGATGTGGCACAACAGAAAGAAGAAATGTCCCCAAAGGTATTCCAAGCATTCCAACAGAGGAAAGGATGAATATGACAAGAAAAGTATCATCTGCTATGGATGCAATGAACTTGGACATATCAAGTCAGAATGTACAAACATGGAGAAAGGGAAACACCAGGAGAAAGATTCCAAACACAAGAAGAAGAATCTAATGGCTACATGGGATGATTCTAATGAATCCTCTGATGATGAAGAAGCAGATTTGGCTATGATGGCTCACACCAACTCTGCCTCTGGATGCAACACAAATTCTGAATCTGGAAGTGAATCAGCAGATGAAGAAAAAAAGGTATTTTCTGAATTCACCTGATCTAATTTAATTACTGCAATAAATGATTTTTTAAATATTAATTACAAATTGTCTTTAAAAGTGAAAACACTTAGCAAAGAAAATAATATTCTAACCAAAAAAGTCAATGTTTTAAAGAATCAAAGTGCAGAATGTAAAACAGAAAATGCAGCTCTTAAAACTAATATTGTTAAACTTAAGGCTGAAAAACTAACTCTAAAAAGTAATCATTTTTCAACATCAAGTGAAAAAAATACATGTAATTCTGATATGCATGAACAAGTATAGAGTGTTTAATAGGGAAACTAATATTATGGAAGAATCCAAACATGTTAAATTTGATGACAAACAACTTGACCTTGAAAAGTCAAAGCAAGATGATGATAGTGCAGGTTTACCATAACCAAAGAAAGCTGATGCAGACAAACCATAAGAGCTTGAAAAAGTAGATGATACAAGCAAATCAGAAGAATATGACAAAACTTCAAAGAATGAATCTGAAGATAACTCAGAAGAAAGATGTGGATGGAAGTACAAGTCGTCTCATCCTGAAACTCTAATCATTGGAAGTGCAAGTGATCCTTTAAGGACCAGATCATCACTTAAAGACACCAGTTTGTTTGGCTTACTCTCATAACTTGAGCCTACCTCTATTGATGAAGCATTGGCAGATAATGGATGGATTCTTGCAATGCAAGAAGAGTTAAATGAATTTGAGAGGAATGATGTTTGGGATCTAGTACTAAGACCAGAAAAGAACATTATTATAACCAAGTGGGTTTTTAGAAACAAGCTGAATGAAAAAGGTGAAGTGGTCCAAAACAAGGGAAGACTTGTTGCACAAGGCTACAGTTAGCAAAAAGGCATTTATTACACTGAGACATTTGCTCCAGTGGCCAGGTTAGAAGCTATTCGTATCCTACTCTCTTTTGTTGCAAATAATAACATTACATTATTTCAAATGGATGTTAAAAGTGCTTTTCTAAATGGTTATATAAGCAAAAAATTCTATGTTAAACAACCACTAGGTTTTGAAAGTTCTGAACTTCCAAATCATGTTTTTAAACATAGAAAATCTCTATATGGTCAAAAACAAGCACCTAGGGCATGGTATGTTAGACTTAGTAACTTCTTGCTTAAAAATAACTTTGAAAGAGGACATGTAGACAATACAATTTTTAGAAAATCAATAGAGATGACATTGTTATTATTCAAGTTTATGTTGATGACATTATTTTTGGATCTACTAATGACACTCTTTGCCAATAATTTTCTCAATTATGCAACATGAATTTCAAATGAGTATGATGGGAGACCTTAAGTTCTTCTTAGGGATACAAATTCAGCAAAGTCAAAAAGGTATATACATTCATCAAACAAAATATACAAAAGAGCTTCTCAAGAAGTTTAAGATGAGTGATTGCAAACCTATGGCTACACCAATGCACCCTACTTGCTCACTTGAAAAAGATGATTCAGGCCAAAAAGTCGATCAAAAAACCTATAAAGGAATGATAGGATCTCTACTTTACCTTACTGCTTCTAGACCTGACATCATGTTTAGTGTATGTGTATCTGCAATATTTGAATTTGATCGTAGGAAATCACATTTAACTGCTGTTAAGAGAATCTTCAGATACCTAAAAGGTGAAGTACCGTCAATCTAATCAAAAACCTTTAACAAACAAGACAGGCTAAACACATAGAGATCAATATAACCAAAAATCCTATACTTCATTCTAGAGCTAAATACATAGAGATCAAACATCACTTCATTAGAGATTTTGTTCAAAAATTGGTACTCAACTTTCAGTTTGTAGACACTGAACACCAATGGGCTGACATATTCACCAAAGCACTACCTGAAAATAGGTTTGGCTTCATCAAGAAAAACCTAAACCTTACATTCATCTCTGACTAATAGCGTAATCATTTCAAAATAGTTTAGTTTTAAATTAGTTTTTATATTCTCTTGTAATATGTTATATTTATGTTATTCAAAAAAAATTGTTTATACAATGTTGTAAACATGTATGCAAAAAAAAAAAAAAGGAGAAAGAGAAAGATCACTTTCATGCCTTTTTGTCTGATGACAAAAGGGGGAGAAGATATTTGATAAAGAAAAGATAAAGTAGGGCTTAGACTTAGGGGGAGAAAGATAAACGAGAAAGATATAAAATGGGGAGAAACTGATGCTTAGGCTTAGGGGGAGTCAAAGAAATAGAAAGAAAACTGGTTATCAAAAATACAATTTTTGTCATCATAAAAAAGGGGGAGATTGTGTGAACCAAGTTGGTTTTACACTTAAAGTGTTGATGTTAACAAAAGTATTTTATGAGAATAATATATTTGACTTCGAAGAAGTATACCACCAAAGGATGCCACCAGAGGATGCCACCAGAGGATGTCACCAGAGAATGTCACCAGAGGATGTCACTACAGGATGTCACTAGAGGATACCTCCAGAGGATACCAGAGGATATCACTGGAGGATCCCAGAGGATATCACTAGAGGATCCCACCAGAGGATATCACTAGAGGATGTCACCAGATGATATCACTAGAGGATCCAACCAAAGGATATCACCAGAGGCAAAAATCAGAGGATATCATCAGAGGCAACAGTCAGAGGATATCATCAGATGCAAAAATCAGAGGATATCATCATAGGCAAAAATTAGGGGATATCATCAGAGGAAAAAATCAGAGGATACCTTCAGAGGTAGGAATCAGATGACATCATCAGAGGATACCATATGAAGCAAACATCAGAGTATGAAAGAAGACATGGTCAAGATTCGTAAAAGATTTGATTCAAATTCAAAGAAGACTTGATTGAAATTTGAAGAAGATCTGATCAAAATTTGAAGAAGATTGAATTTAAATCAGAAGAAGATTTGGTTAAAATTTGAAAAGGAACAGAATCAAGTTGAAGAATTTACAAAAGAAATCTAAACAAAATACAATTCGAAATTAATCTTGGACCAAGTAGAAGCCCAAATCTCAACTATAAATAGATACTCCATGCCGAAGAAGAAATCATCGCAAAATAGAAGAGAGTAGAAGAACTCCAACTTAAAATCCAAATTCATCTTAGAGTTCAAAGAGAGAAACACTTGTGCGAAAGAGAAATATTTTCTAAGTGTTCTTTTCTTAGAGTATGAGAGTCATTGTTATATTTAGCTTTCCAGAAGCAACTACTCAAGTTCCAAACCTTTGTATCCAACCCGATAGTGGTGTAAGTTCCTTCTTCAATCTAGGATTGTCAGATTAGTAGGAGAAGTCTTGGCTTGTATCGTCAAGTTGGTCTAAGTTCCTTCTTCAATCTGGGGTTGTCAAATTGGTAGGAGAAGACTTGGCTTGTAGGGTCAAGGTGTTGTGGTTCCTCAAAAGTCTGGGGCTGTCAGGCTGTTTGGGAAGACTGGCTTGGAAGGTCAGGTGCTGTGTAATTCAAAGTGTTTGAATAAGTGGATTAAAGCCTTCTGAATGAGGGGACTGGATCTAGCCAAGTTAATGGTGAACCCGGATAAATCTATGTGTCCAAATACTTATGCTTTTATTGTCCGTTGCTGTTGAATCTGATTGCTTCTTCTCTAAGTAATTTATATCAACTTTCATCAAATCTGCAAATAGTATTCACCTTTTGCAAACACAATTCAACCCCCCTTTCTCGTATTTGCACCTTCAAAGGCAAGCTGCTAAAAAACCTTAGAAAAAAGCCACACGTGCTATGGTTGGTTCAATGAACCAAACCAAATGAAGCGCATTTTTTTGAATAAAATGTAGTATTTTCACTTAATGTTGAAGAATGATTACTTTTTAGAGTTAGATTTTCAGCCTTAAGTTCAGCAATATTAGTTTTAAGAGCTGCATTTTCTGTTTTACATTCTGCACTTTGATTCTTTAAAACATTAACTTCTTTGGTTAGAATTTTATTTTATTTCCTAAGTGTTTTCAGTTTTAAAGACAATTTGTTATTAACATTTAAAATATCATTCATTGTAGTAATTAAATCAGATCGGGTGAATTCAAAAAATACCTCTTTTTCTTCATCTTCTAATTCACTTCTAGAGTCAAAATCTGTGTTGTATCAAGAGGCAGAGTTGGTGTGAGCCATCATAGCCAAATCTTTTTCTTCATCATCAGAGGATTCATCAGAATCATCCCATGTGGCCATCAGTTTCTTCTTCTTGGGTCTGGAATCTTTCACCTGGTGTTTCCCTTTCTCCATGTTTGTACATTCTGACTTGATATGTCCAAGTTCATTGCATCCATAGCAGATGATACTTTTGTTGTCATATTCATCGTTTCCTCTGTTAGACTGCTTGGAATATCTTTGGGGAAATTTCTTCTTTCTGTTGTGCCACATCTTTAGAACCTTTCTAGTTATGAAAGCAAACTCCTCTTCCTCTAGGTTAAGCTTCTGATCATCTAAATCACTATCTTCTGATTATGATGTTGCATTTAGAGCCTTCTTCTGCTTGGATTTCAAAGCTAGGGTTTTGTTCTTCTTCTTGGGCTCATCTTCTTCAAAGTCAATTTCATGTGATCAGAAGGAACTGATTAACTCTTCAAGTTTTAGAGTATTCAGATTCTTTGCTTCCAGAATGGCACTGATCTTTGGTCTCCACTTATTTGGAAGGCTCCTCTTCACATGATCAGCAGTAGTATAACTCTTCTCAAGCACCTTTAATCCTGAGACTAGAGTCTGGAATCTGGAAAACATTGTTTCGATGTCTTCATCTTCTTCCATCTTGAACAATTCATACTTTTTGACTAGGATGTTGGCCTTTGCTTCTTGAACTTGCTTGCTTCCTTCATAGGTCAGAGTCTGACTATCATAAATACTCTTTGTTGTCTCTTTGTTGGTGCACTTGTCCAATTCCTTGAAGGTGATTGCATTTATCATGAATGTTCTGGATTTATGATGCATCTTGTACATCTTCTTCCGATCAGCATTCATATCCTTTCTTGGAATTTCAACACCATCACTAACCTCTGGAGCAATATAACCGTCTTCCACCAAGTCCCAAAGTTCAAGATCTTGTGAAATAAAAAAACATCTCAACCTATCTTTCCAATACTCAAAACGTTCTCAATAAAACAGAGGTGGTTTGTTGATATTTCCTCCAGCAGCTTCTTCACTTAATCCACACATGTTGAACCCTTGGATCTTTTCTCAAACACTGTAAGGTGCTCAGCCTTGAGACCAAGCTCTTATGCCAATTGAAGGTGCAAGCACGAGCTGAGGGGTTGAATTGTGTTTGCCAAAGTTGAATTCATTTTGTTGATTTGTTGTAAGTTGATTTAAATCATTTGGGGAAGATGTTGGAACCACGTTGGTTCTAAGTACTTAGGACTTTGATGTTTACAAAAGCACTCCATGTAATCTTATTTTGAACCTTGAATTATTAAAACAAATGTCATCAGAAGCTGAAGTAATCAAAGCAGAAGATCAAAGGGTTCCAAAGATTGAATCATGTGGTACCAGAAAATACTCCAGGATGTCAAAACATCACCAGAAGGTATCTTTGCTGGCCCATATCAGAAGGAAGCAAAGTCAGAAGGAGACCTGGAATAGACCAGAAGGAAACCTGTGAGAGGGAGACTTGATCCAGAGCAGTAGAAGTCAAAAGTCAGACTTAATCCAGAAGTTATTCTGTCTAGAAGATGGCCTGGCAGTGAAATGATAAACAACCCAAACTTTATCCAGACTTAATTAGAGGATAAGTTAAAGGGTCCAGAACAAGAGATTCAACCCAGATTTCACCCAGACCAGAAGATAGCATGGTTCAGGGTATGAAACTAAGTCTAGACCAGAAATAATGATCTCCAGAATTGATCCATAACTGATCCAATACAAAAGGTAAAATGTCCAGACTGAAATATTATTTGTCCAGATTTAATTTCAGTTTAATCCAAACCAAGTCCAGAATTGGTTCAGATCAGAGGGAAGATATTCAGATCAATGGTTCAGATTTAAGTATTTGCCCAAGTGTTGGCCGAGATCAGAAGATCAGACTATGGCCCAGTGTTGGCCGAAATCATAAGGTCAGGATGTGTGGTCCAGCAGTGGCCGAGATCAGAGGATCACAGTATATCAGTTTTCAAGTCTAGGATGGCCGAGATCAAAAGATTAGAAGATCAGAAAGTGTGTTCCAGGGTTGGCCAAAATCAGAGGATCACAGCATATCACTTAGTATGGTCCAGATGTGGACTAGCG
The DNA here is from genome assembly GCA_037974295.1 of Cicer cuneatum. Taxonomy (NCBI): domain Eukaryota; kingdom Viridiplantae; phylum Streptophyta; class Magnoliopsida; order Fabales; family Fabaceae; genus Cicer; species Cicer cuneatum. Next base: position 33,726,041 of record JBBPBO010000004.1, on the reverse strand, counting down.
CAGAAGATCAAATGGTCCAGATTTAATCATGAGGATTAACAGTGGAGATTTTAATTTATTTTGATCAAAGTATTAAAAATATTTGTTACAAAAATAAAGTGAAGTATTGTGGAACTCAGGAGCTGTTGGCGGGAAGAAACTAAAGACATGATTGGCCAGTTATTTTTGAAAGAAAATATGAAGCTTAAAAAAGATATGATTTTTATTTAAATGAAGCCCAATTGGTCAAGATATTTTTGTAAGAGAATCCAGCAAGATTCAGCTCGAAATTAAGCTTGGAAGAGGCCCTAATCTGCATCTATAAAAGGAGGCTCAAGGCAGAATACTTAGTATCGAATCACAAAAGAGTCATACACTTCCAAAGCAAACACTCAAGTTTTCAGTGAGGTTAATTGGGAGTTCCAGCTTTCAAGAAGCAAGCACTCGTGTTATTTTCTTTCCCTTGTGTTAGATCTAAGTTGTTGAAGTAGAGTCTACAATCTGAGGGAGTCAGAAGGGGTAGCAGATTACTTGGCAATTAGATTCAAGGCGTTGTAATTCCTTCTACAATCTGGGGTTGTCAGATTGGAAGGAGACGACTTCACTTAGGAAGTCAAGGTGCTGTATTCCTCAAGAGTCTAGGATTGTTAGACTGTTTGAGAAAACTGACTTGGAGGGTCAGTGGAACTGTTGTAATTCAAGGTTTGAATTAGTGAAATCCTTCAAGGTGAAGGGACTGGACGTAGCCTCGTTAATGGTGAACCAGTATAAAAATTCTGTGTTTTATTTTTACTTTATATCCGCTGCTAACTCTGTTTTTATTCATACATCAAGTTTGTTTTAAAAGTGTAAAAACAGGAAAAGTATTCAAGTTAGTCAAACACAATTCAACCCCCCTTCTCGTGTTTGCACCTTCAGAAGAAACAATCACACTCACCAGCAGCGGATAATAACAGCATAAGTATTTGAACACAAAGATTTATCTTGGTTTACCATTAACTTTGCTACATCCAGTCCTTTCATTTAGAAGGCTTTAATCCACTAATTCAAATACTTTGAATTACACAACACCTGACCTTCCAAGCCAGTCTTCTCAAATAGCCTAACAGCCCCAGACTTTTGAGGAACAACAACACCTTGACCCTACAAGCCAAGTCTTCTCCTACCAATCTGACAACCCCAAATTGATGAAGGAAAGTACACCACCTTGACCCTACAAGCAAAGTCTTTTCCTAACAATCTGACAACCCTAGATTGAAGAAGGAACTTACACCACTATTGGGTTTAATACAAGGGTTTGGAGCTTTGAGTAGTTGCTTCTGGAAAGTTGATTATTACAATGACTCTCACACTCGAAAAAACACTTAGACAATATTTCTCTTTCACACAAGTGTTTCTCTCTGTTGAACTCTCGGATGACTTTGAAATTTAAGCTTGAGTTCTTGTGTTTTTCGATAATTTCTTCTACGGCCTGAAGCATCTATTTATAGTATAGATATGGGCTTTCACTTGGTCCACGTTTAATTTCGAATTGAATGTTGTTCAGATTTCTTTTAGAAATTCTTCAACCCGATTTTGTTTTTTTTTTAATTTTGAACCAAATCTTCTTCAAATTGAAATTAAATCTTCTTCAGACTTTGATTAGATCTCCTTCAAATTTCCATCAAGTCTTCTTTGAATTTTGAATCAAATCTTCTACGAATCTGAATCAAGTCTTCTATGAATCTTGACCAATGTCTTCTTCGAATCTGGACCGTGTCTTCTTCTGATCTGGACCATGTCTTCTTCTGATCTGGACCCTGTTTCCTTCTGATCTGGACTATGTCTTCTTCTGATCTGGACCATGTTTCCTTTTGATCTGGACCATGTCTTCTTCTAATGTTTGCCTCGGATGGTATCTGTTGGAACCAAGTTGGTTCTTTCCATTAAAGTTTTGATGTTAACAAAAGTATTTTATGAAAATCACATTTTGACTTATAAGAAGAATGACAAAATCAGAGGAAGTGAAAAATCAGAAGATGATGTCACCAGAAGCAAAAACCAGAAGATGACGTCACCAGAAGCAGAAACCAGAAGATGACGTCACAAGAGGATAAAGTCACCAGAGGATACCTCTAGAAAATACAGCAAGTAAATGATACCAGAGAATGTCACCAGAGAATACCTCTAGAGGATACCAAGGATATCACCAGATGATCCCATCAGAAGCAAGAATCAGAGAATGTCATCAAAAGCAAAAATCAGAGGATATCATCAATCAGAGGATACCATCAGAGATAAGAATCAATGACATCATAAGAGGATATCATTCGTTGTCCAAACCATTAGGAAACTTGGTCCAGAATGAGACTTGGTCCAAACCAGAAGGAAACATTGTCCGGAAGAAGACATGGTCCAGATCAGAAGGAAACATTATCCAGAAGATAACATGGTCCAAATCAAAAGCAAACATGGTCTAGAAGGAGACTTGGTTCAGATCAGAAGAATACTTGGTCCAAAAGGAGACATGGTCCAGACTAGAAGGAAACATTATCCAAAAGATAACATGGTCAAGATCAGAAGATAACTTGGTCCAAAACAGAAGACATGGTCTAGACTTGGTCCATACAAGAAGATAGCATGGTCCGGAACAAAAGAATTTGTCCAGACTTGGTCCAAATTAGAAGATCACATAGTCCAGATCACCAGATCACACTGTCCAGATCAAGAAACAAAATGGTACAGATCAGATCACATGGTCCATTACGTTCCATATTTTGAATCATGATGCAGATCAAATGAAGACTTGAGTAAAATTAGAAGAGGACTTGATTGAACTTTGAAAGAGATCTGATCGTAGGCTTAAGATGATTTGATTCAAAAATCAAAGAAGACCTAAAGAAAATTCGAAGGAGATCTGAAGCAAGAAGATATGGTTCAAAATTAAAAAGAAACAGAATTGGTCAATAGAATTTTCAAAGGAAATCTAAGCAAGATTCATCTCAAAATTAAGCTTGGACAAAGCCCATATTGCAACTATAAAAGGAAGCTTCAGGCCGCAGCAATAGGCATAGAAAAACACAAGAACTCAAGCTTCAATTCAAAGTTATCCGAGAGTTCAAAAGAGAGAAACACTTGACTGCCAAAGAAATATTCTCTAAGTGATTTTTTGAGAGTGAAAATCAGTGCAACAATCAGCTTTCCAGAAGCAACTAAAGAGAGTGAAAATTAGTGCAACAATCAACTTTCCAAAAGCAACTAAAGAGAGTGAAAGTCATTGCAACAATCAGCTTTCTAGAAGCAACATTGCAAAGTTCCAAACCCTTGTAATCAAACCCGATAGTGGTGTAGATTCCTTCTTCAATCTGGGGTTGTCAGATTGGTGGAGAAGACTTGACTTGTAGGGTCAAGGTGTGGAAGTTCCTTCTTCAACTTGGGGTTGTCAGATTGGTAGGACAAGACTTGACTTGTAGGGTCAAGGTGTTGTTATCGTTCCTCAAAAGTCTGGGGTTGTCAGACTGTTTGGGAAGATTGGCTTGGAGGGTCAGGTGCTGTAATTCAAAGTGTTTTGAATTAGTTAAAGCCTTCGGAGTGAAGGGACTGGATGTAGCCAAGTTAATGGTGAACCAGGATAAATCGTTGTGATCTTATGTTGTCATTATCCACTGGTAAGTTTGATTATTTATTCATCAAGTAATTCACATCAACATTCGTCAAAACAGCAAAAAAAATTCAAGTTTGGAAAACACAATTCAACCCCCTTCTCGTGTTTGCACCTTCAATATCCTCTGATAATGTCATCTGATTCTTGCCTCTGATGATATCCTATGATTTTTGCTTTTGATGATATCCTCTGATATCCTCTGATGACATCTTCTAGTTGTATCTTCTGGAGGTATCCTCTAGTGATATCTTCTGGTGACATCTTCTGGCTGTATCTTCTGGAGGTATCCTCTTGTGATATCTTCTGGTGACTTCATCCTCTGGTGACATCATCCTCAGATTTTTGCATTCTTCTTCGAAGTCAACATAAAATGCTTTTGTTAACATCGAAACTTTGAGTGTAAGAACCAACTTGGTTCCAACAGTGGTCTTATATTACTAATGAGAAAAGTCAATAATTAAGAAGAAGAACATCGAACAATCAAAAAAGAGTAGAAGAACTCAAGCTCAAAATTCCAAATTCATCTTAGAGTTTAAAGAGAGAAACACTTGTGCGAATGAGAAATATTTTCTGAGTGTTTTCCTTAGAGTGTGATAGTCATTGTTATAATCAGCTTGTTAGAAGCAACTACTCAAGTTCCAAACCTTTGTATTCAAACCCGATAGTGGTGTTAGTGTGCCTTCATCAATCTAGGGTTGTCAAATTGTGTGGAGAAGACTTGGCTGGTAGAGTCAAGATGTGTGTGTTCCTCAAAATTCTAGGGTTGTCAGGCTATTTGAGAAGACTGACTTGGAGAGTCAGATGCTTTGTAATTCAAGTTGCTGAATTAGTGGATTAAGTCCTTCCAAGTGAAGAAACTAGATGTAGCCAATTTAATGGTGAATTAGGATAAATTACTTGTGTCACTTTGTTCATGCACTCCTTAGTTTTGTTATTGCTTCTACTCAAAGTAAATCATCAAGTCCGAACTAGTTTAATCAAATAATGAAGAAATTATCAACTTAGTCAATCACAATTCAACCCCCATTCTCATGTTTGCACCTTCAATTGGAATCAAAGCTCGATCTCAAGGCTGAGCACTTTACAATGTTTGAGGAAAGATTCAAGGGTTCAACATGTCTGGATTCAGTAAAGAAGCTATTGGAGGAAACATCAATAGAACATCTCTATCTAATGGAGAACATTTTGAGTACTGAAAGGACATGCTGAGAAGTTTCTTTATTTCACAAGATCCTAAACTTTAGGACTTGGTGGAAGATGGTTATACTGCTCCAAAGAAAACTGATGGTATTGCGATTCCAAGGAAATATATGGATGTTGATAAAAAGAAGATGTACAAGATGCATCATAAGTCCAGAACATTCATAATAAATACAATCACCTTCAAGGAGTTTGACAAGTACACCAACAAGGAGACATCAAAGAGTATTTATGATAGTGTAATTATGACCTATGAAAGAAGCAAGCAAGACCAAGAAACAAAGGTCAACCTCGAAGTCAAAAAGTATGAGCTATTTAAGATGGAAGAAGATGAAAACATTGAAACAATGTTTTCGACATTTCAGACTCTGGTCTCAGGATTAAAGATACTTGAGAAGAGTTATACTACTGTTGATCATGTGAAGAAGATACTAAGAACTCTACCAAGCAAGTGGAGACCTAAGATCACTGCCATTCAAGAAGCAAAGGATCTGAATACTCTTAAGCTAGAACAATTAATTAGCTCTCTCAGATCACATGCAATTGAACTTGTAGAGGATGAACCCAAGAAGAAGCAACCAACCATGGCTTTGAAATCCAAGCATAAGAAAGTTATGAAGGCAACAACAGATTCAGATGATGAAAATGGAGACTTAGAGGAAGAGGAGTTGGCTTTCAAATCTAGAAAAATTCAGAAGATGTGGAAAACTAAAAAGAAGAAATTTCCCCAAAAATATTCCAAGCAGGCCAGTAGTGGAAAAGATGAAAAATCTAACAAGAAAAGCACCATCTGCTATGGATGCAATGAATCTGGAGATATCAAGTCAAAATGTCCAAATTTGGAGAAAGTGAAACATCATAGGAAAGTTTCTAGACCCAAGAAGAAGATTCTAATGGCTACTTGGGATGATTCTAATGAATCATCTGATGATGAAGAGAAAAAAAAATTGGCTTTCATGGCTCGTACCTACTTTGTCTCCTGATCCAACACATAATCTCACTTTGGAAGTGAATTAGCAGATGAAGAAATTGAGGTATTTTTTGACTTAACTCGATCTGATTTAATTACTATAAAAAATGACTTCTTGAACAAGAATCACTTGTCCTTAAAATTGAAAACACTTGGGAAAGAAAATGCAAACCTAACTGAAGAAATTAATGTTTTAAAGAATCAAAATGTTGAAGTTAAAACAGAAAATGTAACTATAAAAGCTAATATTGCTGAACATAAGGTTGAAAATGTAGCTCTGAAATGCATTCATAGTTGAACATCAATTGAAAATACCATATGTAACTTTGATAAGCAAAAAGAAGTACTTCAAGATTTTCTTGCTAATGGTATCGAAAGAAGCAAGTATGCTTCAATGATTTATGGAGTTAGCAGAAATGGTAAAAGAGGTATAGGATTTGAAGAAACTATAACTGATCATAAACTTATTCCCTCTGATATCTTGTGTACTATTTTCTCTAAGAAAGTTCACTCCAAATTATCTTGTCCCATGTTAAATACAAGGAAAGACAAGAAACCTTTCAAGACTAACAAACTAGGACTCAACCAAATTTGGGAACCTAAGAACAAAGTTGTCCCCAACAATCAAGTTAAAATACCAATCATGGTACTTGGATAGTGGATGCTTGCGACACATGACGGGAGAAAACTTTATGTTCCAAGAACTAACATTGAGCAAATGAGGCACAATGACTTTTGGAGGAAAGCAAAAAGGGCAGATCATTGATCAAGGTGCAGTTGGTAATAATATTTTCCTTTATATTAAATATGTCTTGTTTCTTAAAGATCTTAAGTATAATTTATTAAGTATTAGTCAGTTAAATGATAATAATTATGATATTATATTTAATCAAAAATCATGCAAGGCAATTAGTTCGAAGGATGGATCTGTACTCTTTACAGGTCAGAGGCAAAACATCATTTATAAGATAAATCTGTTTAGTGTAGAGAAACAAGTGGTTAAGTATATTTTGTTAGTAAATGAATAGAAACAAAATTGGCACAAAAGATTAGGTCATGCAAACCTTAGATTAATTTCAAAATTAAATAAACTTCAACTAGTCCGATGTTTATCTAAGCTTAGTTACAAAACTGAAATTTTGTGTGAAGCTTGTCAAAAGGGAAAACAAACAAAGAACTCCTTTACACCTAAGAACTCAGTCTCTACCTCGAAGCCCCTTGAGCTATTACATATAGATCTCTTTGGGCCAGTGAAAACAACCTCTCGAAGTGGAAAGAAATATGGCTTTGTTATAGTAGACGATTAAAAAGTATGAATGAATTCCACAAAGTGTTTATCATGTTTTGCAAACAACTAATGAATGAAAAGGGTCTTAAGATTGTAACAATTAAAAGTGATCATGGAAGAGAACTTGAAAACGAGTTATTTGAATGTTTTTGTGATGAGAATGAAATCTCTCACGACTCCTCCTCTAATTGAACACCCCAACAAAATGGAGTTGTAGAAAGGATAGATTACTCCAAGAAATGACCAGAACCATTTTAAATCAGATGAATGTAGCAAAACACTTTTGGGCTGAAGCAATTAACACTGCATGTTATATTCAAAATAAAGTCTTAATTAGGTCAGTATTAAACAAAACACCATACGAATTGTGGAAAGGTAAAAAGCCTATCATCTCTTACTTTAAACAATTTGGTTGTACTTGTTATATGTTGAACATTAAAGATAACCTTGGTGAATTTGATTCTAGATCTCAAAAGTGTACCTTCATTGGACACTCTTAAAGATCTAAGGCTTATAAAGTGTTTAATAGGGAAACTCATATTCTGGAAGAATCCATACATGTTAAATTTGATAACAAACAACTTGACCTTGAAAAGTCAAAGCAATATGATGATAGTGCAGGTTTACTAGAACCAAAGGAAGCAGATGCAGACAAACCGGAAGAACCTGAAAAATCAGAGGAAACAAGCAAATTAGAAGAAGATGACAAATCTTCAGAGGATGAAGACAATCTAGTTAGTAACACTCAAGATAAGTCAGAAGGAAGATCTAGATGGAAGTACAAGTTATCTCATCCTAAAAACTCTAATAATTGGAAGTGCAAGTGATCCTTTGAAGACCAAATCATCACTAAAGATACCAATTTGTTTGGCTTACTCTCACCAATTGATCCTAGACTCTTGAGGAATACAGCACCTTTCTTCTCCTGCCAATCTGACAACCCCAAATTGTAGAAGGAATTACAACACTTTGAATCTAATTGCCAAGTAATCTGTTACCCCTTCTGACTCCCTCAGATTGTAGACTCTACTTCAACAACTTAGATCACAGGAGAAAGAAAATAACAAGAGTGTTAGCTTCTTGAAAGCTGGAACTCACAATTGACCTCACTGAAAACTTGAGTGTTTGCTTTGGAAGTGTATGACTCTTTTGTGATTTTCGATACTAAGTATTCTGTCTTGAGCCTCCTTTTATAGATGCAAATTAGGGCCTCTTCCAAGCTTAATTTCGAGCTGAATCTTGCTGGATTCTCTTGCAAAAATATCTTGACCAACACTGGGCCAAATACTTAAATCTGAACCATTGATCTGAAAATCTTCCCTCTGATCTGGACCAATTCTGGACTTGGTCTGGATTAAACTGAAATTAAATCTGGACAAATAATATTTCAGTATGGACATTTTACCTTCTGTTTTGGATCAGTTCTGGATCAATTATGGAGATCACTTCTTCTGGTCTGGACTTAGTTTCATACCCTGAACCATGTTATCTTCTGGTCTGGGTCAAATCTGGATTAATTCCTTTGTTCTGGACCCATTCATTTACCCTCTGATTAAGTCTGGATCAAGTCTGGGCTGTTTATTATTTCACTGCCAGGCCATCTTCTGGTCAGAATAACTTCTGGAGTAAATCTGACATTTGACATCTTCTGGTCTGGAACAACTCTCCCTCTAGCAGGCTTCCTTCTAGTCTGGTCCAGGTCTCCTTCTGACTTTGCTTCCTTCTGATCTGGGCCAGCAAAGATATCATCTGGTAGTGTTTTGACATCCTGGTCTATCCTTTGGTAATTCCAGGATGCATTCTAGATGCATTTTCTGCCTCTGCAATCTTCAATTTCTGGTGGTATTTAATGTAATAATTCAAGGTACAAAATAAGATTACATGGAGTGCTTTTGTAAACATCAAAATCCTAAGTATTTAGAACCAACTTGGTTCCAACAATCTTGAATTGGAAGATGAGGCATACCAAATAAATGAAATGTCCAATATTGTACATGACATGATAGAAGTTGAGCTACTAAGTTGATTATGTTATGATTTACCAAATACTGGTGAGGAAGTTCATGAAGATAATAAAGAAGATGAAGGCTAAGATGATATTTCAAATCGTTGATTTTGATGGTTATTGATTTTAATTAATCATAATAATCTGTAATCTATTTAATTTTATAATATTTATGTAATTTTTTTATTCATTAATCACAACTGATGTAATATTAATTTTTCTTATTGAATGGCAATTTATTTCATAAGCTAAGTATGTAAACGAAGGAGGATCGACTAGCAGAATTCCATACTTTGATGGCACAGACTACTATCATTGGAAAGGAAAAATGAGATTGTTTCTTGTAACACCCCGAGTTTAAAATACAGCGCGGGTGTATTTTTTTTTTTCAATAAATAATTAAAATGAGTTTTCCAAAATTAATATCAAGGGAATTAAAATAAAATCAGTTCATTTCAAAAGAGAACACCCGGCCTGTGGCCACTAAACAGTATCAGAGTGTGGAAAAATACAGCGGAAAAGTAATACATTAATTCCCAAAATAAAATTACATTTCCCAAAACTCAAGACCCTATACAAAAGTCTAGACTGATCATGCACTAAGCTACAGTAGCACGGTCTCCACCGTATCCTCTATAAGTCTCGTCTTCAGCCAACCGTCCGTCCCTCTGCGTTGTCCACGTAGACTCCATACGTAAAGATCAGGGGAAACTAACGACGCTTCCGTCGTTAGTGTATCCGTCGGTAGGACGGGTTCGGGTAACATCTGAGGGCAAAGCCCAAAGTCCACAATATAATAGCAAGGGTCACCGACCGAAATTAACAAATAAGCACATAGCATATATCTCACAACAACACATATATTCATGGCATAATATATGACAATGATGAGGAAAATAATAATGCTCATTTGAAATTTAATGACATATATGCCTTTTCAAAACAGCAGCTAATTATTATGAAATATGTGGTAAGTACAAACAACACCTCAGCAATTCGCAATCATTAAATCAGAAATTCAGATTCTGAACAGTACTCACACACATTCAATTTCCACTCATCATCATAATCCAATCGTGACCCACCGGTCAATCCCCCAATGCAATATGTATATGCTCATGTATACAATTTTCTTGGAATCACCAAGGTGCAGTCGCTCACCGACCAGCACACGTGCAATCTCTCACAGACCAGAACGATTTATATATGTCAGACTTTAACGGCCCTGAAGACCAGGGTGCAATCTCTCACAGATCAGCACCAGTGCAGTCGCTCAACAGACCAGCACGACTTCACAAATGGAATGGACCGTCTAACACACGCGGAACCATCCCATAGCCCGGATAGAATAGACCGTCTAATACACGCAGAACAACTCTAAACCCGGATAGAATAGACCGTCTAATACACGCGGAACTATTCTATAACCATCATGGTCAGTACAATTACATGTATTAGCCTCTCACAGGCCAAATACACAGAAGTTAAATCCTCGCACGGATAGAATGGACCGTCTAATACACGCGGAACCACTCCGTAGTCCGAGTAGAATAGACCGTCTAATACACGCGGAACTACTCTGACCCCGGATAGAACAGACCGTCTAATACACGCGGAACTATTCTATAACCCACGGTTACTACTTAATTTTGCGGCCCATCACGGTCACCGCATCAACTCTGTGGCCCATCGCGGTCACCACTTGACTATGCAATGCATGAACATGCAATGTTTTCTCTTCACTAAAAACAGTATGCAAAATCATAAGAATTCATGCCATCCCACCATATTTCAAAACATCTCAGCATAATCGATATCATTATCAACACATCAATGATTAAACAGTCAAGCAATCATTAACAATTCACATTATCTCACAAATTCCATTCTTAATCATCTCAAGTCTTTCCATTGTTCCCCAAACTCTTAAAGTTCACAAAACAGTGTTAAAAACTGAGTTTTTTGGAAAACACGAATCTGTATTCGAATACAGCTTCCTTGTATGCGAATACAGAAGCTAAAAACTGAGTTTCTGGAAAAACACGAATCTGTATTCGAATACAGATCCCTTGTATTCGAATACAGAAGCTGAAACTAGTGAAAATCTGCAATTTTAACATTCTGTATTCGAATACAGCATGCCTGTAGTCGAATACAGAAGACAAAACCAGAATGATCAACATCAGATCATCAGAAAACAGAACCAGAATCAGAATGATTAACATCAGAACATTAGAAACAGAATTAGAATCGGAATCATCAACACCAGAACATCAGAAACAGAACCAGAATCAGAATCATCAACACCAGAACATCAGAAAACAGAACCAGAATAATCAACATCAGAAACAGAACCAGAATGATCAACATCAGAAACAGAACCAGAAGGATCAACATCAGAAACAGAACCAGAAGGATCAACATCAGAAATAGAACCAAAAGGATCAACATCAGAAACAGAACCAGGATCAGAATCATCAGAAGCAAAACAGAATGACTCACAGCAGAATCATCAGAAGCAAAACAGAATGACTCACACCAGAATCATTAGAAGCAAAACAAAATGACTCACACAAGAATCATCAGAAGCAGAAACAGGATGATTAACATCAGAATCATCAGAAACAAACAGAATGATTATCAGAATCATCAGAAGCATAAACAGGATGATTAATATCAGAATCATCAGAAGCAAAACAGAATGATTATCAGAATCATTAGACGCAGGAACAAGATGATTATCAGAATCATGAGAAGCAGAAACAGGATGATCAATATCAGAATCATCAGAAGCAGAAACAGAATGATTGTCAGAATCATCAGAAGCAGAAACAAGATGATTATCAGAATCATCAGGAGCAGAAACAGAATGATTATCAGAATCATCAGAAGTAAAACAGAATAATTCACACAGAACCATCAGAAGATGAATGTATCAGAGAATACATTCTGAATTTACAGAAGATGCATTTCTGGAATTATCAGAAGATGAACCAGAATGTCCAAAACCGACCAGAAGATAACTTTGGAGGCTTATATCAAACAGAAACAAAATCAGAAGAACATCTGGAAAACACCAGAGGGAAGCCTGCCATAATATGAATTGCTCCAACCAAGAATGATTCAAATATCAGAAGCAATCAAGAAGTTATACTGATCAGAACATAGTCTGGCAATGTAATTTCAACACAGTCCATACTTGTCCAGAAGTGACCAGAAGATATCTTTGATGGACTATATCAGAGGGAATAAATATCAGAAGATTCTTTGGGCCATACTATTGTGAAGCCTGCCATGTGGAGAGTTGTTCGAGGCCATAAGTTGTCAAAAGCAAGAAGTAATCCAGAAGATAATTTGACCAGAACATGGCATGACAATCGAATTTTGAATAACCCAGACTTCGCCCAGACTTCATCCAGAATTGATCAGAAGAAGCACATAATGGTTCATGCCAAAATCACCAGAAGCAGAAACAATAGAATGATTATCAGAATCATCAGAAGCAGGAAACAGGATGATGATCAGAATCATCAGAAGCAGAAAACATGATGATTATCAGAATCATCAGAAGCAGGAAACAGGATGATGATCTGAATCATCAGAAGCAGAAAACATGATGATTATCAGAATCATCAGAAGCAGAAAACATGATGATTATCAGAATCATCAGAAGCAGGAATCACGATGATGATCAGAATCATCAGAAGCAGGAAAACATGATGATTATCAGAATCATCAAAAGCAGGAAATAGAATGGTTCACATCAGAACCATCAGAAGCAGAAATAGACACATAATGATCCACACAAGGATCATCAGAACCAGAAACAGAAACAGAATGATCCACACAAGGATCATCAGAACCAGAAACATAAACGAAATGATCCACACAAGGATCATCAGAACCAGAAACAGAAACAGAATGATCCACACAAGGATCATCAGAACCAGAAACAGAAACAGAATGATCCACACAAGGATCATCAGAACCAGAAACAGAAACGAAATGATCCACACAAGGATCATCAGAACCAGAAACAGAAACAGAAACAGAATGATCCACACAAGGATCATCAGAACTAGAAATAGAAACGGAATGATCCACACAAGGATCATCAGAACCAGAAACAGAAATGAAATGATCCACACAAGGATCATCAGAACCCGAAACATAAACGAAATGATCCACACAAGGATCATCAGAACCAGAAACAGAAACAGAAATTCTTCTTCTGTATTCGACTACAGGGCTCGTAGTCGAATACAAGTTTGAAAACTTAAGTAAAACAGAAATTTTACAGGTTGTAGTCGAATACACACATGTTGTATTCGAATACACCTTCGAAAACCAGTGAAAATTTCCTAAGATTCAACCCTTTTCAAACTGTTTTCTTTTAAAACAACAACCAAACAACAGAACAGATTCAACACTTTTTCCAGAAGACACTTCCCTCATTTAAAATCCCTTTTCCTTTTAAATCATCAACACCACCAGAATCACACAAAACATAAATGGAATCAAGATCCAACCCCAATCATCCAGAACCAGAAAACAGAATGTTCACTCACCAGAATCATTCAGATTTTGAAACCATCAGAACAAACATGCAAGCATCACAGCTTTCTCAAAACATCAGAATAACGTGTATAGCATTTCAGCTTTTCAAACAATCAGAACAACATGCAAAGCATTTCAGCTTCCTCAAACATCAGATTAACATGCATAGCATTTCAGCTTTTACAATCATCAAAACATGACCAATGTTTTCAACCAAAACAGAAATCATCACACAGCAGCAAAACACCAACAGAATGCATTTTTGCATTTTTAAAACTATTTTCCAAAACAGTTTTATGAACATGTATTTTAACCATCTTTAAAATAACATGCAAGACATCTTCAGTTTTCTCACACAAGTAAAACAGCATTAATGCATTCAACCAACAACAGCCATCACAGAATCATCACATATCAACAAAAATGCATTTTCTTCATTTTTCAAGATGTCATTTCGAAAACATGTTTTTCTTTCAAAACAGAACTGAAATAACATGCATTTACAGCCCTAATGCAACTAGAAAGTTGGAAGGTGCCCTTACCCTTGTTGCGTGTTCTGCTTCTGCTCAAGTCTCTATTTTCGTTCTCGTTTCTGCGCCAAAATCCGGTGAAACTGCTGCCTGAGTTTGCTGCTACAAAATTGGGTTCTTTAGCTCCGTAATGAGGTGGGGAACAACTTTAATACTGAGGGTTTTCTGGTTTGGTGTTTGTATTTCCAGTTACTGGAACTTTTAAGGGACTCCCTCTTTGGTATTTTTTTGAAGTCGTGAAACCGGGTTTCAGAAACAGGAGGCAGAAATGGGAGAAGGGTTACTGTTACATGCAATTACTATTACATGCAAAATAGGGAGGTGTGAGTTCTGATTTCTGCCCAGCCCCTCACGTGTACTTATAGGCTCACTTGAGTGCCACCTCCTTTGAAACAATGATACAATAATGCTGGATTTTCCAGCTGGATTTCTCAGCACTTAATGCTTTTGCAATTTGCCACTAATCCTTAATTAATGGTCCGATTAATTTAATTACTCGAAATTAAATTAATTTAATCTTCATCCAATAATTTTAATTCATCTTCCAAAATAAATATTTATATATATATATATTCACTAAAAACATACATATATTAAATATTTTTACAAATATCCCCAAAATACCCTTAATATTAATTCCATAAATTAATATTAAATTTAAGGGTCTTACATTTCTCATATCACAATACAACAACATGTGGTCAATAGTTGAAAATGACATATACGTCATTAGAACAAACAATGTTGATTCAACCTCAGATGAAAAACCTCAAGCACAATGGACTGCTAAAGAAAATGCTAAGGTACTCCTAAATTCTAGAGCTCATTTATTTCTAACATGTGCTTTGAGCAGGGTAGAATATGACAAAATTGAAGAATGCAAAAGCACCAAGGAGCTATGGGACACCTTGAGGATCCATCATGAAGGATCAAGTCACGTAAAAGAAGCAAGGATTGACATGGGAGTACGAGAATTTGAACTTTTTGAAATGAAGGAGGAAGAAACAATTGATGAAATTTTCTCAAGGCTCACCATCATATTGAACAACTTACGATCTCTTGGGAAAGAATATTCTGTCCAAGAGAGGATAAGAAAAATACTGAGGATTTTACCAAAAGAATGGAGACCATTGGTGACTACCATCACGGAAGCAAGGAACCTAGCTACCATGAAACTAGAAGATCTAGCTTGAACTCTAAGGGCACATGAACCTCTGCTGCTTTCAGATAAGCCAAGTAAAAAGGGAAAAATGATAGCTCTCAAAACAAATCAAATAGAAAGTCCATCCTCTAAATGAACTGAAGAAGTCACAAAAGGAGAAAACTTTGAAAAAGGTTAACTACCTTTTATATTCAGAAGGATTGAAAAAGGTTAACTACCTTTTATATTTAGAAGGAATGAATACATAATCTAAATCTGCTTAATTGATCAAACTAATTAACAAGTTTAATCAAATTCTGCAGGAGAAAATTCTGACAGACGAAATCCAAGAGTTGAATCGAAAGGTAATTCTAAATTCTCAGTAGTGACCTTCACTAATTTTCCTCTCAAAATTACTAGAATGATCTTTAACTATTTTTATTTACCTTTCAGCTAAATTCTGAATTATCAAGGTTTTATACTCTAGGAAAAAAAAAGAATTAAGACCCAAAAAATGCATTATTTCTAAAATACTAGAAATCTTAAATTCCTTAACTTGTACCTAAATTATTTGAGAACTCAAAAGACAAAACAGAACACACAAAATACAAAACATCCTTGTCCCAAAAATGCAATTTAAATGTTAAAAGACTTCCAAAATATTTTATATGCAAGGGTGCAAATTCAAACCTGCCACAGGCCATTTTTGCACACTTATATGTGTAGATTTTGTTATTAGACTGTTTAGAAAGAATAAAAAAAAACAAAGCAATTCATCAAATAATGCATAACAGAAACAAAACAAAGATATAGAAGATTACCTTGATTTGGTAAATTGTGACTGTTGCTTTGGCATGTGAGGAACCTATGGCGTTCAAACAGCTGAAAAAATTCACTGATACATCCAATTTGCTTCTGCAATTCTGAAAAAAAACTAGTAAGAACAAGAACTCCTAAAAGCCACATCCACTGGAATCATCATCAAGAACATGCACTAATCTAACATCATACTAAACAATTATCATAACTAGTCACACACACAAAAATCAAGCAAAAACAACTAACAAGACCACCTACATTTCAATAACTCAAATAAATCCTTCACCTATTGAGCAATCATACAAATTGAAAAGATTTAGCAATGTTCTTACTTTTATTTTGACAAATTGATTCAACAAATGGGTCTTCAACAAATGAAAAATGGGTCTTCATTTGATACTTTACGATGGAATGAGAATCAACGATGAAGGAAGAGAAAATGAAAAATAGTAACGAAAACGAGTAAAAATGGCACGCGACACTTCCGATGGTAGATGACGACAGAGATGCGATGGCGAAGTTGAGACGGATACGAGGATGATTACGTTGGATGCGACGGATACGAGTCAAAGATGACGACAGAGTGTTCTCTGGCCGTCAGAGAGAGTAGGAGGAGGAGAGCATAGCAGAAATTGATTTTGGGCTAGGGTTCAACCATTTTCAATTTTGGGGCTAGGGTTTAGTTTTTTGATGTGTTCAGTGAAAAAAATAATTTTATGATATTGAATACAAAAAGGTTAGACCTTTTCTGGTGCAGTGCAATCCAGTTTATAAATGCAGTCCAATTAACTACATTTTTTGCATACCCCTAATTGTAGTTGTTTTAAAGACCACTTATTAAAGTTTATGTTTTCAATTTATCTAAATATTCATTTTTTAATTTTTAACAAATGCCTTTAGAGTTAGAGCATTTGTTAGCATTGAAAAATCAAATACAATTTATTTCTTATTTTTATAAATGTTTTTTATAAACTTAAATATATTTAAAATTAAATAATTATATATTTTTATGTCATTTTATAATTATAAAAGCTAATTTTATAATTATAAAAGCTAAGCTTACCGAACATTATTATTTTAATTCGTTAACTTTTATAATAATGCATTAACTTTTCAACTATCAAGTAACCTTCAACTATCAACTAATTTATTGTTTAGTTTTACCAAACAAAATCTTAGTTAAACATTTTTGTTCCTGTTACCATATTCAACATTAATTTATCAAACAAAACCTCAGTTAAACATTTTTGTTCCTATTACCATATTCAACATTAATTTATCACATTATATTCACCATTCTCTTCTTCCATCCATTACATATTGCAATCCATTACATCTTTGCAGTTTCTTCTCTTCCGTTTTGTTTGGGTCCTTTTTAATTGTTTTTGAAAACTTGATTTTACATTAAAGTGAGTCTAATGTAAAATAAGTTATATTTGTATATATTTACATAAAAATGAATTGAATAATAAATTTAATATAAAAATTATGTTTAGACTTAAAAATTAAAAATCTTAAATTCAAGTTAAAATCAATTCTAAAAGTAAAATCAATTATATTCAAAAGAAACCAAACATGTCAAAATCAATTTGACATTTCCAGACTCCTTTCCAAACAATATCATTTGATAAATCTTATAAACCATTTCAATAAGCTAGCTGTTGGCACAACCGACACTAAGTATATACAAAAAAACATAGAGTTACACTTAGGCTGAAAAATGTCAAAAAATTGTACACTCCTAAAAGTGCTTCTCATCTTAAATAACAAATTTAGTTGAAACACCAAACGCACAAAACAAAAATTCTATATCAGTGAACTTTGGAATTTAATTGATAAATGGAAGTACTACTGAACTTTAACCAGGCTCAAAACCAACCAATCTTTTCATAGTATTTATGGATTCACTGGTGCAAAATAACTACCCAGCAACATGAGTCACAAAATCCAAAACAAAACCCCTAAGCCCAAACTCATTAAGTACCATGACTTAGAAAATACTAATGCAAAATGGCACATGATCTTGAAAATATGGCTATAGACGGGAGCACGAAACACATCATCACAAACTAGAATGATAATTCTTAAAATACCTGCCAAATGATTTTCAAAAGAAAAGAAGATAGGTGCATACTGTGATAAGGGAAACTTCTCCAAAAACTGTTAAAAAATCATATGAACAAAGAAAATCTAATATTGTTCATCACTGAATTCTTCATTTTCATCTTCGTCATTTTCTTCCATATGAGAATGCATCATCATTGATAACAAGGCCGCCTCCATAGGATCCATTCCATCGTAAAAATCATCAGGGCCAAAATCATCCACCCCATCAGCCAGGGCCTCTGACAAAGCAGCCATTTGAAAAAGATCAAACTCGTCGTCCCCCTCATCATCGGAATCAATAGGACCCATACAAGGAGCTGAACCACCAGCCAATGAATCAGCTATCGCCATCATCTCGAATGAATCCATCCCCTCAAAAAAATCCATGTCCCTCATGATGGAATAAAACTCTCCACCTGACAGATCAACTTCACCGAGCATTTCCAACACATCATTCACACCAAAATTGTTTTGATTGCGACGAGGTGGCGGCGGCCTGTTGTGTGGCGGCCTGTTGTGTACCCATGTGTATGAGCCAGGCCTCACTGTATGCTGAAAGTAATAGATATCAAAATCATTAAAAGGGAAACAAAAACTAAATGGACATGCATATCTTCAAATGTGAGTAGTCTTTACTCCAGATATTTTTTAGTATTTTAAGATTTAGTTCAAAATTTTGAACATAGCCAGTACACTAAGGCTTAATTTCTTCTTTTTTCAATTACATGTTCTGTAAATAAAAGTTTTAGGAACAAATATTAATATACCTTCATTTTCTAACCAAGGATGCTCATTATCTGGAATCAAACGACAAGTTACAAATCCTAATATGGATTTGCTCTTAAGTCATACTATGCTTTACTTTTTAAATTTTTACCAATACTGTTACAATAAGACAACTTAGTATGTAATTGCACGTAAAATGCAATAAAAATGGTAGTGCATATTATAGTAACATTAAAAGTAAAACTAGCATTATAACACACAAACTTCACTTGGTCCTTAGGTGGCAAACAGATTTTAATAAGGGTTGTCAATAGCAGTGTAGCAGGTTTTCTATAGCTACAAAAGTAACACTAGCACTATATAAACCAAAATAACATATGTACATGTGTGTGTGCGCTGCATGATTTGTATTCAGATAGGCATTTGGAGACAAGTAGACTACAGATAATTTATCTGTTGAAATATGGATGAATTTCGAGAAATAATCCAACAGAGAAAAGATAAACATGGTGGAGAGCAATTTATTGCTCAAAAACAACGTTACTCATATTTGTCAACAACCATGATATGATGATAATAAAACTTGCCCAAGGAAAATAGAAAAGAAATCAAGAGACGGAAGAGAAATGGTAACTTGAGTACCTTGTAGAAACAACCAGCCCCAAATGGACAATTCCCATTTCCACCAGAAAAATGTTTGCAATCAATCAATCTGAAAGGAACAAATAAGTAAACTCAAAATTCAAATATCAAACAATCTTTGAAACACAAACTTCAAATGACTATATTATGTAAGTAGATATGAAATTACCTGCAATTTTCCTTGTAGTTATCTATAATTTCCTGTTTATCTTCCTTTGTAGTATACCAAATACCACTTGGAATGACAAAATACGATAGTTTGCGGCAAACAGGGCATGTTCTAACTGTGTTGACATTATTACTGTTGATTTCCAGTCCAGAAGTTGGAGCACTACTACTACGCCAATTGCGGATGCAGGACAAACAGAAAGCATGATCACATTCTGGAAGCAACCCAAACTTACATTCAGATGGTTTAGGTTTGGAAAGGACACGCTCCAGACAAACATTGCATTCAATTTCTTCACTATTTTTCAAAGCAAGAAGGTACTTTTCCTTTTTGTCACAAGTTCTCAAATGATTTTCTTTTTCCTTTTTATCAGTAGGATGTAAGCAATATTTTCTACAATATAAGCATTGATTCCCATGAATACGGGTACATCTATCTCTATTGGGGCAGTTGGCCGCGGCATATGTACAAAACAATTGTTCATGTGGTCTAGCACTAGCAGTACTGGATTCACCAACGTCACTGTTCCCGATAAATTCCTGATGCTTGCGTTGTAAATTTGTTACCCGCTTGTCAGGTGAAGGAACCTTTGTACCCTTTGGAACCCAATTCGATGATACTTTAGCACATCTGTTAGATACAGGCACAACCGAATCTGAAACCATAGATGCTGATGATGATGCTTCAGAAGGTTTCACATGCTTATATCTGCATCGACTACCATATGCACAAGACCCTTTATGATAATAAGAGCAAATCTGTTTTCCAGAAAAGAAAACAAGTGAGAAAAATATAAACAAATAAATCCATCACTACATCCGTTCCTTTTAAATTGTCAGTTTAAAGTTGCTTATGCAAACCAATAAAACTATAAAACTTAACTACATTTCAAAAACAATTTCATCTTTTTCCTATATTACCCTTAACTATTTATTATCTCATCTCACTTATTTCTGCAGCGATAACTTTGACAAATCAACATTTAATACTACTTTAAAAAACGACACTTCAAAAGGAACAGAGGGAGTAGTAAGTAACGGTGAATAGAAATCAGAATTACAGTTGCATCAACTGGAGTATCCTTTCTCTGATGAGAAAAATCACATTGCTCTCCTTTTAAACATAGCCCACGGGCATGGAACTTGCAAACCCTAAGACAATGCATACATTTAAGTAAATAAGTAAATAAATACAGAAAGCAAAACAAGTAAAAATCAATCAACATTTAACCACTCCCACAGACAAAATTTCAGAGTCCCTTGCTATTATTAGGACTAAAAAATAAAAACAAAACAAAACCCTAAACTTAAATTTCAAAAATTAATCATTTATTATGGATCAAATACACCCATGATCCCACTTCAATCTAAACAGAAAAAATAATTGATTACACTTTCTTTTATATCAAAATTCTAATTTGAATAAACAAGAAAATAACTAAAAAAAAACATAAAATAGCTTAAAGAATCATCAAACAGGTCTTTGAACACATCAGCATTAGCAAGCATCAACTATCACAAGGAAAATCCATATCAAACAAGAAGATAAACAGCAGAAAATCATCAAATGGTTTTTTTCTTTCTCTCTTTCGAGACCTAAAGCACATGCACCTTGCAAATGATAAAAAGAAAAGAAGAAGAAAAAAAGAAATGGAATGAAGAACAGAGAAATCGAAAATGAGATCGAAGGAAGATGAAGATAATGATCGAAGGAAGTTCTGTAGATTTACCTGTTGGACATGGTGGAAGAGGAAAGGGTGAGATTTTAGGAAATTGTGAAAACGGTGGAAAAAGCATGAACCGAAAAAGAAAGGTTGTATGTAAATGTAATTTACATATTATTTATTATGAGTTTAAAAAGTTTTACACAACACTAAATAACTATAATAGTTAGAATAAAAATTAAATATTATTAATGATGGTAATTGAATTCAAAGTGTAATATTTTATTTATTTATACAAATTAAATTCTTTATTATTCATTTGACCTATTAAATGTGACACAATTTAAAAATCACTACAAATAGATTTTGTATTTACGATTATACAATTTTTTCAATACAAAGTCAACACTCTCTCATTTTCATTTGATTTTGACATACAATAAAATATGTCAACATTTTAATTGGATTGATTTTGTTCTAATTAAATAATTTTTTTCTTCAAATTTGAAACACAATTAAAAAAAATCAAGTAAAATTAAAAAACAAAAAATGAGAATTATATTTCTTTGTTTTATTTATAAGTCAAATACATTAAGTTTTGTTGCCTTCCACTTGTTCATAATAAAAAGTCCACAATATACATATATCCAAAATATAAAAACGAGGATTAGTCCATCAAGAGTAGGTGGGAATATGCATAACCAAATTAACAATCTTGTGAGTACAATGATTGTTTTCTCTATAAATGTGAGTGATTTTAAAAATCATAAAGGGGACCAAACTCAGAGCATTAGCTCATTTGCTTTTTAGTTGCAAAGTAACAATAGTAGAGCTATTTAATGCCAAAGTAACCAGTTTCCACCTATAAACAATGTCAACCCTTATTGATTGTAATCTCAATAGCTTTCATGACTCCTATAATTTCAGCATGCAGGGAAGTTGTGATCCCCAAATTCAGAGCAAAACCACCTATGAAAGTAGCATACTGATCTCTAAATATACCACAACAAGCATTGGGACCAGGACAACATATAGAGGATCCATTTGTATTGCATTTAATCCAAGTGGAGACAGGAGGTTGCCACAACAATTTTGATGATAGGGATCCAGTAGGATAAATGGTAATGTTAAAAGCCATTAAAATAGAAAATTCTTGAATGGAGGGGGCATCTTTGGCATGAGTGAGATCGTCAGTAAGCTGCATATTAGAGATAACATGGACAAGGACATCTTTCCAATTAACAGTAGCACCATCAAACCTATGCCTGTTTCTAGAAAAACCAAATAGCCCCCCTCACCTATAGGAGTGCAAATTTTGCTTCACGAAACAATAACAAGCTTTCTCTAATGGATGTTGTCAGTCCAGATGAAAAATTCCTACATCATTTGTCAATAGAATTTATGAGCTTGATATGCCATGAGTATATCATGAAATTGTAAAGAAGCATGCTTTGGATGACACTCTTGGCAAGTTGAGTTCTGCCAACAACAGAGAGTAAATTAGCCTTCCAAGTGGAGAATTTGGATCTTATCCTATCAGCAATAGGCTGAAGATGGATAACTTTAGGCTTGCCCTTAAAGATTGGGACATCCAAGTAGTTAAAAGGCAAGGAACCAACTAAGAAACCCAACATAGCAGTAATCCTGTGAATTATAGACTTGGACATAGAACTGGCATAAAAGGTGCATTTTTTAGGATTGATAAGCTGACTAGAATTTGTGCCATATCTAGTGAGAAAATCCATGATAGCCTTGAGAACAATTAATAAGTTGACTCTATTAGCTTCTTATGACTTAGGAATGAGGACAAATTATTAGAATTCAGATTAGAGAGTAACCAGCCAAGCGGAAAAATTGAAGCATAATTGCAGATAAATCATATACCACATCCTAATAGTTCTGAAAATAGCAGGCCACAATAATTAAATAAACTAAGTAATTAAGTGTCACATTTTAAGAAAAAAAAATGGTTCATTTTTAAGTGTGGCTTTCATAGTTTAAAATTACAATTTGTTCCTCATTTACCACTAATTACCCATTTTCCATAAAATTAAATTTGGTTATGTTGTGTTAGAACTAAGTTGGTTTGAAGAACAATGACCCTTAATTTTTGTTTTGATGATAACAAAGTATATGCGAGAACAATTTATACTTTATCGTATTTTATAAGTGTGCAGATCCTCTAATAAAAAAAAAAACTTTCAACGTGTTCGTCTGAATGGAGATATACTATTCTTATTCCTCCATTGAGTAACTGAGTTAATCCTCTAATCAACACATCTATTTTGTTTACTCTAATGTGTCTAAATTTGATTCTTCTGATCAAACAACTTTATACAACCAATTGATCCTTTGGTCAATGCTATTTTAACCTCTTATAACTATCAATCTTCTGAGAAAAACAATCTTTTGACAAGTTCAACATTCAAACATCCTCTGATCAACAAATTTTACTCAAGTCAATCCTCTAATTGACGCATGTAAAACAACTTGACATGAATCCTCTAATGATTACTTTCTCCGATCATCTTGACTTGGTGAACAAGATATTTCATGAAGAAGTTATAAATTGCCAAAAAAGGACAAGATTTGCACAAAGTTCCCTACATCATTCAGAAAATTAACATCAATTCAATACTAGGAAAGGGCACTCAAGTTTCATTGCAAATAATGAATCGTGAATTCCTTTAAACGATTACGCTGGAAAAATACTCAATGATCATATTTTCACAATCCATTCAAAAAGAAAGTTATTCTTATATTTGAAAAGTTACATTGTTAGATAATTTGTTATAGAGTTATCATGATACATACAAAAACCATAATCCTTTGTACCTTGACTCAGTAGTGACTGTTCCTCAAAAGCTTAACACTACTAAGCTTGTAGTTTTAGAAAATTAGAACATAGTCATATTGAGTAGTGTATGTACTAGCGGTGGTGATAAAAATTAGTTTGATTTTATTGGATAAATCATTCAGTTTGAAGGGACTAAACGTAACTATTGTATTGATGATTATCTGAAATAAATTGTTTGTGCTCTTTCTACTTATTTTACCTCCTTTTGTTTCAAAGCTTTTATTTTACTAAAAAGTGTTAAAAAGTTTCTTTTGAAAAGGAATAAGTGTTTACACAATTCAAACTCCTTCCAACCTACAATTTCATATGGGCTCAATCTTTTGATTGAGTACTTAATGTGTTTGAGAAAAAATGTTTAAAATATTTATAAAACTTGTTTAAAATAATTGTAATTTTTTTAGCAAAAAGTTTGCCAAACAGATCACTATAGAAGATACGACTTCAGTTAGGTTGACAATGCACTTACTGCCAATTATCTATAACACACCTCCATAATAATGTTAGAGAAAAAAATGTGTACTATTAGTGTTAACTTATTTTACACTAATGTCCAATAAAAATCAAGAATGAAATAGTTATTTTTAAAAGGTAGTTATTAAATAAGTATACATAATAACATGATGTATTCTTATCAAAATTATTTTTTATTGTCAGTGCATCAATATTATATAATACTTAATAAGAAAAAATACAAAATGATGGGAGGACATTGGGCTTAATCCAAGAGTAAGTTCACACAATCTAAAACAAAGCAAGTGATGCCCAATTGATTCTAAAGAATTCCAAAGCGATGGAAAAAGGAGGTTGTTCTACTAAGTATAACCTGCGATCGAAATAAAAATATTCACAAGCTTATCTATAAATTAATCTTTCGAGAGTGATCACTACAAGAAAATTGACTTCTAGTGATAGACAAAGTTTGTCACTAAAAGGCAAACACTGTATATATAGGTCAATAATACTTTGAGTGACACTCAAATCCACCGTCAACTTTAAGGGGGCGTTTT
Organism: Cicer cuneatum; assembly: GCA_037974295.1. NCBI lineage: Eukaryota > Viridiplantae > Streptophyta > Magnoliopsida > Fabales > Fabaceae > Cicer > Cicer cuneatum. The sequence goes on along the minus strand of JBBPBO010000004.1, from coordinate 33,700,739 downwards.
GCTATACTTTGAGGACTGTCACTCCATATTTTGAGGACTGTCACTACAGGTTTTTGATTTCTACCTACAACAATGACAGTCACTAAAACCTAGATAAATATAAATAAAGAATTGATCTATTTCTATGGTTTGTCTGTCACTAAAAACTACATAAATATAAATACAAAATTTATCTATTCCTGTGGTATTGTCTGTCACTAAAAACTAAATATATATAAATAAATAATTGATCTATTCTTACGGTATTGTCTGTCACTAAAACTTATTTATTATTATTTATTAAATTAAATTTATTTTATCTCCCTACTAAATGTAATTCTAAATTATTAATACCAATAAGTGAAGAATAAGCCTGTGACTAAGTTCCCCTTATGTGAGAATATTGGGAGTTGGGAGTGGAAGACACAAAACTAAATAAAGATTAAAGAATACTTCAGTCTATAAACATTGAAGATGATTGTCTATTTCTAGTCTCATTGAGAACAATGCAAACTAGTTATGTATATTAGATATTGTATAGAAATTTTACACAGCAAGTTTCATAAATAGCAGACCAAGTATAACCTAATGCAAGAAGTTAGCATTAATTTAATTCTCAAGTCAGAACCTAATATGAATATTGACAATGTAATTGTGTCAGATTTCAAATGAAAGGTAGAATAGATCATACAACACAAGGAATTGAAAATTTGCATATTAGTCAAGTAATAAATCATAATGTGTTGCGTTTGGAATTTTCATCGAATTTGTGACTCATGTAACAAACCATTGTCTGTTTTGCATTTAGGATGACCCCAATGTTTCATTAAGAAAAAGAAGAAACGACTAACAAAAGGAACTGCTTAAAGAATAATGCAGGAATGACCAATTCTCCTACATACTCTAAAATCACTAAGTGGAATGATATATATCCCAATCATCTAAGTCATGTAGGTCACCCAACATATATGTATTATCATCAGTCAGCCTTAGCAGGTTCATGATTGCCACCAGTTGCTAGTTTGTAGAGATAAAACAGAGTTATGACACCACTGCACCAAAAAAAAAGGGCAAATGTATTTAACTCTATATACAAAAACATGCATTTCTCTTGTTAAGAAATGCAATTCAAAGCACATCCCTCAGCAGTAGTTTAGAAATAACAAACACCCAAACTTGCATATATGTTCACACGTGCTTATATTAAGTCAAGAGACCATTTAAGACAAGCAAACAAACAACAATCTATTAGTACAATTAGTGTTTGATTCCAGAAATCGTATATGGAAAATAATTATTATAAATCTTCAAATCGACAACAACATACTAAAACAAATTTGAAAATAATTTGCACTAAACAAGGCCACGACTCTTAGATTTTGTGCCAGATTGTAAAGTTTGGATTGTCCAGCTTTATAAACTCTGGTTAGGGTTATTAGGTGGAGTGCGTAGATAAATTCATTTGACCCAACAACACATTTAAAATAAGTTATGATAGTATATTAGATTTTGAACCTAACTCAACTCATATAACCAATTTGTAAGGCGTGATAATTGCTCAAACATTATAAATTCTATGATAGCAAACTAAAACTTTTGTTTTATTCTGAAAATAAATGGAATAGTGAAACCTTCATTAGTTAGAAAAGAGTATCAAGAACAAATCTACATTCAACAATGCATTAACTCTTCATAAAATAAGTTCATGGATTTATAATCTACACAAGCCAACAACTCAACCAACAATTAAATCTTATAGTAACTTCAAAGTTCATGAATAACTACAAATAAAACTATGTATAATCAATCCATTTAATTACCCGAGTCCTGCTATAACACCAGCAGGCATAATCTTGGATGTTTGAATGTAACGTTGTCCCATGATCCAAGTTAGTACAGCTGCACTAACTGTTTTTCAACACACAAATTAGACAAAAAAATTACTTTGTAAAATAAACAATAACTAAAAATGAAGCGAAACAAAGTTTTATACCGAACGAATCACAAACAATCATTTGTATAAATTTATAAATAGTTAAATTGCAACCGAACATTTTTAATGATACAACAGTTATAATTGACGATAGTATAAAAAATATTTACAGCGATAGTATATGAATTAAATTGCATTAATTAAAATCCAAGATTTCAGTCACAGTCTGTAACTAACCTTCTTTAATAAATAAATAAAATCTACAAAGTACCAATCATAAAAACAAAAAACTAATTACAGCATAACATTGTCATCAAATCACGATCTATAAAACATATAATATAAGTTCCAGATTCATAATCAAGAACGAAAACAAGACCAATCATTACAAAACAATAATTAACAAAAATGAAATTAAAAAGAAAAAAATCATACGGATCTCGATAGCGACAGCAAGGTAAGAATTCTTTCGCTTTCTGAAGGCAGTGAGACTGAGATAAAATAATGTAATTATACTTCACTATCTCCATTCACCTATTCAAAAGAACCACCAAAAATCAAAATGTTTGTGACAAAATGTTAATAGTCATCTGTTATCAATTATCATTTGACATAAATTATACCTGTTCACCTACAGCTTGTAAAACCTCATTAATTTGTGGATTTTCATAAAACCGTACTTGGAGAACGAAAACAAGATTTCCAAGAAAATTCTCCAATTTTTAACTATATGGTTAGCATGAGAGTTAGAGTTAGAACTTGCATGTCGAGGAATCTTGCCAAGACAACGCACATGTCCTCTTTTTTCAGGCCCTTTAACTTTTGAGTAAATATCATCTTCCAGTTTATAGAATCTTGAGTGGTTTGAGGATTATTTGAGCTTTCTGCCTCCTCTACCATATGCTTCTTTAGTTCTTCCTACATTTAACACAAAGTGTCATAGTCAATTACAACATTTAACAACTTGAAACTTTGCATTCTTTAATAGACGGCTTAGGAATAAAAAAAGAACGATCACTATCTTAAAATTTGCATTAAACTGGAAACAACATAAATTAACCTAAAAGGGGAGAGAGAATATTATGAAATTATCCATCATGCATGTTTGTCACAATAAGACTTTTGTTATTATACATCAAAAGAAAGTTACATAACACATTCAAGTTATGAAAGTTAGGCACAATAAGACTAATTCATGAAAGCTAATAACATGAGCTAGAATATAAAATTAGGCACACAATCTATTTGTGAATTGTGACAGTATGAGAATGAGTTATTTCAAATTTATCATCAAAGTTTAAAATTCTTACAATTACATCAGCTGTCTTTTCAGTAACAATGCTTCCATCTTTTCGAGTTCGAGTATTAATGTAAATTTGTGCTCATGATGGTTGTTTTCCTCTAGCTTTTGTTGTCTAACATTAGTAACAAGAATGTCAACCATCATATTTGTATTGAGAAGTTAATTAAAAAACACCAAAAGAGACAAACCATCTCATGAATTAATCGTGGAAGATTCTTGGTTCCCATGCAATGTGTGTCCTCATATTTTGTGCGATTCTTTTTGTTCATGTTACTTATTTTCTATATCCAATGAATAAGTAAAGTTAACAATCAAAACAAGCACATGATAAATAATTGTTATACGAACAAAATATTAATGACATTATACATGTACCTGTCCATTCTTGGAACACCAATGATGTACTAAAGCACCATATTGAGAAGGATCAATCCTTGTGTCCGGGATGTAGGCAGTCATTTCTGCTTCTGTCTTACTACTGTCATATCCATTTGATTTCAAATGATACTTGAATTGCCTCCACTTAACCCTCATGTTATCCTTTAGTATCTTCTCAGTTTGCTCGGTGAATTCAAGAACAAACCGAAACTTTGTCTATCATATGAATAATTAACAAAACACAAATTTCATTAAACATATTATTGCAAAAAAATATTTATAAAACTTGAAATGAAATAGAACTTTTAAAAACTTATACAACACCTGAATAAGTTCAATCATATCAGTAATATAGGACTTAGACATCGTATTCTAGCTAACATAATTGATTGGAGCACATTGGGATCTCCTTACCAAACTTCCTATTGCATTTAATAGTGTTTTTTCCTTCCCAGCCAATAGGATTACCAAAAGAATCTACATCCACCAATATAAACTCTCCATCTGGCATGTCCCACACATCTAGCATGTGTGTATAACCTCTTGTTCTCTTTTCACCTAAATCATATACTCTTATTAGCAAACCATAAAACACTCAATATCAATTGTCTTAGATCAATACAACCACACGAAGTCTAGTGAAATTGCAAAAGCACTAATAGAAACAAAAATAATTTACCTTCAGCTTCAACATGACTTCCCTCTTCGGACATAGAGTGGTTATTTTGGTTGAGTTCATTACAACCATCAATTGAGTGCCCTTCGTCTTGTGATTGGCCACAATTTTGAGTAGTATTCAACTTCCTTCTGCGCTTCCCGATGGTACTTTCTACATATGCCAAAGCCAAATTAGTTTTTAATTTTTGTAAAAATAAATAAACGATGACAGTAATAATCTTCCTCAAAAAATGAAACACATAAAATGGTAGTGAGCGAAAATAACTACACACCTTTGTAACTTTAATAAATAAGAAGTCAAATAAATGGATTGATAAATGATTTGGTCTATATATTAGAAGAAGTCTCCCTCACTCTCATCCTCTGTATCATCATCACCCTCATCATTTTGGAGAATGTTCCCCATGGATATTGTAACTTCAATGATATCATGATTATCATTAACTTTTGGTCTAATCAAGTCATTGTCATTTATATCTTCCAAGACTTGTTCATTCCCTTGATCTACATCATTGGACAGCTCATCACCAAAGTCATACACATCTCTAACTTTAGCATGCACAACAACAAACCAATCATTTTGTGTTCTATTCTCCACATAGAATACTTTTTTTGGCTTGAGAGGCCAAAATAAATGAGTCATCACATACATCATTCCCAATGTGTTGTAAATAATTGAAATTGACCAATGTTATACCTAAATTATCAATTCTACAACCTTTATTTATGTCAACCCAATCACACTTGAACAATAATGCCTTATATTTTTCAGAATAATCTAATTGAATTATATCTGTTAGTGCACCATAATAGTTGATCTCCCATTCTTTCGGGTGCTTATCTCTTGAACTAGCATAACTTTTTGTCTTAACAGTAACGACACTGCCACTGTTTTGAGTCTTCAAGCCTCTTTCACGCTTCTTTGTATGGAATCTAACTCCGTTAATAATATAACCACTATATTTTTCTCACTATATCTAGTAGACCATGTGCAAGCCACTTGATATCATCTATCACTAGAGCACTACCTTGATCTTCCAACCGTGAAACCTGCCACAATTGCAAATTGTTAAAATTTAAAATGATTTGTAAATTCTATATTAGGGATGAAAATGATTTCTAACACATACTTGTTCACGGAACCAATCAGAAAATGATCGACAATGAATTTTGTCAACTTCATAAGAAGATAATCGACGATTACGTCTCCTAATAAGATCAATGTGTTTTCTATGTAAAAAGATTAAGAGAAATTAGACATTATAATTAATATAAAGGTGTCAAACCAAATTTTAGTAACTAAATATAAACATAAATAAATTGACTTACTTTTGAAAGGAGTCGACATTATGGCTATTAAAAAGCACGTATCTATGTACTAGCAGCAATGTTTTCTTGTCAAGGGAAATTCGTGAAGCCCTTTTTCTTTTCTTCACATTGAATTTAAATTTACACTTTCTCCTCAATGGTCTTCCTCTAGGATTTAAAAGATTTGTATTTTCCACAAATTTCGAATCATCATTTCGACTAGGTCGATTAAAATAAGTTTCCACCGTAGAGAGATATTGAGAACAAAATATCAAGCATTCATGAGCTAAATAACCCTATGCAATAGATCCCTCTGGATGTGCTCGATTGCGTACAAATGACTTTAGAGTAAAAAGGAACCTAAAAAGAAGATTTTAGGTCACCAAATAAGATAACATAATTTTACTTAATAATTCAAGAATGAAATTAAATGACTGAAAAAATGTGTAATACCTTTCAATGGGATACATCCATCGATAATGAACAGGACCTGCAACTTTCGCCTCATATGCCAAATGAATTAACAAATGTACCATTACAGTGAAAAAAGATTGAGGGAAAATCTTTTCTAACTGGCACAATGTTTTGGCAATTCGATTCTCCAAGTGCTCCAAATTATGCTCATTAAGAACCTTGCCACACAATTCTTTGAAGAAATGACAAAGATCACATCTAGCTAAGCTCACTTGTTCAGGAAAACAACCTTTTATAGCTATAGGAAGAAATTCTTGCATTAAAAGGTGACAATCATAGCTTTTAAGACCAAATATCTTGTGTTGCTTCACTTGCACCCATCTAGATATATTAGAAAAATATTCATCTGGGGTTTTTAAGTTCTTGAGAACTTCCAAAAGTATTTCTTTCTCATTCAATATCATTTGGTAACAAGCTCTAGGAAAATAGTTTTTACCTTTACTTGGATGCATCGTTGGATGTAGATGACTTCTTATGTTCATGTCTACAAGGTCATAACGTGCCTTATCATTATCCTTTGATTTTCCATCTAAATGCAAAAATGTTCCAATAATGTTATCACAAAATTTTTTTTCAATGTGCATTACATCAAGATTATGACGAAGAACATTATGTTGCCAATAAGGCAACGTGAACAAAATGTTTTTCTTTTTCCATGGTGACCCATCTCCTATTCCATGATCTTCCAATTGTCTCAAGACACTTGCACCATTAGGTAGCTCTGGTGGTGCTCTAAACTCTTGGGTTCCATCAAATTCTCCTATATTGTATCTCCACTTACTGTTAGGCTCTAACCAAGACAATGACACATGTAGCAAAACTTTCGACTATAACACAACCACTTATACGCAGTTTCTAAACCACAACATGGACAAGCGTATCGACCTTTAATGCTCTAGCCAAACAAATTTGCATATGCCGGGAAATCATTGATAGTCCACATGATTGCAGCGTGCATTTGGAATGACTCTTTTTTGCATGCATCAAATGTTTTCACCCCAATTTCCCATAATTCTTTTAGTTCATCCACAAGAGGTTGCATATAGACATCAAGTTTATTTTCTAGACCTTTTGGACCGGGAATAAGCAATGAAAGTATAAAATTAGGTTGCTTCATACACATCCATGAAGGAAGGTTATAAGGAATCAAAACAACAGGTCAAGTGCTATGAGAAATCAGGATGTTGACGATCAAAAAATTTCCAAGCGAAAGAATCAGCTGGATATCTCATGAGCCCAACTTTTGTTCTACCATCCTCGTGCCATGTCATAGAAGAAGAAATTTTTGATGATAGAAAGAGTCTTTGTAGTCTAGGTTTAAAACCTCATCTTTTGTTCTACCATCCTCGTGCCATGTCATAGAAGAAGTTATCATAAAAATATTTCGGCAATGTATTTTCTTCTGGGAATGCATCCCTTAAAAGCTCTATCAACATGGAAAATTTTTTGTTTGTCCACCCGTTTAGACACTTTAAGTGATACAAATGGACAATAAATGATAGTTTTGAGAACTTCGTACAACCAGGATATAGATTTTGCTCTGCCTCATTTAACAACTGATAGAACTTATCCAAATTATTATCTTCTTCAGATTGTTGAGTATTGGGTTCATCTATGAATGCTTTGGGATCCTCGTTGTAACACCCGATTTTTAACAGCGCGAGTGTATTTTTTTTCAAAACGAATAAAGGAATTTCAACTTAATTCAAAAGAATTGAAAGGAATTAAAATTAAACCACTTAAATAAATTGAAATTAAAAAATTTCAAAATAATATGGCGTCGTAATCCAAAACGACAAAAGTAGTTAAATAATTACATCGTAATTATAGCCAAGTAATTTAATTTTGGGAATTAATACTTTTAATATATCAAAAGGTAGTACATCAACAAAAGTCACTTTCATAATACCTCAAAAATTCGGATCACGGACCCACTAAAACATTATCAGAGTGCAGAATAGATATACAATTATCCCAAAACAAATAAATACATCCATTAGCACTAGGCCCTATACAACAAGACTAAATGGATCTGATCATGCACTAAAACTACAGTAGCACGGGTTCCACCGCATCCACTACAAGTCTCGTCTTCACTCCAGATGTCTGTCCTTTTGTGCTGTCCACAAATACTCCGTACGTGAAGGTCAGGGAAAACTAACGATGTTTCCGTCGTTAGTGTAACCGTCGGTGGTACGGGTTCAAGTATCATCTGAGGGCAAAACCCAATTTTCCACAATAATTGTAAAGGGTCACCAACCGAAATTAACAATTACCACATAAATAAGTATCACAACAGTAGTAAACAATTATCACAACAAATACATTCATGGCATGTTCCAATGTTAAGACAACAGTAATAAATAAGTATGCTCACTTATTAAAATGTATAATGTCTACATCTTTGCAAAACAGCCAATTTAACATATAAATCATGTTGCAAGTACAGATACAATCAACAATAACAACACTCATTTGGCACTTAGAATTCATGAGATACTTGCACACATCGATTTCCACTCATCAACTCATATCAAATCATGACTCACAAGTCAACCATCCCAATGCAATTTGTATATGTCAATGTACTCAACTCTTGGACTTACCAAGGTGCAGTCTCTCACAGACCAGCACGATTTACAGATCGAATGAACCGTCTAATACACGTGGAACCATTCCGTAGCCCGGATAGAATAGACCGTCTAATACACGCGAAACTACTCTGAAACCTGGATAGAATAGACTGCTAATACACGCGGAACTACTCTATAACCTATAACAGTCACTACATTTACGTGTATTAGCCTCTCACAGGCCAAATACGTAGAAGTTAAATCCTCGCACGGATAGAATGGACCGTCTAATACACGTGGAACCACTCTGTAGCACGGATAGAATAGACCATCTAATACACGCGGAACTACTCTGAACCTGGATAGAATAGATCGTCTAATACACACAGAACTACTCTATAACCCATCACAGTTACTACTTAACTTCGCGGCCCATCACGGTCACTGCATCAACTCTGTGGCCCATCGCGGTCACCACCTGACTATGCAATGCATGGACATGCTATGTTTCCTATTCACAGAAACAATATGCAAATAAAATATGAAATCCAGACAGTCCATCACCACCTCAAACCATCTCAAAAACTTCATATAGTTTGTCATATGCCTTCCAAATGTTTCCCAACTCATTAAGTGCATAAGCCAATGTTTAAAAATAGAATTTTTGAAAAAAACAATCTGTATTCAAATACAGCTTCCTTGTAGTCGGATACAGATGCTAAAATAGTGGCAAAATCAACACTTCTGTATTCGAATATGAGGTTGTCGTAGCCAAATACAGATGCGAAGTCAGTGGCGAAAACAACAATTATATATTCAAATACGATAGGGTCGTAGCCGAATACAGATGCTAAGTCAGAAGCAAGAATCACGTATTTGTATTCAAATACGGAGTGTCGTATTCCAATACGAGGTTCAAATTTTGAATAAAAACTGAATTTTTACAAAAGTGTTTTCGAATACGCCAGTGCCGTATCCAAATACATCTTCAAAAATAGTGGAATTTTCCAGAAAATTCACTTTAGTTTCAAAACTCTTTTCTTTGAAGACCAACACATCCACCATAACACAAACACCATTTCTTGAACCACAAAACCCAGAATGTCAACAACACAACATAAATGATTTCTTTCACCGCAACAAAACAACAAAAGCATCATCCACTCAACAACAAGTCACAACAACAGCAAGAATATTACCCTCAACAACAACCACAAAACAGTACAGCCATATTTGAGTACATGCATTTTGATCATCCACAAACCACATGCAAAGGCAGTTTTTAGTATCAACACAACAACACGTTCTTAACACATATAACACATAACAATCATCCATCAAACTTGCATTTAAAGTCCCTACATGCAATCTAAAAAGCTGGAAGGTGCCCCTTACCTTAGTTACGTTTTATTGTTCGTTTACATTACCGCGACTAAAACCGGCGAAACTCCCGCTCGCGTCATCGCTACGAAAGTTGGTTCTCTAGTACCGTAAAGATGAGAGGAATAACTTTCCTTCTTGACACTTTCTTATTCGAGGCTTGGATTTCCAAGTAATTTGAGTTTTGAGTATCCATTCTCACTACCAACATAAACAGACTGAACAGAGGAAGAAGAAGAAGGCAGCTCGGGTAGATGAGGGAAACTGATTCTGTGTTTCTGATTTTTTTTCCTTCCCTTGCCTCTCACATACATACCCATATATAGGCATACCCCTTGTAAGACCCTTAAATTTAAAATTAAATTATGGATTTAATATTAAGTGTATTTTGGGGAATAATTGTAAAATACTTAATATATGTATATTTTGTGTAAAAATATATATATAAATATTTATTTTGGAGGTTGAATTAAAATTATTGGACGAAGGATAAACTAAATTTAATTACGAGTAATTAAATTATCAGGCAGTTAATTAAGATATTATCTGCTAATTGCGACGAGACTGGTTAAGTGCTGGAGGGTCAAACAATATTATAATATTGATGTGTTGGGTGAGGTGGCACCTATGTGTCTCTATATATAGATGGGAGAGGCCAGGACAGGAACATAAACAAACACATTTCCCCCTCCCTTACTGCATGAAACAGTACCCTTCTTCTTCCTCTTCCCATTCTATTTCCCGTTCATAGAAAAAAAAAGAGTTGCTCAAAAGTGAGATTACTTGGAAATTCAAGCACCAAACCACCAAGTACAAGAACAAAAGTTGTTCCTCTCCTCATTACGGAGCTAGAGAACTAACTTTGGTAGCGGCAAACGCAAATGGAAACTTCACCGATTTTTGTCGCGGAAACGTGAACAAGAGCAAAAATGTAATAGAGGTAAGGGGCACCTTCCACTTTCTAGTTTGCATTTTAGGGCTGTAAATTCATGTTTCATGTGTGATCATATTTTAGTTTCTGGTTTGAAAAACGAAACTATTGTGCATGTTGTTATGAGATGCAAAAAATTGCATCTTGTTGATGTTTGATGATTCTATGATGTTGCTATTTTGGCTGATATAACATTGCTGTTTTGGTTGTGTGGGAACACTGGGAAATGCTTTGCATGTTGTTTTGGTTGTGTAAGAATACTGGAAAATACTTTGCATGTTGTTTTGGGAATGATCAAAATGTAAATGTTTAAAAATGCCTGTTCTGTTTTGTGGTTGACAATCTGGTGTTGGTGATTCTGTTTGTTGCTATGTTGATAACAATCTGGTGTTGATGATGATTTTTCACTATTTTAGCTTCTGTATTCGAATACAGATTCGTGTTTTTCCAGAAATTCAAGTTTTAAACACTGTTATATGAACTTAAAGAGTTGGGAATTATTGGGAAGGCATGTGATAAATTAAAATGGAGTTTTTGAGATAGTTTTGAAGTGGTGATGATGAAGTTCTTGAGATCTTTATTGATGTTGTGAAAATTGCTGATTTTGTATTGTGTTAGCTTCTGTATTTGAATACAACGAAGCTGTATTTGAATACATAGTGTAGATTTTGCACTGTTTTAACTTCTGTATTCGAATACAAGGAAGCTGTATTCGAATACAGATTCGTTTTATTTCCAGAAAACTCAGTTTTAAACATGTGGTTACAAACTTTAAGAGTTGGGGAACAATGGGAAGACTTGGGATGAATTAAAATGGAGTTTTTGAGATAGTCTGAAGTGGAAATGATGAGATGATTGAATGTTTTTGTTGATGTGATGATAATGAAATTATTTGGGTTGAGATCGTTTTGGGGAAATAATGGAAAGGCAGAATTTTGCTGATGTTTGCATACTGTTTTCAGTGAAGAGAAAACATTGCATGTTCATACATTGCATAGTCAGGTGGTAACCGCGATGGGCCATAGAGTAATGCGTAAAACGTGCTGGTCTGTTGAGCGACTGCATGAGTGCTGGTCTGTGAGCGACTGCACTGGTACTGGTCTGTGAGCGACTGTACCTTGGTATACGTGAAACGTGCTGGTCTGTTGAGCGACTGCACGAGTGCTGGTCTGTGAGCAACTGCACTGGTGCTGATCTATGAGCGATTGCACCATGGTCATGCTGGCCATTAAAGTCTAACATATATATATCGTGCTGGTCTGTGAGCGACTGCATGTGTGCTGGTCTGTGAGCGACTGCACCTTGGAAATTCCAAGAAGTTGAGTACATGAGCATATACATATTGCATCGGGGTGGTCGACCGGTGAATTATGAGTGGATATGATGTTGACGGGTGAAAATCGATGTGTGTAAGTACCTTATCAAATGTTGAATTTCTGATGAATCGGTGTGATTGCTGAATTGATATTTGTACTTACAACTTGATTTTTATATTAAATTGGTTGCTGTTTGAAAAGGTATACATATCATGAAATTTCAAAATGAGCATCCTTATTTATCATCATTGTTATATAACATGCCATGAATATGCTTGTTATTATTGACATAAATGCTATGTGGTATTTGTTAATTTCGGTCGGTGACCCTTTACTATTTTTGTGGAAAATTGGGCTTTTCCCTCAGATGCCCCCCAAACCCATATCACCAGTGGGTCCCCAGACGATGGAAACGTCGCTCGATTTCATTGATCGTCTCCTGCCTACTGCTTGGGTATACGACCCCATCTCAAGTAGGACGACGTACACGGGGAGACTGGCAAGGACCTGCAGGACTAACGGGGTAGTGGACTATGTGGAGCACACCCATACGAGGATTGACTTTCCGTGCCTTCCAAATTGGTATTGGAGGCGCACAGAGTTTTTGAGGACGTGGAGGAGCCGACGAGAGGGGTTGAGACGGAGACCACTGTAGGGGTGGTGACTCCTAACCCGGTGACTGGAGGAGCTGTACATGAAACCGAGGTGGAAGAGGAGAATCAAAGACCGACGCTAGTAGCAGATGATATTCCGGGTCCGTCTAGGACGTCCGATGATTGCTTTGAGATTCCGGCACCGTCTAAGCGACCCTGATTGTATATTGATCTGACTTCGGAGGAGACTGATCCTTCCTTATATGATGATGAGGAGGACGTTACGTCGAGGCGAGCTGCGGAGTCAGATGAGACTTGCATGGGTTGTGGAGGGAATCCTTGCTACTGTAGCTTTAGTGCATGATCAGTTTAGACTTTTTGTATAGGGTCTTGATTTTCTGTGGATGTAATCATTTTATTTTGGGAATTATTGTATAACTTTTCCGCTGATCTCTTCCGCACTCTGATACTGTTTAGTGGGCCACAGGCCGAGTGTTCTTTTGAGATGATATAACACTGTCTTTTTGAAATGTATTAACGTGTATTATTAATTCCCAAAGTTAAGTACTTAGTGATATTATGATAAAATTATTTAATTACGTTCATCGATGGAATTACGACGTACTACTTTATAAAACAAATTAATTAGAATTTTATTTTAATTCTTTTGAATTAATAATTTTGAAAATTCCTTTTATTTATTTTGAAAAAAAAAATACACTCGAGCTGTGTTTTAAACTCGGGGTGTTACACCCCTCACTTACTATATATATATATACATATTATAATTAAACTTTCCCCTCAAGCAACGAAATACTCTCGTCGCAACTCTTTTGGCAGATAAAATCTTGATCAACTGGCTGATTTTTAACTATTCATAATTAAATTAAATAATCATTCGTTCAATAATTTTACTCAATCTCAAAAATATTTATATACATATAAAAATATACATATATCAAATACCTTTACAAATATTCCAAAATACATCTGATATTCAATCCATAATTTAATTTAAATTTAAGGGTCTTACACTCGTCCTCCACATTTAAATTTGCACCATCACTCTCATTAGTTGGATGTATTCCAAAGGCATCATGAATCAATGTATCTATGTCATGGTCAAACTCTCCTTCTACTTGAGATACACTTTGAGAACTAGACGAGCTAACTTGTTCACTGTGGAATACCCAAGTAACATAACTTTTTAGAAACCCAAAATGGACTAGATGCTTGTAAATATCCACCCGAGAGCGCCGCTTGCAATTGACACAATTGGTGCAAGGACATAAAAAATTTCCATCATTTGATTTTGCAAATGCAAAATCAAGAAAATTAATAACTCCTCTAATGTACTTCTCTTTATTAAGAGAGTTGTTAGGATTGTAGGATATCCAACTCTTATCCATTCAATTCAATACAATAAACTGAAAAATTGAATGAAATAACACAAAAAGTTAATAAATATAACTTAAATATAAAGAAAGAAAAAGAAGAATATATACTAACATAGAATAAATATAGCTTAAAATATAACTTAGATATAAATAAATTAAACTAAATTGATATAGATGTACGTAGTTATTAGAGGTTTTATATTTTATTCAATTGGCACACTTAACATGTATTGCCTGTGTTTTATATTTTATTCAATTGGCATACTTAACATGTTTTATATTTTATTAGAAGTGCGTAGTTATTAGAGGTTTTATATTTTATTAGAAGTATGTAGTACGTAGTTCTCAGGTTTGTGTACAACTGAAATCTGGCGTATCTTTGCTGTGTATTGCCTCCTATACTGCAATTTTGTGATATACACATATATATCATATTATTCTCAATGATAGTGAACAAGTTATTTTCCATGTACATGTAACATGGTTTCTTACCATAATTGAGATAAACATCAATGATTACACTTAACGAGTGTTGGTTACATTGTAGGAGTTTTGGTGCTAAACATGGAAATAGTAACATAATTTTCCTGGGGTAGTCACAGTTTTAATTTTCAGTTATATTTTGTTTCTAAGTTACTAAATAATATATTAAATCAGGTTAGTTTAAATAATTCCATGTTATTTAACCATATTATTTGTTAAAAGGATAGCCTAAGATTGACTTCATATGCAAATAATTTAAACTTGATTAAGGTTCTGTACAAAAAATGAAATTTGAATTTAAGTTGGGGGACACTGAGGTGTATATGAGAACTATCTATAAATTTTTATGTTTTCCGTGTCTATCTATCTACCAGTAATAAAGTTGTTCCATGATTTGATTTGTTACATTCTTGTATTGATTTGTAATCTGAACATTTTGGTTAGATTTCAGTGAAGTTAATTATACTGCAGTGGCAAAGAATGGTTCTTCTATTCAAAACCAATTTAAAATCTAACTAATACTAGAAAGAGATAAAAAAAAAAGTCAATCACACCATTTGATGCTTAAACTAATTGAATTTGAAATAATCAAACATATATAAAAACAGCTGGAGCTTCTTTTCGCCCTTGATATCTATGAAGAAACGAAACAGAGATGGCAAAGATATGTAGTACACACAGGTAATAATTTAAGAAAATTGATGTGATCATAACTACATGTATCAGTGTGAAACACAAGATGCGCACTTCAATCTGAAGTGTTCTAGTATCAGTCACAATCAGGACATACAAAATTAACAATCATGACGTTATCAATTACTTCAGATGATACCTCAGAAATACCCTTTCTTAAGATTAACAACAACAAAAAAAAGTGTTTGAATATTGAAATTGCAAAAATGAATAGAACCAACCACTAGAGGATGCTGAAGAATGTGAACTTCTTTAAAAACATGGAGAATAGCCAAGGAATAAAGTAGCACTTGGTTAACTTTAATTGCTCAAAAGCAAAACATGTAATGAAAGGCACACCTGAAAGAAAGATAGAATGCTTAGTTGGAAATCTTAAACAATCCAATCCAGCTAAATAAACACTATAAAAAAAGTTCTATACACATACACATAAGATACATAAGAAACTGAAGGTTGTGATTAAATATCTAACTATATTTAGGTAACATTTAACATTTGTAAGTCGAAGCAATCAGGTTAAATCAAATAAAAAATTAGGATTATAGCTACACTGACATCTGTTTTTATAATAGCTACACTGATTCTGATACCAAAGGGTTCCAACAGCAAGCTATAAGAATAATGTACAATTTGTCCTTCAATATTGAAGTTTGTCCCCACATGGTATCCCTCAATTGCATCCAAAAATTGCTGCCATTTTTTAAAGACAGGGCAGTTTTGAGATACTGCATATATATATTGAAAAACATTTGTGATACTGAAGAGGGTAGGAATTCTATTGCTGAAACTAAAGGATGCATATCTTCTATTGCTGAAATACTTGACAGTGGAAGTAATGAGGAGCAAGAACATGCTTTAGCTGTTTTACGATCTTTATGTTCATGCTCTCAAAGTGTGGATTATTGTAAGTAGATTTTGGATGAGGATATCATTACGCCTCTTTGCTATATCTCACAGAATGGAAATGATAAAGGAAAGGAAAGTGCATTGGAACTGCTACGTATTTTGAGAGATGCTAAATATGTTGAGAATGAAGATAGCTCCTCTGAACCAATTACCAACAACACTTCTAGAGATTCCAATAGTCACCTTGAAGAAAACAGATCATCAAAGAGATCACCATTTCTGAAGTTGTTCTCAAAATCCAGTTCACATGCTGCAAAAACCAAAAGGTGAAAGTTAACTCAGCATTTCAACCCATATTATCCCTGTCATACTATTGTGAGGATTGATGGATAGCAGATATGGTTTGGTTTGAATATGGGACCTCAATCTTTATGGATGTGTCATATATGGTTTTGGCCTTTCTTTAGCTCAATACTAAATCTCATCTTGTAGCAATTTTAGCTCTAAGTATTCATTCACAATGCATATGATGCCTAATTTTGCACTGTAACAGCAGGATTTGTGATGTAAAGGTGTGCTTATGATTATGATGTATTCTTTTGACATTCTAATTTAGAGTTTATTAATTATTAGAATAGGTGATAGTGCCCCCCACCCCCTTCCTGTCAACATACTTTAGACCAGTTGCCTATTTTATTGTCTATTCTTGTTGTATATATATTAAACACATCTCTACATTTTGAGCTTTGATTGTAAAAACAGATGTCATTGTAGCTATTATTCTAAGTCGAAGCAATCAGGTTAAATCAAATAAAAAATCATCTGATTAGATAAGTACCCTATCTGAACACAAAGTTGCACAGATTTAGATACGAGATCTTTCAAAGATAATTAACTAACACATAAATAATTAAAGATTCTAAAATGAAATATATATAATCGAATGAACTCATAGACTAATCAATGCCAAATTAAAACCAAATAACACACAATATGGAAAATAAAATCATAATCAGAATTACAATCAAACGAATTAATAGCAAAAGGAAAAAACAGAAAAGGAATTAATAGGATCTTACCACTAGTGAATTTACTTAAGACTTACAAGTGCTTAAATTTTCAAGATCTAAATATGAAAATAGATGAAAGAAACACATGAGCTGCAATCTTTGAAACTTCAAATCGGTTTTAA
The DNA here is from genome assembly GCA_037974295.1 of Cicer cuneatum. NCBI lineage: Eukaryota > Viridiplantae > Streptophyta > Magnoliopsida > Fabales > Fabaceae > Cicer > Cicer cuneatum. The sequence continues at coordinate 33,683,282 of JBBPBO010000004.1, read as the reverse complement.
AATACGACTTCAATCTATGATCTACTAATGCACAATTGCCATGTTCAAGAACTTCAAATCACTTAAAAGATACTCAATTGATAATTGCTATTGAGAATTGAAAAAACATAACCAAAAAATGAAGATGCGTACTAAGGTAAGGATGAAACGAAGGTACAGTTGACGAAAATGTGTAATATCATACCACAATTCTGTGTTCAGTTGAGTGTTTACGTGATAGAGTATCTCCTAGAAGTAGATTCACCAATTTAGGGTTCCGATCTTCAATTTAAGGTTAAGAAGAAATACTATTCATGATGGAAGAGGAAAATCAAATTTGCAGTGAAGAAGAGAAAAATCAAATTTGTAGTGAAGAAGAGGAAATCGATTTTGTAGCGAAGAAGAGGAAATCTATTTTTTATATACTATGTTGTGAAGAAGAGGAAACCGAGAGAAAGAAATGTCACAATTTAGTGAAAAGGTGAGTTGTAGCTATTTCACTTTGATTTACACTCTGTGAGAGTAACTAATACTTTAATTTGTATATCAAGAAAGAGTATACAAATTATTTGTGTTATATTTGTATAAAGAGGAAAGGTGAATTGTAGCTAAAACTAATATTTAGTGACAAACAAGAAGGGAATCAGAAATTTAGAGTGTCACAATAGGTCATTAGAATTTTTTTTATATGAATATTTGGATAAATAACTTAGAAATTTTTTAAAGTTAAATTCATATATTGATATTAAATGAGAATAGGTGACACTCTCTATTCTCTGTAGCTAAAAGTAACTATAGTGACAAATAAGAAGATCTCACTAAAAATTAAGTATCATAATAGATCTCTTTTTTTGTAGTAGATCTTAATTCTCAATGTATGAGTAACCTATAGTGTAGGATTCAAATGTGACACGTTAACATGAACTAAAGTTAAATATTAGATTAAATACTATATATATATATAGAAGATAGTTCATGTACCTAATGTCTTGGTATCTAAATTATTATAATTTTATTATTACTAACTTCGTACTTTTTATTTATAAACACTTATTATTTTTGTCTACATATATTATAAAAAAAAACAGTAAAGTTAATTTTTTTTAATAACTAAACTTTATATTACCAATCCACCAATAGTATAAGAAATGCTGCAGAAGGGGTAAACAATTACACTTTGCAGAAAAAACCCTCTAGCAACAGAGAGTATCAACAGCCTAAACAAATCAATGGTTGTAAACTCCATTGATTGGAGCCATAACTAAAACATTTCAAATTACAGTTAAACCTAAACCAAACTAAATACTTCACACTTTCAACGATAGAAATAATATTTACATATGATGGAACACTCTATGATTTCTATTTTTTCAAATAGACAAAATCACAACCAACCAAATACAATAGATCTTCTTTTGTTTAATCCTACTACAATGAACCAAACCTGAAAATTTATTAGTGTGATAAAGCAGTGTATTTGATAAAACACCAATAATACCAAACCAATAAAGAATCCTTGACCACACCTAAGTAAAGAATGAGCTACAAAAATAAGTAATTTATATTTTCCTCAAAGCCACATTCATCGATACACAGTACATTATCAAATGTGCTAACACTCCTTAATGCCATATTATCCTTTGAAGGAATTCAATTATTAAACAAACGCCAAGCAAAAACATCAATTTTCAATGAAACAAACGAATTCCAAATAATATTTGAAAAATGAGACTCACTATTATCATATGTTTAAGCTAAAAGAAAATATGTCTATCCACCATTCCTCTAAAGTGAAGACCATTTATCATTCTTATCTTCCTACAATACAAAGTTAGTCAAACAATCCCTACACTCCAATACTAACTCTTCTTCCCAACCAAACAACCTTCTATGCGACATCCAACTATCTAATCCACCCATAGCCATCTCCTCCATTGACACATCTTTATTAATCTCTAAACTAAACAAATGCAGATAAACATCCTTTAAGATCCCTCTATCTGACCAAAGATCGGGTCAAAAACTAGCGTTCCTTCCATTACCTACAATTTTAAATAAAATTGTCCTTAAACCAATTGCCCATAAAAACTCCTAAACCATCAGTAATTTCATGCAAGTCATACCACCACGCAGACCCCTTACCCTTTTTGAAAGCTGGATAACCTCCCAACCCACCATATGTATTAAACAACACCTAACCCACAAGCTCTCTCTATCATTTTTCAACCTTCACAAAGTACTTACCCAACAAAGCTATGGTAAATAATTATAACATTCTTAAACTCAACCCTCCTTTATCCTTAGGTAGACAAATTTTATCCCATTTCATTCAATGAATTTTTCAAGCATCCTCGTTCCCACCCCACAAAAAGATTTAAACAAAGGTTCATATTTAAGGAGCATTAGTCGACCACCCAAAGACAAATTATGACTCTTTCAAATAAAGAGCCTCTGATGAACTCTATCAATCACCACATTCTAAATACTCAACCTTCTAGGTCGATTCCTAAATGGTAAACCCAAAAATTTGATCGTAGTATTATCAATCTTGCAGTGGAGAACATCTGCTACAATCAATCAACCAGTTTGGCGGCATTTCACACCTACAAGTAAGATCTTATGGAATTCATAGTTAGACCCGAAACTAGATGGAACAAAATAAGGATGGATTTTATGGTTTTAATATTCAAGCATCTTTCTTTAGCCAAAATAAGAGTGTCATCTGCAAATTGTAAATGAGATACCCTAAACTCTGAATTAGCTCCAATCTTCGCTCCTTTAAATAAGTTCGTAAACACAGTAGAATTGACCATAGCATTTAACCCTTCAACTGCCACCAGAAATAAAAACGAAGGCAAAGGATCAACTTGCCTAATGTAACGTCCAAAAAACAAACGACTAAAAATAATTAGAATTTCAAATTTTAAAACATTATAATTTATAGATTATTATGATTATATTATGATTATTATTATTATTATTATTATTAATACTCATATTGTTATGAATAACCAATTTGCTTAAAATAAGATAACGTTAGTAAGTTGTTTTGTTTGTTAGAGACTTACAAGATAATATTGAAAAATTTGTTTTGTTTGTTAAAAGTTTATCTGAAATAGATAATAACAAAAAAAAGTATTATAACAATCTTTTGTTATCTAATTATATATTTTTAAGGAGTCAAACAAAACCAAACAAATAACCAATCTTAAATGAATTCAATATGTACAAATTTTATTTGTAACAACCAAGAGTTTAGTGGAGCAAATATAGGATACCTAGTCAAATTATCTTATAAATATTTAAATATAAATAGATACAAAGAATAAAAATATTGAATTAAAAACTCAATATAGAAAATTATACCAAAATAAAGAGGAGTAAAAGTACCATAGTGGTTGCAATAGCAACAAATAGCGATTAACATATAAATAATTTTTTTATCAAAGAACGCTTCAAGAGGTGAGTAATCACACCCGTTAAACTATCATGGTACATTTATTTTGAGAATTTGGGATGGAAAAAGAGTTAGATATTTTGAATGGTATTTTCTTATAAAAATATATTTTTTCGAAAACCTAACTCTATTAAAATTGAGATTTTATGAACTACGATAATAGATTATGAATTGATTGATTTATTTACTACATTGTTTGTTGAATTACTATTTTTTTTATGATTGTTTGAATATGCATTTTAAAAAAAAGTATTTTATTATGTCTTATGTTGTTGTTATATATTCAAATGAAATGTATATTGTAAATATGATTTTATGAAGATGATTGTTAGATAAATGAATTATTTTTATTGTATGTGTATGAGATGAGCTTATGCTCCATATGGATGAGTCTTATATCCCACAGTTATTTATCCAGATGAGCTATGTGCTTCATATAGAGGGGTCTTGTACTCCATATATAGATGAGTTTTAAACTCCACATGAGATGAATTTTAAACTCCACACGAATGAGTCTTGTATCTCACATATAGATGAGTTTTAAAACTCCACATGAGATGAGTTTTAAACTCCACACGAATGGGTCTTGTACCCCACACTAGATGAGCTGGTGCTCCACATGATGAGATAATACTCAGTTCGCGGAAGTAGTATATCTCCATATAACGATGAGACATCATTGAATTGATTGATTTAGTTTTTGCAAAATAAATGTGTCTATTGGATTTATTTGAATAATATAGATGTGAATTATCGTTAATTTAATTGGATGGAAAAATCTTAATGTGAATTATCGTTGATTATTATAGATGTGAATTATCGTGAATCATCGTTAATTTGATTGGATTTTTATTAATTATTGGAAGTAATTGTTTTTTATAGAAAAATCTTAGTTATATCATGTATATTTATAAACAATATTTTTGGAAGAACATGGGTGCCATGATCATTTTTTCCGGTTACCAAACCGGCTAAAAACAATACTTGTTTTAAAATTGTGTGTACTATTCACTGGGCTTTAGTATTTCATTAAAGTGTTGTTTTTAGAAACTGAGACCGTCTGGGACATGGGGAGTTGAGAAGTCCTACCTCCTTTAAGTAGATTAATTTCCTTATATTAGGTTAGTAGATCAAGAATAAGTAGATATAGTGTCTACATTGTTTTTTATTTCGGGATTAGTTATTAAATGCCAAATTTTGAATATTTTGATCATTAAAGATTTTCCGTTGTAAGGATTTATTTTAAAGAATTCATAACATTATTTGTTTTGGATAATTCATTATTTATTATAGTACCTTACTCTCTTACATAACAAGAAAACTTTTTGTTATTACCTTAATTGTTATACCCATGTAACTAGGCGTTACATTTTGATATTAGAGCCAGGTTGAACATAGATCGGGCTGTGTTGTGGGTTTACCTTACTTTATTTTTATTTAAAAAAAATCAAACTTGGGCTTATAGGATTGCTCATTATAGTCATAAATTTTGTATGCTATTATGTTGGATATTGGACCCGGCCAACCTAGTGTTTGATTGGTGGTGTACATATGGGTAACAAGAGTGGGATGAATGACACACTTGTTGAGGCTCTCGACTCGATAGCTGCAACCATAAAGAATAGACAGAGTCTCTCTGTCATTTGAGAGGACCAAATGTCAAATTGATAATAGTCGTAGACCCTCAATATGTTGGACTTTCTGAATTTTGAAAGAACAATCCACCACCTTTTCGAGGTAGTTCCAATCCTATCGAGGCATAAGAGTGGTTGTTGAAGTTAGAGAAGATTTTTAGAATCGTGCATTGTGTTGACACTAAAGAAGTGGACATCGCCGTTTATATGTCAGAGTCTGATGTTGAGCATTGGTGGAATTGTACTAGAGGAGGTCTGCTAAGAAAAACGAGTTTCTTTTACTTGGCATAGGTTTAAAGAGTTATTTCTATAAAAATATATTCCCCACAATGTTCGTATTTAGAAGGAAACAAAGTATCTTCATATTCTTCATGGAGACATGTCATTTGTAGAGTATGTCATCAAATTTTGATGCTATATCAAGATACTCTTGCTATCTTAGGGACAATCCTTAAGACGAGTGAAAGACAATCAAATTTGAGTAAGGACTTAAGCCTGAGCTACAAAGCCTTAATTGAAATTCTAAGGATCTGTGACTACCTCACCTTGGTAAACAAGTCTAGGGTGGTTGAGAAAAAGATTCAAGCATTGGAAGATGAGAAACCGAAGGAGAAGTTTATCTCTGGTGGAAAGAAATTCTACAGGAAAGACAATAAATTTCATAAGAATCTACACCCGTTTCCCACAACTTCAAAGGAAAAGTAAAGACAAGCTTCAACTAGTAAGAGTAAGAGAAGTAAAAAAAATGTGGATTCAATCATGGAGATCAATCGTGTCCTGCGACACAAATTACATGTCTTAAATGTGGAAAGGTTGGGCATTTTGCTAGATGTTGCAAGAGTGGGAGACAATCCTAACTTATGACTATTGATTCATCTTTGTTTTGTGTCTGCTTTAGCTTGTCGTAAGTATTTAGTTGAGCGAGGTCAAGGATACATGGTTTTATTTTCTTCAAAGGTAGAGGTTGAGGATAATTAAACTTTAATGATGTCTGTAATTTGTGAGTTTCCTGATGTGTTTCCTAAAGATGTCTCTAGCTTACCCTTAATAGAGAATTATAATTTTCCAATGATTTGGCATGAGGGTGTGGTCCAATGTCAATAGCCCCTTATAGGATGTCAACACTAGAGTTGGATGAACTCAAGAAACAATTGGATTATTTATTAGGAACACGATTCATTAGGCTTAGTGTGTCAGCATGGGAAGCACCGATACTTTTAGTGAAAAAGAAAGACAGGAGTATGAGGTTGTGTGTAGATTATAGAAAATTGAATCAAGTTACCATCAATAATTAATATCCCTTGTCTAGGATAGATGACCTCTTAGATCAATTGAAAGGAGTTTTGGTATTTTCTAAAATTGACTTGAGGTCTGGGTACCATCAAATTAGGGTCAAAAGTGCAGATATCCCTAAGACAATTTTTAGGACATGATACAAACACCATGTGTATGTGGTTATGCCTTATGGTGTTACCAATGCCCTTGCTATTTTTATGGATTATATGAATCGAATTTGTAGACCTTTTTTAGATAAATTTGTGGTGGTGTTCATCGATGATATTCTAATTTACTCTAATAGCTTAGGTGAGCATGAGAAACACGTGAGGATAGCATTGCAAGTTTTGAGAGATAATAAATTGTATGCAAAACTTGAGAAATGCAAATTCTGGCTTGATGAGAAGAGGTTTTAGGACATACCATATCTAGTAAATGAGTAATAGTTGACTCTAGTAAGGTAGATGCAAATTAAGTTGGCCCCAACCTAAATAAGTGACTAAAGTAAGAAGTTTCCTAGGATTGGGGGTTACTATAGGAAATTTATAGAGAGGTTTTCTAGTCTTACCTTTCACCAAGTTGACTAGAAAAGAGAAAACTTTTGTGTAGGACCAAGAGTGCGAGGATAATTTCCAAAAGTGTAACACACCGAGTTTTAAGTAGCGCGAGTGTATTTTTTTTCAATCAATAAAAGAATTTCGACTTAATTCAAAAGAATTTTAAACAATTAAAATTTAATATGAATTAAACATTCAAAAATAGTATTGTGTTGTAATTCAAAATACAAAAGTGATTAAACAACCACATCATAATTATAACCAAGTAATTTAATTTTTGGAAATTGATCTTCAAAATATACCAAAATAAAAATACATCAAAAACTGTATCCTGGACCCACCAAAACATTATCAGAGTGCGGAATAGATGTACAATTATCTCAAAATAAATAAATATAGCCATTAACAGTAGGCCCTATACAAAAAGTCTAGTCTGATCTGATCATGCACTAAAACTACAATAGCACGGTTTCCACCGCATCCTCTACAAGTCTCGTCTTCACTCTAGCTGTCCGTCCCTCTGCGCTGTCCACAAATACTCCGTACATGAAGATCAACGAAAAATAACAGCGTCTCCGTCGTTAGTGTATCCGTCGGTGGCACGGGTTTGGGTATCATCTGAGGGCAAAGCCCAATTTCCACAATATTGTAAAGGGTCACCAACCGAAATTAACAATTACCACATAATAGTAATGTCAAAGATAACAATTATATTCATGGCATATTTCAATGCTATAACAACAATGATAAATACGTATGCTCATTTACTAAAATGGATAACATCTACATCTTTGCAAAACAACCAGTTTACATATAAATTAGGTTGCAAGTACAAATACGATTAACAATCACAACAACTTATTTGGCACTTAGAATTTATAAAATACTTACACACTTCAATTTCCATTCATCAATTCATATCATATCATGACTGACATGTCAACCATCCCAATGCAATATGTATATGTCAATGTACTCAACTCTTGGAATTACCAAGGTGCAGTCTCTCACGGACCAGCACACGTGCAGTCTCTCATGGACCAGCAGGATTTACAGATAGAATGGAGCGTCTAATACATGCGGAACCACTTCGTAGCCCGGATAGAATGGACCGTCTAATACACTTGGAACCACTCTGAACCCGGATAGAATAGACTGTCTAATACTTGCATAACTACTCTATAACCCATCACGGTCACTACAAAGTTAGCAGCAGATAAAAATAAAAATAAAAACTCACAGATTTTATACTGGTTCACCGTTAACGAGGCTACGTCCAGTCCCTTCGCCTTGAAGGATTTCACTAATTCAATCTTGAATTACAACCTTGCTACTGACCCTCCAAGTCAGTCTTCTCAAATAGTCTAACAATCCTAGACTTCTTTGAGGAAAAACAACTCCTGTTCTTCAGCCAATCTGACACCCCAGATTGTAGAAGAATTCACAACACTATGAATCTAATTGCTAAGTACCTTGCTACCCTTTCTGAATCCCTCAGTTTGTAGACTCTACTTCAACAACTTAGATACAACCCTATCTTATTGCCAAGTAACCTGCTACCTCTACTGACTCCCTCAAATTGTAGACTCTACTTCAACAACTTAGATTTGCCACAATGGAAAGAAAATAACCGAGTACTTGCTTCTTGAAAGCTGAAACTCACAATTGACTTATATGAAAATTTGAGAGTGGTTGCTTTGGAAATGTATGACTCTTTTGTGATTTTCGATGCTAAGTATTCTGCCTTGAGCCTCCTTTTGTAGATGCAGATTTAGGCCTCTTCCAATGCTTAAATTCGAGCTGAATCTTGCTGGATTCTCTGCAAAAATAACTTGACCAATTGGGCTTTATTTAAATAAAAAACATATCTTCAGATTTCCTTTCAAAATAACTGGCCAATTAAATCCTTTCATTGCTTCCCGCCACAGCTCCTGATTTCCATGCTACTCCACTTTAATTTATAACAAATCTTTTATAATACTTTGATAAAAATATCATGAGATCTTCACCATTAATTCCCATGATCAAATCTGCACCATTGGATCTTCATGTGATAGTCCACATATGGACCAGCCTTTTTGATATTCTGTAATCCTCTGATTTCGGCCATTCCTGGACCACACTCCCTGACCCTTTGATCTTCTGATTTCGGCAAGCCTGGATGCGCGGCTGATATGCTGAAATCTTATGGACTCGGCCATTTCTGGACTTGCACATCATCTTCCTCTGATTTCGGCCACCACTGGGCCATGGTCTGATTTTCTGATATGGACCATCACTGGACTTAAAAAATTATTTCTGAACTATTGATCTGGAAGTTTTTACTCTGATCTGGACAGATTCTGGATTTTGGTCTGGAACAAACTGAAATTAACTTGAACAAAAAATATTTCAGTCTGGACATTTTACCTTAAATTTTGGACCAGGTCTGGATTGATTCTGGAACTCATTTCTTTTGGTCTGGACTTAGTTCCATTCCCTGAATCATGCTATCTTATGGTTTGGGCCAAATCTGAATTGATCCTCTTGTTTTGGACTCATAAACATACCTTCTGGTCAAGTCTGGAACAAGTCTGGAACAAGTAATTTTTCACTGCCATGCCATGTTCTGGTCACAATAACTTCTGGAATAAAATTGATATTTGATTCCTGTTTGTCTGGAACAACTCTCCTTTTGGCAGGCTTTCCAATGATATGATCCATGTTTCCTCCTGATTTTTCTTCATTCTGATCTGGGCCAGCAAAGATATCTTCTGGTGATATTTTTGACATTCCTGGATATCTTCTGGTCAATCCAGAATTCATTTTTCTGGAATCCTTTGATCTCTGCTTCTGTTTCCTTCAGTTTCTGGGGCATTTAACTTAATAATTCAAAGTACAAAATAAGTTTACATAGAGTACATTTGTAAGCATCAAAATCCTAAGTACTTAGAACCAACTTGGTTCCAACATTAAATCCTCGCACGGATAGAATGGACCGTCTAATACACGCGGAACCACTCTGTAGCCCGGATAGAATGGACTGTCTAATACACGCGGAACCACTCTGAAACCCGGATAGAATATACCGTCTAATACACGCGGAACTATTCTATAACCCGTCACGGTTACTACTTATATTCGCGGCCCATCACGGTCACTGCATCAACTCTGTGGCCCATCGCGGTGACCACCTGACTATGCAATGCATGAACATGCTATGTTTTCTCTTCACTGAAAACAGAATGCAATGCCATCTGAAACCCATAACGTCCACAACAAAACATTAATGATTTTTACTCATCAACACCATAACAAAAGCATCATCAATAACAGCAACCAAAAGCAGCAACAACAACTCTCAACATATATTATCTCAACAACATGTGTTTTACTCATTCACAAACCACATGCAAGGCAGATTTCAGGATCAACACAACCCCAAAACATCATCAATACATCAACCATGGCAGCAACCAAACAGAACAACAACAAAATAGACACCACAAGTAGTTTACTCATTCATAACAACATGCAAGGGTCGTTTCATTTTCAGAAAATAACATCGCATACAATAATCCATCACACATGCATTTACAGCCCTAAATGCAATCTAGAAAGTTGGAAGGAGCCCTTTACCTTTGTTACGTTTTCTTGCTTGTTCTCGTTGCCGCGACTAATACCGGCGAAACTCCCGTTCGCGTCGTCGCTACCAAAGTTGGTTCTCTAACACCGTAACGATGAGAGGAATAATTTTCCTTCTTGACACTTTCTTATTCGAGGTTTGGATTTCCAGCTAATTTGAGTTTTGAGTATCCCTTCTCACTACCAACACAAACAGAACTGAACAGAGAAAGAAGAAGAAAGCAGCTCGGGTAGGTGAGGGAAAGGAAAGAAACTGTTTTCTCTTTCTTTCTGATTCTGATTTTCTGTTTTTCCCTTTTGTTTTTCCTTGCTTCTCACATGCAAACATATATACAGACACATACTCTTGCCACCTCATATATATACAGACACATACTCTTGCCACCTCATATATATATATATATATATAATAATTTAACTTGACCGTCAAGTAACTAATTACTCCTGTCGCAATTACGTCGACAAATAAAATCTTAATTAACTGCTCGATATTTAATTACTCGTAATTAAATTAAATAATCCTTATTCCAATAATTTTACTCAATCTCAAAAATATTTATATATATATATAAATATACATATATCAAATATTTTACAAATATCCCAAAATATACTTGAAATTAAATCCATAATTTCATTTTAAAATTAAGGGTCTTACATGACTACCCCCTTTAAATTAGTTTCGTTCTCGAAACTACGTGTCGATAAAAAATTCCGGATGTTGCTCCCTCATCTTACTCTCAAGTTCCCAAGTCGCATCTCCAGTAGTTGGATTCCAAATCACTTTAACTAGTGGGACCTCCTTATTCCTCAACTATTTAATCTTCCTGTCCTCAATTCTTACAGGTAATACTTCAAATGACAGGTTATCCTTCAGTTGAATTGTGTCTGGTTCAATCACATGTGACGGATCCGAAATATATTTCCTTAACTGCAATACGTGAAATACGTCATGGATATTGGACAGTATGGGAGGTAAAGCAATCCAATAAGCCACTAGTCCAATTCGTGCAGTAATCTGGTATGGTCCATTAAATTTCGGAGTCAATTTCATTGATTTGATAGCTCTGCCAACTCCAGTTGTAGGCGTGACCCTTAGAAATACATGATCACCCAGCTCGAATTCCAAAGGTCTGCGACGCTTGTCCGCATAACTCTTCTGACGATCATGTAAAATCTTCATGTTCTCTTGTATCCTCTTGACTTTCTCTGTAGTCTGTTCCACCATCTCAGGTCCTACAATCATACTTTCTTCGTCCTTATACCAGCATAAAGGCGTATGACAATTGCGTCCATAAAAAGCCTCATACGGTGCCATTCCAATACTTGCGTGAAAACTATTGTTGTAGGTAAACTCAATCAATGGAAATACATCATCCCAACTCCCTCTATCATCCAATACACATGCTCTCAATAGATCTTCCAAGGTCTGATTTGTTCTCTCGATTTTCCCGTTTGTTTGCGGATGGTAAGTTGAACTCAATTTCAGTTTCGTTCCCAACGCTTCATGCAACGCTCCCCAAAAGTGAGATGTGAACTTTGGATCACGGTCCGATACGATACTCGATGGTACTCCGTGTAATCTCACTATCTCAGCAATGTAGATCTCCGTCAGCTTATCTACCTTAGAGGTGGTCTTTATTGGTAAGAAATGTGCAGATTTAGTCAATCAATCCACTATTACCCAAATCGAATCATTCTTTCTCCTTGTCTTGGGAAATCCGATTATAAAATCCAAAGAAACGCTATCCCACTTCCATTCTGATATATCCAAAGGTTGCAACATTCCAGCAGGTCGCTGATGTTCCACTTTCGCTTTCTGACAAGTTAAACAAAACGATACATACTACGCTACATGCCTCATCATTCCTGGCCACCAGTAATTCTATCTTAAGTCCTGGTACATCTTTGTCGCTCTAGGATGAATACTCAATTTGCTATTATGAGCTTCTTCCAAAATTGTTCTCGTCGTATCTGCAACGGCTGGTACACAAATCCTCCCATTACATCTCAAAATATTATCTGGTCCAATCTTGAACTCAGTTGTCTTTCCTTGCACTATTAGGTTCCTCTTCTCTTGGATTAATGCATCATCTTGAGAATTCACAATATCCTCGAGTAAACCACTTGAAATTTTTATCATTCCACATTTTAAAATTTTGGGTGCAAACTCTACGTCCAAGTGTAGATCTCTAAATGCTTCCCACAACTCTTGTTGTCTAGCCATTATCATTGAAGATACTGACAGACTTCTCCTACTAAATGCATTAGGCACCATGTTGGCTTTCCCTGGGTGGTACCGCAATGAAAAATCAAAATCCTTGAGAGTCTCCATCCATCTCCTCTGGCGCATGTTCAATTCTTTCTGATCAAATAGATATTTCAAACTTTTATGGTCACAGAACACTGTGAACGTGCATCTGTATAAGTAGTGTCTCCAGATCTTTAATGCAAAAACTACCGCAGCAAGCTCTAAGTCATGAGTAGGATAGTTTCGTTCATGAGTTTTCAATTGCCTTGAGGCGTAGGCTACAACTTTCTTGTGTTTCATCAAAACACATCCCAAACCATGGTGAGATGCATCACAGTAAACCTCATATGGTTCCTCTGGTTGTGGTAAGACCAATACTAGTGATGTCGTCAGCTTTTCCTTAAGCAATTGAAAACTTTCCTCACACTTCTCTGTCCATGCAAAAAAGCTGATTCTTTCTAGTGAGTTGTGTCAAGGAAGCCACAATCTTAGCAAATCCTTCAATAAATCTCCTGTAGTATCCTGCCAGTTCGACAAAACTTCGTATGTCTGTGATAGTATGAGGCTGTTTCCAAGCAAGGATTTTCTTAATCTTTTCCAGATCCATAACGATTCCTTCTTTGGTTATCACATGTCCTATGAAGTTCACTTTTTCTAGCCAAAATTCGCACTTCGACAGATTGGCATACAATTGCTTCTCGCGTAAAACTTCAAGAACTTGGCACAAATGCTCTCCATGTTCCTCATCACTTCTTGAATAAATCAATATATCATCGATGAACACCACAACAAATTTATCTAGAAACGGGCTAAAGATTTTATTCATATAATTCATAAAAATTGTTGGTGCATTCGTAACTCCAAATGGCATAACGAGATATTCATAATGTCTGTAACGGGTTCTGAAAGTAGTCTTTTGAATATCTCCTTCTCTTATGCAAATCTGATGGTATCCTGACTTCAAATCGATCTTTGAAAACACAACGGCTCCTCTTAATTGGTCCATCAAATCATCGATATGTGGTAAAGGAGAACGATTCTTAATAGTTACCTTGTTAAGTTGCCTATAATCCACACATAAGCGCGGACTTCCATTCTTTTTCTTAACCAACAACTCCAGAGCTCCTCATGGCGACACACTTGGTCTGAAAAATCCTTTCTCCAGCAAACCTTCGATTTGACGCTTAAGCTCGCTTAATTCCAATGGCGACATCCGATATGGCGTAAATTGAAATAGGTCTAGTTCTTGGGTGTAAATCAATGAAGAACTCCACCTCTCTTACTGGGGGTAATCCTAGAATTTCTGTTGGAAATAAGTCCGGGTATTCCTTGACAAGCACCACATCTTCTATGCTCACGTCTATCTTTTCCCCCACGTTACCCAATGATAGAAACTCTTGAGTTCCTTCTCTCAGCGACACTTCGAGTTTATAAGCAGCCAAATACCGAACGACTCCAGGTTCGGGAAATAGAACTAATTTGCGAGCACAATCCAAGACTACATAATTATACGACATCCAATCCATGCCGAGAATGATCTCGAGTGATTGTAGGGGTAAACATATTAAATTAACCAAGAAATCTCTATTTTGAATAGTTACAGGACAGCGTAAACATGCAGAATTTACGGTCAAAGTCTTAGCAGGTGTGGAAACAACCAAATCAAAAGGCAAGAAAGACATAGATAGCTTCAAACGATTCACACATTCCATAGCAATGAAGGAATGGGTTGCCCCTAAATCAAAAAGTGCAGTTAGTGTGTTACCTGCAATCTCGCAATCTCGTTGGATCAAATTGTGGGATTGATTCCCGGCTTCAGCACCCATGTGATAACGCGTCCCGTCGCAGTAGGACGAGTAGCCCTAGTTGCGTTCACTGTTGGTTCCACCTTCAGAGCCTTGCAATCCCTTGCAAAATGTCATGGCTTCTGGAAATTGTAGCATGAAGGACTCATAGTGGTACAAGTAGTAGCATAATGTCCCTCTTTCCCGCATCGAAAACATTGGACCCCTTGTCCCAGTTGTCGTCCAAAATTCTAGTTCCCCGGGCGATTCTGGCCCCTGTTGTTGTTCTGTGGCCAATTATATGGCTTAGCAACCTGCTTCCCTTTATTGTTCTGATAGTTCATCCTGCTAGGCCCTCATGAATTAAAGTCCCCTCCTCGGTTGGCCCTCCTATGCTTCATATCTTCAACCTCTCTACACTTCTCCACTAAGGCTTGGAAAGGTTGAATTCCCAATGGTAAGACCGAGTCTTGAATCTCATACTTCAGTCCATTTTGGAAACGATGACACATAAATTGTTCATCCACCTCTTCACGGAAAAATCTGAATTCCTTGGCAAGGACTCAAACTTAGTAGCATACTCACCCACCGTCATGTTTCCTTGGTGCAATTTAAGAAAATCATCACCCAACTTTGTCCTAGTGCTCATCGGGAAGTATTTGTCCAAAAACTTCTTTTTGAACAATCATCAAGTAGAAATCTCTCACCACTTAGAATAATCCCAAAAATATAACTCAAGAGCATCATCACTTCAGCACATCACAACTATACACGACTTGACACTCTAACTACTTGCTCCTATGCATGATCAGATAACGACTCCCACTCAACAATCTAACCAGAGCTCTACCCAAAAGTCTAACCAAAGCATAACTAAAACATTAACCAAATGCTCTAATACCACAATTGTAACACCCCGAGTTTTAAGCAGCGCGAGTGTATTTTTTTCAATCAATAAAAGAATTTCGACTTAATTCAAAAGAATTAAAAATAATTAAAATTTAATATGAATTAAACATTCAATAATAGTATTGCATTGTAATTCAAAATACAAAAGTGATTAAACAACCACATCATAATTATAACCAAGTAATTTAATTTTGGGAAATTGATCTTCAAAATATACCCAAATAAAAATACATCAAAAACTGTAACCTGGACCCACCATAACAATATCAGAGTGCCGAAAAGATATACAATTATCCCAAAATAAATAAATACAGCCATTAACACTAGGCCCTATACAAAAAGTCTAGTCTGATCTAATCATGCACTAAAACTACAGTATCATGGTTTCCACCACATCCTCTACAAGTCTTGTCTTCACTCCAATTGTCCGTCCCTCTACGCTGTCCACAAATACTCCGTACATGAAGATCAAGGAAAACTATCAGCGTCTCTGTCGTTAGTGTATCCGTCGGTGGCACGGGTTTGGGTATCATCTAAGGGCAAAGCCCAATTTCCACAATATTGTAAAGGGTCACCAACCGAAATTAACAATTACCACATAACAATTATGTCAAAGATAACAATTATATTCATGGCATATTTCAATGCTATAACAACAATGATAAATACGTATGCTCACTTACTAAAATGGATAACATCTACATCTTTGCAAAACAACCAGTTTACATATAAATCAGGTTGCAAGTACAAACACGATTAATAATCACAACAACTTATTTGACACTTAGAATTCATAAAATACTTGCACACTTCAATTTTCACTCATCAATTCATATCAAATCATGACTCACAGGTCAACCATCCCAATGCAATATGTATATGTCAAATATACTCAACTCTTGGAATTACCAAGGTGTAGTATCTCACGGACCAGAACACGTGTAGTCTCTCACGGACCAGCACGATTTATGTGTTCGATCAGAAAGAATTGAACATGCGTTAGAGGAGATGGCTGGAGACTCTCAAGGATTTTGATTTTTCATTGCAGTACCATCCTAGGAAAGCCAATGTGGTGGCTGATGCATTGAGTAGGAAAAGTGTGTCAGTATCTTCAATGATAATGGCCAGACAACAAGAGTGGTGGGAAGCATTTAGAGATCTACACTTGGACGTAGAGTTTGCACCAGGAATTTTAAAGTGTGGAATGATAAAAATTTCGAGTGGACTACTTGAGGAGATTACGAACTTACAAAATGACGCATTAATCCAAGAAAAGAGAAACCTTATAGTGCAAGAAAAGACAACTGAGTTCAGGATTGGACCAGATAATATTCTGAGATGTAATGGAAGAATTTGTGTACTGGCAGTGGCAGATATGAGAAGAACGATTTTGGAGGAGGCTCATAAGAGCAAATTAAGTATTCACCCTGGAGCGACCAAGATGTACTAGGACTTAAGACAGAATTACTGGTGGCCAGGAATGAAGAGGGACGTAGCGGAGTATGTATCGGCTTGTTTAACTTGTCAGAAAGCGAAAGTGGAACATCAACGACCTGCTGGAATGTTGCAACCTTTGAATATACCGGAATGGAAGTGGAAGCATTTCCATGGATTTTATAACCGGATTGCCCAAGACAAGGAAAAAGAATGATTCGATTTGGGTAATAGTGGATCGATTGACAAAATTCGCACATTTCTTGCCGGTAAAGACCACTTATAAGGTAGATAAGCTGACGGAGATCTACATTGCCGAGATTGTGAGATTACACGGAGTTCCATCGAGTATTGTATTGGACCGTGATCCAAAGTTCACATCTCACTTTTGGGGACGAAATTGAAATTCAGTTCAGCTTACGATCCACAAACATATGGACAAACCGAGAGAACAAATCAGTCATTGGAAGATCTATTGAGAGCATGTGTGTTGGATGATAGAGGAAACTGGGATGAGGTATTGCCATTGATTCAGTTTACTTACAACAATAGTTTTCACGCAATTATTGGAATGGCACCCTATGAGGCTTTGTATGGACGCAAGTGTCAGACGCCTTTATGCTAGTATAAGGACGATGAAAGTCTGATTGTTGGACCTGAGATGGTGCAACAGACTACAGAGAAGGTCAAGAGGATACAAGAGAAAATGAAGATTTCACAGGATCGTCAGAAGAGTTATGCGGACAAGCGTCGCAGACCTTTAGAATTCGAACAGGGTGATCATGTATTTCTATGGATCACGCCTACAACTGGAGTTGATATAGCTATCAAATGAAGAAAGTTGACTTTGAAATTTATTGGACCATACCAGATTACTGCACGAATTGGACCAGTGGCTTATCGGATTGCTTTACCTCTAATACTATCCAATATTCACGACGTATTTCACGTGTCGCAGTTAAGAAAATACATTTCGGATCCGTCACATGTGATCGAACCAGACACAATTCAACTGAAGGATAACCTATCATTCGAAGTGTTACTTGTAAGAATTGAGAACAGGAAGATTAAACAGTTGAGGAACAAGGAAGTCCCACTAGTCAAAGTGATTTGGAATCCGACTACTAGAGACGCGACTTGGGAACTAGAGAGTAAGATGAGGGAACAATATCCTCAGTTGTTTACCAACATGTAGTTTTGAGGACGAAACTAATTTAAGGGGGGGTAGTAATGTAAGACCCTTAAATTTAAAATTAAATTATGGATTTAATATTAAATTTATTTTGGGAATATTTGTAAAATATTTAATATATGTATTTTGCAGGTTGAATTAAAATTATTGGATGAAGGATAAATTAAATTTAATTACGAGTAATTAACTATCGGGCAGTTAATTAATATGTTATCTGTTAAATACGACGAGAGTGGTTAAGTACCTGATTATCAAGCAATATTATAATATTATTGTTGGGTGAGGTGGCACATATATATGCCTACATATATATGAGTGAGAAGCAAGAGCAAAGGCAGAAAACACATTTCCCTCCTTCCTTACTGCATGCGACAAAACCCTTATTTCTCTTCTCTTTCTGTTTTCTATGTTAATGGTAACCAAAGAGTTGCTCAAAAGTCAAATTACTTGGAAATCCAAGCACCAAACCAGAAAGTGTCCAGTACGAAAGTTGTTCCTCTCATCGTTACGGAGCTTTCGGGAGTTTCACCGACTTTTTTCGCAGTAGCGTAAACGAGCGCAGGAAATGTAACAGAGGTAAGGAGCACCTTCCACTTTCTAGATTGCATTTAGGGCTATAAATGCATGTTGTTGTGGCATTGATGATGTTTTCGTTGTTGTTTTTAAGTGAATCTGTTTTGAATGTCGTTATAACTGATTAAAATACATGCTGTTGATGTTTTGATGATCTGTGATGTTTGTTGTTTTGGCTGATACATCAATGTTGTTTTGTTTGTGTGGGAATACTGGAAAATGCTTTGCATGTTGTTTTGGGGATGATCCAAATGCATGAGTTGGTTTGTGCTGTTCTGTTTTGTGAGGGTAAGGTTTTTACTGGTGTTGTCTTGTTGCTGAGCTGAGGATGTTGATATGGTTTTATTGTGGTGAATAAAATCGTTTTCATTATGTAGTTGACTTTCTATTTTGGTGGTTAAAGAAAACTGTGAGGTTATTCTGGTGTTGGTGATTATGTTTTCTGCTGTGTTATGATCATTCTGGTGTTGATGGTGGTTTTTAAAAGAAAAAGATTTTTTTTTTAAAATGGGTGGAGGTGTTTCTGGAAAATCTGTTGTTGTTGTGTTGGTGAGAAATGTTCTGAGTTTTCTTTGGTTTCAAAAGAATGGTGATATTGTTTTGGTGTTGTGTTAGTTTTTCAAAGAAAAGAGTTTGAAAACATGTTGAAGTTTCTGGAAAATATCATTGTATTCGAAGGTGTATTCGAATACGACTTTGGTGTATTCGAATACACGCCTGTAAAACTTCTGTTTTATTCAAATTTTTGAGCTTGTATTCGAATACAACCCTCTGTATTCGAATACAGATGAGTGATTTTTGCTTCTGACTTAGCATCTATATTCGGCTACGACCTTGTCGTATTCGAATACAGGATTGCAATTTTTGCCACTGTATTCGCATCTATATTCGACTACGACACCCTCGTATTCGAATACAGATTGCTAATTTTTCATTGTTTTTAGCTTATGTATTCGAATACAAGGAAGCTGTATTCGAATACAGGTTAGTTTTTTCAGAAATTCCAGTTTTTAAACATTGGTTTATCAACTTAAAGAGTTAGGGAAACATTGGGAAGGCTTATGATAAATTAAAATGGAGTTTTTGAGATGGTTTGAGGTAGTGGTGGTGAAGTTCTTGAGATTCTTTGTTGAGGTGTGATAAATACTGATTTTTTACTGTTTTAGCTTATGTATTCGAATATAAGAAAGCTGTATTCGAATACAGATTAGTTTCTTTTCAAAAATTCCAGTTTTAACATTTGTTTATGAACTTAAAGAGTTGGGGAAACATTGGAAAAGCTTGTGATGAAGTAAAATAGAGTTTTTGAGAAGGTTTGAGGTGGTAATGATGAGATTCTTGAATTTTTTGTAGATGTGATGAAAATGAGATTGTTGAGATAGTTTGAGATGAATTGAGGTGGTAATGGAATGTCTAGATTTCAGATTGTGTTTCGCATACTTATTTTCAGTAAAGAGAAAACATTGCATGTCCATGCATTGCTTAGTCAAGTGGTGACCGCGATGGGCCACAAAGTTAATGCGGTAACCATGATGGTCCGCGAAGTTAAGTAGTAACCACCGTGATGGGCTACGGAATGGCCGCGTGTTCGTGGTGGTCCATTCTATCCGTGCGAGGATTTAACTTCTGTATGTTTTGGCCTGTGAGAGGCTAAAATACGTAAAATGTGCTGGTCTGTGAGCGACTGCACGTGTGCTGGTTTGTGAGCGACTGCACTGGTGTTGGTCTGTGAGCGACTGCACCTTGGTATACGTAAAACGTGCTGGTCTGTGAGCGACTGCACACGTGCTGGTATGTGAGCGACTGCACACGTGCTGGTCTGTGAGCGACTGCACACGTGCTGGTCTGTGAGCGACTGCACACGTGATGGTCTGTGAGAGACTGCACCATGGTCATGTTGGCCTGTTAGAGCCTAATATATATAAATCGTGTTGGTCCGTGAAAGACTGCACGTGTGCTGGTCTGTGAGCGACTGCACCTTGGTTATTCCAAGAAGTTGTGTACATTGGCATATACATATTGCATGGGGTGGTTGATTGTGAGTCATATTTCATTCTGAGTTGATGTGTGTAAGTACCTTATGAGATCTGAATTTCTAAAGAATTGTTGTGATTGTTGAATTGATATTTGTACTTACAACATAATTTTTATATTCATTTGGTTGCTATTTTGTAAAGGTACAAATGTCATGTATTTCCAAAAAAATGAGCATCCTTATTTATCATCATTGTTATATAATATGCCATGAGTGTATCTGTTTTATCAGAAATAATTGCTTTGTGGTAATTGTTAATTTCGGTCGGTGACCCTTTACTATTATTGTGGAAAATTGGGCTTTGCCCTCAGATGCCCCCCAAACCCGTACTACCAGTGGGTACCCAGACGACGAAAACGTCGCTAGATTTCCTTGACCGTCATTTGCGTACTGCTTGGGTATATGACCCCGTCTCAAACAGGGCGACTTACACGGGGAGATTGGCGAGGACTTGCAGGACCGACGGGGTAGTGGATTATGTAGAGCATACTCACGCGAGGATTGACTTTCCGCTACCTTCCAAATTGATATTGGAGGAGTACAGAGTTTTTGTGGACGCGGAGGATCCGACTAAAGGGGTTGAGACGGAGGCCACAGTGGGTGTGGTGACTCCTAACCCGGTAGCTGGAGGGGCTGTGCGTGAACCCGAGGCGGGAGAGAAGAATAAAGGACAGACGTGAGCAGCAGTTGACATTCCAGGTCCATCTAGGACATCAGATGATTGTTTTGAGATTCCGGCACCGCCGAAGAGACCTAGATCGTGGATAGATCTGACTTCGGAGGAGACTGGTCCTTCCCTGTATGATGAGGAGGAGGACATCACATCGAGGCGAGCTGCGGAGTCAGACGAGACTTGTATGGGATGCGGAGGGAATCCTTGTTACTGTAGCTTTAGTGCATGATCAGTTTAGACTTGTTGTATAGGGTTTTGAGTCTGGTGGATGTAATTATTTATTTTGGGAATTATTGTATATCTTTTCCGCTGATCTTTTCCGTACTATAATGTTGTTTAGTGGGTCGCAGGCCGGATGTTTTTTTTTGAGATGTTATGACACCGTCTTTTGGGATGTATTGTCTTTTATTAATACTGGAAGTATTAATTCCCAAAATTTTAATTTTCTTAGTTACAATTATGATGTAATTATTTAATTACGTTCATCAATTGAAACATGACGTATTATTTTATGAAATGATTTAATTTTATTTTCTTTTAATTCTTTTGAATTAATTTGAAAAATCTCTTATTGATTTGGTTGAAAAAAAATACACTCGCGCTGTGTTTTAAACTCGGGGTGTTACAATTTACAGATAGAATGGACCGTCTAATACACGCGGAACCACTCTGTAGCCCGAATAGAATGGACCGTCTAATACACGCGGAACCACTCTGAACCCGGATAGAATAGACCGTCTAATACACACGGAACTACTCTATAACCCATCACGGTCACTACATTTACGTGTATTAGCCTCTCACAGGCTAAATACATAGAAATAAATCCTCGCACGGATAGAATGGACCGTCTAATACACGCGAAACCACTCCGTAGCCAGGATAGAATGGACCGTCTAATACACGCGGAACTACTCAGAAACCCGGATAGAATAGACCTTCTAATATACGCGGAACTATTCTATAACCCATCACAGATACTACTTAACTTCGCGGCCCATCACGGTCACCGCATCAACTTTTGGCCCATCGCGGTCACCACCTGACTATGCAATGCATGAACATGCTATGTTTTCTCTTCACTGAAAATAGAATGCAATGCCATCTGAAACCCAGAACGTTCTCATCACAACATTAATGATTTTTACTCATCAACACCACAACAAAAGCATAATCAATAACAACAACCAAAAGCATCAACAACAACTCTCAACATACATTACCTCAACAATAGGCGTTTTACTCATTCACAAACCACATGCAAGGCAGATTTCAGGATCAACACAACACCAAAACATCATCAATACATCAACCACGGAAGAAACCAACAGAACAACAACATACAAACACCACAAGCAGTTTACTCATTCATAACAACATGCAAGGGCAGTTTCATTTTCAGAACAGAACATCGCATATAATCATCCATCACACATGCATTTACAGCCCTAAATGCAATCCAGAAAGTTGGAAGGAGCCCCTTACCTTCGTTACGTTTTCTTGGTTGTTTTCGTTGCCGCGACTAAAACCGGCGAAACTCCTGTTTGCTTCGTCGCTACCAAAGGTGGTTCTCTAACACCGTAACGATGAGAGGAATAACTTTCTTTCTTGACACTTTCTTATTCGAGGCTTGGATTTCCAAGTAATTTGAGTTTTGAGTATCCCTTCTCACTACCAACACAAACAGAACTGAACAGAGGAAGAAGAAGAAAGCAGCTCGGGTAGGAGAGGGAAGGGAAAGAAACTGTTTTCTCTTTCTTTCTGATTCTGATTTTCTGTTTTTCCCTTCTTTTTTTTTTCCTTGCTTCTCACATGCAAACATATATACATACACATACTCTTGCCACCTCATATATATATATAATAATTCAACTTGACCCTCAAGTAACTAATTACTGTCATCGCAATTACGTCGACAAATAAAATCTTAATTAATTGCCCGATATTTAATTACTCATAATTAAATTAAATAATCCTTCGTCCAATAATTTTACTCAATCTCAAAAATATTTATATATATATATATATAAAATATACATATATCAAATATTTTACAAATATCCCAAAATATACTTGAAATTAAATCCATAATTTCATTTTAAAATTAAGGGTCTTACAAAAAGCTTAAGGGAAGATTAATTTCAGCACGTGTTTTAGTTATACCAGATCCATCCATGAATTTTGTGGTTTATTGTGAAGCTTCTAAAAATGGTTTAGGATATGTTCTAACGGAAGAATGAAAAGTGGTAGCTTATGCAACTAGACAACTTAGGTCACACGAGATGAATTATCCAACCCATGATCTTGAATTAGCAGTTGCAGTCTTTCCTTTTTAGATTTGGAGGCATTACTTGTATGGAGCGAAATTTAAGGTTTTTAGTGATCATAAGAGACTTAAGTATTTGTTTGATCAAAAGGAATTAAATATGAGACAAAGAAGGTAGATGGAGTTTCTTAAGGACTACCATTTTGAGTTGAAATATCACCCTAAGAAAGCTAATGTAGTGGTTGAGGCTCTAAGTACAAAATCCTTTCATGTGGCTTGTATGATGGTGCAAGATACAAGCCTATTAGAGGAGTTTAGATATATGAATTTGGATGTGTCCCTTAATTCTTCAAGCTTGAATCTGAATAGGCTAGAAATTAGTAGTAACTTGATAGGGATAATAAAAATAGAATAACTCTTGGATAAAAAATTGCAATCTCTTGTGGACAAGCAGGATTATACATTATCTGTTGATGGTTTAGTGTTGTTTATGGATAAGATCGTTGTTCCTAAGGAGGGGTATCTTAGGGATAAGATTTTAGAGGAAGCTCATAAGAGTAAGTTAACAATACACCCATGAATAGCTAAAATGTATCAGGATTTGAGAAAAATGTACTACTGGCCACGAATGAAAAAGGATGTTCTTAGCTTTGTGTCTAAGTATTTAGTGTGTCAGAAGGTTAAAATTGAACACCAAAAGCCTTTAGGATTGTTGCAACCTTTAGAAATTCTTTAGTGGGAGAGGATATCTATGGATTTTGTGATGGGTTTGCCTAAGACGCGTTTGGGTTTTGATGCCATTTGGGTGATAGTTGATCGATTGACCAAATTAGCTCATTTCCTACCAATTAAATCAACCTATAGTTTAGATAGACTAGCTAACCTTTACATTAAGGAGATAGTAAAGTTACACGGTATACCCACTTTTGTAGTATCAGATAGGGATCAACGATTTACCTCTAGATTTTGGAAAGCTTTTCAGGGAGCTTTTGGAACTAGATTGAGTTATTGCACAACTTACCATCCACAGATTGTCAATCAGAGATGACTATTGAAACTCTTGAGGATATGCTTAAAGCTTGTGTTCTAGATACAGGTGGGAGTTGGGATAAGTATTTATCTCTAGTGGATTTTTCTTATAACAACAGTTCATTCTAGCATAGATATGGCACCATATGAGCTCTTTATGGAAGAAAGTATAGATGTCCTTTGTGTTGGTGTGAATTTGGTGAGAAGTCTTTCTTAGGACCTAATTTAGTGCAAGAGACTACTAGTAGAATTCAACTGATTAGGGAATGGATGCGTACAATGCAAAGTAGGCAAACAAGTTATGTTGACAAGAAAAGAAAACCATTGGATTTTCAAGAAGGGGCACATGTATTCTTAAGAGTCACTTCTATGATTAGGGTGGGAAGGTCGATGAAAGTCAAAAAGTTAAACCCTTGCTTCATGGGTCCATTCCAAATTCAAAAAAGAGTCCGGTCTGTTGATTATCAATTAACTCTTCCTTCACATTTATCTAACATTCATGACGCTTTCATTTTTCTCAACTCCGAGCATATGTGTCGGATAATTCACACGTGATAGCTCCTAAGTCAATCCAATTGAAAGATAATTTAATCTTTAAGCCTGAACCTATACGCCAGAGAAAGCTACTTTAGAATTAGACGGAGAAGTCATACGGCAGTATCTAAATCTCGTGGGTGCAATTACATGAGCTTCTTTATATTTGAACCAGTTAGGTCGTTTTAGTTTTATTCAGCTTGACGTAAATTTCGGTGATGAAATTTCTTTACGGATGGGAGAAAATGTAACATTCTAAAATTAAAGGACTAAAAATAATTAGAATTTCAAATTTTAAAACATTACAATTTTTAGATTATTATGATTATTTTATTATTATTATTATTATTATTAATACTCTAATTGTTATCGTTAACCAATTTGCTTAAAATAAGATAACATTAGTAAGTTATTTTTTTGGTTAGAGACTTACGAGATAATATTAAAAATTTAGTTTTGTTTGTTAAAAGTTTATCTGAAATAGATAATAACAAAAACAACTATTATAACAACATTTTGTTATCTAATTATCTATTATTAAGGGGTCAAACAAAACTAAACAAATAGCCCATCTTAAATGAATTCAATATGTAGTAATTTTATCTGTAACAATCAAGAGTTTAGTGGAGCAAATATAGGATACCTAGTCAAATTATCTTATAAATATTTAAATATAAATAGATACAAAGAATAAAAATATTGAATTAAAAACTCAATATAGAAAACTATACCAAAATAAAGAGGAGCAAAAGTACGGTTATGGTTGCAATAGCGGTTAATAGCGATTAACATATATAGAACTTTTTATCAAAGAACCCTTTAAGAGGTGAGAAATCGCACCCTTCAAACTTTCATTGTACATTTATTTTGGGAATTTGGGATGGAAAAAGAGTTAGATATTTTGAATGGTATTTTGTTATAAAAATATATTTATTTGAAAACCTAACTCTATTAAAATTGAGATTTTATGAACTACTATAATAGATTATGAATTGATTAATTTATTTACTACATTATTTGTTGAATTACTGTTTATTTTTTATGATTGTTTAAATATGTATTTTTTAGAAAATTATTTTATTATGTGTTCTGTTGTTATTATATATTCAAATGAAATCTATAATGTAACTATGATTTTGTGAAGATGATCGTTAAATAAACGAATTATTTTTATTGTATGTGTTTGAGATGATCTTATGCTCTATATAGATGGGTCTTGTACCCCACAGTTATTTTTCCAGATGAGTTATGTGCTCCATATAGATGGGTCTTGTACTTGACATATTGATGAGTTTTAAACTCCACACGGAAAGATCTTGTAGCCCGCATATAGATGAGTTTTAAACTTCACATATAGATGAGTTTTAAACTCCACGCGGATAGTTCTTGTACCCCACATTAGATGAGTTGATGCTCATATTGATGAGTTAATACTCATTTCACGGAAGTAGTATATCTCCATATAACGATGAGACATCGTTGAATTGATTGATTTATTTTCTGCAAAATAAATGTGTATTGGATTTATTTGATTATTATAGATGTGAATTATCGTTAATTTAATTGGATGAGTTTTTATTAATTATTTGAAGTAATTGGTTATCATAGAAAAATCTTAGTTATATCATGTATATTTCTAAAGAATAGTTTTGAAAGAATGCGGGTTCCATCATCGATTTTTCCGGTTACAGCATCGGCTGAAAACAATAGTTGTTTTAAAATTGTGTGTACTATTCACTAGGATTTAATATCTCATTAAAGTATTGTTTTCGGATACTGAGATCGTCGGGGACGTAGAGAGTTGAGAAGTCCTACCTCCTTTGAGAAGAGTAATTTCTTTAGATTAGGTTAGTAGATCAAGAATAAGTAGACATAGTGTCTACATTGTATTTTATTTCGGGATTAGTTATTAAATGCACAGTTTTGAATATTTTGATCATTAAAGATTTTGAATATTTTGGACAATTCATTATTTATTATAGTACCTTATTCTCTTATATAACATGAAATTTTTTTTGTTATTACCTCAATTGTTATATCCACGTAACTAGGCGTTACACCTATGACCGCTATTCAAGGAAAACTCTTCTGTAGAGCTACCATTAACCAAGACATACGCTTTTGTTGAACTAACACAAGCCATAGTCCACTTAATCCAAACTACTAGGAATTTCATTTTGAGCATAATTCTCTCCAAGAACAAACACTCCACCGAGTCATAAGCTTTTACAAAATCAACTATAAAAAATTCAACTAATTTTTCCTTCTTTTAGTTTTTTCCACCCTCTCTTTTTCCACAAGAATCTGGTCTAGAATTTATCTACCTTTGATGAAAGCAAACTAAGACTCATATATGATCTTTCTAGTTACAAACTTTAAACAATTTGACAAATCTTTGAGATAATTTTATACATGCAACCGACCAAATAAATTGGTCTAAAGTCAGATAATATTTGAGGATTATTCTTATTTGGGATTAGCATAATAGAAGAACTATTCACCCATTTCACCAACTTACCATTATTTTGGAAATTTGATAAAAATCTCATGGAATCAATATTCACCACCTCCCTGAATTCTTTTAAAAAACTAAAATTCACCTCAACAATTTTTGGGCTTTTATAGCCTCAGGATCCTCGTCGTGTTCTGCCTCAAATAGGTCTAGAGACTAAAGGTAGTCACTATAAGTGTCACTCTCATCTTCTCCAACTCTATGACTTCAAGCTTCTCTATAATACAACCCCTGTGTTAGGATAACAAAAAGGTTCATCCACAACATGGATCGAAAATAACTCATCATTAATCTTGATCTTCAAAATTCTATTAATAAATTCAAACGTTGAGGTTTGAATAAAAATTCTAGCAAAATCCAACTTTGTTTTTTGTGTCGTCACTTCTTCCGTCTTGACATATTTCCCCACACTAGTTGCCACCTTCTTAAACAAATTACAATGCTAAGCATGTAACAAAACACCATTAAACCTCACCCAAGCACACAATTCCTAAGAAACAAAATTTATGTTCTACAGTTGTAATGTTTAAAATAAATGAGTAGAGTAATTGTTTGCCTCATCCAACACTATATGTAAATCTTCACCATCTATAGCTCATAAAAACATCGTTTTACCTCCCATCGGAATAACTCGTACCGAGCATAAACCCACTTTTAACACTAAATCTTGTATATTGAAGCATTTTTCAACGCCTCGTATATATCCAACATAACCATTGGATGTCCAATTGACGTCATCTTCTAAAGCTTTGTAACTCAATCCTCTCTTTAGAGTCTTTGCACCTGAATCCTTTAGAGGTTTCCACACATGCTTTCCTTATTCTTTCACCACTTCAATGTTATATACCTCACCATTACACATATTCTTATGGCCAGTATATGTACCTTTCTTCACAAGCACACTTTATATGTCCCAATCTAAACATTGCGCACTACCACTACAAGAGAAAAGTTGGTTTCTGGCGGTTCTAAAGGACACTTGTGATGGTTATAACCATCGTAAATAGACGCTTGCGACGATTCTCCAACCATCGTAGATTCGTGCATCACGAGGCTAATTTGTGACGATTCTCCAACCGTCGTAGATTCGTGCATCACGAGGCTAGTTTGTGACGGTCCAAAAAAATCGTTGTTCCAACTGTCAGCAACATTTGCGACGGTTTCAACCGTCTCGATATACATTTTGCAACAGTTAGAATATTCATTAAAAACGCTCAAATTTATTTGTTCCTATAGAATTACGATAGTTATCAATCGTTGCGATAGTTTGAACCGTCAAAAGCCTAATAATTTAAAATAAAAAATTATTATCCAATTTTTTCCTAATTTTTATTAATTAAAATAAAAAATATTCATAAATATCATCCACATAATTAAAATACACAATTATATAACTATTGTGACTAAATCCATTTTATATAATCTTTTCAAAAGTAATAACACAAATTCATACATTAAACTTAACTGAAACAATAAATAAACTAGTTTAAATATTCAAAATTCAAAACATTAGTGGAGTAGCTTAACATACAAAACAACTCCATCAAACATAGAAGTTCATCAAAATGTCTAATTAGTCCCTAATGATGTTGTTCCACGATCATCAGGTTGGTAGCTAGACTCAGATGAATGTCTACCTTTTATTGACGATGATATGTCTGTTGCCTGGAAAAAAATATAAATTAACCTCAATTAATCTTGATAAATATTGTCAAATACCAATTAACTAAACTTCTCATATAGCTCGAAGCAATCATTACACAATTGATATTTTTAACCATGGAGAAACAATTCCCACATGATTTTTTAAATAGGTTCGCTAAGAAAACAATTTTACCTAATTTTCCTTGGAATTTTGCATTTGCGATAAGAAAGCAATTTGTTCTTTCAACATATCGAATTCTGAATTCCTTTTTTTAAGTCTATCAATTTCAGCTTGCATTTTCTCCATCTTCTCATTAGCTTAATTGGAAGACATTGATCTTGTAGAGTAAGAAGTAGATCTAGTAATTTGAAATATAAAGGTTTGAAATACTCAACCATTTCCTCTTTGTAACATAAGGGTATGAAATACGCAACCATTTCAACAGAAAAACACCATGTAGTACATTCAAGTATGTGATGCAAATGAACAATCTATTTGATATTATCTAAGACAATAAATAGATGAACTATAGCTTGTAATCAATCAAGAGAAAAGCCATAATACACATAGCTTATAATAGATGAACTATATTGGTACAAACACCAAAACTAACTACATCCAACCATAATGCACCATACCAAGCCTCTGTAACATTGGAGCAAGCTCACTAATACAACTAGTGAATTCCATGACAAAATAAGAAATAAACTAACTACATCTATTCCCATATAAGTAATGTTATAATTTTATAGCTTTGCAACTCACTATTTCCAATCAAATAAATGATTTCATAGCTTTGCAACTCACTATTACCAAAACTAACAGTTGCATCTTTGATTTATAAAGTGGTAAAGAAAAAATACTTACAATCACATAACACTTCTGTTCTTCACACTTACATATTTTTCCTTGGCCTCTTCATTGACAAATGACCCATCAGACTTTTTATGACAAACTGAATACATTTCACTCCTATTGTATTTTCAACCATCTATCAGTTCCTACAAGTAAACACATATAATAAGTACTTGTACAATTAAGTATACAATCAATAGTAGATTAAGTGAATCTTGCCAACTCATTCCTCTTACTTGCAAGGGTCTTAGAGCCTAATGTATGAAGGATTGTTAGCTTTTCTCGATTTGCAGCATTTTTATTAGCCTTCTTCTGCAATGATAACAAATGACATCAGAAAACAGAATGGTAAAAAACAAATGACAATGCAACAGAAGAATGGTCACCATTCTTTTTGCCTTACACCTATATTGGACAAAATTAATCCAATGGTCTTGGTTAATAGAACGTGGATAATTTTGTAGGTTTTCCTCCAAAAAAGATCCCACTTATAAAATTTCTTAAACATCGTGCATCTTGCCATTTCTTTCCAAGGCTCGTAAGGATATATTTTTTCTTATCTCCAAGGCTCGTAAGGATATATTTTTTCTTATCTCCATCATCAACAAAAAATTTTGACTAACATAATCATAAAAAAGTTAGTTAACAATCCAAACAATAAATAAAAAATATTCAGTTGTTTATCAATGACACCTTTATTTTATCCCTAAAAATTTCAATTTTTATTGTCGATAGAACTAGTTTCCAATTGTCGTACATTATAGGAAAACCCTTAAACTTCATTGCAATTTCACCTAAAAAACTGCCTAACAAACCAATAGCTGATCCTATCGATTGCCCATCTGAATTCCATCTAGTTATTACTGGTAACATTAGTAAGAGCTTCAAGCACGTTTGATATCCTTAAGTGTGTATTTGAAATACGTCTCGTCTTATTTAACACATAATTCAACGAAATATGTCATACCTCAACCATGTAATACAATTAAATTATATAAGTATAATTAAACATTAGATTACATACTAATAACTTCTACATGTCAATATGTAGAATTCCTTTTTTAAGCAATTTCTAGCTAATCTTCCATCACATCTTCAGAGTGAGAGGATGTATCTTGGTAAGTTGTTGGTTCGGTTGCTTGCATTTTTGGTGGTGTTGTCACCTAAGAAGGTGGTGGTTTTGTCACTTGCACTGTAGTTGGTGGTGTTTTCAGCGGAGAAGGATGTGGTTCTATCGCTTGCACTTCTGGCAGTGTTGTTGCCTGAGAAGGCGGTGGTTTTGTCGATTGCACTATAGTTGGTGGTTTTGTCGATTGCACTATAGTTGGTGGTGTTGTCACTTGAGAAGGTGGTGGTTCTATTGCTTGCATTGCTGGTGGTGTTGTCACCTGGGTAGGTGGCAGAGCTTCGTTTAGACTGTTGGTGGTAAACTATGTCTTCGCATGTGCTTCATTTTTGCTACTTCAAGATCTCTAGGTAGTATAAACCTTGATGGACCATTCCTGAAACGCTACAATAATTTATTATCCATGTAAATAAATTAAAATCAACAGAGCATAAGAATAAGAAACATGTTACATTGTTAATCTTTTTACTCTTAACAAGGTAAAGCTTTGATGATTGAGGCAAACAAAATGTTATGAGTCTCTAAGTTTTCATTCATGACATCAAATAATATAGTGTAAGAAATTATCTACTTTTAAAGTGGCCATTGAAATTATGTTTTCTTCTTTACTATTTTTGTTGTTGCAAATATGAGAAAGGTGATGTGATGGAGAGAATGAAAATAAAAGTATAAAGTGAGATTGAAATATTATTACTAATCGTTGAGGGTTTTGAAATGGTAGAAGAAGATCTGTGAAGGGATTGAGAGAGATGAGTCAGATTGAGAGCCTCCATCCTTTTTTTTTTATTTTCTTCCATTGTTTTGTGCCGAATATCCTTATATGATGATTCCATTTTGTTCACAATATTGAGACTCCAAACATACTTACATTGCAAACGTTGATGACAACCAAGTTAGACCGATGCAAATAGCTAAACACATAGGATTTTCAAAGATGTCAACCATAATTATGCCTAACACAAAAACAAACACAATAACAAAAACGAACACAGTAAACACAACACAACAGTAAAAACAGTAGTAAATAAATAACATAGATCGAAGAGTACCATATCAAAAATAACAAAATCATATATTGAGTAAGGATAAACAACAAAATGATAAATGCTCTAGGGGTTACAAACAAAAAACTAGACTTATTAACAATCATAAATCCATATCTTGATTATTGTCATCAAAATCATCATTAAAAGTTGAAGTTTCAAGATCATCATCTATAGCCATTCTTGCCAATTGTATATGTGTGGTTTCATCATCTCCACCCATGTCATACAAGTCTCTTGGCTTCCAATTTATAGGTATGATCCATCCTTTTTCCTTTTCATCATCCACATAACGAACCATTTGAGCTTCTAACGTTTTAATGTATGGTTCATCATATTCATGTTCGCCAGTATGTGCCTTGCAAAATTTATAAAAATAATACCCAACTTATCTGTCTTAATGCCTCTTGGGTTTGTGGTATTCGCCCATTTGAATTTAAACATGGGCACTTTGAAGACATCTCATTTGGGCATCACTATTACTTGAGTAAATTCGTGTTCCAAACACGTTAAAAACTCCATTATTTTGAGTTTTTAATAACTTGTCTCGTGCCAATGTTCGAAATTTGAATCCATTGACATTATATGCAGTGAACCTTCTAAATTTATCAGAAGGACCTTGAGCAAGACTAATGAGAACATTTTTATCTGATCCACTAATGTTGTCGAGAATGTTGCAAATCTAAAGGATTCCTCAAATTTCCATCATTCTTAGTATCGATTGCATGCCATCTCATATCCTCATAACTTTCCATCATTCTTATTTAAGGGAAAATAACGAAGAACTTTTTCAGGAACTTTTGATTATTGCCAACACCAAACACCCCAATTGCACCAACTTTTGCTTTTCATTTCCATCTGGAAGTGTTACAAATTTTGTAGGTCTCCCTCTATTCATCTTCCTTATTAACCCAATAAATCATACAATTATTTGGACAAACATGGATCTTTTCATAATTTAAACCAAACTTGGTGATTGTTTTCTTGGCTTCATAGAATGAAGTTGGTATATTTGCAAATTCAAATGCATCTTTTAATAACTCTAAAACCATTTTCATGGCTTTATTAGTCATTCCGCATAAATATTTGATGTGATACAACTTTACCAAAAGAGATAGTCTTGAATATTTAACACACCCTTAATACAAAGTTTGTTCTCATTCTCTAGTTAATTCATAGTACTCTTTCGCATCTTCATGCCTTTGTTGACTTGCCTTTTGCACCGTATCTTCATTCTCATCAATCTTGGCATTTGATTCAATGGGTACTTCATTTGCATGATCTCCAACTCCAAAAGCATCGTTGATCATGTTCTGAATATGATCATCAACAACAATTGTGTCTTGAACTATATTTGAAACACTACTAGATGAGATAGTACTAGTTTCTCCTATGGACTCTCCATGATGTATCCAAAGGAGGTATCCCTTTGGAAATTGTTTGCACTTTAAGTGATAATACATTACACTTCTACTCTGCGGTTTTTTGAAACCACAAGGTTTACAAGGGTATATTATTATTTAGCCATTTTCTAATTCCTCCTGAAAGGGAAAATTAATAAATCCCTTTATCCCTTGATCATATTCAACCGATGTGTGTGGCTTCATAATCCATGAGTTATCCATTGCTTCAAAGAAGATAAACATATGTTATTTTGAACCAAAGACACACAAAGAAGATAATTCAACTTAGTGCAAAAAACATATTAACCTTAAACAGAACAGATTCACTATGCATAAAGGAACAAAATATGAAGAGTTCTAAAGCAGATTCACAAAACAATCACAAAGATACTTTAGAGCAAACACGTTTTATTATTTAATAATTGATAACAACAACACAAACAATTGCCATGAATGTATAGACGTACAAAATAAGCTACCCATAGTTTGCTAAACAGATAGAGAGGTTTAAAAAAGCATTATTATTTCTTCAAAGTTTCACAGTTGAAGAGTCATAAAGACAAAATCAGCAAAGAAAGCACATAGTTTAGCCACAAAAACATCTTAAAAAAATTCATGCTTTTCTTCTCAATATTAATGTCATGAAAGAAAGGTATTCAATATTTGTTAGAAGCTTGTGAGATGTAGAGAGAATCCTAAACCAGTAAAGAAAAAACACCTGGTGAAGAAAAAATCAGACTTTGATGTTAGCTTTCAATAAATCATTCTAGGAATACCAAATCAGGTTTTGTAAATCAAGAAAATGATGCAGAAAAAGGAATCAACAACAGCAAATTAGGAAAGTCTAATAAAAACATTTTTTTTTTAAAAGCTAGATGTGAACATAACATTTTTGTTATACTTATGGGATGTTGTGAACTTAGCTTTAAAAAGTTGGTTAACCAATCAAAACCCAAATAATTTTGAATCTACAAACAATGACATAACCAACAAAATTTTAAATCAACAGCTAACCAATCAAAACCCAAATAATATTCCCAACATGATATACATAAGTTTGTTAATTCTATCCATTAATTTCCTCAAAAATATAGATTTTAAATTGCATTCAGAAATCCTAATCACAACTGCATGATTAAGGCTTTAGTGGTCTCTAGAACTATAAACACATCTACATCAACCTTATATATATGCAATTTTATGTGATATATAAAAGATTGTGAGGGAAGCACATCCAATTCCACTATGACAACAACAATTTATAATCTTGCTCACTGTGGAAAATCCACATCCATCAAAGTTCAAATTCTCAACCACCAAGCTAACTCATATAAATTAATTGAAATCCAGAATGCAAATGATTCCAAATTTAGTAACTTGTAGTTCCTGCAACTGCAAATTTGATCAGAACCTCAAATCAGTTAAAGTAAGCCCCGTTTGGGTTTATCGATTTTCCTTTTAGTGGTCTTCATTAAGAATGTCAAAAAACCATTTCATCCATTGCAATGTCAATTCTAAACTAAACTTCTCTAGCTAACTAAACTAAAACGAATTAAGATTTCTCACTGGGTGTTAGGTAAGACAATTATCTTTCAGCAAACGTCTACTACATTTTCTTAATCTAGAGAATTAAAGAATCCAATAGTCCCAAACAACACAACAATATCGTTTCACCTATGCAATTCAGCAAACCAAAGAGGTAAGAACTTGAACAAATCTATTTCATAGAAATCAGGTGGACTACAAGCAACACTGATCACTAAGTTCTGAAGCAATCAAAAACTTACTTTCGTTAATAAAATTGAATCTAGATTATTTGAATTTTTTATGTTTCAATTTGCAATATACAATTGCAGTAACAACCGCATTATCAACATCTGATAGCTGTTTGCAACTGTATTTTAATTGTGAAACTATCCGTAATCTCAAAGATCTGCAACGTGAACTTAAAACCTGAATCCTCTGCTATCAAACATTTCAAAAGCTTACTAGTAGCAAAAAAACTACTCCCCAAATACTTACCTTGCATACTTATGGGATTATAATATAAACTATGATAAATTTGTATGATTATAGCACCACTTAAACCAACATAACCTTTTAAAAGACCTAAAACACTACCAAACTGTTAGGAAAATTCTTTACACAAGTAACTAAAGCACCCATGTTAGAAAAAGTTTGAGAATTTGCACCAATACAAATGTAAAGACACATTAACCAATTCACTCTTATAATTTTGACAAAAACATTTTTTTGAAAGCTAGATGCTAACATAAAATTTAAAATGAATTCAAATGCTTTTTTGGATATGTTTTATATCTAAATTAATAATTACTAATTTTAAGAAACAAAACGCTGTTTTGAATTTAATAATAGAAGATTATGCAATTGATTCAAGTCAAATAAACTCAAGATGTTTAAACTACAAATCATAAAACCAAAACCAAAAGCTCCATTCATTTCATATGAATCAAAGAAAAATATATCCAAGTTAGATCCAAAGGACAAACTCAATAATAGATGAAATGCAAAGTGGGAGAGATCGAAATTAAGAGCTGTTACAAGAGTACATGAGTTACAAACATATCACATATTCATCAAGCACACTCAATTTCACACAATAAATGTCAAATATGTCAAATGGGTAAACATAAATACAATCAAATTACAACCTTGAGCAACAACAATGATCTTATAATCATCAACCAAAAATCAAGGAATCAACTTGCACTTCACATGTCACATATAACCAAGTACCTATTTGAGAGTGTCCTACAAAGTGAGGTTCGAATTTGGTGGTTTACTCAAAATACAACATAGTAAATCACTTCTATCAATTATTCAAAAAGAAAAATTAAATCCTATCTAAAGACAATAAGTGCAGCGGCAGAAGTCTTCCATTAAAGTTAGATATACTTAGGAATACAATAACAACTAACTATTTTCCACCAAGTAAAGTCAACTACATGGAGTAATTGATGCTACAAAGTTGTGTGTTATCTATTACCTCCAAAGACAAGCAAGAAAAGTTGAAGAAAAAAGAGCAAGTAAAATACAAAAAAAAACAAGTAAACCCACCATTCAATATCATCCCCACCATCATCAACAACAACAAACACATAGCCCTAAGGTTTTAGTTTTAGGGTGGTAGTCAACAACTATGGTGTTAGTTTTAGCGTTATTTACAAACGAGATGTGTTACAACGCCATCAATGGAGAAGTGTTGCGTTGCATCGTTACCGGCGAGAGGTAGAATGCAGCGCCGTGATGGAGACAGGAAGCAATGCTGCGATGGATGTGTTAAAGATGGAAGACATCGCTGGAAATACGAAGCAAACAGAGATGGAGGGAGGCCACAAGGAGCAAATTTGAGATGGAGAGAGGTCACAAATAAGGAGGAACCTGAGATGGAGGGTGGTCGCGAATGGGGAGGAACCTGTGATGGAAGATGGAACACGAATTGGGGGAAAATAAAATTGAGATAGAGATTGAAGGTTTGGTCGCGATTTTGGGGAAAACGAAAATTAAACAGGTTTTGGAGCTTTGGGCGCTAACGGTTT
The DNA here is from genome assembly GCA_037974295.1 of Cicer cuneatum. Classification (NCBI taxonomy): domain Eukaryota; kingdom Viridiplantae; phylum Streptophyta; class Magnoliopsida; order Fabales; family Fabaceae; genus Cicer; species Cicer cuneatum. Next base: position 33,645,932 of record JBBPBO010000004.1, on the reverse strand, counting down.
TGGAGGAAACTAAAACACACGTTTGGGAATTTGGGGGTTTTGGAGCTGGATGCATAAATGAGAATCTCACAACGGCGACAGTTGGTAAAAAAGGTCACAAGAATCGTCGCAATTCGACATCAAGAGAGGTTTTCCTACAAGCATTGCAACCTAAGTGACAAAATTGTTGAAATTTCTTGTAGTGTGCCTAAAGCAATTTTCCGACATCTTTAACGTTTCTATACCATACAAATCCAAATCTTTTCCTTCTACCACTAACTTTATTTGCGACAAACACATCAACCGAAATTCTGCAATAGTTAAAACCATGAACAAGTTCTCTATGTTGAATGTTTGGGGAATATTATTGGAGTAGAAAGAAAAGGAGTCTTTCCCCATCATAGTATTGTTGCTGTTCCGTTCGTGATACTAATCAAATCAATTTGTCCGATGTCGCCGTCAATCTATGAACCCAAACTTGCGAACCCTGTTATATTCTCTGCCGCCACCGTTACTTGAGGATCTGTGGTGGATTTTGCCTTCATTCCACCGACGAGACTCGAATGCCATCCTTGAAAACCTGTCTTGCCATTGCCTAGGTGGTTGAGAAGTTGTCCTTCTTCGCCGCTGCACCTCTGTCCAAGGTCCACCATACCCCCGTTTTCCTATATCCCCCAATTCCGTGTTTCATTCTTGCTCGCACCGGAAAGATAGGTCACCACCGTTTGCATAGTTGTTTTGTAAATGGTAGCAGGCAAGTGATCGCATAATGTGTTCTCTTTTTATATAACATGTTATTAAAATAAAATTTGTATTTAAACGAGTGAAACTTTGACTTTTTATATTCTAAAATAAATTATTAGTATTAATATGGATATATTTTGAAAAAAAAAAATATCTTTAGTACATTGAAATTATGTTTATATTTAGAGATAAATATAATGTATTATTTATTTTCAAGTTAAATAATTACTACTATATCATATATATTTAGTCAAAAAATAATATATTATAAATATAATTTAGTAACGTTCAATTATTGTTTGTTTTGCCCCTTGGAAATTTAGTTTACAATCTTTAATGCAATTAAACTCATTTTTATTGTTTGCTTTTGAAATGCTTAGATTTAAATACGGATTTGAAAATAGAATTTAACTTACATGTCAAATAATGAAATTTAAAATTTAAAAACCTTTACAAATACTAAAGTATTTACAACTTTTTGATAAACTTTTCAAGATAGAAATCATCAACTCAATTTTTAATATAGACTTTAAATGTGATCCAACTCTAATCAAAGACACCAAGGATTGATGAACAATTTAGATATTTTTTAGATTTTCAATGTTCACTGCTACATAGAAAATACAACCCCAACAAAGTAAACATAAATCTCAGTAACTTAAAAATTAGGCTCAAATAGATTTTTGGTCTCCTTATATTGCTAAAAATAAATTTTAGTCTTCTCAATTTGAAAATTGGTTTTTTAGTCCTAATTCTTGGGATTTTTTTTGGTCCATCACCATTTTTAATGAACTTTTAATGTTGTTATTAATTTTATTTATATATTAAAATATTTAAATAAAATATTTAAAATTTATTTATTTTATTAAATTTTTTTTAATAATTTAAAATTTTATATCAAATACTAAAAAAATTATATATTTTATTTTAATATTATTTTAGATATTTACATTTTTAATATTATTTGATATTTATTTTATTTATATATTGCAAATTTTAAAATAAATTTATTTATTTATAAGTTAAAATATTTAAAATTAAAATTTTTAATATTTTAAAATATAAATAAAATAAATAATAATAACGTAGAAATTATTTTATTTAAATGAGAAATGTCACCTAAGTACCACACCATTAATGAGATTGTCACTTAATAATAAATGGAGGTGACAAAAAAATCTCAAGAATTAGTTAATAGTGAACCAAAAAATTGATTTTAGAAGTAGGGGACTTTTGGTTAAATAGATGAAATAAAAATGCATTTAAGCTTAAAAATATAAAAACAGTGTTTAAGATATTTTTCATCCAGATCATTGTGCTAAGCATGAAAAATCTTTTAGACAAGATAAACATGAATTATACACTTTTCATTCTTTTTTATTTTTTACTTAAAGTCACCATGTGTCTTTAATTATATATATCTTAATTGTTTTCGTATAAGCCATCAAGTGTGAGGTACCTTGACAACATTGACCTACGTAACAAGAATTATTGTTAGACTACAAGAGGTTTTCCTACTTACCATGACTTGTCAGTAACATATTTTTGGTAAAATTGGACATAATTAAATCGTATAAGTGGTGCCCCACTTACCATGACGGACATGTTCCTTCGTATACAAAAGAAGAATCCATCTAACTATGGTGAACCTTATACTTACTCGCTCTAAGTCATGCATCTAATACATAATATATTTCTATATAATTATTAGATATATTATATACTTAAACATAACATAGCATATGAGTAATTTACTATTTTTTTTACATAATTTTACATGTGCACTTAGGAATCACATGGACAATCATGAATAGAAAGCTATCCGATTTTACCATGCATCTACTTACATTGACATACATAAATTTTTGCAGTCACGAATGACTTACCTCATTCATTCTATATCATCTCTAGGATATACCTAAATAGAAGTTACATCAAGCATATATAAGAAGGGGCTTAAAATAGAAGAAAACCTCTATCAACTCAATGATAATATTGTCACTTGCATGTAAAAGCATAACTTACTTACAATAAAAACATTCATGCCATGCAAACAAAACTACAATTAGTATCATATAACATGTTAATAATCTAGAAATAATTAATCTTTCTAAATCAAGGAGTTATTTATCCCTCAATTAAAACCAAAATCAAAGCATGCATAGAAAATGCCGAATTTTTCAATTATTGAGCTATTAAACGTAAGGATTTTTCTTCTATATCAAACAAACTCTGTTTTTATTTTTCTATTTTTATTTTTTTATAAATTTTATTATTTAAGTCCTTTACTTACATATATTCATCACTATATTTTTATTTTATCAAAAACCATAACAAAAAAGTTACAAAAAATTATGTAAATTTTCGAATCCTGCACAAAATTTTCTACCACACATTGTTCATGGTATATAGGACAATAGGAGTGTAAAAAGAAATCCAAAATTCACCAAAGTTAATATGCAAAGTCCTAACACATATATGAACAATGTACAATTGGTTCCATGTCAAAATATTATAACAAACACTCCCAATACAAACAGTGGCATATGTTTTAAGAGAAAAATCAGAGAATTCCAAACACTGACTTAAATCTGTTTTAAGTCACCCCCCATTCAAGATACAAACTTAGGTAACTCCATTATAATTTGTGTAAGATGCACTAAGCTCTATAACTTAGTTACAAGTATTCATATGAGAGCAACATAATGAACATATATACTCTAGCTAAAACATAATCTTGGTGTAAAACATTCATTAAAACCATGTGTACATATAAAACAAAAATATACAATATCCAGTTTATAAAAAGAACACCTAAAAAAAATTACAACCATTTCCAAAAACATGCAATCAAGAGCCATAAGCACACCTAAGAGAGGTTTTAAAGGGATTTCTATGTTGCTTCATAGTTCTACAAAGAGGAGATGGTTTACTTAATGCAAGCTTGGAATCAAAATCTCCTTTGGTGAAAAACTTCAAAATGCTTACTTTTCTTGAAATATTCTTACATAAACTATGGATTGCTTATTCGTTTTTTAAATAACCAATGTTAGTAATTGATTGCTTCTTCTTCATCTTAATTGATATACCTTTTAGAAATTTTAAGAATTTACCATCTCTTTCTTTCTCCAAGCTTACTAACAACATAGCTTACTAACAACATACTTAAAAGGGGGTTATGTTGCCTTTCTTCTTTCTTATTATGAGAATGGGAATGAAATTCCCTCTTTTCCTCTCTAACTATCATCATTTCTTCTTCTCTCCCTGTTCTTTTATTCCTTCAAGAATCTATGATAACACTTGATAAAGTAAAATACATTGTTTACACAAAAAAATAAATAACTTGTTACTCGATAACAACAAACAGTAGTATTTTGGATAGCCAAATTCCTCTTAGCCTAGGGAGGATCAGGTGCACATGAAGCAATCAAATATGAGTTAGTGAAGTGCTTCTCAGGTTTTCAAGAATCCACAAAGGTCACAGAGGCTCAAGATTGAGTCAAAGGCCAATATAACCTAATAATTTGACACTTACACTCATGTTTCACATTTTTAGTGTCATTAACGATCAACATGGAGGAACAATTCTAAGAAAGAGCACACACACATATTGCCTATGGAACATGGCGAAGAAACATAAAGAATGATTCGATCGTGGTATGCCATAAATTCCCTTAAACCATAGTTAGCACAAATAATCACATAAATAGTGGAGTATGACTACATGGCTCTAGGCCACGATTTATGGCTATTAGGATTAGCTTTTCCTATAAATACCAAAACTTGTAATATTTTAGAAACACAATCAATCTAACAAGCTTTTTAGACATTTTTTTATCCTTTATCAACATACTTTACTTTATGCATTTGAAGTTTAGTAGCTTAAACAATCTGCACCGTACTTAACACTCTTTGGAGTAGTTAAGGAACCCATAACTGAGGGACAAAGTTCTTTCCTCAGTGTAATCGTTTGAAGCAAAAGGGAATCAAAAGTTGAGAATTGTTAATCATTTCATTGGCCGATTCTTATTCCTAACAACAAATTTTTTTAGAAAAAATCTCTTTCAAATTTTTAATGATAACAAAATTATCTCAAAGATAATGATTATGTCTATAATCTAATTTGTGCTTTTGAGTGGTTTTTAAAAGAAGAAAACAAGTCCATTCTCACAATAATCCAAAAAGGAAAAGAGATAAGTCAAAGTAAACACAACCTCCAAGCTAGAGGACAAACCAATTGAGGTCAAAGCCTTAAACCTCCAATCAAGAGGATGAACATATACTACAACAAAAATTGACTCTATGATCAGGTCAAGGAAGATGATTATGTATCTAAAGAAAAATAAGTAACAAAAGCAAAGAATAAAAAAGAAATCATAAGATGATGATCAACGAAAGAGGACAAACAGAATAAACTTCTAGGTCCATTCATCCTCCTACGAAGGATATAGCAAATTGTACCATTTTAAGAAAAAGCATTATCCTTTACACAAAAAACAAGATTGTACTGTTCCTGGAAAAGAAAAGTCAAAAGTACAAGTCTTATCTCAATGAAGAAAAGATCAACCTCCAAGGACAATCTTTGAAACTCATTCTCCTACGTGCAAAGCAATAGAAGGAAAAGTTGAATGGCATTCAGTAATTCAAACCAAATATCATGGACTATTAAACTCATATCCAACAATCATAAGGCACATTTTCTTGAGAAAGAAGTCTCATCACCTCTATAAAAGGAAAGGAACTCTTCATTATTCAAAACACATTCACTCATACAAAAGAAAATATATCCCAACTAAGAAGAGTAACATCATCCTCTTTTAGAACTTTCTACTGTTTTAAACTATATCTTTGAGTCCACCCTCTTAGAAAGTTCAGCAATAGAGAAAATCATAATATCATCTAAATCACTCATATTGTATATTACAAGTTAGTGTTAACTTGGTAATAGCTATAATACAAGAGGATAATACTGTGCAAGCCTGGTGAGGCTAAAGAATATACACAAAGAAAGAGAGTCCTAGACGAGGACAAGACATTTTTGAATATTAGTGAAACTCACAAGTTTGTGAAGAACTGGACGTAACCCATTTTAGGTGAACCAGTATAAATCTGTGTGTGTCTTGTTTTTACTTTACTCACCCTGCTTCTTGATTTATTGTTTATACTCTTTGCTAATCATCCTCTCGTAGAGGATACATTTTTTAGAAGAATTCGTTGAAATTTTTTAAAACACTAATATCCCTATTCAACCCCCTTTTAGTGATATTTTAGTCACTTCAAAATTTGGTACACCTGGTGGGACACTACAATATTAACGATTGAAAAGTTTACTTCAACAGGTCATGACAAACTTTGGCGAATGCACTTGTGTTCTGGTAAAGGTCTCAGCCACATAGAACAACCATCATCATCAAGATTAAAAAGCTCAGGCCAACATAGGTCTAATGATACTCCTTAAACTTTGGGAATGCCTATATTCATGGTTGTTTCTAATGTTTCTAGAGATCGAACCACCCGAACAACCAATAGTTATGACCACATCTTTCATTATACTATAAATTGGATTTGGGATACATGACATGACATCTCTCAGCAAGCAAGGGAGCTGGAGACAAAGTGAGAGCCAATTCAAATGGTAATTCAGTCACTTATGTATTCCAAGGAATACAAGGGGACCAAGGTAAGGCAACCATTGGAACACAATATCAACCAATCATTATAATGACATGATTGCAGTCGAGTCATATACAACAAGTACCTTTTATTCCTTATATTTCCCAACCTACTACCTTTTCTATAGCTATCCCCAGGGGAACCTAGTGGAGAATGATATGTATTATCGGGCTAACCTTCAGTATGGTCAGGTACATGTGGTAGGAGGCCACTTGAAGCAGTAGGAAAAATTGGAATGCCGCAAGTATCTCCCTATGGAAATACTCATCAGGCAAACAACATGTCATACGTGAGATGACAAGCCATCGACTTAGTAACAAGAATAACCAGACTAGTTGTGAATTATCTGTCCCAACAACCATGAGATCATTACATACCTAGATCGACTAATCCTACAACACATTTGCCGCGATATGATATATGTTCACCAAACCCAACTTATTCAATTATACCAAGATCCAACATGAATTGTACGAGTGAACATACATGGATTGCTAATCCCTTTTACCGTTAATATATATTGATAGTTCCAGAGATTCCTATGAGAAACACAGTGGAACTTAACCAATAGTATCAATGGGAACCCTTCACCTCCAATGTAAGAAATACAGATCAAAATTCATCTGTCCAAAAGTAAAGGTCATCTCTAAATAACAAGTGCAAATAGACATGTATATAAATATATATGACATAATTGTACAATCGAAATTAACATCATATAATCAGCAAAACAAGTACAACCCATTAACACAATGAACCTGTTATGCAAAAGTATTTTTAAATACAATCCTCTGGTTAATGATCCTTAACAACCATCCCCTAACTATATATGCTAAGTGTGTAGATTAAAGCAAAAAGATATATTAATAGCTATTCAAAGTAGCCTAGATTACAAGTACTTTAGAGATCTTCTATTGGAGCAAAAACGTAAAAGAAATATTGTGGAAAAAAGCGTAGCAAAACATATCTCGCTATATAAGGTCTTACCTCTGATGACTAGACAAAGGTAAAAGAAACCAAGACTTTACTTCATGTTGACAACAAAAAGTATGGTGACACACGCCCATATTATCGCAAGCTTCAGCTGACTCTGGGATGCGAGCAACGCAGTGCCTTAGATGAACTTAAATGTAAATTATGATATTATGCCTCTGACCCTAACAAGTGTTGGAATCAAGTTGGTTCTATACTTAGTTTTGATGTTAACAAAAGTATTTTATGTAAATAGTATTTTGACTTAGAAGAACAAATCAGAAGCTGTGCAAAATCAGAGGATGACACCACCAGAAGATACATCAAGAGGAAGCAACCAGAAGATAAAAATGTCACCAGAAGGTTCGGCCAGAGAATGTATCCAGAGGGTATCAGAGGATACACCTCCAGAGGATATCAGAGGATGTCATCAAAGGTCAAATAACATCATTAGAGGATATCTTTCTTGGCCCAGATCAGAAGGAAGCAGAGTCCAGAAGGAGACCTGGTCCAGACCAGAAGGAAGCTTATTAGAGGGAGACTTGGTGTAGACCAGAAGGAATCATAAGTCAGACTTGGTCCAGATTTAATTCTGACCAGAAGATAGCTTGGTCGTGATTATAAGAATTAGTCCAGACTTAATCAAGACTTGGTCTAGAGCAGAAGATAGCTGGTCCAGAACAAATGACTTGATCCAGACTTGGTTCAGAGCAGAAGATAACTGGTCCAGAACAAATGGCTTGGTCCAGACCAAAAGATAGCATGGTCCATAACATAAAACTCAGTCTAGATCAGAAGAAATGATTGTCCAGATTTAATCCATATCAGAGGATAAATGTCCAGATTAAAAGATCAATGGTCCAGATTAAAATATCATAAGTCCAAATTTAATTCAGATTCAATCCAGACCTAGTCCAGACTTGGTCCAGATAAGAGGGTAAATGTTCAGATCAATGGTCCAGATTTAAGTATCATGGTCCAGTGTTGGCCGGGATAAGAGGATCACAGAATTGGTCAACAGAAATTTAAAATGCAATCTGGAGCTAAAAAGATACGATTTTTATTTAAGTGAAACAGGATTGGCCAAGTTATTTTTGCAAGAGAATCTGGACAAATACAGCTCGAATTTGATCATGGAAGAAACCCTAATTTTCATCTATAAAAGGAGGCTCAAGGCAGAAGACTTAGCATCGAAAATCAGTAAAAGAGTCATAAACTTCCAGAAGCAAACACTCGAGTTTTCAATGAGGTTAATTGTGAGTATCAGCTTTCCAGAAGCAAGTACTCTTGTTTTTCGTTCCCTTGTGTCAGATCTATATTGTTGAAGTAGAGTCTACAATATGAAGAGTCAGAAGAACTAGCAGGTGACTTAGTAATTAGATTCAAGGTGTTGATATCTCTTCTACAATATGGGGTTGTCAGATTGGTAGGAGAAGACTTGACTTGTGAAGTCAAGGTGTTGTGCTCCCAAAAGTCTAGGATTGTTAGACTGTTTGGGAAGACTGACTTGGAGGGTCAGTAGTGCTGGTGTAATTCAAAGGTTTTGAATTAGTGGAAAAATCCTTCAAGGTGAAGGGACTGGATGTAGCCTAGTTAATGGTGAACCAGGATAAATCTTTGTGTTGATTATTTTACTTTATCCGCTGCTAATTCTGTTTGTTTTTAATTCAGATTCTAAATAATCATCAAAAATAGAAAAAGAATTCAAGTATTACAAACACAATTCAACCCCCCTTCTCGTGTTTGCACCTTCAACAAGCGTAACAAAAATTCTTCTGCCTCTAACTCTAACAAGCATAATAAGAATTCTTTTGCCTCTGCCTCTGACAAGCGTGACGAGAAATTGACTGCCTCTACCTTCGATAATCTCATCAAAATTTGTTATTCTAGACTACTTTGTACCCTTTGGAAAAGTAAACGCTTTGACGAAGTTAATGCCTCTAGAAAAGTCAACTCTCAGACAAAGTCAATGTGTCTAGAAAAAGTCAACACTTTGGAAAAGTCAATATATATGGAGAAGTCAACAATCTGATAAGAGTTAATGATCTAATGATCTACAAGACATCCTCTGATCAATCTACCCTCTATGCGCATCCTCTAATAATCACCCATAATCAATTTTCTCTGATAATATACATCCTATAATAACATGTTGGCTTTGATGGTCTATAAGATAGTACTGTAACTGTTCTATCCTCTGATCGCATACCCACTGTTCCTCTGATTGTCATACATATTTTAAGGAGTGATTTTTTGGAGTTAGTTATGTGCTCAACAAATAGAGGTAGCAACAGGTTTATGTGAAATAGTATAAAAATATATGTGTCTTTTTAGTCTCTTTTAATTGCCACCTTTTTAGTTCTTTATGATTCAACCTTACTTTCATTAAATCTCTTTCAATAGTAAGTTGAATGTTTTGAGAAAGAACGATCTTTGTTAGAAAAGCAAATGCTTTTACAAAACGATAAACACATTTCAAACTCCCCCTCTTTTCTTGTATTTCCCAGCACCTTCATTACCAACAACCAAGATGCACAAGTTCCTATTTGTTAGTCTATATGCCAATGCATATGATCCCAAGATTTCCAACTCCTCAACAAAGGAAAATTGTTCCGCTTGGACACGTTCTGCTTGGATGACTCAATACTCCCGCTTGGAGTCTCATGTCTTGTACCCCACTTGGGTATTTTTCTAAGACACACAACCTTTACAAGGAATCTTCACCATGTACTCATGACTAGATTCGGGCTCACCATGTATGCATGAATGCTTTTACCTTTGCTAATACCCAAGTAGGACTACCTGCAAGGAGTATCCGAGTTTTATTTTCAACGCTCCTACACCCACTTGGTTTAGAAACAAAGTCATACAATTACTACCCTTATGTTACTAATAAAACACAACAAAACAATGCAGTATAAGTTTGAATAAATGAGAACATACAACTCATGTAAGGCATGTACTTGAGACAACTTTATTATAATCCTTACGCAACGATCTTGGTTCCTTATAATCTATACCTTCATAAATTAACTAACCACTCACTCAGTACCAAACTCATCTACTCTTAATCCTACTCAAGATTTTAAGGTTCCCTAAAGTTTATGTCACCAAATAATTGATTTGAATTATTTGTAATAACTAGTTATAAATACTATTAAAGTTCTCAATCAAAATAATTTTCCAAAATAAATATCAATACCACATATAAAATCTATCACACTCTTAGGGTATTCATGTATCATTCTATTTCCTAAATTCAAAATTATTTTAAAATAAAATCACTAATACCAAAATTTCTAGTTTATGTTTAAAATAATAAATTTATGCACTTTAACATAAACTTTATTGATTTTGTTAGCATGGCAAACAGGGCAAAAAATTAGCAAATGAATACTCTCTAGAAGGCTTGGGATGTAAAGTCTTCAAAAATTATTTTTAATTTAACAAACATTAAGTCATGGGTGTCAGTTTCTATGAAAAAAGCTTTGGATGTACAAAATGGGACAACTTCTATTTGGTAAGCTTTTCTCTTATTTTAACATATCAACACTACTGAAAATTTTATGAAGTTCATGTTAAAAATGTAGAGAAATGAGTCTAGTTTATGTTTTAAAAGGAATCGTTTAAAAAGGACAAATACTTATCATTAAAAGACTAAACATAGTCAAACCATAATTTACATTTTCAACTTCACAAATCACATTTTCTTAGTGCAAGGTTTATTTCACATGTCAAAATCCATTGGATTTTAATATGCATTACACCAACACGTATATGAACATTTTTATATTTTTACTTTCATAAATATCACTACAGAAAAATTCATTTTATTATACACATACTCTGATTTGTTTGAAAAACACACAACAAAATTGTTCACATTAGTAACTTGTAATAATTACAAAAGAAAGGTCAAATGAACTTAGAAAATTTTGAAACTTTTACTGGATATAGACCACCTATTTAAGAACATAATGCAGTCGAACACCAATTGCCTAAAATAATTCATGCATTGGGGCTGAATTAGATAAAAAAATTCTGCAGAGTAAAAACCATTTTTACAACCATAATTATCATAAACAAATTCTTCAGTTTCCTAATACATTAAAAATTATTTCTACCAAGTTAAAAAATGTAATCAAATATTTATTTTTTTAATAATTAGTCCTGTTAATTAATTTGATCAGAAATAAAATAACATTACTTTCTACCATGAAACTACCACAAAAATTCTACAAACATCATCTTCTAGGTACATATTACGTTTTTTATAGAAAATTGTAACACTTTAATTTACTACTGGTAGAACGAGAAAAACAAGAAATGGGGGGGGGGGGCGATTGAATTGTGCTTGATTTTAAAACAGTTTCAACAAAATATGATGGAAACAAGTCAAATAAAAAGAAAAACAGTACAACGCAGTCCATTTATCCTGGTTTACCACCTACACGTTAGCTAAGTTCAGTCCCTTCAACTTGAAGGATTTAATCTACTAATTCACCAACTGTATTATACTTCCACTGAACACCTACTATCAAACTGACTGTGTTCAAGTCTTCTCAACCTTCTAGCTTAGTATTGTCAAGCTATTGAGGGATGCAACCACTGCTAAGCTAGGTTACAAAAGAACAGGTTTAAAGGTTTTCCGAATAACTCTCACAAGAGTGTGTTTACAATGTTGTACTCCTAGAAAATATTGCTCAACACTTAGACAGGACAAAAGATTAAAAGCAAAACTGTAGAGATGATTGTATTGTGCTTACTGTGATATGTTGTTGCTTGTCATTTTCAATAACGGTTGCACGTCCTTTTATAGAGATGTTTAAGGTTATGGTTGTTGTTCTGATTACAATAAATCAACATGAATCAAATCTTGAGATTGCTTGTCATAAAGTTTTGTATCAAATCTTTTGAGATTGATTCCCCATTAAACCTTGTCAAAGATATCCTTGAAAATACAGATTCAGGGTGTTTAGCATAAGATGCGCAAAAACATTGTCTTCTTTAGAGCGTTGATTTTTTAGTGCGTTAACTTTCATCAGAGCATAGACTATTAATAAGGTCAGACGATTAGATGTTTGATGCGATTATTAGAGGCAAACAATCGATTTCTTGTCAAGGTTATCAGAGGAAGAGAGATCAAATGCTTGTTGTGAATACAAAGCCAGACTAATTAGAGCATTGCTGGTATTAGATAAAGTCATAAGAGGCACTTTTTAGAGCATGTTCAACAGACTTAGAATGCGAAGAATAGAGTGGTGTCTTGGTGTTCGTTTAACTTGGACCAAAAAATCAAAGGATGCAGCATGAACTCATATAGAATAAACTGATTTGAAAGTTGCACACTAAGACAGAACATTAGTGCTTTAAATTGTTCGCTCAAAATAATTTTGTTATCATCAAAACAAGTAAGGTTCATAGTTCTTCAAACCAAATTAGTTCTAACAATCTCCCCCTTTTTGATGATAACAAACTTCTATTTTTGTGAACATTTTTTAATTTTAATGAGAGATAAAAATAATATAATAACAATTCCCCCTTTAAATATGCATGTTTTAATGTAAAAGTGATTAGAGATATTATGACAAGATAGCAAAATAAATTAATTTGAAATGGGAAAAGACATTTTCCATAATATTGTTCTCAAAACATATTCTCTCCTTTTGTCATAAGAAAAAAAGAGTAAAAAAAATTACAAAAGACACATAACAAAATAATGGAAAAAAATACACGGAACTACATATTTGGGTTGGTCAGCCTAGCTATGATTAAACTTAGGGTAGTCTGAATGTCCTCTAGATTGTTGGTTGTTTGTTCCATGAACGTCTTAGTATTAGCTTTTAGGGGATCAAGTTCTTCCCCTTTGACATATTAGGAATGATCGAACACGGGGCCAAAAGGAGTGGCATATTCACTTTTGGAGGAGATTATGCAGATCCTAGAGCTGCAGCAGTAGGAGCTTCCAAAGAAGGTATCTCAATCGGTGGAATGAGCACAAAGAACTTGAATGGAGTTGATGGAGCAATACTGGAAGTTTCCAGATGAACACAACTTGATGGAGATGGGTCAAGAGCTACTACCTTTGGTTACTTAGTTTGTTTAGTTACTTAGCCTCTTGAGTTGCTACTACCTTTGGTTTCCACTAGCTGGTAAGACTTATGAGGATCTTCTTGACGTAGTCAAACGCAGTGTAACTCTTTCAGAGAACCTACAATCTAGAAACCAGAGTTTGGAATCTAGAAAATATTGTTTCAATGTCTTCATCTTCTTCCATCTGGAAGAGTTCATACTTCCTAACGAGTAAATTTGCCTTAGCTTCTTGTATCTGCTTACTTCATTCATAGTTGAGAATTAGAGCATCAAAGATACTCTTTGATGTTTCTTTGTTGCTGCATTGTTTGAACTCTTTGAAGGTGATAACATTCATCATGAAAGTTATGGCTTTATGATGCATCTTGTATTGTTTCTTTTGATTAGCGTTGAGATCCTTTCTAGATATTTTAACACCAACAACGTCTTTTAGAGCCTCATAGTCATTTCGACTATGTCCCATAGTTCAGGATCATGAGAGATGTAGAAATTTTTGAGCATGTCTTTCCAGTATTCAAATCTTTCTCCATCAAATAGAGAAGGTATGTCAACGTTTCCACCAATAACTTTGTCACAAGAGTTAATCATATTAACATAGATCTTTACTCAAACACGGTTAAGTGCTCAACTTTGAGAACGAGCTCTAATGCCAATTGTAGAACGAGAAACACAAAATGGGGGCAGTTGAATTGTGTTTTATTTTAAAATGGTTTTAACAAAAAAACGATGAAAAATGAATCTAATAAAAAGAAAAACACAATGACACAACCGATTTATCTTGGTTCACCACCAACACGGTTGCTTTGTCAAGTCCCTTCAACATGAAGGATTTAATCCACTAATTCACCAACTGCATTACACTTCCATTAAACACCTTCGAGTCAAATTGATTGTGTTCAAGTCTTCTCAACCGTCTAACTTAGTACATTCAAGCTGTTGAGAGATTTCATTCTCATCAAAAAAAATTTCAAAGAACATGTTTTTTCAAATTCTCCTCCATGATCACTTCTAATTGTTACAATCTTAAGACCCTTTTCATTATTTACTTGTTTGCAAAATGTGATAAACACTTTGTGGGATTCATCCTTACTTCTTAAGAATGTTACCCATGTCCCCCGAGTGTAATCATCTATAATAACAAAACCGTATTTCTTTCCGTATTTGTTTCCAAAGAGATCAATATGTAAGAGCTCAAGGGGATTTGAGGTAGATACTGAGCTCTTAGGGATAAAGGAATTCATTGTTTGTTTTCCCTTTTGAAAAGCTTCACACATAATTTCTGTTTTATAACTAAGCTTAGGTAGACCTTTGACTAATTAAAGTTTATTCAGTTTTGAAATTAATCTAAGGTTTGCATGACCTAATCATTTGTGCCAAATTAGTTTCTCTTCATTTACTAACATAAGATACTCAACCTATTATTTCTCTAGACTAAAAAAATTTATCTTATAAATATTGTTTTTCCTCTTACCTGTAAAGAGTACAGATCCATCCTTCTGACTAATTGCGTTGCATGTTTTTTTATTAAATATAATATCATAATTATTATTACTTAATTGACTAATACTTAATAAATTATGTTAATACCTTTAACAAACAAGACATCTTTAATAGAATGGGAAGTGCCATTACCAAATCTACCTTGACCAATGATCTGGGTTTTTTGCTTTCCTCCAAAAGTCATTGTGCCTCATTTGCTCAAAGTTAGTTCATGGAGCATAGAATTTTCTTCCATCATGTGTCGCGAGCATCCATTGTCTAGGTACCATGATTGGTGTTTTAACTTGATTGTTGATGACATATGCAGCATAGACAATTTTGTTCTTAGGTACCTCAATTTGGTTAAGTCCTGGTTTGTTAGTCTTGATAGGTTTCTTGTCTTTCCTTGTATTTAACATGGGACAAGATAATTTGGAGTGACCTTCCTTAGAACAAAAAGTACACAAGATATCAAAGGGAATAAGTTTAGGTTCAGTTTCTGTTTCTTCAAATCCTATCCATGTTTTACCATTTCTACTAACTCCATAAATCATAGAAGCATACTTACTTCTTTCCATACCATTAACAAGAAAATATTGAAATACTTCTTTATGCTTATCATAGTTACATGTCGTATTTTCAATAGATGTTGAACTATGAGTACTTTTAAAAGTTTGATTTTCAACCTTAAGTTCAACAATATCAGTTTTTAGAGTTGCATTTTTTGTTTTAACTTTAACACTTTGATTCTTTAAAACATTAATTTCTTCAGTGAGAGTTTCATTTTGTTTCCTAAGTGTTTTCAGTTTTAAAGACAATTTGTGATCCTTATTTAAGAAGTCGTTTATAACAGTAATTAAATCAGATCGAATTAAGTTAGAAAATACCTTAATTTCTTGATATGATGATTCACTTCCAAAGTAAGAATTGTTGGAACCAAGTTGGTTCTAAGACTTAGGATTTTGATGGTTACAAAAGCACTCAATGTAATCTTATTTTGTACCTTGAATTATTAAATTAAATACAATCAGAATATGAAGAAATCAGAAGCAGAAGATCAAAGGAAAATGAATTCTGAAATTTCCAGAAGATATTCCACGATGTCAAAACATCACCAGAAGATATCTTTGATGGCCCGGAACAGAAAGAAGAAAAATCAGAAGGAAATATGGAGCATACCAGTGGAAAGCCTACCAGAGGGAGAGTTGATCCAGACCAAGAGGAATCAAATATCAAATTTATTCCAGAAGTTATTGTGACTAGAAGAAGGCCTGGTAGTGAAATATTAAACTTCCCAGACTTGTTCCAGACTCAACCAGAAGCTATGTTTAAGAGTCTAGAACAAGAGAATCAATCCAGATATGACCCAGACCATAAGATAGCATGATTCAGGGCATGAAACTAAGTCCAGACCAGAAGAAATGAATTCTAGAATCAATCCAGACCTGGTCCAAAATCAAAGGTAAAATGTCCATACTGAAATATTTATTGTCCAAATTTAATTTCAATTTAATCCAAACCAAAGTCCAGAATTAGTCCAGATCAGAGGGAAGATTTCCAGATCAATGGTTCAGAATTAATTATTTGGTTTAGTGATGGTCCAGATCAGAAGATCAGACCATGGCCCAGTATTGGCCGAAATCAGAGGGACAGAATGTGCAGTCCAGCAAAGGCCGAGTTCAGAGGATTATAGCATATCAGATGCGCATCCAGGATGGCCGAAATCAGAAGATTCGAGGGTCAGAAAGTGTGGTCCAGGGATAGCCGAAATCAGAGGATCACAACATATCAATTAGGTTGGTCCAGATGTGGACTAGCGCATGAAGATCCAATGGTCCAAATTTAATCAGGAAAATTATACGGTGGAGAATTTAATTTATTTTGATCAAAGGATTAAAAAGATTTGTTACAAAAATAAAGTGAGGTGTTGTGGAATTCAGGAGCTGTGGCGGGAAGGAACCAACAGATTTAATTGGCCAGTTATTTTGAAAGAAAATCTGAAGATATGTTTTTTATTTAAATAAAACCCAATTGGTCAAGTTATTTTTGCAAGAGAATCCAGCAAGATTCAGCTCGAATTTAAGCATTGGAAGAGGCCCAAATCTGCATCTATAAAAGGAGGCTCAAGGCAGAATACTCAAGCATCGAAAATCACAAAAGAGTCATACACTTCCAAAAGCAAACACCCAAATTTTCATAGAAGTCAATTGTGAGTTTCAGCTTTCAAGAAGCAAGTACTCTTGTTATTTTCGTTCCACTGTGTCAAATCTAAGTTGTTGAAGTAGAGTCTACAAGCTGAGGGAGTCAGTAGGGGTAGCAGGTTACTTGGCAATTAGATTCATAGTGTTGTGTGTTAAATCTAAGTTGTTGAAGTAGAGTCTACAATCTGAGGGAGTCAGAAGGGGTAGCAGGTTACTTGGCAATTAGATTTATAGTTTTGTGATTTCTTCTACAATTTGGGATTGTCAGATTGGCTGAAGACAGGAGCTGCATTCCTCAAAGAAGTCTAGGATTGTTAGACTGTTTGAGAAGACTGACTTGGAGGGTCAGTAGCAAGGTTGTAATTCAAGGTTTGAATTAGTGAAATCCTTCAAGCTGAAGGGACTGGACGTAGCCTCGTTAACGGTGAACCAGTATAAAAACTGTGAGTTTTATTTGTACTTTTTATCCGCTGCCAACTCTGTTTTTAATTATACATCAAGTTTTGTTTTAAAAGTATAAAAACAGGAAAAGTATTCAAGTTATGTCAAACACAATTCAACCCCCCCTTCTTGTGTTTGCACCTTCAATTGGCATCAGAGCTCGGTCTCAAGGCTGAGCACTTATCAGTGTTTGAGGAAAGGTCCAAGGGGTTCAATATGTCAGAAGAATTGGGAAACAACATCAACAAACTACCACTGTTTGATGGAGAAAGGTTTGAGTATTGGAAGGACAGAATGAGAAGCTTTGTCATATCTCAAGATCCTGAACTATGGAAGATGATAGTTAAAGGATACACTACACCTATTGATCCAGAAGATCCAACTAAGAAACTAGACATGGATGATATGAAACCAGATCAGAGCAGATTACACAAACTTCATCACAAGTCCAGAAACATCATGATCAGTGCAATCACATTCAAGGAGTTTGATAGATGCACAGATAAAGAAATAGCAAAGGGCATATTCGACAGTCTGGTTCTGACCTATGAAGGAACCAAGCAGGTTCAAGAAGCTAGGGCTAACATATTGGTCAGGAAGTATGAGCTGTTCAAGATGGAAGAGGATGAAGACATTGAAGCAATGTTCAGCAGATTCCAGACTCTGGTATCAGGTTTAAAAGTATTAAACAAAAGCTATACCACTGCAGATCATGTTATGAAAATTCTAAGAAGTTTACCAAAAAGGTTGAGACCAAAGGTTACTGCAATACAGGAAGCCAAAGATCTGAATAACTTGAGACTTGAAGACCTGATCAGCTCACGTCTCATGAAATAGAACTGGAAGAAGATGAACCAAAGAAGAAGAAGAATCTGGCTCTGAAGTCGAAACAGAAAAAAGCTGCAAAGGCAGCATCAGAATCAGAGGATAGTGATAGTAACAGGGATGATATGGCTTACTTAACCAAAAAGATGGTTAAGATCTGGGAAAATAGGAAGAAGAGAGGTTCCAAGAAGAAACATAACAGCAAAGATAAGGAAGAATCTGACAAGAAGAACATCATCTGTTATGGATGCAATGAACCTAGACATATCAAGTCAGAATGTCCAAATCTGGAAAAAGGCAAACAGCACAAGAGGAATTCTAGATACAGAAAGAAGAGTCTAATGGCTGCCTGGGATGTATCAGAATCAGAAGAAGAATCGTCTAATGAAGAAGAGGCAGAAACAGCAAAGATGGCACACATCAGGTCTGCTTCTGGTGCTCATAAAGGCATGATTTCAGGAAGGAAAGCAGGCAGAAGGAAGAATGATCGAAGCAATCATTCAGGTAAGTCTGGAAGCACATCAGAGGAAGCAATTCTGTGTCTGATGGCTCATACCAACTCAAGTTCTGAATACAGCTCAGGCTCTGGAACAGAATCAGAAGATGAAGACGATGAGGAATTTTCTGATCTCTCTAAATCTGAATTGATTGAGACTTTAAAAGACTTTTTAAATGCAAACAATAAAAGGTCTTTAAAATTGAAAACTCTTAGGGAAGATAAGAAAAATCTAACCAAAGAAGTCCAAATTTTAAAGAATCGAAATTCTGAGTATGCAACTGAAAACAAAGATTTTAAAACTGATGTTGCAAGACTCAAATCTGAAAACCAAACTCTCAAAAGTAATACTTGTTCCACTTCTGAAACTGTTTGTGAATCTAATATGCATGAGCAATTTTTTCAAAACTTTATTTCCAATGGAATGGAAAGAAGTAAATATGCATCTATGATTTATGGAAACAATAACTCTGGAAAGAGAGGTCTTGGTTTTACAGAAACTATTACTGAACCTAAAACTGTTCATTCTGATATTTTAAGTATTGTTTGTGCTAAGAAAGGTCACTCTGAACTATCTTGTCCACTGGTAAAATCTGAACAAGATCAGAGAGCTGTTAAGACTAACAAACCTGGACCCAATCAGTTCTGGGTACCAAAAGACCAAATTGTCTATGTTGCAGATATTCTGAGCAACCAGAAGGAGACACCAACAATGGTGCCTGGACAATGGATGTTGGCAACGCACAAGCAGAAGAAGGTTTATGTTCCAATATCTACCAAACAGAAGCCAACTGACTTTGGTAGAAGAAGAACTGGTCAACACAATAACTATCAGAACCAGAACCAGAAGTATAGGAGGAATAGGAAATACCATAGATATCACACGAATCAGAACAAGAACTGGAACCAGAATCAGAACTGGAACCAGTATCAGAGGAACAGGAACGGGAACCAGAACCCGAACTGGAACCATTACCAGAAGCACAGAAACTGGAACCAGAACTAGAACTGGAACCAGAACCAGAACTGGAACCAGTATCAGAGGTACAGGAACTGGAACCAGAACCAGAACTGGAGGCACAGAAACTGGAACCAGAATCAACACTGGAACCAGAATTAGAATCAGTACCAGAACCAGAACCTGAATAGGTATCAGCATCAAAGGTTGAGGTATGATCATCAGAACTACTTTAATTATCAGAATCAATATGATTACCAGAATCACCATAAGTTCCAGAATCACCAGAGGAACATGGTGTATGAGCCAAAGCAGAAATTAAGGAATTAGAATCAGGAGAGTCCTTCAAACACTCCAGTGAGATTCATCAAGAATACAAACCTGGAAGGGAATTCAAATTCCCTCATCCAAACCATGTAATCTCAGAACATATAGATTAGGAATCTGAAAATCATAAGCAAGAGGATTTTCAGAGTAAAACTGAGGCTACATCTTACTGTAAATACTATTATTACTTAATATTTATGTTTACTGTGATAACAAGAAGCTTGATCTTAACAAATCAAAGCTAGATAAGTATTCTGCAGGAACCAGGTGATTCACACGAATTGAACACCTCAGCAGAAACAGCATTCCAGTGGTTTCAAAAAGAAGCAGAAACCACCAGAAGCAGAATTAATGGTTTGGCTGTATTGAGTTCATTGTTAAATTAATTGATTTATATTATGTTATATGACAAACTACTTGATCTTGACAAAACAAAGCAAGATAAAGATAGTGCAGGTTCACCAGAACCAAAGGGAGCAGAAGCAGAAGAAATAGAAGTACCTGGAAAGGTAGAGGATACAAGCAAGTCAGCAACACATGACAAATCTTCAAAAGATAAATCTGATCAAGTCAGAAACAGCCAAGATAAACCAGAAGAGAAATCTGGATATTTACCAGAATCTGAAGCTGTTACAGATTCACCAGAACCAGAAGCTGATTTATCAGAATCAGAAGTTGTTACAGATCTTCCAGAACCAGAAGCTGATGCAAACCAACCAATGTTGATGAAGTTTTGGCAGAGGAAGGTTGGATACTTGCAATGCAAGAAGAGCTGAATGAAGGAATGATGTTTGGGATCTGGTACCCAGACCAAACAAAAACATTATTGGAACCAAGTGGGTTTTCAGGAATAAACTCAATGTGAAGTGGTAAGGAACAAAGTCAGACATGTAGCTCAAGGATACAGTCAACAGGAAGGTATAGATTACACTGAGACTTTTGCTCTAGTGGCCAGGTTAGAAGCAATTAGAATTCTATTATCATTTGCTGCTAATCATGATATAATGCTGTATCAAATGGATGTTAAAAGTGCATTCTTAAACGGCTACATAAGTGAGGAAGTCTATGTCGAACAGCCCCCTGGATTTGAAAATTATGATTTTCCAGACCATGTTTTTAAACTTAAAAAGTCTTTATATGGTTTAAAACAAGCACCAAGGGCATGGTATGACAGACTCAGTAACTTTCTGCTTAAGAATGAATTCAATAGAGGCCAGAATGATATTCTGATTATCCAAGTCTATGTTGATGATATCATATTTGGATCCACTAATGGCACTTTGTGCAAAGAGTTTTCTGACCTAATGCAGAAGGAGTTTCAAATGAGCATGATGGGAGAACTTAAGTTCTTCCTGGGAATTCAAATTCATCAAGGTAAATCAGGTATACTCATTCACCAATCTAAATACACCAAAGAACTTCTTAAAAAGTCCAAGATGAGTGACTGTAAGCCTATGGCCACCCCTATGCACCCAACCTGCTCACTTGAGAAAGATGAAACCAGCCAAAAGGTACACCAGAAAACATACAGAGGTATGATTGGATCCCTTCTTTACTTAACTGCTTCTAGACCTGACATTCTGTTTAGTGTTTGTGTCTGTGCCCGATTTTGAGCTGACCCTAGGGAATCCCATTTAACTGCTGTCAAATGAATCCTAAGATACCTTAAAGGAACCACCAACCTTACCTTGTTATACAAGAAAACCCCCACCTACAAACTAAAAGGTTTTTGTGATTCTGACTATGCTGGAGACAAGTTGGAAAGGAAACGTACCAGTGGCAACTGCACATTTTTAGGTGATAATTTGATCTCTTGGTCAAGCAAAAGACAAAGCACCATTGCCATTTCAACAGCAGAAGCTGAGTATATATCAGTAGCAGGATGCAGTTCACAGTTACTCTGGATGAAACATCAGCTTGAAGATTACAACATCTTTGAAACCAATATCCCTTTGTTCTGTGATAACACTTCAGCTATAAACCTAACCAAGAACCCTATCTTACACTCTAGAGCCAAACACATTGAAATAAAACACCATTTCATTAGGGACCATGTTCAGAAAGGAACCTTAAGCATCCAGTTTGTGGACACTGATCATCAATTGGCTAATATCTTCACCAAGGCATTACCAGAAGATAGGTTCGAGTTCATCAAGAAACATCTCAGCATTACCTCCATATCTGACTAGCTCAAGTAGTCATCTAAGGAGTTTTTAATTTCTTGTTATTTTATTTTCTGTCTTTTAGTTTATGTTTTTACTTTCTGCACTTTGTAAAGAGAAAAACAAAAAATAGTAAAACCACTTTTTGGCTGATGACAAAAAAGGGGAGATAGGAGAGTAGAGAAAAAGAAAGAGTGAAATCAGAAGGAGTTGAAAAGGAGAGGAATCAGGGAGAGAGAAAAAGAAAGAGTGAAAACAGAAGGAGTTGAAAAGGAGAGGAAATGTGAAGAGAGAAAAAGAAAGAGAGAATAAAGAAGGAGTTGAAAAGGAGAGGTGAAGAGAAGAAAAGAAAGAGAGAACAAAGAAGGAGTTGAAAAGGAGAGTATCAGACTTAGGGGGAGAGATTGGTCTGAGGGGGAGTAATTCAAGTCATTCGAGTTATAAACTAGCAAAATAAGTTAAGGTTTTGTCATCATCAAAAAGGGGGAGATTGTTGGAACCAAGTTGGTTCTAAGACTTAGGATTTTGATGGTTACAAAAGCACTCAATAGTGTAACTCTTTTTGAGGATCTTTTTAACATGATCAACAATAGTGTAACTCTTTTGGAGAATTTTAATCCAAAGACTAAGGTTTGGAATCTAGAGAACATTTTTTCAATGTCTTCATCCTCTTCCATCTAAAAAAAGTTCATACTTCCTAACAAGAAAATGTGCCTTAGCTTCGTGCACTTGTTTCTTTATTGTTGCATTTTTGCAAACTATTTGAAAGTGATAACGTTCATCGTTTTCAGTAGATGTCATGCATTTCTTCCTCCTCTTCCATCTAAAAGAAATTCATACTTTCTAACAAGAAGATTTGCCTTAGCTTCTTACACTTGTTTACTTTCTTCATAGTTAAGGACCAAGGCATCAAAAATACTTTTTACTGTTTCTTTATTACTACATTTTTCAAACTCTTTGAAATTGATAACTTTCATCATAATGGTTCTCGCTCTATGGTGCATCTTGTGTTATTTCTTTCGATCAACATTGAGGTCTTTTTTTTGTTTTTCAACACCAGCAGCAACTGTAGGAGCCACACAACCATCTTCGAGTATGTCCCAGGGTTCAAATGATGTGAGTTGTAGAAAATTCTCAATTTGTCCTTCTAGTATTCAAATCTCTCCCTATCAAACAAATGAGGCATGTTAACATTTCCACCAATAACTTCATCACCTAAGTTAATCATAATAAAGATGAAAAAAAATATCTTTACTCAAAAACAATTAAGTACTCGGCATTGAGACTAAGCTCTAATGTCAATTTAAGAGAGCAAAACACAAGAAATAGGGTTTTAGTTGTGTTTTTAAGGTTTTGAAAACTTTTTAAACAAATGATAAAATCGATTGTGATAAAGTAAAACAAGTAAGAAGATAGATAGGGCAAATACGAAGACAATTTATCTTGGTTCGCCACCAATATGGGAGCTATATATAATCCCTTCACACAAAAGGATTTAATTCAATAATCACCAAAAGTATCACGCGTCCACTGGACACCTTCTAGCTAATCTAATTGTGTTCCAATTTTCTCAGCCTTCTAGCTTAGTATAATCAAGTGGTTAAGGGCAGCAGCAACTACTGGGCCATGTTACAAAGAATGTCTAAGATGGTTTTCTAAAAACTCTCACACGAGAATGTTTACAAAATATTCTCTCAAAATGTATTTTAGGTTTCTTAGCACTTAGAGCTAATACAAGAATTTTCACGAGTTTCTATGTATGATGACAATAGGTTTTTCTCTTGTATATCTTTTGCAGTGAAGATCACAAGTTCTTTTAGAGAGAGTCATCAAGGACATTAGTGTTTTGGACTGTTTTTGTGATTGCATAAAATCAACATTAAAAACTTGTACATATTCATCTTCGTAATTGATTCAACATCTTGATAGAATTATGAAAACTAGAAGATGACATTTTCAGAGGATGTCATGTATTTCTTTAGTCAAAGAATAAATCCAACTTTGATAACTAGAGAATGTTGGAATGTTGACTTCTTTAAAGTTCTAGACTCAAAAGTTTGACTTAATAGAGTTGACTTTAAATTAGAGCATTGACTTGAAGCATTGACCAAATGATCAATTGGTTTACTAGGCTTATTAGATGCATTTAGCATATTATTCAGAGCGTTGTCTTGATTTCCTTGTTGTTTATCTTCTCTTTTCATTAGTGGATGCAGCGTAAAGTTTTTAAACTAAACTTCACGACAAGGATCTGCACGCTTAAATAAATTTATTAGAACAATAAAATGTTCCCACAAAATAGTTTTTGTTATCATCAAAACAATATTCAGTTCAAGGAGGATAAAAGACAGAGAAAGGGATCAGGGGGCTTATTGATCGGAGAAAGGGAATGGACTTATTGCACCTAACTGAGAAGGAGATAGAAAGGGATCACCTTATCTTGAGTGAGAGAGGCAAGTCGCAAGGCAAAAAACTTAAACCAACTTGGTACTAACACAAGTGTGATGGAGAGTGTTTGTTTGGAAGGAATGAATGCTACTGGCCCAAGCGTACCAGAAACGTCATTTTGAATTGTCCAGATTATAAGAAAAGGGTTGCTTCTACTTCAGATGATCCAAACACTGGGAGGGTCTATGCTTTTTAGTAGTAAGAAGTTGAAGGACAACAGTTTGATCACTGAAATGTGTCTAGTAAACTACGAAACTTTGCTAGTTTTTTATTTTATTTTGATGCTTCACACTTTTTTATTTCAACCAAGTGTGTTATGCATCTAAACCTTCCTTTAACCCCTCTATCATCTACCTTAGTTGTAGCCACTGCATCTGAGGATCAAATAAAAGTGCCTTTAACTTGTGCTCAAAGCCCTATCAATTTCTTTGATAGGATATTTTTAGTTGACTTGATATGTATTCCATTGAAAGGGATTGATATCATTTTAGGTATGGATTAGATGTCGCAAAACAATGTGCAAGGTTGTCCTTGTCCATTCTATCACAATTATAAACAAAAGTAACTAATTGCACATATATAAGAATAGCGGTTAATTATATTTAATTTTCTTGATGCAATAAAAAATAATTACATTTCGTAAAGTACCTCTACTATTAATTTAATTTTGTGAGAAATTGTTATGTTCAAGGATATTTTGATAATAATAGCATTAAATAAAGAAAAATTAGTTAAGTTTTGCTTATTTTAATTAGGCCCACCTATTTTGACAATTTTTTTCCTTATATTAATTTGAGTCTTGAGGTAGTAGTTTTAGATGTCAATATAGTTGTTATGTCCTTTTTATCATGTGATGTCTTTCGCTCTAATTTTTGTTACAGAAAACATACGTAGTGCTGATGTGGATTCTGTAAGAATACATTTATTTGGAAAATGAGGATGCATATGATGTAAGAATACATTTCTTTGAAAATTTTAAAAATACAGTCATGAAATATCAAGGACATCAACAAAACATTTGACAGTAAATTATATATATTACAACATTGCAAGAGCTTTTGCTAAAGGGGAAAAAAAAGAGAATATAAAATAAGAAACACATTTCAATTGATATAATTTACTTCAAATATTTGTACTCTAGTTTATGAAATTGTAAAATACAAATACTAATAAAAGTAAGACAAAAGTATACATCACCGCTATGATGAAAAATGAAATAAATAAATTAAATTAAATAAAAAATATAATACCTCTAGAGATCTACAATGGAGGTTGAAAGTGATAAGTAAAAACAGAGTATTTGAAAACCAGAAGTCTCACAAAAAAGTTCAAGTAAATATACTAACGATGAGGACTCAAAAGTCATAGTGTTGCAACTTACCTCGAAGAATCTAGCACATGGAAACGAAAACACAGCAGATCATTTATGTAGAACTAATGAAAAATGTATGTGAGATCATTTGCGTAGAACTAACGAGAAGTGTATTCATTACAATATGAGTCACGGCATTCTATTATTGTCAATGAATTTCGCTTAAAGATAAGAGTTAGTTAAATAGGATTTTTAATATTGAAGATGGAAGAAAAAAAGATAATGTAAAGAAAAATAAACCAAAAAAACAATGAAAATTGAGGTAGTCCCTATTGTCATGTACCACCGGTACAAGAATAAGAATGAAACTATTAAAGAGTCGTTATCCTACTAAAGATGCATAGTTTATATAAACAATTGGTTCTATTAAGCATTGTGTCTTTGATTATGCCGAAAACAATATTATTAAGAGATCAAAATTTTGATAAAACGAAGAGTAGTAGAATAAAGAAAGAAAATTTAGGAAGAAACATACTTACAAAGTTCATCTTGATGATGATCGCATGAAATACAAATAAGGGTGCTAAAAAATAGTTCAAATTCAATATATAATATATCACTACGCTAAAAATTACCTTTTATAACGCGCATTTTAAAGCGCTTCATAACTAAAAGTGTTGTTGTATAATATTTTAAAATTAATGGAGGATACAATAGCGCTTTTACAAAAGCATTGTTGTATAGTCATACATGATTTAGGATTTACAGCGCTTTTCAGCAAAAGCGCTGTTGTAGAGTCACATAGCACTTTCACATAATGTTTACAGCACTTTTAGAGTGTTTCGCATAAAAGCGCAGTAAAATATAGCACTCTCACATAATGTTTACAACGGTTTTTAGAGCGCTTTTTATAAAAGCGCTGTAAAATATAGCGCTCCCACACTATATTTACAGCGTTTTTTTGAGCGCTTTGTATATAAGCACTGTAAATATTTTGAAATTTAATTTTTAAAAGTCTTTTACAGCACTTATGGACAAAAGCGCTATAAAATTACAATCAGTTCAAGTTATATATACTTGATAAATAAATAAATAAAAACATATTAAATACGTACTCTCCCTTCGAACCTTACGAACCTTCCTCTCACCTACTGTGTGCCCATTTCTACTGAGTGATTGTTGTCTCAGGTACTGTATTTATTAATTTGTTGTTGTCTCTAAAACTGATAAATTGTTACTTGATAAATCATATAACATGTTAGATGATAGTAGTTAGCATATCCTTGATAAATCTGTTCTATTTCGAAATGTGTTCGATCTGTTCTGTTTTGAAATCAGACTTGTATGCATGACTTTGGACATTGGTTTCCATTTTCTAATATTAGACTATATATACTATAGATTGGTATGATGTTATAGATTGATAATTTTGTGTAACACAACATTCATATATACTGCATTCATAAATTGTTACATGATATAGATTGATAAATTAATGTAACACGACATTCATAAATTCTTACATGATAAATCATATGAAACCTGTTTGATCTGTTCTGTTATGTTTTGAAATTAGACTTGTATGCATATATAATATAGATTGGTATAATGTTATAGATTGATAAATTTGTGTAACATTGCATTCATATAGGTCATATAACATGGACCGGAAATGGATGTCTGTCAATCGATTGTCAAAAGAGTATGAAAATGGAGTGAAGAAGTTTGTTGAATTTACACTGAAGAATGCAAAAGACCCAAATCGAATCATTTGTCCTTGTTTAAAATGTTGCTTTGGAAAATGCGTTAGAGCAGATGAATTGGAAGGACATTTAGTATGGCATGGAATTGATCAAAGCTATACATGTTGGATAAGACATGGTGAGAAAAAAAATGGGAACACTAATTTTGAGAATGGTGAGACATATGCTTCAAATGATTTCGACACAGATACATATGAGCGGGACCAAGTTGAGGAGATTGCAAAAGCAGTTGAAGAAGATCTCTGAGATTGTCCTAAAATGTTTGAGAGTTTGTTGAGTGATGCACAGAAACCATTATATAATGGTTGTACTAAATTCACAAGACTGTCAGCGATATTAAAGTTGTACAACTTAAAAGCGATTAATGGATGGTCTAATAAAAGATTCACAGACTTATTAACACTCCAAAAAGATATGTTTCCAGACAATAATGAACTTCCCAGTCGAACCTATGAGGCTAAACAAAGAAAGAATCTACTCCAGCAAAATTCGTATGTCTGTGATAGTCTGAGGCTGTTTCCAAGCAAGGATTGTCTCAATCTTTGCTGGATCCACAATGATTCCTTATTTGGTTATCACATGTCCTAAGAAGTTCACTTTTTCTAGCCAAAATTCGCACTTCGACGAATTGGCATTCAATTGCTTCTCGCGTAAAACTTCAAGAACTTGGCGCAAATGCTCTCCATGTTCCTCTTCACTTCTTGAATAAATCAATATATCATCGATGAACAGCACAACGAATTTATCCAGAAACGGGCTAAAGATTCTATTCATATAATCCATAAAAATTGCTGGTGCATTCGTAACTCCAAATGGCATAACAAGATATTCATAATGTCCGTAACGGGTTCTGAAAGCAGTCTTTTGAATATCTCCTTCTGTTACCCGAATTTGATGGTATCCTGACTTCAAATTGATCTTTGAAAACACTGCGGCTCCTCTTAATTGGTCCATCAAATCATCGATACGTGGTAAAGGATAACGATTCTTAATAGTTACCTTGTTAAGTTGCCTATAATCCACACATAAGCGCGAACTTCCATCCTTTTTCTTAACCAACAACACCGGAGCTCCCCATGGCGACACACTTGGTCTGATAAATCCTTTCTCCAACAAACATTCTATTTGGCCCTTAAGCTCGCTTAATTCCAATGGCGACATCCGATACAGCGCAATTGAAATAAGTCCAGTTCCTGGGTGTAGATCAATAAAGAATTCCACCTCTCTTACTGGGGGTAATCCTAGAATTTCTGTTGGAAATACGTCCGGGTATTCCTTGACAAGCGCCACATCTTCTATGCTCACATCTATCTTTGCCCCCACGTTAGCCAACGATAGAAACTCTTGAGTTCCTTCTCTTAGTGACAATCCGAGTTTGTTAGCAGCCAAATACCAAACGACTCCAGGTTTGGGAAAAAAACTAATTTGCAAGCACAATCCAAGACTACATAATTATACGACATCCAATCCATGCTGAGAATGATCTCGAGTGATTGTAGGGGTAAACAGATTAAATTAACAAAGAAATCTCTATTCTGAATAGTTACAGGACAGCTTAAACATGCAGAATTTACGGTCAAAGTCTTAGCAGGTGTGAAAATAACCAAATCAAAAGGCAAGGAAGACATAGATAGCTTCAAATGATTCACACATTCCATAGCAATGAAGGAATGGGTTGCCCCTGAATCAAAAAGTGCAGTTAGTATGTTACCTGCAATCTCGCAATCTCGTTGGATCAAATTGTGGGATTGATTCTCGGCTTCAGCACCCATGTGATAAACGCATCCCTTAGCAGTAGGACGAGTAGCCCTAGTTGCGCTCATTGTTGGTTCCACCTTCGGAGCCTTGCAATCCCTTGCAAAATGTCATGGCTTCTGGTAATTGTAACATGAAGGACTCATAGTGGTACAAGCAGTAGCATAATGTCCCAATTTCCCGCATCGAAAACATCGGACCCCTTGTCCCAGTTGTCGTCCAAAATTCTAGTTCCCTGGGCAATTCTAGCCCCTGTTGTTGTTTTGTGGCCGGTTATATGGCTTAGCAACTTGCTTCCCTTTATTGTTCTGATAGTTCATCCGGCTAGGCCCTCCTGAATTAAAGTCCCCTCCTCGGTTGGCCCTCCTGTTCTTCATATCCTTAACCTCTCTACACTTCTCCACTAAGGCTTAGAAACGTTGAATTCCCAATGGTAAGACCGAGTCTTGAATCTCATACTTCAGTCCATTTTGGAAACGATGACACATAAATTGTTCATCCATCTCTTCACGGAAAAATCTGAAATGTCTTGACAAGGACTCAAAATTAGCAGCATACTCACCCATCGTCATGTTTCCTTGGTGCAATTTAAGAAAATCATCACCCAACTTAGTCCTAGTGCTCATCGGGAAGTATTTGTCCAAAAACTTCTTTTTAAACGACTCCCAATTCACCTCCTCGTGAGCTGATCCCATCAGAAGCCTTGTACTTCTCCACCAATATTCTACATCCCCTAACAGCAGATATGTAGCATAGTTGACCTTTACCATTGCCAGGCAATATATCATTTCGAAAATTTTCTCCATTTCCTGAATCCTTTGGTCCGCTCTTTCTGGACCCTCATCACCCTTGAACTTTGGAAGATTATGACGAAGAAAATCCTCTAGTCCTCTTGAATCAGCAGCACGAATCTCTCTTTCTCTTTTCTCTAGATCTCGTTGAATCTTTGCAGCCGTCTGTGCAACAACAGACGCAGCCATATTATTCATCGCTTCAGCCATCCGATCATCCCGGCTGACATTGGCTCTTGCAGTGTCATCTCTTCTTGGAGGCATTGTTCCCTACAAAACCATCACAAGTAGAAATCTGACACCACTTAGAATAATCCCAAAAATATAACTCACGAGGGTCATGAAGGTGCAAACACGAGAAAGGGGGGTTGAATTGTGTTTGACTTAACTTGAATACTTTTCCTGTTTTAATACTTTCAAAACAAAACTTGATGTATAATCAAAACAGAGTTAGCAGCGGATAAAAGTAAAAATAAAAACTCACAGATTTTATACTGGTTCACCGTTAACAAGGCTACGTCCAGTCCCTTCGCCTTGAAGGATTTCACTAATTCAAACTTGAATTACAACCTTGCTACTGACCCTCCAAGTCAGTTTACTCAATAGTCTAACAATCTTAGACTTCTTGAGGAAAACACATGTCTTTAGCCAATCTGACAACCCCAGATTGTAGAAGAAACCACACCACTATGAATCTAATTGCTAAGTACTTGCTACCCCTACTGACTCCCTCAGCTTGTAGACTTTACTTCAATCACTTAGAGTTGACACAGTGGAGCAAAAACAACAAAAGTACTTGCTTTAAAAACTGAGATTCAACAATTGGCTTATATGAAAATTTGAGAGTGTTTGCTTTTGAAGTGTATGACCCTTTTGTGATTTTCTCTTCTGAGGACTCTGCCTTGAGCCTCCTTTTATAGATGAAAATTAGGGTTTCTTCCATGATCAAATTCGAGCTGAATCTTGCTTGATTCTCTTCCAAAAATAACTTGACCAATTGGGCTTTATTTAAATAAAAAACATATCTTCAGATTTTCTTTCAAAATAACTGGCTAATCAAATCTGTTGGTTGTTCCCGCCAATGCTCCTGTATTCCATGCTACTTCACTTTATTTTTATAACCAATCTTTTTAACACTTTAATTAAAATAACTTGCAATCTCCATCGTTGATCAATTCTAGACCATCAGAATTTTGAGCGCTAGTCCACATCTGGTCCAAGCTAAATGATATACTGTGATCATCTGAATTCGGCCATCCCTGGACCACACTTCCTGACCCTCTGATCTTCTGATTTCGGCCAGCCTGGATGCGCGCCTGATATGCTAAAATCTTCTGGACTCGGCCATTTGCTGGACTGCTCATCCTGTCCCTCTGATTTCGGCCAACACTGGGCCATGGTCTGATTTTCTGATCTGGACCATCACTGGACCAAATAATTATTTTTGAACCATTGATCTGGAAGTCTTTACTCTGATCTGGACAGATTCTGGAATTTGTTCTGGAACAAACTGAAATTAACTTGAACAAAAAATATTTCAGTCTGGACATTTTACCTTTGATTTTGGACCAGGTCTCGATTGATTCTGGAATTCATTTCTTCTGGCCTAGACTTAGTTCCATGCCCTGAATCATGCTATCTTATGGTCTGGGCAAAATCTGGATTGATCCTCTTGTTCTGGACTCATAAACATACCTTCTGGTCAAGTCTGGAACAAGTCTGGAACAAGTCTGGACTGTGTAATTTTTCACTGCCAGGCCATCTTCTGGTCAGAATAACTTCTGGAATAAAATTGATATTTGATTCCTGTTTGTCTGGAACAACTCTCCTTCTGGCAGGCTTTCCAATGGTATGATCCATGTTTCATTCTGATTTTTATTCCTTCTGATCTGGGCCATCAAAGATATCTTCTGGTCATGTTTTGACATTCCTGGAGTATCTTCTGGTCATTCCAGAATTCATTTTTCTGGAATCCTTTGATCACTGCTTCTGATTCCTTCAGTTTCTGGGGCATTTAACTTAATAATTCAAAGTACAAAATAAGTTTACATAGAGTACATTTGTAAGCATCAAAATCCTAAGTACTTAGAACCAACTTGGTTCCAACAATCTCCCCCTTTTTGATGATGACAAAACCTTAACTTATTTTGCTAACTTATGACTCGAAGACTTTGAATTACTCCCCCTCAGACCAATCTCTCCCCCTAAGTCTGATACTCTCCTTTTCAACTCCTTCTTTGTTCTCTCTTTCTTTTCTTCTCTTCTCTTCTCCTTTTCAACTCCTTCTTTTTGCTCTCTTTCTTTTTCTCTCTTCACATTTCCTCTCCTTTTCAACTCCTTCTGTTTTCACTCTTTCTTTTTCTTTCTTTTTTTTTCTCTCTCCCTTTTTCAACTCCTTCTGTTTTTTCTCTTTCTTTTTCTCTCCTTCTTTCTTTTTATCTCTCCTTTTCTACTTATTTCTCCTTTCTTTCTTTCTCTCTCTTTCTCCCCCTTTTTGTCATCAGCCAAAAAGTGGTCCTACTATTTTTGTATTTTGTTGTTTTTCTCTGTACAAATTGCAGAAAGTAAAAACAGAAAATAAAAGACAGAAAATATATTAACATGAAATTTAAAAACTCCTAAGATGACTACTTGAGCTAGTCAGATATGGAGGTCATGCTGAGATGCGTCTTAATGAACTCGAACCTATCTTCTGGTAATGCCATGGTGAAGATATCAGCCCATTGATGTGTCCACAAACTGTGAACTGCATCCTGCTGCTGATATATACTCAGCTTCAGCTGTTGACATGGCAATGGTGCTTTGTCTTTTGCTTGACCAAGAGATCTAAGAAAGTGCAGTTGCCACTTGTACTTTTCCTTTCCAACTTGTCTCCACCATAGTCGGAATCACAGAAACCTCTGAGTTTGTAGGTGGGGGTTTTTCTCTGTATGTGTTCTGTTCTACCTTTTGGCTGGTTTCATCTGATTTACCTGGATGAATCTGAATTCCCAGGAAGAACTTAAGTTCTCCCATCATGCTCATTTGGAACTCTTTCTGCATTAGGTCAGAAAACTCTTTGCACAAAGTGCCATTAGTTGATCCAAATATGATATCCTCAACATAAACTTGGATAATCAGAATATCATAGTGTATTATCAATCTGGCCTCTATTAAATTCATTCTTAAGCAGAAAGTTACTAAGTCTGTCATCCCATGCCCTTGGTGCTTGTTTTAAACCATATAAAGACTTTTTAAGTTTGAAAACATGGTCTCGAAAATCAGAATTTTCAAAACCAGGGGGCTGTTTGACATAGACTTCTTCACTTATGTAGCAATTTAAGAATGCACTTTTGACATCCATTTGATACAGCATTATATCATGATTAGCAGCAAATGATAAGAGAATTCTAAATGCTTCTAACCTGGCCACTGGAATAAAAGTCTCAGTGTAATCCATACCTTTCTGTTGACTGTATCCTTGAGCTACAACTTTACCCTTTTCATTGAATTTGTTTCTGAATACCTACTTGGTTCCAATAGTGCTGTAATAGGTCTCTCCATTGAAAACAGTATGCAACATCAGTAAAATTCATGCCTTTCCATCATTTCTCAAAACATCTCAACACAACCAATTTTATTACCATCACATCATAAATTAAACATTCAAGCAATCCCATCATTATCACTTTACATTATCTCAAAATTCCATTCTTAATTATCATAAGTCTTTCCAATGTTTCCCCGACTCTTAAAATTCATAAAACAGTGTTTAAAACTGGGATTTCTGGAAAACCACGAATATGTATTCGAATACAGCTTCATTGTATTCGAATACAGAAGCCAAAAATAGGGCATAATCAACACTCTGTATTCGAATACAGCCTCCTTGTATTCAAATACAGAGGCTGTCACAATGCAAAGATCAGTATTTTCACAACATCAATAGAAGTCTCAAAAGCTTCATCATTACCACTTCAAATTATCACAAAACTCCATTTTAATTTGTCACAAACCTTCCCAAATGCTCCCCAACACTTAAAGTTTACAAAAAAAAAGTTTAAAACTTTGATTTTCTGAAGATCACGAATCTGTATTCGAATACAGCTCCCTTGTATTCGAATACAGAAGCTAAATCTGCAAATTCAACACTCTGTATTCGAATACAGGAAACAAAAACAGTGTAAACTCAACATTTTCTCCAACATCATTAAAGGTTTCCACAACCTCATCATCTCCTCCTCAAAACTATTTCAAAAAAACTCCATTTTAATCATTTCAAACCTTCTCAATGTTCCCCAACACTTTAAAGTTCACATGACAGTGTTTAAAACTTGATTTTCTGGAAAACACGAATCTGTATTCGAATACAGCTTCCTTGTATTCGAATACAGAAGCTAAAACTTGAGTTTCTGAAAAACCCGAATCTGTATTCGAATACAGCTCCCTTGTATTCGAATACATAAGCTAAAATAGTAAAAATCAACATTCTGTATTCGAATATGAGGCTGTCGTAGTTGAATACAGATGCGAAAACAGTGGCAACAATTGTAGTTCTGTATTCGAATACGATAGGGTCGTAGCCGAATACAGAGGCTGAGTCAGAAGCAAAATCCTTCATCTGTATTCGAATACAGAGGCCCGTATTCGAATACAAGTTTGAAAACTTGAGTAAAACAGAAGCTTGGCAGGCTGTATTAGAATACATTCTGTTGTATTCGAATACACCTTCGAATTCAGTGAAATTTTTTCTGAGACTTCAACACATTTTCAAACTGTTTTCCTTTGAAAAACCAACAAAACACCAAAACAGATTCAGCATTTTTTTGAACCACAAAACTCAGACATTATTCATCAATAACAACTTTTCCAGAAAAACATTTTCATCATTTAAAATCCCTTTTCTTTTGAAAACATCAGCAACACCAGAATCACCCAAAACAGATTGTCAACCACAACAGAACAGACATTTTTCAACGTTTACATTGTTGATCATTTCTCAAAACAACATGCAAGGTATTTCCAGCATTCTTACACAACCAATCACAACATGCAAAGCATTTTCAGCTTTCTCACACAAGCAGAACAATATTAATGGATTCAGCCAAACATCAACCATCACATAGCAGCAAAACACCAACAGAATGCATTTTCGCATTTTATAACAACATTCAAAGTAGTTTTATGAACATGCAATTTAATCATCTTCAAAATAACATGCAAGACATTTTTTAACTTTCCCACATAAACAAAATAGCATTGAGATAACCACCCAAAACAGCACATCACAGATTTTTAAAACCTCAACATAATGCATTTTTTTCATCTTTCAAAATGTCATGCAAAACAGTTTCGTTTTTCAAAACAGACACTCAAATATGATCACACCTCAAACATACATTTACAGTCCTAAAATGCAACTAGAAAGTGGAAGGTGCCCTTACCCTTGTTGCGTTTCTGCTACTATTCACGTTTGTGCGTCAAAAATCGGCGAAACTCCTGCTCGCGTTCGCCGCTACGAAAATGGGTTCTCTAGCTCCATAATGATGAGGAGAACAACTTTTGTTTTGGAGGTTTTCTGGTTTGGTGCTTGGATTTCCAAGTAATATCACTTTTGAGGAACTCCCTTTTGTTTTTTTTGATCGTGTAACACAAATCAGAATGGGGGAAGGAGGAAGGTGAGTACTGTTACATGCAGTAAGAGAGGAGGAATGGGTTTCTGACTTTGCCTTTGCTTCTCACTCCTATATATAGGCTTGTGTGGGTGCCTCCTCACCCGACACTTGTCTGATCCTTAGCACTTAACCAGTCTTGTCGCAATTAGCCGATAATCCCTTAATTAACTGTTCGATAATTTAATTACTCGTAATTAAATTAATTTACTCTTCATCCAATAATCTTAATTCATCTTCCAAAATAAATATTTATATATATATATATATTCACTCAAAACATACATATATTAAATATCTTACAAATATCCCCAAAATACACTTAATATTAATTCCATAATTTTAAATTTAAATTTAAGGGTCTTACATTACTACCCCCCTTAAATTAGTTTCGTCCTCAAAACTACATGTCGATAAACAACTGAGGATATTGTTCCCTCATCTTATTCTCCAGTTCCCAAGTCGCGTCTCCCGTAGTCGGATTCCAAATCACTTTGACTAGTGAGACTTCCTTGTTCGTCAACTGTTTAATCTTCTTGTCTTCAATCCTTACAGGGAATACTTCAAATGACAAGTTATCCTTGAGCTGAATTGTGTTTGGTTCGATCACGTGTGACGGATCCAAAATGTATTTTCTTAACTGCGACACGTGAAATACGTCATGGATATTGGACAACATTGGAGGTAAAGCGATCCGATAAGCCAATGGTCCAATTCGTGCAATAATCTGGTATTGTCCAATAAATTTCGGAGTCAACTTCCTTGACTTAATAGCTCTGCCAACACTAGTTGTAGGCGTGACCCTTAGAAATACATGATCACCCTACTCGAATTCCAAAGGCCTGCGACGCTTGTCCGCATAACTCTTACCGCTGCTCCCCTCAATTGGTCCATCAAGTCATTGATGTGTGGTAAAGGATAACGATTCTTGATAGTTACCTTGTTCAGTTGCCTATAATCCACACATAAGCACGAACTTCCATCCTTCTTCTTAACCAACAACACCAGAGCTCCCCATGGTGATACACTTGGTCTGATAAATCCTTTCTCCAATAAACCTTCAATTGGACCCTTAAGCTCGCTTAATTCCAATGGCGACATCCGGTACGGCGCAATTGAAATAGGTCCAGTTCCTGGGTGCAAATCAATGAAGAACTCCACCTCTCTCACCAGGGGTAATCCTAGAATTTCTGATGGAAATACGTCCGGATATTCTTTGACTAACACGACATCTTCTATGTTCACATCCATCTTGGTCTCCACATTAGCCAATGATAAAAATTCCTGAGTTCCTTCTCTCAGAGATACTTCGAGTTGGTTAGCAGCCAAATACCGAACGACTCCAGGTTCAGGGAAAAGAACTAATTTTCGAGCGCAATCCAAGACTACGTAATTATACGTCATCCAATCCATGCCGAGAATGATCTCGAGTGATTGTAGGAGTAGACACATTAAATTAACCAAGAAATCTCTATTCTGAATCGTTACAGTAGAATGTAAACATGCAGAGTTTACGGTCAAAGTCTTAGTAGGTGTGGAAACAACCAAATCAAAAGGTAAAGCAGACACAGATAACTTCAAACGATTCACACATTCCATAACAATGAAAGAATGGGTTGCCCCTGAATCAAAAAGTGCAGTTAGTGTGTTACCTGTAATCTCGCAATCTCGCTGGATTAAGTTAGGAGCCTGATTCCTGGCTTCCGCACCCATGTGATAGACGCGGCCCCTAGCAGTAGGACGAGTAGCCCTAGTTGCGTTCATAGTTGGTTCCACCTTTGGAGCCTTGCAGTCCCTAGCAAAATGTCCTGGCTTCTGGTAATTGTAGCACGAAGGACTCATAGTGGTACAAGCAGTAGCAATATGTCCTTCTTTCCCACATCGATAACACCGGACTCCTTGTCCTAATTGCCGTCCAAAATTATGATTTCTCGGCCGATTCTGGCCTCTCTTGTTGTTTTGTGGCCGGTTATACGGCTTAGCAACTTGCTTTCCTCTATTGTTCTGATTGTGCATCCGACTAGGCCCTCCTGAATTAAAGTTCCCTCCTCTATTGGCTTTCCTGTTCTTCATCTCTTCAACCTCTCTACACTTCTCCACTAACACTTGGAAACGTTGAATTCCCAATGGTAAGACCGAGTCTTGAATTTCATACTTCAGTCCATTTTGAAAGCGATTGCACATAAACTGTTCATCAACTTCTTCCCGGAAAAATCTGAAATGCCTTGATAGCGATTCAAACTTAGCCGCATATTCTCCCACCGTCATGTTTCCCTGGTGCAATTTCAGAAAATCGTCACCCAACTTGGTCCTAGTGCTCATCGGGAAGTATTTGTCCAAAAACTTCTTTTTGAACGACTCCCAGTTCACCTCCTCTTGAGCTGACCCCAT
>JBBPBO010000004.1:33053373-33607047 GCA_037974295.1 Cicer cuneatum | reverse complement strand
GCACATAAACTGTTCATCAACTTCTTCCCGGAAAAATCTGAAATGCCTTGATAGCGATTCAAACTTAGCCGCATATTCTCCCACCGTCATGTTTCCCTGGTGCAATTTCAGAAAATCGTCACCCAACTTGGTCCTAGTGCTCATCGGGAAGTATTTGTCCAAAAACTTCTTTTTGAACGACTCCCAGTTCACCTCCTCTTGAGCTGACCCCATCAGTAGTCTTGTACTTCTCCACCAATACTCTGCATCCCCTATCAGCAGATACGTGGCATAGTTGACTTTCACCGCTGCTCGACAATTAATCATCTCGAAGATTTTCTCCATCTCTTGAATCCACTGGTCCGCTCTTTCTGGACCCTCATCACCCTTGAACTTTGGAGGATTATGACGACGAAAATCCTCTAGTCCCCTTGATTCAGCATCACGAATCTCTCTTTCTCTTTTCTCCAGATGTCTTCGAGTCTTCACAGCCGTCTGTGCAGCAACAGACACAGCCATGTTATTCATCGCTTCAGCCATCCTATCCTCCCGACTGACATTGGCTCTTGTGGTGTCGTCTCTTCTGGGAGGCATTGTTTTCTACAAAACCATCATCACTTCAGTCACACCACAACTTACACAAGACTTGACACTTTAACTACTTGCTCTTATGCATGATCAGATAAAGACTCAAAACAATACTTTAATCATAGCTTTAACCCAAAACTTTAACCAAATGCTCTGATACCACAATTGTAACACCCCGAGTTTAAAACACAGCGCGAGTGTATTTTTTTTGTTTTTTGTTTTTAAATAAATAAGTAAAAGAATTTTCCAGATTTAATTCAAAAAGAATTAAAATAAAATTTTCACGAATTCATTTCATAAAATAGTAGGTCGGAACTTTATCGATGAACATAATTAGATAACTTCATCATAATATTACTAAGTACTTAACTTTGGGAATTAATAATAACATTAATACATTTCAAAAGAAGAGCAGTGTCATAACATCTCAGAAGAAAATATCAGAGTGCGGAATGTGTTAGCGGAAAAGTGGTTCAATAATTCCCAAATTAAAAACAAATTACATTTTCCAGCTCAAAATCCTATACATCAAATCTAACTGATCATGCACTAAGCTACAGTAGCACGGTCTCCGCCGCATCCTCTACAAGTCTCGTCTCCAGCCAGCTGTCCGTCCCTCTGTGTTGTCCACAAAGACTCCGTATACGAATATCAAGGAAA
Source organism: Cicer cuneatum (assembly GCA_037974295.1). NCBI lineage: Eukaryota > Viridiplantae > Streptophyta > Magnoliopsida > Fabales > Fabaceae > Cicer > Cicer cuneatum. The sequence goes on along the minus strand of JBBPBO010000004.1, from coordinate 33,605,820 downwards.
ACTTACGACGTCTCCGTCGTTAGTGCAACCGTCGGTGGGACGGGTTTGGGGTTCATTTGAGGGCAAAGCCCAATTTCCACAATAATAGTAAATGGTCACCGACCGAAATTAACACATAAAATATAGTATTTATATCACAAACAAATACATCCATGGCATATCATATAACAATGATGAAAATTAAGGATGCTCATTTGAAATTTCATGACATATATGCTTTTTCAAACAGAAACAATTAATATAGAAAACATATTGTAAGTACAACTACCACCTCAGCAATCACAAACATTCATCAGAAATTCAGATTTCATAACGTACTTACACACATCACTTTCCAATCATCATCATATAACCAAATCGTGACCCACCGGTCAACCACCCCGATGCAATATGTATATGCTCATGTATTCAACTTCTTGGAATTACCAAGGTGCAGTCGCTCAACAGACCAGCACAATTTCACACATGGAATGGACCGTCTAATACACGCGGAACCATTCCGTAGTGCGGATAGAATAGACCGTCTAATACACGCGGAACTACTCTGAACCCGGATAGAATAGACCGTCTAATACACGTGGAACTATTCTATAACCATCATGGTCACTACAATTACGTGTATTAGCCTCTCACAGGCCAAAGACACAGAAGTTAAATCATCGCACGGATAGAATGGACCGTCTAATACACGCGGAACCACTCCGTAGCCCAAGTAGAATAGACCGTCTAATACACGCGGAACTACTCTAACCCCAGATAGAACAAACCGTCTAACACACGCGGAACTATTCTATAACCCATGGTTATTACTTAACTTCGCGGCCCATCACGGTCACCGCACCAACTCTGTGGCCCATCACGGTCACCACCTGACTATGCAATGCTTGAACATGCAGTGTCTTCTCTCCACTGAAAACAGTATGCAACATCAGTAAAATTCATGCCTTTCCATCATTTCTCAAAACATCTCAACACAACCAATTTCATTATCATCACATCATAAATTAAACATTCAAGCAATCCCATCATTATCACTTTACATTTTCTCAAAATTCCATTCTTAATTATCGTAAGTCTTTCCAATGTTTCCCCGACTCTTAAAATTCATAAAACAGTGTTTAAAACTAGGATTTCTGGAAAACCATGAATCTGTATTCGAATACAGCTTCATTGTATTCGAATACAGAAGCCAAAAACAGGGCAAAATCAACACTCTGTATTGGAATACAGCCTCCTTGTATTTGAATACAGAGGCTGTCACAGTGCGAAGATCAGTATTTTCACAACATCAGTAGAAGTCTCAAAAGCTTCATCATTACCACTTCAAATTATCACAAAACTCCATTTTAATTTGTCACAAACCTTCCCAAATGCTCCCCAACACTTAAAGTTTATAAAACAATGGCTAAAACTTTGATTTTCTGAAGATCACGAATCTGTATTCGAATACAGCTCCCTTGTATTCGAATACAGAAGCTAAATCTGCAAATTCAACAATCTGTATTCGAATACAGCATACTTGTATTCGAATACAGGAAACAAAAACAGTGTAAACTTAACATTTTCTCCAACATCATTAAAGGTTTCCAGAACCTCATCATCTCCTCCTCAAAACTATTTCAAAAAAACTCCATTTTAATCATTTCAAACCTTCTCAATATTCCCCAACACTTTAAAGTTCACATGACATTGTTTAAAACTTGATTTTCTAGAAAACACGAATCTGTATTCGAATACAGCTTCCTTGTATTCGAATACAGAAGCTAAAACTTGAGTTTCTGGAAAAACCCGAATCTTTATTCGAATACAGCTCTCTTGTATTCGAATACAGAAGCTAAAATAGTGAAAATCAGCATTCTGTATTCGAATACGAGGCTGTCGTAGTCGAATAGAGATGTGAACACAGTGGAAAAAATTGTAGTTCTGTATTCGAATACGACAGGGTCGTAGCCGAATACAGAGGCTGAGTCAGAAGCAAAATCCTTCATCTGTATTCGAAAACAGAGGCCTGTATTTGAATACTAGTTTGAAAACTTGAGTAAAACAGAAGCTTGGCAGGCTGTATTCGAATACACTCATGTTGTATTCGAATACACCTTCGAATTCAGTGAAATTTTTCCTGAGACTTCAACACATTTTCAAACTGTTTTCCTTTGAAAAACCAACAAAACACCAAAACAGATTCAGCATTCTTTTGAACCACAAAACTTAGGCATTTTTCATCAATAACAACTTTTCCAGAAAAACATTTTCATCATTTAAAATCCCTTTTCTTTTGAAAACATCAGCAACACCAGAATCACCCAAAACAGATTGTCAACCACAACAGAACAGACATTTTTCAACGTTTACATTGTTGATCATTTCTCAAAACAACATGCAAGGTATTTCCAGCATTCTTACACAACCAATCACAACATGCAAAGCATTTTCAGCTTTCTCACACAAGCAGAACAATATTAATGGATTCAGCCAAACATCAACCATCACATAGCAGCAAAACACCAACAGAATGCATTTTCGCATTTTATAACAACATTCAAAGTAGTTTTATGAACATGCAATTTAATCATCTTCAAAATAACATGCAAGACATTTTTTAACTTTCCCACATAAACAAAACAGCATTGAGATAACCACCCAAAATAGCACATCACAGATTTTTAAAACCTCAACAGAATGCGTTTTTTTCATCTTTCAAAATGTCATGCAAAACAGTTTATTTTTTCAAAACAGACACTCAAATATGATCACACCTCAAACATACATTTACAGTCCTAAAATGCAACTAGAAAGTGGAAGGTGCCCTTACCCTTGTTGCGTTTCTGCTACTGTTCACGTTTCTGCGTCAAAAATCTGTGAAAATCCCGCTCGCGTTCGCCGCTTCAAAAATGGGTTCTCTAGCTCCGTAATGAAGAGGAGAACAACTTTTGTTCTAGAGGTTTTCTGGTTTGGTGCTTGGATTTCCAAGTAATATCACTTTTGAGGAACTCCCTTTTTTTTATCGTGAAATAGAAATCAGAATGGGGGAAGGAGGAAGGTGAGTACTGTTACATGCAGTAAGAGAGGAGGAATGGGTTTCTGACTTTGCCTTTCCTTCTGACTCCTATATATAGGCTTCTGTGGGTGCCACCTCACCCGACACTTGTCTGATCCTCAGCACTTAACCAGTCTTGTCGCAACTAGCCGATAATCCCTTAATTAACTGTCTGATAATTTACTTACTCGTAATTAAATTAATTTACTCTTCATCCAATAATCTTAATTCATCTTCCAAAATAAATATTTATATATATATATATATTCACTCAAAACATACATATATTAAATATCTTACAAATATCCCCAAAATACACTTAATATTAATTCCATAATTTTAATTTTAAAATTAAGGGTCTTACACATTGACTTCTTTCAAAGCATACATCATAACTAAGAATTAGAAGATCAATTTCTTGATGCATTTATCAGAGGAAGATGACAGAATGCATTTATCAGAGGCAGATGATTGAATGCTTGTTGTATTAATCAGAAACAAATGATTGGAAACATGTTGCATTCATCAGAAGTAGACGAAACATAGCGTGGCTTTTATTATCGAGATCACTAGAGGCACGTTTTCTAAGCACGTTTGTTAGACTCAAAATATTGGATAGAGGTGGAATCTTGGTATTCCTTTATCTTAGTCCAATCATCAGAGGATACAACATAAGATTCTATAAAGTTAACTTGATCTAGGATCTGCACACTTAATCAAACGTTAGTGCTTAAAATTGTTCCAACAAATTGATTTTGTTATCATCAAAACAAGTAACAGTCATAGTTCTTTAAACCAACATAGTTCTAACATACTCTATACGCTTTGCACCTTTCAGAGTATCTAAAAAAGTTACAATTTTGAGATCGTGAATCAAACTTGCCAAGATTCTCTTTGGTATTCAAAATATAGCATATGCAACAAAATTGATGAGAGTATGAAATGTTGGGTTGTTATTCCTTTTCACAATTCATAAGGAGTCTTACTAAGAATAGGTCTAATATAGATTCCATTCTTAATATAACATGAGGTGTTCACTTCTTCTGCCCAAAAGTGCTTAGAAACATTCATTTTACGAATCATGGTATGTTTCATTTCCTAAAGAGATCAATTTATTTCTTTCTACAATGTCATTTTTCAGAGATGTTCTAAAAGAAGAAAAATTATGTAAAATTTCATCAACAATGATGAGTTCTTACTTTTTTACCATTAGCAGGGTTGTTCTTTAAGGACCAAATAAATCAAGATGTAAAAGTTCAAGTGGTCTATACTCTCTAACATGACTCACAAAGAACATATTATTGATATTTTGTGTCAAATCAATTTTTCTTCATCCACAAACATGAGACACTTTATTTCTTATTTTTCCTAATCAGATAAGTTTATTTTGTAAATATTAGTTTTCCTTTGACCAATAAATAGTAAGGATCCATCTGCTTGACTTATTACCTTACATGACTTTTGATTGAAGACAACATCATAACCATTGTCGCTTAATTTACTTATGCTCAATAGGTGATGCATTAGTCCTATTGTAAGTAAAATGTTTTTAATAATAGGAATGGAGCTATTACCTATTGGGCCATGCCGTATGATCTTACCCATCAGATTTCCTCCAAATCATATGGATTATCCTTCCTTGAGGGTCAAGTTTTAGAAAAAAGACTTTTCTCTCGTCATGTGTTGTGAACATCCACTGTCCAGGTACCATAAGTGTGAAGTTGCAAACACGAGAATGGGGGTTGAATTGTGTTTGCCAAAGTTGATAACTTTTTGCTAATTTGATGAATGTTGGATGGTTTTTATGAATTACTTAGATAAGAAGCAATCAGGTTCAGAGGTAGAAAACAATCAAAGCATAAATAATATGACACATAGATTTATCCTGGTTCACCACTAATTTGGCTACACCCAGTCCCCTTATTCAGAAGGCTTTAATCCACCAATTCAAATACCTTGAATTGCAAAGCACCTGACCCTCCAAGCTAGTGTTCCTAAATAGCCTAACAACCCCAGATTGAAGAAGGAACTAAACCACTATCGTGTTGATTACAAAAGATTGGAACTTTAAGTGTTTGCTTCTAAAAAAGATGATACTAATAATAATTCTCACACTCTAAGAAAAAACACTTAAAAAATATTTCTCACTCGAACAATTATAAGTGATTTTGATTTAGATTTATAAATTGAACTCTAAAAAAGCTGATACTAATAATAACTCTCACACTCTTTCTTTGAACTCTAAGATGAATTTGAAATTTTGAGCTTGAGTTCTTCTACTCTTTTTCAACCTTGAGTATCTATTTATATTTAAAATTCGGGCTTCAATTTAGTCATTGTTTAATTTTGAATTGTATCTTCATTCTTAGCCTAGTCAACAATGATCTTATTCAAAAATGGTTTTGAAAATGATGCTTTTTGATAATATGTTTGTTTAGCCAATTCTTTATTTCTGAATCCAATCTGAGCAGTTCGTCTAGATTGACCATATATGCCAGTTCTTCAATTATAAGTTTGAATCAAATCATATTTAAGATTTTCTTCAATTTATAAATCTAAATCAAATATTTATTTTAGATTTTCTTCAATTATAAATTTGAATCAAATCTTATTTTAGATTATCTTCTTTTATTTTGATCTTTCTTTAAGAAATATAAACAAGCAGTATCATGTTAGTTAATTTTAGGAGTTTCATTTGGTTCTTCAAAACCAACACCTCATTTATTATTTCTGCTAACACGATAAATCACAGAGGCTTGTTTGCTTCTATCTATACCATTTGCAAGAAATTCATGAAAGGCTTTTTCATACTTAATAGAATTACAGATACTATCCTTTGAAGGTTTTTGAAACATTTTCTTTCAAAGTTAGATTTTCTCTTTTTAGGTTGTCAAAATCTTTTTCAAGAGAATTGTATTTATTTGTTACAATTACATGAGTTTTTCTAAGATTTTTTAGTTTTGAAGATACATTGTGATATTTGTTGAGAAACTCATTTAACATAGTTATAAGTCCATTTCAAATAAGTCAGATAATACCTCAATTTCTTCATCAACAGACTCATTTTAGATCTTTCTTCTTTACCTTGAAATCTTTTCTTTGGGAATTTACCTTCTCAACTTGAAAAGTCCTAGTTCTTTGCATTCATACCAGATGATTATTTTCTTTTCTAATTTTTCACCTTTTCTTCTTTTTTGGGATTATTTGAAATATCTATTGGGAAATGATTTCTTCCTCATATTCCACATGCGCTGGATTTTCTTTGAGATGAAGGATAACTCTTAATCATATGAGTCTTCACTTTGATCATCTGATTCACTTTCCTCTGAGCCTTCCTTGGCTCGTAGAGTCGAGGAACTTGCTTTCTTTCCTTTGGATTTGAGAGCCAAAGACTTTGACTTCTTCGGTTGCTCATCTTCAACTAGTTCAATTTCATGGGATTTGAGTGAATTCATTTGTTCTTCTAGAAGCAATTTGTTAAGGTTGTTAGTGTGACACCCTAAACCCAAATATATATTAATTTTTTTTCTTTCTAAAATTTAATTTTTAAAATAATAAAATTCAAAGAAATAAATAAATAAACTTTTAAACATTTTCTTTAAGGCAACGAGTATCACGTAATCATGAAAATGTCACATTAATCAAAAAATTTCATCAAACTTAACAACTCGAAATCATAACAGTAGTCAACAAAATCCTTTTTGAAGCACATCTACATAAGTTTACTGATAATTGTAAATGTAGTCCCAACCCTATGTAACTATCAGAGCGAAAATTCCCAATTTAATAGACGTTAACTGAAGGTGCAAACATGAGAAGGGGGGTTGAATTGTGTTTGCCAAAGTTGATTAATTTTTGCTTATTTGATGAAAATTGATATAAATTACTTGGAGAAGAAGCAATCAGATTCAGCAGCAGCGGATAATAAAAGCATAAGTATTTGGACACATAGATTTATCCTGGTTCACCATTAACTTGGCTACATCCAGTCCCCACATTAAGAAGGCTTTAATCCACTAATTCAAACACTTTGAATTACACAGCACCTGACCCTCCAAGCCAGTCTTCCCAAATAGCCTGACAGCCCAGACTTTTGAGGAACAACAACACCTTGACCCTACAAGCCAAGTCTTCTCCTAACAATCTGACAACCCCAGACTGAAGAAGGAACTTACACCACTATCGGGATGGATACAATGGTTTGGAACTTGAGTAATTGCTTCTGGAAAGCTGATTATAACAATGACTCTCACACTCTAAGAAAAGAACACTTAGATAATATTTCTCTTTCGCACAAGTGTTTCTCTCTTTGAACTCTAACATGAATTTGGATTTTAAGCTTGAGTTCTTCTACTTTCTTCAGTTTTTCGATGATGTCTTCTTCAGCCTTAAGTATCTATTTATAGTTGAGATTTGGGCTTTCTACTTGGTCCAACTTTATTTTCGAATTGTATTTTGTTCAGATTTCTTTTTTAAATTCTTCAACTTGATTTTGTTCCTTTTTAAATTTGAACCAAATCTTCTTTTGATTTAAATTAAATCTTCTTCAAATTTTGATTAGATCTTCTTTAAATTTCTATCGAGTCTTCTTCGAATTTGAATCCAATCTTCTATGAATCTTGACCGTGTCTTCTTTGATACTCTGATGTTTGCCTCAGATGGTATCCTGTGATTCCAACCTGTCAAGGTATCGTCTGATTTTTTCCTCTACTGATATCCTCTGATTTTTGCCTCTGATGATATCCTCTGATTTTTGCCTCTGATGATATCTTCTAATATTTGCCTCTGATGATATCCTCTGGTGATATCCTCTAGTGATATCCTCTGGTGATATCCTCTAGTGATATCCTCTGGTGATATCCTCTAGTGATATCCTCTGGGATCCTCTGGTGATATCCTCTGGAGGTATCCTCTGGTGATATCCTCTAGTGGCATCCTCTGGTGGCATCCTCTGGTGACATCCTCTGGTGGGATCTGCTGGTAGTATCCTCTGGTGACATCCTTTGGCGGTATACTTCTTCGAAGTCAAATATATTATTCTCATAAAATACTTTTGTTAACATCAAAACTTTAAGGGTAAAACCAACTTGGTTCCAACATTAACTACAAAAAATAACATATAATAAAAGTCTTCAAGACAAGATGGCTTCGCCACCATGATGGTACTGGTCATCACCTGCAGCTTGCAACTCGTCTGCGTCCATTGCAAATGCCAAACACAAACAACGAGGGGTGAGTATCGAAATTATGTAATACTATAATATAAACGAGCAGAACACGCAAATAGTCAAATTAGCACAAACGTGACAAACATTCAAGAGCAAAATATCAAAGGTTAATCTAATTCAATCACAATAAAACCGTCACAATGATGAAATATTATGCATGTCCTATACCCTCTACTCCTTCATCATTTGGTACCATTATACTATGAAGTACTTGGTTAGGAGGCCTGATACTATGCCATTGCAAGAGTGGACGGAAAATTCATGAATGACCAAGTCCTCATAGATCCCCTCAACTCAACCCGAGACACATATACACGACGGTCGGGGTACTCTTGTTTTGCACCGTAGCTCTCGGCCTTAGGGAATAACCCATTAATCCACTTAGGAATTCCCAACTAGAGGTACCCCCAAGGTCTATCAGTCTTACCTTAAGGTTCGATTGTAGCCCTTCACGATCAAGCTCATTCAGTTGTACTTCCCCAAATCACTAGGTTTGTCAGACCCTCCCTATATGATGACAAAATGATCCTCACTCCAAAGCCTACAACACCTTTTTCATACTTACTTGATTGTGACAACTCAATAAATTTCAATTCAAAATATATATCAGAATTTACATCATTAAATATATATATATTAGCCAATCACAATAAAATCTCAATATTTGGTTTACACCACTCACAATGCACAATCCAATTTTATCAATCACAGAATAAGAAATCAAGTGAACAAGAGCACTCAAGTACATATCATTCATACAATAACAATTAACACAAGGTTTTATAAAATCAAACAATATACAATCTTGATATAAATAAATTCACGAAAATTCTATAGGTTGCTAAAATATATTTTAGTCTTCACTAATACCATTCATATATTATTAATTAATTATTATTACTCAATAGGGCTCGACCGTACGTAGTAAGTCCCGGATGGATATATGGGAATTTCAGTATTCCCGTTCGTCTTATGTTATTTTATACTCATAAAATTGAACCTCATCTCACCTCTTACCTCAATTGAAGACTTCACCAAACGAATCTGATTTGCTAAAATGTCGCTTCCTCTTCGACTGTCGTCTCTAATAGTTTGCGAGAGAATTATAGTTACGCAACCACCAAATTCAAATAAATTACTTACTAAAAAAATAAATTATCTACTATTTGTAATATAACCCAAAAATATATTGAATATCATTAAGAACACATATTACTATAATCAGATTTTGTTTAAACTAAGCATGACAGATGGAACTAAATACTGTGTCTATATATATCTTTAATTTTTAAATCGATTTTTATATATATCACATGCACGCAGGTAATAATAATTTAATCACAACTTATTATTGGTTGCGCCAAATTTTATATTATAGTCTAAATAAATTATTTTAAGAGTGGTATGGATTCCAAAGTGTTTTTTTATGTCCCGAAAAATTCAATCATATGCTCAAGTCTACTGTTACTAAATATTTAAATAAAAGAATATATGTTCTGTACTCATATAACTCGATCAAGAAACTATGACTATATATATATTGCGCAACATTAATATACTTCGATCAACAATCCTATATTGATATAATTGATGGAATTGGGAAAAATATATAAAATTGATGGGATTAGGAACATATGCCCTGTTCTTTTTATTCGGACGAACGTGCATCAAATTGATAGAATAAGAAAAGTGTACCTAGTGTGATTTTGGTATTAAGAGTTGTGGCTGGATGCAACAGAGCAGTAGCCAATTCAATTTTTTTTCTTCCTAATAGAACATGGAAACAGAGGCACATAATGCACAACTGCCTCCTTCATTCACTTATATACATATCTATATATACTAGTAGTATTAGGTATATTATTAAGCTTACTATCAGGCCTATACACTTAGCCCATGACCCCTATTATTATTATTATTATTATTATTATTATTATTATTATTACACTCATAAACCCACTCTACCAGTGCTAAAGTCAACAGACTAATGTAGCAACACACACATTTACTACTTATTTTCTTTTTATATAAATATAATATATATATTAAAACAAATTGAATATTATTAATATTAATAATTTAAATAAATCACTAAGGCAAACATATAGGGCAAACATGAAGGAAATTATCGCACATGTCAAACACGCAGATAATAATAGTTGTGCATCATTTTATAATTAAAGTATAATAATAATAATAATAAATTGGGGTGTTACATTTCCCCCTCAAAATTTACCTGAGGAAAACAACTCTGGATACGAATCACACACTTGACTTTCGACTTTCCACGTAGAAGTTTCACCAACAGCACCTCCCCATACAACCTTGACCAATGAAATCGTCTTACCCCTTAATTCCTTGACCTTCCGGTCCTCAATCCGTAGCGGTAAGGTCTCAAAAATTTAATTCTCTTTTATTTTGACATAGTCTGACTCAATCACATGTGAAGGATCGAAAATGTACTTGTGAAGTTGAGACACGTGAAAGACACTACGAATATTAGAAAGAGACGGAGGCAACTTTCTTGTGTTATCGCCCGTCTCAAACCAACACAGAGGGGTTCTACACCTCCTTCCATACAACACCTCAAAAGGGGCCATTCCAATGCTAGAGTCAAAACTATTGTTATAGGTAAACTCTATAAGTGGCAAAAAGCTATCCCAACTTCCACTTTGTGAAGGTGCAAACACGAGAAGGGGGGTTGAATTGTGTTTGCAAAACTTGAATTCTTTTTGCTGTTTTGTTGAATGTTGATATAAATTACTTGATGCATAAATAATCAGATTCAACAGCGGATAATAACAGCATAAGAACACAACGATTTATCCTGGTTCACCATTAACTTGGCTAAATCCAATCCCTTCATTCCGAAGGCTTTAATCCACTAATTCAAAACACTTTGAATTACAACACCTGACCCTCCGAGCCAGTCAACCCAAACAATCTGGCAACCCCAGATTTTTGAGGAACAACCACAACTTGACCCTACAAGTCAAGTCTTATCCTACCAATTTGACAACCCCAAATTGAAGAAGGAATCTACACCACTATCGGGTTTGATTACAAGGGTTTGGAACTTTGCAATGTTGCTTCTGGAAAGCTGATTGTTGCACTGATTCTCACTCTCAAAAAATCACATAGAGAATATTTCTTTTGCACTCGAGTGTTTCTCTCTTCTGAACTCTCGGATGAATTTAACTTTGAAGCTTGAGTTCTTGTATTTTTCGATGCTTTCTTCTACTGCCTGAAGCCTCCTTTTATAGATGAGATATGGGCTTTCTTTCAAAATTCAATCAAGTGTTCTTCAAATTTTAATCAAGTCTTCTATGAATCTAAATCACGTTTTAAAATAGAACCATGTGATCGTCTGATATGGACCAAGTCTGGACCATGTCTTCATCTGATCTGGACCATGTCTCCTTCTGGACCATGTCTCCTTTTGATCTGAACCAAGTCTAGACCATGTCTTCTAATCTGGACCAAGTTATCTTCTGATCTGGACCATGTTATCTTCTGGACCACGTTTCCTTCTGATCTGGACCATGTCTCCTTCTGGACCAAATTGTAACACCCCGAATTTTTAAACAGCACGAGTGTATTTTTTTATTTTTTTTTCAACCAAAATAAATAAAAAGAATTTTCAGAATTAATTCGAAAGAATTAAAATAAAATTAAAGAATTTTCAAATTAATTCAAAGGATTTAAAATAAAGTTAACTCAATTCTTAAAATAATTCGTCGTGATCCAAAACGACAAAAGTATTTAATTAATTACACCATGATTGTAATCAAGTAAGTTAGTTTTTGGGAAATTAATTATACCAAAATAATAATACATCCAGAAGCTGTATCCTGGATCCACCAAAATATTATCAGAGTGCGAAAAAATTATACAATGATCCCAAAATAAATAAATACAGCCCTCAACATTAGGCCCTATACAAAAAGTCTAGTCTGATCATGCACTAAAGCTACAGTAGCACGGTTTCCACCGCGTCCTCTACAAGTCTCGTCTTCACCCAGCTGTCCGTCCCTCTGCGTTGTCCACAAATGCTCCGTACATGAAGATCAAGGAAAACTAACGACATTTCTGATGTTAGTGTAACCGTCGGTGGGACGGGTTCGGGTATTATCTGAGGGCAAAACCCAATTTTCGACAATAATAGTAAAGGGTCACCGACCGAAATTAACAATTACCACATCGAAATTATATCAAATATTACAGATGGTAAATAAGGATGCTCACTTTTTAAAATACATGACATTCGTACCTTTGCAAAACAACAAACAATTTAATAAAAATCATGTTGCAAGCACAAATACAATCAATAAGATACTTGCACACATCGATTTCAACTCTTCAACTCGTATCAAAACATGACTCACAGTCAACCACCCCGATGCAATATGTAAATGCCAATGTACACAACTCTTGGAATTACCATGGTGCAGTCTCTCACGGACCAGCACGATTTTACAAATGAAATGGACCGTCTAATACATGCGGAACCATTTCGTAGCCCAGATAGAATAGACTGTCTAATACACGCGAAACTACTCTGAACCCGGATAGAGTAGACCGTCTAATACACGCGAAACTACTCTATAACCCATCAGGGTCACTACAATTACATGTATTAGCCTCTTACAGGCCAAATACACAGAAGTTAAATCCTCGCCCGGATAGAATGGACCTTCTAATACATGCGGAACCACCCCGTAGCCCGAGTAGAATAGACCGTCTAATACACGCGGAACTATTCTATAACCCATGGTTACTACTTAACTTCGCGGCCCATCACGGTCACCGCATCAACTCTGTGGCCCATCGCGGTAACCACCTGACTATGCAATTCATGGACATGCAATGTTTTCTCTTCACTAAAAACAGTATGCAAATACTAGCTAAAAATTCAGCCACTCCATCACCTCATCAAACCATCTCAAACCATCTTAACAATTTCTTTATCACCACATCAACAAAGAATCTCAAGAACCTCATCATCACCACCTCAACCCATCTCAAAATTCCATTTAATTCATCACAAGCCTTCCCAAATGTTTCCCCAACTCTTTTAAGTACATAAACAAATGTTTAAAACTGGAATTTTTGAAAAAAAAACCAATCTGTATTCGAATACAGCTCCCTTGTATTCGAATACGGATGTCAAAACAACATTCTGTATTCGAATACGAGGTTGTCGTAGCCGAATACAGATGGGAAGTCAGTGGAAAAAATTTCAAATATGTATTCGAATACAACAGGGTCGTAGTCGAATACAAATGCGAATACAGTGGCAAAAATTGCAATCCTGTATTCGAATACGACAGGGTCGTAGTCGAATACAGATGCTAAGTCAGAAGCAAAAATCACTTATCTGTATTCGAATACAGAGGGTCGTATTCGAATACAAGTTCAAAACTTGAGTAAAACATGGATTTTGCAGGAATGTATTCGAATACACCAGTGCCATATTCGAATACACCTTCGAAAACAGTGAGATTTTCCAGAATTTTTCAACACTTTTCAAACTCTTTTCTTTGAAAAACCAACACAAACGCCAAAACATCATCACAACTTCTTTAACCACAAAAACCAGAACATTCTCAGCACATATAGATAATTCTACTCATCAACACAGGAACAACAACTCACAAACATGAAATAAGGCATCAACCAAGACAGTAACAAGAAAGAACAGCTAAACAACATGCACTTCCATCATCCATAACTACATGCAAGACAGTTTCAGTATCAAACAACATCACCATTTTTAACACACACATAACTCATAACAAATATCCATCAAAATTTCCAGAAAACCTCCACCCCTTTAAAAATCCTTTTCTTTTGACAACCACCAACACCAGAATGTTAACAACACAGCAGAAAACAATCTTACCCTCTAAAAATAGTCACAGAACAGTACAACCATTTCCAAACACATGCATTTTGATCATCCCCAAAACGACATGCAAAGCACTTTCTAGTATCCCCACACAACAAAAACATCATTGGCCAAAACAGCAACAACACAAATCATCAAAAACATCAACAGCATGCATTTTCATCATTCATAATAACATGCACAACAGTTTCGTTTTTCAAACCAGAAAATCAAATATAATCACACATCAACATGCATTTACAGCCCTAAATGCAATCTAGAAAGTTGGAAGGTGCCCCTTACGTCTGTTATGTTTTCTTCGCTCGTTCACGTTATCGCGTCAAAAGTCGGCGAAACTTCCGTTCGCGTTGCCGCTCCCAAAGTTAGTTCTTTAGCTCCGTAACGAGAGAAGAAAAACTTTTGTTCTGGACACTTTCTGGTTTGGCGCTTGGATTTCCAAGTAATTTGACTTTTGAGGATGCTTTTTGGTTACCACCAACACAAAAACAAAATGGGGAGAGAAAGAAGGAAACTGGCGCATGCAGTGAGGAAGGAAGGAAATGTTTATGCCTTATTTTCTTTCTTCTCACTCATATATATAGGCATATATGTGCCACCTCACCCAACACATTAATATTATAATATTGCTTGACCATCAAGTACTTAACCACTCTCGTCGTAATTAACAGATAACATCTCAATTAATTGCCCGATATTTAATTTCTCGTAATTAAATTAATTTATCCTTCATCCAATAATTTTAATCCAACCTCCAAAATAAATATTTATATATATATATATATAAAAATATACATATATATTAAATATTTTACAAATATTCCCAAATACACTTAATATTAAATCCATAATTTAATTTTAAATTTAGGGTCTTACATTACTACCCCCCTTAAATTAGTTTCGTCCTCGAAACTACATGTTGATAAAAAACTGAGGTTGTTGTTCCCTCATCTTACTCTCTAGTTCCCAAGTCGCGTCTCCAGTAGTCAGATTCGAAATCACTTTGACTAGTGGGACTTCCTTGTTCCTCAACTGTTTAATCTTCCTGTCCTCAATTCTTACAGGTAATACTTCAAATGACAGGTTATCCTTCAGTTGAATTGGGTCTGGTTCGATCACATGTGACGGATCCGAAATGTATTTCCTTAACTGCGACACGTGAAATACGTTGTGAATATTGGACAATATTGGAGGTAAAGCAATCCGATTAGCCACTGGTCCAATTCTTGCAGTAATCTGGTATGGTCCAATAAATTTCGGAGTCAACTTTCTTGATTTTATAGCTCTGCCAACTCCAGTTGTAGGTGTGATCCTTAGAAATACATGATCACCCTGTTCGAATTCTAAAGGTCTGCGACGCTTGTCCGCATAACTCTTCTGACGATCCTGTGAAATCTTCATTTTCTCTTGTATCCTCTTGACCTTCTTTGTAGTCTGTTGCACCATCTCAGGTCCAACAATCATACTTTCGCCGTCCTTATACCAGCATAAAGGCGTCTGACACTTGTGTCCATATAAAGCCTCATAGGGTGCCATTCCAATACTTGCGTGAAAACTATTGTTGTAAGTAAACTCAATCAATGGAAATACCTCATCCCAGTTTCCTCTATCATCCAACATACATGCTCTCAATAGATCTTCCAAGGACTGATTTGTTCTCTCAGTTTGTCCATCTGTTTGTGGATGGTAAGCTGAACTCAATTTCAGTTTCGTTCCCAACGCTTCATGCAGCGCTCCCCAAAAGTCAGACGTGAACTTTGGGTCACGGTCCGATACTATACTCGATGGAACTCCGTGTAATCTCACAATCTCGCCAATGTAGATCTCCGTCAGCTTATCTACCATATAAGTGGTCTTTTTACCGGCAAGAAATGTGCGGATTTTGTCAATCGATCCACTATTACCCAAATCGAATCATCCTGTTTCCTTGTCTTGGGCAATCCGGTTATAAAATCCATGGAAATGCTATCCCACTTCCATTCCGGTATATCCAAAGGTCGCAACATTCCAGCAGGTCGTTGATGTTACACTTTCGCTTTCTGACAAGTTAAACAAGCCGATACATACTCTGTTACGTCCCTCTTCATTCCTGGCCACCAGTAATTCTGTCTTAAGTCCTGGTACATCTTGGTCGCTCTAGGATGAATACTCAATTTGCTCTTATGAGCCTCTTCCAAAATCGTTCTTTTCATATCTGCAACTGCCGGTACACAAATTCTTCCATTACATCTCAAAATATTATCTGGTCCGATCCTGAACTCAATTGTCTTTCCTAGTGCAAACTCTACGTCCAAGTGTAGATCTCTAAATGCTTCCCACAACTCTTGTTGTCTGGCCATTATCATTGAAGATACTGACACACTTTTCCTACTCAATGCATCAGCCACCACATTGGCTTTCCTAGGGTGGTACTGCAATGAAAAATCAAAATCCTTGAGAGTCTCCATCCATCTTCTCTGCTGCATGTTCAATTCTTTCTGATCAAACAGATACTTCAAGCTTTAATGGTCACTGAATACTGTGAACGTGCATCCATATAAGTAGTGCCTCCAGACCTTTAATGCAAACACTACAGCAGCAAGCTCTAAATCATGAGTAGGATAGTTTCGTTCGTGAGTTTTCAACTGCCTTGAGGTGTAGGCTACAACTTTCTTGTGTTGCATCAAAACACATCCCAACACTTGGTGAGATGCATCACAGTAAACCTCATATGGTTCCTCTGGTTGTGGCAAGACCAATACTTGTAAGGTTGTCAACTTTTCCTTAAGCAACTGAAAACTTTCTTCACATTTCTCTATCCATGCAAACGGCTGATTCTTTCTGGTGAGTTGTGTCAAAGGAGCTACAATCTTAGCAAATCCTTCAATAAAATCTCCTGTAGTATCCTGCCAGTATGACAAAACTTCGTATGTCTGTGATGGTTTGAGGCTGTTTCCAAGCAAGAATTGTCTCAATCTTTGTCGGATCCACAACGATTCCTTATTTTGTTATCACATGTCCCAGGAAGTTCACTTTCTCTAGCCAAAACTCGCACTTCGACAGATTTGCATACAATTGCTTCTCTCGTAAAACTTCAAGAACTAGACGCAGGTGCTCTTTATGTTCCTCCTTACTTCTTGAATAAACCAATATATCATCGATGAACACCACTACAAATTTATCTAGAAACGGGCTAAAGATTCTATTCATATAATCCATAAAAATTTGGAGTGCATTCGTAACCCTTGAATATCTCCTTCTCTTACCCAAATCTGATGGTATCCTGACTTCAAATTGATCTTTGAAAACACTGCAACTCCTCTCAATTGGTCCATCAAATCATCAATGTGTGGTAAAGGATAACGATTTTTAATAGTTACCTTGTTAAGTTGCCTATAATCCACACATAAGCGCGAACTTCCATCCTTTTTCTTAACCAACAACACCGGAGCTCCCCATGGCGACACACTTGGTCTGATAAATCCTTTCTCCAACAAACCTTCTATTTGACCCTTAAGCTCGCTTAATTCCAATCGCGACATCCGATACGGCGCAATTGAAATAGGTCCAATTCCTGGGTGTAAATCAATGAAGAACTCCACCTCTCTTACCGGGGGTAATCCTGGAATTTCTGTTGGAAATACGTTCGGATACTCTTTGACTAGCACCACATCTTCTATGCTCACATCCATCTTGGTCTCCACGTTAGCCAATGAATAAAATTCCTGAGTTCCTTCTCTTAGTGACACTCCGAGCTTGTTAGCAGCCAAATACCGAACGACTCCAGGTTCGGGAAAAAGAATTAATTTGCGAGCACAATCCTAGACTACATAATTATACGACATCCAATCCATGCCGAGAATGATCTCTAGTGATTGTAGGGTTAAACAGATTAAATTAACCAAGAAATCTCTATTTTGAATAGTTACAGGACATCGTAAACATGCAGAATTTACGGTCAAAGTCTTAGCAGGTGTGGAAACAACCAAATCAAAAGGCAAAGCAGATATAGAGAGCTTCAAACGATTCACACAGTCCATAGCAATGAAAGATTGGGTTGCCCCCAAATCAAAAAGTGCATTTAGTGTGTTACCTGCAATCTCGCAATCTCGCTGGATTAAATTATGAGCTTGACTCCCGGCTTCTGCACCCATGTGATAGACGCGTCCCCTAGCAATAGGACAAGTAGCCCTAGTTGCGTTCACTGTTGGTTTCACCTTCAGAACCTTGAAATCCCTTACAAAATGTCCTGGCTTCTGGCAATTATAACATGTAGGATCCGTTATGGTACAAGCAGTAGCATAATGTCCCTCTTTCCCACATTGGAAACATCGAACCCCTTGTCCCAATTGTCGTCCAAAATTCTGGTTCCCCGGGCGATTCTGACCTCTGTTGTTGTTCTGTGGTCGGTTATATGGCTTAACCACTTGTTTCCCTTTACTGCTCTGATAGTTCATCCGGCTGGGCCCTCCTGAATTAAAGTTCCCTCCTCGGTTGGCCCTCCTATTCTTCATGTCCTCAACCTCTCTACACTTCTCCACTAAGACTTGGAAACGTTGGATTTCCAATGGTAAGACCGAGTCTTGAATCTCATACTTCAGCCCACTTTGGAAACGATGACACATAAACTGTTCATCCAGCTCATCACGGAAAAATCTGAAATGCCTAGAGAATGATTCAAACTTAGCTGCATATTCACCCACCGTCATGTTCCCTTGGTGTAATTTCAGAAAATCGTCTTCCAACTTAGTTCTAGTGCTCATCGGAAAGTATTTGTCCAAAAACTTCTTTTTGAACGACTCCCAATTCACCTCCTCATGAGCTGATCCCATCAGTAGCCTTGTACTCCTCCACCAATACTCTGCATCCCCTAGAAGCAGATATGTAGCGTAGTTGACCTTTACCGCTGCCTGGCAATTAATCATTTCAAAAATATCTCCATTTCCTGAATCCATTGGTCCGCTCTTTTTGGACCCTCATCACCCTTGAACTTTGGAGGATTATGACGACGAAAATCCTCTAGTCCTCTTGATTTAGCATCACGAATCTCTCTTTCTCTTTTCTCTAGATCATGTTGAGTCTTCGCAGCCGTCTGTGCAGCAACAGACGTAGCCATGTTATTCATCGCTTCAGCCATCCTATCCTCCCGGCTGACGTTGGCTCTTGCAGTGTCGTCTCTCCTTGGAGGCATTGTTCCCTACAAAACCATCATCAAATAGAAATCTCACACACTTAGAATAATCCCAAAATATAACTTTAACAGCATCATTACTTCAACACACCACAACTATACAAAACTTGACACTCTAACTACTTGCTCATATGCATGATCAGATAACGACTCAAAACCAACAATTCTAACCAAAACATTAACCAAATGCTCTGATACCACAATTGTAACACCCCGAGTTTTTAAACAGCGCGAGTGTATTTTTTTTTTCAACCAAAATAAACAAAAAGAAAACAATTTAATAAAAATCATGTTGCAAGCACAAATACAATCAATAATTACAACATTACATTAGAAACTCAGATTTCATAAGATACTTGCACAAATCGAATTCCACTCTTCAACTCGTATTAAAACATGACTCATAGTCAACCACCCCTATGAATATATAAATGCCAATGTACACAACTCTTGGAATTACCAAGGTGCAATCTCTCACAGACCAACACGATTTTACAAATGAAATGGACCGTCTAATACACGCGGAACCATTTCGTAGCCCGGATAGAATAGACCGTCTAATACACGCCGAACTACTCTATAGCCCATCAGGGTCACTACAATTACATTATTAGCCTGTCACAGGCCAAATACACAGAAGTTAAATCCTCGCACGGATAGAATGGACTGTCTAATACACACGGAACCACTTCGTATCCTGAGTAGAATAGACTGTCTAATACACGCGGAACTATTCTGACCCCGGATAGAATAGACCGTCTAATACACGCAGAACTATTCTATAACCCATGGTTACTACTTAACTTCGCGGCCCATCACGGTCACCGCATCAACTCTGTGGCCCATCGCGGTAACCACCTAACTATGCAATTCATGGACATGCAATGTTTTCTCTTCACTAAAAACAGTATTCAAATACTAGCTAAAAATTCAGCCACTCCATCACCTCATCAAACCATCTCAAACCATCTTAACAACTTCATTATCACCACATCAACAAAGAATCTCAAGAACCTCATCATCACCACCTCAAACCATCTCAAAATTCCATTTAATTCATCACAAGCCTTCCCAAATGTTTCCCCAACTCTTTTAAGTAGATAAACAAATGTTTAAAACTATAATTTTTGAAAAAAAAACCAATCTGTATTCGAATACAGCTCCCTTGTATTCGAATATAGATGCCAAAACAGTGAAAAATCAGCATTCTGTATTCGAATACGAGGTTGTGGTAGCCGAATACAGATGCGAAGTCAGCGGCAAAAATTTCAAATCTGTATTCGAATACAACAGGGTCATAGTCAAATACAGATGCGAATACAGTGGCATTAATTGCAATCCTGTATTCGAATACGACAGGGTCGTAGTCGAATACAGATGCTAAGTCAGAAGCAAAAATCACTTTTCTGTATTCGAATATAGAGGGTCGTATTCGAATACAAGTTCAAAATTTGAGTAAAACAGGGATTTTGCAGGAATGTATTCGAATACGACACTGGTGTATTCGAATACACCTTCGAAAAAAGTGAGATTTTCCAAAAAACTTCAACACTTTTCAAACTCTTTTCTTTGAAAAACCAGCACAAACACCAAAACATCATCACAACTTCTTTAACCACAAAAACTAGAACATTCTCAGCACATATAGATGATTCTACTCATCAACACAACAACAACAACTCCAAAACATGCAACAAGGCATCAACCAAGACAGTAACAACACAGAACTGCTAAACAACATGCACTTCCATCATCCATAACTACATGCAAGACAGTATATGCCTATAGGCATATATATAGGCATATATGTGCCACCTCACCCAACACATTAATATTATAATATTGGTTGACCATCAAGTACTTAACCACTCTCGTGGTAATTAACAGATAACATCTTAATTAACTACCCGATATTTAATTTCTCGTAATTAAATTAATTTATCCTTCATCCAATAATTTTAATCCAACCTCCAAAATAAATATTTATATATATATATATGTAAAAATATACATATATATTAAATATTTTACAAATATTCCCAAAAACACTTAATATTAAATCCATAATTTAATTTTAAATTTAAGGGTCTTACACAAGTGTTCTTTTGATTTGAACCATGAATGATATCCTCTCATGATATCATTAATTCTTGCCTCTAATGATATCCTTTATTTTTACCTTTGATGATATCCTCTTATTTTTGCCTTTGATGATATCCTTTGATTTTTGCCTTTGATGACATCCTCTGATTTTTGCCTTTTATGACATCCTCTGATTTTTACCTTTGATGATATCCTTTGATTTTTGCCTTTGATGATATCCTCTAATTTTTTCCTTTGATTACATCCTCTGGTGATATCCTCTGATAACATCTTCTGGTATCCTCTAGTGATATCTTCTTGTATCCTCTAGAGGTATCCTCTAGTATCCTCAAATAACACCTTTTGGTTGTATCCTCTAGAGGTATCCTCGAGTGATATCTGCTGGTATCCTCTGATTATATCTTCTAGCTGTATTATATCCACAATAACCCAAATACTATCATACCTTTTTGGAGTTCGAGGTAAGCCTACAACAAAGTCTATAGAGATGTTATCCCACTTCCATTCAGGAACACTCAAGGGTTGCATCAAGCCTGAAGGTTTTTGGTGTTCTACGTTAGACTTTTGACAGGTCAAACAAGCATATACAAACTCAGCAACATCTTTTTTTCATTCTAGGCCCCCAAAATATCTTCTTGAGGTCCTTATACATCTTTGTGGCTCTAGGGTGAATACTTAGACAACTCCTATGTCCTTCCTCTAAGATCATCTTTCTTAACTCTTCTACATCGGGTACACAAATTATATCCTTAAATCTCAAAATTCCATCCACACCCATTTTAAAATCAAGTTCTCTCCCTTGGTCAATCAGCTGTAACTTATCCAAAAGGTATAAGTCCAACTTCTGACTCTTTTCAATCTCTTCTAATAGTCCACTAGTCACCTTTAACATTTCCAACTTAATATTTTTTGGTGTCAATTCACAAACTAATCTAATATCTCTAAATTGTTCCAACAACTCACTCTGCTTAACCATTAAAGCAGACACACTCAAATTTTTCCTACTCAAGGCATCAGCCATTACATTGGCCTTTCCAGGGTGATAGTTAAGTTCAAAATCAAAATCCTTAAGAAATTCCATCCACCTACGTTGCCTCATATTCAATTCCCTCTGGTAAAAAAGGGACTTAAGGCTCTTATGGTCACTAAAAATCTCAAATCTAGATTCGTACAAATAATGTCTCCACATCTTAAGTACAAAGACAATTGCTGCTAGTTCTAAGTCGTGGGAAGGGTAGTTCCTCTCATGAATCTTCAGTTTCTTAGATGCATATGCTACGACTTTTCCATCCTACATAAGCACTCCACCTAATCCTGAACCGCACACGTCACAATATACTACAAACGGTTCGCTCGGGTTAGGTCAAACGTTTCTTAAGCTCTTAGAAACTATTCTCACAATGGGTATCCCACACAAACAATTCCCCTTTCTGGGTCAACTTAGTTAAAGGTAAGGCCAACTTGGAGAATCCTTCTATGAACATATGATAATAACCTGCCAGTCCTAGAAAACTCCTAATCTCAGTCACTGACTTAGGTGATTTCTATTCTAAGACACTTTCTACCTTAGCAAGATCAACATCTATTCCTCCTTTTGAAATTACATGTCTTAGGAAACTTACTTCCTCTAACAAAAATTCACACTTAGACAGCTTGGCAAATAATTGTTTTTCCTTAAGGGTTTGCAAGACTATCCTTAAATGTTCACCATGCTCTTCCTTAATCTTAGAGAACACTAAGATATCATCTATAAACACAACCACAAATGAGTCTAGGTAAGGATGAAAGATTCAGTTCATATAATCCTTAAAAATCGCTGGTGCATTAGTAACACCAAAAGGCATGACCAAATACTCATAGTGGCCATAACGGGTCCTAAACACGATTTTCGAGACATCATAATTCTTCAACCGAATCTGATGGTAACCTGATCACAAGTCGATCTTACTAAATACGCAAGATCCTCTCAATTGGTCCATAAGGTCATTTATCCTAAGTGTACTTATTCTTGATTGTCACTTTATTAAGTTGGCAGTAATCCACACACAACCTCATAGATCCATCCTTCTTTTTTACCAACAACACAGGCACACCCCATGGTGACACACTAGGTCTTATAAATTGTTTATCTAAAAGCTCCTCCAATTGTTTCTTAAGCTAAGACAGTTCTAAGGGAGACATCCTATATGGTGCCATGGATATGGGTCCAATACCTGGTACAAGGTCAATGTTAAACTCAACCTCATGCTCTGGTGGTAAACTATTGACATCTTCAGGGAATTCACACACAATAGGAACATCATGTACTACCACTTTTTCTTCAAGTTCCAACGAGGCTAGGATCATGTAAAACTGGGCATCTTCTTTCAAGAGTGCCTTCACTTGGTTGGAGGATATATTGCTAGGCTTCTCTTTCTCTTCTGGTTCCATAAATTCAATAGTTTTACTAAAAAAATCTACACGGACTCGGTTAGTTGATAGCCAATCCAAATTGAGGATCACATCGACTAGACGCATGGGTAAACAGACTAAGTCAACTCGAAAGTCCTTTCCACACACATGAATAGAAATGTCATGACAAACACTAGAGGTGTCAACAGAGTCACTAGTTAGGGTATTCACAATCAAATCATACTGTAAACAAGACACAGGTAGTCCTAAACATCTAACAAAATCAAGAGACACAAAGGAATGAGTAGCACCACAATCAAATAGCACAAATAAAGGAGTATCACTTATGAGACACGTACCTTGGATCAAGTTGTCTTTCTTATACACTCTTGCACCACTGAGGGCAAAGACTCTTCCATTAGATACAGGTCGGCTTGCTTGGGAACTCTGGTTTCCAGATCGTGGAGTCTTTTTTGGATAGGGGCATGTGTTGTTGATGTGGCCCTGTTGTTGACAATTAAAAAAAGTAACTACAGCATCTCTGCACTCAAATGCCATATGACCTTACTTACCACACTTGTGACATCGAATAGGAGTAGCCGGATCACTATTGTTACTACTGTTGTTGCTCGAGACTTGACTCTTGTTGTTGCTATTCACAACTAACTCCTCGTCCATTCGGGTTTCCTCTACCACCCCCATAATTATAATTGTTTTCATTTCCGTTAACATTACTATTTCTTCTTCCAGCCGAAGAACCGTGTTGGTGATAATTCAAACGACTTCCAGATTTACCAGGAGGGAAAGAGTAAGGTTTTTACCTATTATGATGCATAGCCCTTTTGTCCTTCATGGTTCCAGTGTTTCGATAATGTGCC
Source organism: Cicer cuneatum (assembly GCA_037974295.1). NCBI lineage: Eukaryota > Viridiplantae > Streptophyta > Magnoliopsida > Fabales > Fabaceae > Cicer > Cicer cuneatum. The sequence goes on along the minus strand of JBBPBO010000004.1, from coordinate 33,581,108 downwards.
TTTTCAGCACGACTATCCTCATCATAGATTCTACTCTTATTCAATAGGGTAGGGAAATGACGGATCTCTTGCATTCCAACCTGCTTCTTGATCTCTGGTCTGAGCCCCATTTCAAACTTGATGCACATAGACTTTTCTCCTGCTTCTCCTACATAGAGTGGATAGTACCTGGACAATTCTTCAAACTTAGCGGCATACTCTGCCACTGACATATTACCTTGTTCTAACTTGATAAATTCCATTTCCTTCCTATTGCAGATGTCTTCAAGAAAATACTTGACTAGGAACATGTTTTTGAATACGGCCCAAGTAACGGCAGTCCCTGCATTATCTAAATGCTGACGCGCATTATCCCACCAATGTTTAACTTCTTCTGTCAACATAAAGGTTCCCAAATGCACTTTTTGACCTTCGCGACATGCCACTCCTCTAAAAAATTTCTCAATCTACTTCAGAGCTCCATCCGAATTATAGTGACCTTCAAACGAGGGAGCAATAGCTTGATGGAATCGATCCATCACCATGAACTCATTTATTTGCACATCTCCTTGACCACCAGTGTAAGAAGTAGCTTGAGCAGCAACCTGTGCAGCTTGAGTAGCAGCTTGCGCAGTAGCTTGGGATTCAGCCAAAGCTTGAAGAGCCTGCACTGTAACTCTTGCTATAGACTCTAGAGCCTCAGCAATTGCAGCATTCATCAGATAGGCCAATTGAATATAGTGAGGCACTTAGGGAGAAAGGAAACTAACTTAGTTCTACACTACTAACACAATAACAATCATAGTAACAACACACACATAATAGAGCACACAAGGAAACATAGCGAACATATAACACACTTACAATTTGATTGGACAGACCTGCTCTGATACCACTAATGTGACACCCTAAACCCAAATATATATTAATTTTTTTTTCTTTCTAAAATTTAATTTTTAAAATAATAAAATTCAAATAAATAAATACATAAACTTTTAAACATTTTCTTTAAGGCAAAGAGTATCACGTAATCATGAACATGTCACATTAATCCAAAACACGAAATCATAATAGTAGTCAACAAAATCCTTTTTGAAGCACATGTACATAAGTTTACAGATAATTGTAAATCTAGTCCCAACCCGATGACTATATCAAAGCGGAAATTCCCAATTTAATAGACGTTAACAACAACAACAACAAAACATATAATAAAAGTCTGAAAGACAAGATGGCTTCGCCACCGTGGTGGTACTAGTCATCACCTGCAGCTTGCAACTCGTCTGCGTCCATCGCAAACGCCAAACACAAACAACGAGGTGTGAGTATCGAAATTGTGTAACACTATAATACGAACGAGAAGAACACACAAATAGTTAAACTAGCACAAACATGAGAAACATTCAAGAGAAAAAAAATCAAAGGTTAATCTAATTCAATCACAATAAAACCATCACAAGGATGACATGTTATGCATGACCTATACTCTCTACTCCTTCATCATTTGGTACCATTCTACTCTGAAGTACTTGGTTAAAAGGCCTGATACTATGCCAGTGGAAAAGTGGACGGAAAATTCATGAATGACCAAGTCCTCATAGATCCCCTCAACTCAACCCGAGACACATATACGAGATGGTAGAGGTACTCTTGTTTTGCACAGTAGCTCTCGGCCTTAGGAAATAACCCACTAATCCAGTTTGGAATTCCCAACTAGAGGTACCCCCAAGGTCTATCAGTCTTACCTTACAGTTCGACTGTAGCCCTCCACGATCAGGCTCATTCAGTTGTACTTCCCCAAATCACTAGGTTTGTCAGACTCTCCCTATATGATGACAAAATAATCCTCACTCCAAAGTCTACACCGCCTATTTCGTACTTACTTGATTGTCACAACTCAATAAATTTCAATTCACAATATACATAAGAATATACATCATTATATATATATATATATTAGCCAATCACAATAAAATCTCAATATTTGGTTTACACCACTCACAATGCACAATCCAATTTTATCAATCACAGAATAAGAAATCAAGTGAACAAGAGCACTCAAGTACATATCATTCATACAATAACAATCAACACAAGGTTTTATAAAATCAAACAATATACAATCTTGATATAAATAAATTCACGACAATTCTATAGGTTGCTAAAATATATTTTAGTCCTCACTATTACCATTCATATATTATTAATTAATTATTATTACTCAATAGGGCTTGATCGTACGTAGTAAGCCCTAGATGGATATATGGAAATTTCAGTATTCCTGTTCGTCTCATGTTATTTTATACTCATAAAACCGAACCTCATCTCATCCCTTACCGCAATTGAAGATTTCACCAAACGAATCCGATCTGCTAACGTGTCGCTTCCTCTTCGACTGTCGTCTCTAATAGTTTGCGAGAGAATTATGGTTACGCAACCACCAAATTAATAAATTACTTAAAAACAAATAAACAAATAAATAAATTACTTACTTAAAATAAATAAATAAATAAATATATATATATATACAGCTGTGATTTTTAAATCGATTTTTATATATATCACATGCACGCATGTAATAACAATTTAATCACAACTTATTATTTTTTGCGCCAAATTTTATATTATAGTCAAAATAAATTATTTTTAAGTGTAGTGTGGATTCCAAAGTGTTTTTTATGTCTCGAAAAATTCAATCATATGCTCAGGTCTACTATTACTAAAAATTGAAATAAAAGAATATATGTTTTGTACACATATATCCTGCCCAACATTAATATACTTCGATCAACAACCCTATATTGATATAATTGATGCAATTGGGAAAAATATATCAAATTGATGGGATTAGGAACATATGCCCTCTTCTTCTTATTCAGACCAACGTGCATGAAATTGATAGAATTAAGAAAAGTGTACATAGTCTTTGAAATCAATATATGATTTTGGTATTAAGAGTTGTGGCTGGATGCAATAGAGCAGTTACCAATTCAATTATTTTTTCTTCCTCATAGAACATGGAAACAGAGGCACAGAATGCACGACAGCCTCATTCATTCACTTATATACATATCTATATTTACTAGTAGTATTTGGTATATTGTTAGGCTTACTATCAGGCCTTAACACTTAGCCCATGACCCCTATTATTATTAATATTAATATTATTATTATTATTACAATCATAAACCCACTCTACCAGTGCTAAAGTCAACACACTAATGTAGCAACACACACGTTTACTTCTTATTTTCTTTATATATATATATATATATATATATATATATATATATATATATATATTTTAAAACAAATTGAATATTATTAATATTAATAATGTAAATAAATCACTAAGGCAAACACATACGGCAAACACAAAGGAAATTATCGCACATGTCAAACACACAGATAAAATAGTTGTGCATCATTTTATAATTAAAGTATAATAATAAGAAATTGGGGTGTTATAGTTAGCCTCTTGAATCGATGTGACTTTTTGTCTCCACTTGCTAGGTAGACTTTTGAGGATCTTCTTAACATGATCAACAATAGCGTAACTCTTTTGGAGAACTTTTAATCCATAGACTAAGGTTTGGAATCTAGAGAACAACTTTGTTTTCCTCTAAGTCTTCCTTCACTTGCAAGGCCTTGGAGCTTGCTTTCTTTCCTTTGGATTTGAGAGCCAATAACTTTGACTTCTTCTTTGGCTCATCGTCAATTATTTCAATCTCATGGGATCTGAGTTAACTCATTAGTTCTTCTAATGGTAGTTTGTTTAGGCCTTTACATTCTTGAGTTTCTTCCTCTTATTCAACATGTGTTGGATTTTCTTTGAGATAAAGGATAACTTTTCATCATCTAAATCTTCAGTCTAGTCAACTGGTTTTGTTTCCTCTAAGTCTTCCTTTGCTTACAAGTCCTTGGAGCTTGTTTTCTTTCCTTTTGATTTGAGAGCCAATGACTTTGACTTCTTCTTTGGCTCATTGTCAACTAGTCTAATCACATGGGATCTAAGTGAACTCATTAATTCTTCCAATGGTAGTTTATTTAGGTCTTCAGCCTCTTGAAATTGATGTTACCTTTAGCCTCCACTTGCTAGGAAGACTTTTGAGGATCTTCTTGATGTGATGAAAGGTAGTGCGACTCTTTTGAAGAACTTGTAATCCTGAAACTAGAGTTTGGAACCTATAAAACATTTTCTCAATGCCTTCATCTTCTTCCATCTAGAAAATTTCATACTTTTTGACAAGTAAATTTACCTTAGCTTCCTATACCTACTTACTGTTAGAACCAAGTTGGTTCTAAGCATTTAGGATTTTGATGTTTACAAAAACACTCCATGTAATCTTATTTTGTACCTTGAATTTCTATATTAAATACCACCAGAAGATTAAGTTATCAGAGGCAGAAGATGAGTAATCAGAAGATAAAATTAGACCAGAGCATACACCTCTAGAAGTCACCAGAGAATGCATCTAGAAGGTACCAGAGGATGCATCGTGAAAGCACCAGAGGGTACACCACGATGTCAAAACACCATCAGAGGATATCTTTCCTGGCCCAGATTAGAAGGAAGCTGAGTCCAGAAGGAGACCTGGACCAAACAAGAAGGAAGCCTGCCAGAGGGAGACTTGTTCCAGATCAGAAGGAATCAAAAGTCAGATTTGGTCATGAAGTTATTCTGACCAGAAGATAGTTTGGCAGTGAAATGATAATCAGTCCAGACTTGATCCACACTTAACCAGAGCTTCAGATAATTGGTCCAGAACAAATGACTTAGTCTAGATTTGGCCCAGACCAGAAGGTAGAATGGTTTAGAGTATGAAACTAAGTCCAGACCAAAACAAATGATGTCCAGATTTAATCCAGACCTGATCCAGATCAAGAGGTAAATGTCCATAATTAAATCCTTTGTCCAGAGTTAATTTTAGTTCAATCCAGACCCAGTTTAGAATTGGTCAAGATCAGAGGGAAAAGGTTTAAATCAATGGTCAAGGTTTAAGTATATGGCCCAGTGTTGGCCAAGATCAGAAGATCAGACCAATGGTTACTACAGTTCACCAAGCAAAAGATCTGAATAACTTAAGACTTGAAGATCTGATCAGCTCACTCAAGTCTCATGAAATAGAACTGGAAGCAGATGAACCAAACAAGAAGTAGAATATGGCCCTAAAGTCGAAACAGAAGAAAGCTGCAAGGGCAGCACCAGAATCAGAGGATAGCGATAATGACTGTGATGATATGGCTTACTAAACCAAACAGATGGTTAAGATATGGGAAAATAGGAAAAGAGGTTCCAAGAAGAAACATAACAACAAAGGTAAGGAAGAATCTGACAAGAAGAGCATCATCTGTTATGAATGCAATGAACCTGGGCATATCAAGTCAGAATGTCCAAATCTGGAAAAAGGAAAATAGCACAAGAAGAGTTCCAGATTCAGAAAGAAGGGTCTGATGGCAGCTTGGGATGCATCAGAATCATAAAAAGAATCATCTGATGAAGAAGAGGCAGAAACAGCAATGATGGCACACTTCAGGTCTGCCTCTGGACCTCATAAAGGCACAACTTCAAGAAGGAAAAATGGAAGAAGGAAGGATGATCAAAGTAGTCATTCAGGCAAGTCTGGAAGCACATCAGAGGAAGCAATTCTGGCTCTGATGGCTCATACCAACTCAATCTCTGGATACAGCTCAGGCTATGGAACAGATTCAAAAGATGAAGACAGTAAGGTATTTTCTGATCTCACTAAATCTGAAAACAAGGATTTTAAAACTGAAGTTGCAAGACTCAAATCTGAAAACCAAACTCTCAAAAGTAATATTTGTTCCACTTCCAAAACTGTTTGTGAATCTGATATGCATGAGCAATTTTTTCAAAACTTTATTTCTAATGGAATGGAAAGAAGTAAATATGCATCTATGATTTATGGAAACAATACAACTGGAAATAGAGGTCTTGGTTTTACATAAACGATTGCTGAAAGTAAAGCTATTCGTTCTGATGTTTTATGCATTGTTTGTGCTAAGAAAAGTCACTTTGAACTATCTTGTCCAATGGTAAAATCTGAACAAGATCAGAGAGCTGTTAAGACTAACAAACCTGGACCCAATCAGTGTTGGGTACCAAAAGATCAAATTGTCTATGTTGCAGATAATCTGAGATACTAGAAGGAGACACCAACAATGGAGCCGGGACAATGGATGTTGGCAATACACAAGCAGAAGAAGGTTTGTTCCTGCTACAACCAGACAAAGGCAATCTGAGTCTGATGGAAGAAGGTCTAGTCAACTCAACCAGAACCAGAATCAAAATCAGAACTAGAACTGGAACCAAAATCACAACTGGAACCAGAATCAAAACAGGAATTGGAACCAGAACCAGAACTTGAACCAGTATTAGAAGCACATGAACTGGAACCAGAACCAACATTGGAACCAGAATCAAAATCAATACTGGAACCAGAACCAGAACGAGAACTAAAATAGAAATTATCATAATCATTAGAACCACCAGAATCACCTGATTCATCAGAACCACCTGATTCATCAGAACCACCAGAATCACCAGATTCATTCAAATCACCAGAATCATCAAGGTTATCAGAATCACCAGATTCACCAAAGCTACCAGAACCAAAACATGTTCCAGAATCATCAGAGGAACATGGTTTATCGACCAAAGCAGAATCAAGGAAACTGCTCAAACAGGCCAGAAGCAGAACTGGCTCTGATGGCTCGAATAGAAGCTGAGTCTGACTCTGATTCTGATTTTGACAGAGAAAAGGCAAGGTCTGATCAACAACACAAAGCTTGGTATCTTGACAGTGGATGCTCCAATCACATGACAGAAGACAAATCCATGTTTCTGAATCTAACTATGAAGAATGGAGGCAAAGTTTCCTTTGGAGGAAACCAGAAAGGTCAGATTATTGGTACAGAAACTGTTGGTAACACTTCTTCTTCCCTTTCTATTAAAAATGTTATGTTAGTTAAAGGGATAAAACATAATCTTCTGAGCATAAGTCAATTAAGTGATGTTATCTTTAATCAGAAAACTTGCAAAGCTGTCAGTCAACTTGATGGGTCTGTTTTATTCACTGGCATTAGAAAGGATAATGTTTATAAAATTGATCTGTTTAGTCTTGCTAAGCAACAGGTTAAATGCCTATTATCTGTAAGTGAGCAGAATCTGATTTGGCACAAGACGCTAGGGCATGCAAACCCTAGACTTATATCCGAGTTGAGCAAACTCCAGTTGGTAAGAGGGCTTCCCAAGGTAAGTTCCAAAGTTGAGATTCTGTGTGAAGCATGTCAAAGAGGTAAACAAACTAAAAGCTCTTTTAAAACTAAAAATTGTGTTTCTACCTCTCAACCACTTGAACTGCTTCACTTAGATCTGTTTGGTCCTGTTCAAACAGCTTCACTCAGTGGTAAGAAATATGGTTTTGTGATTGTTGATGATTACTCAAGGTGGACTTGGGTAAAATTTTTAAAGAACAAAGATGAATCTCACAAAGTGTTTATTTCTTTTTGTAAGCAAGTAATGAATGAACAGGGTGTCAAGATCATAACCATCAGAAGTGATCATGGAGGTGAATTTGAGAACATACACTTTGAAGAATTCTGTGATGAGAATGGCATCTCTCACAACTTCTCATCCCCCAGAACACCTCAACAGAATGGAGTGGTAGAAAGGAAGAATAGATCACTGCAGGAGATGTCCAGAACCATGTTGAATGATATGAAGCTTGCCACCTACCTTTGGGCAGAAGCTGTCAACACAGCTTGCTACATTCAGAATAGAGTCTACATCAGGTCCATCTTAAATAAAACTCCCTATGAACTGTGGAAAGGTAAGAAACCTAATATTTCCTACTTTAAGCAATTTGGCTGCATCTGTTTTATATTGAACACTAAAGATAATCTAGCTAAGTTTGATTCTAGATCTCAAAAGTGTACCTTTATTGGCTACTCTGAGAGATCAAAAGCTTATAGAGTGTTTAACAAAGAAACAAACACTGTGGAAGAATTAATCCACATTAAGTTTGATGATAAATAGCTTGGCTCTGAAAAGCCAAAGCAAGATGAGGAAATTGCAGGTGAACCAGAGGCATAGGAACCAGAAGTTGGACCAGCAGCAGAATTTGAAAATGAAAGCGAGGAAGAAGAACATGCTGACTTTGAAGATAAGTCAGAGAGAAAGAAAGGATGGAAGTACAAGTCTTCACATCCAGAAACTCTCATTATTGGCAGTGCAGCAGAACCTTTAAAAACCAGATCATCAAGTAGAGAAACCAGTCTGTTTGGTTTACTCTCAACAATTGAACCAAGCAATGTTGATGAGGCTTTGGCAGAGGATGGTTGGATACATGCAATGCAAGAACAGCTGAATGAATTCCAAAGGAATGATGTTTGGGATCTGGTATCTAGACCAAACAAAAACATTATTGGAACCAAGTGGGTGTTCAGGAATAAACTCAATGAAAAAGGTGAAGTGGTAAGGAACAAAGCCAGACTAGTAGCTCAAGGATACAGTCAACAGGAAGGTATCGATTACACTGAGACATTTGCTCCAGTGGCCAGGTTAAAGCAATTAGAATTCTTTTATCATTTGCTGCTAATCATGATATAATTCTGTATCAAATGGATGTTAAAAGTGCATTCTTAAATGGCTACATAAGTGAGGAAGTCTATGTCAAACAGCCCTCTGGATTTGAAAATTCTGATTTTCCATACCATGTTTTTAAACTTAAAAAATCTTTATATGGTTAAAACAAGCACCAAGGGCATGGTATGACAGACTTAGTAACTTTCTACTTAAGAATGAATTTGATAGAGGCCAGATTGATAATACTCTATTTAGGAAATCCATTAAAAATGATATTTTAATTATTCAAGTTTATGTTGATGATATCATCTTTGGATCGACTAATGGCATTTTGTGCAAAGAGTTTTATGACCTAATGCAGAAAGAGTTCAAAATGAGCATGATAGGAGAACTTAAGTTCTTCCTAGGAATTCAGATTCACCAAGGTAAATCAGGTATACTCATTCACCAATCTAAATACACTAAAGAACTTCTTAAAAAGTTCAAAATGAGTGATTATAAGCCTATGGCCACCCCCATGCACCCAACCTGCTCACTTGAGAAAGATGAAACCAGCCAAAAGGTAGACCAAAAAACATACAGAGGTACGATTGGATCCCTTCTTTATTTAACTGCTTCTAGACCTAACTTTTTTTTAGTGTTTGTGTCTGTGCCCGTTTTCAAGCTGACCCTTGGGAATCCCATTTAACTACTGTCAAACGAATTTTGAGATACCTTAAAGGAACCACCAACCTTACCTTGTTATACAAGAAAACCCCCACCTACAAACTAAAAGGTTTTTGTGATTCCGACTATGCTGGAGACAAACTGGAAAGGAAAAGTACAAGCGGCAATTGCAGTTTCTTAGGTGATAATTTGATCTCTTGGTCAAGCAAAAGACAAAGCACCATTGCCATGTCAACAACTGAAGCTGAGTATATATCAGCAGCAGGATGCAGCTCAAAGTTAATCTGGATGAAACATCAACTTGAAGATTACAACATCTTCAAAACCAATATCCCTTTAATCTGTGATAACACTTCAGCCATAAACCTAACCAAGAACCATATCTTACACTCTAGAGCCAAACACATTGAAATAAAACACCATTTCATTAGGGACCATGTTCAAAAAGGGACTTTAAGCATCCAGTTTGTGGACACTGATCATCAATGGGCTGACATCTTCACCAAAGCATTACCTGAAGACAGGTTCGAGATGATCAACAAGCATCTCAACATTATCTCCATATCTGTCTAGCTCAAGTAGTCTTCTTAGGAGTTTTTAATTTTCTTGGAATTTTATTTTATGTCTTTTATTTTTTGTTTTTAATTTTTGTACTTTGTAAAGAAAAAAAACAAAAATACAAAAATAGTCGGACCTTTTTTTGGCTGATGACAAAAAGGGGGAGAGAGAGAGAAAAAAATGAGAAATAAGCAGAAAAGGGGAGATAAAAAGAAAGGAGGAGCGAAAAAGAAAGAGATGAAAAGAGAAAGAGTTGAAAAGGAGAAGAAATAGGGAGAGAGAAAAATAAAGAGAGAAAAAGAAAGAGTGAAAAGAGAAGGAGTTGAAAAGGAGAAGAAACAGGGAGAGAGAAAAATAAATCAGAAAGAGATGAAAAGAGAAGGAGTTGAAAAGGAGAGGAGAAGAGAAGAAAAGAAAGAATGATTCAAGAAGGAGTTGAAAAGGAGAAGAAAAAGTCAGTATTAGACTTAAGGGGAGAGATTGGTCTAAGGGGGAGTATTTCAAGCACTTCGGGTTATAAACTAGCAAAATAAGTTAAGGTTTTCTCATCATCAAAAAGGGGGAGATTGTTGGAACCAAGCTGGTTCTAAGCACTTAGGATTTTGATGTTTACAAAAACACTCCATGTAATCTTATTTTGTACCTTGAATTTCTATATTAAATACCACCAGAAGATGAAGTTATCAGAGGCAGAAGATGAGTAATCAGAAGATAAAATCAGACTAGAGCATACACCTCCAGAAGTCACCAGAGAATGCATCTAGAAGGTACCAGAGGATGCATTCTGAAAGCACTAGAGGATACACCAGGATGTCAAAACACCATTAGAGGATATCTTTCGTGGCCCAGATCAGAAGGAAGCTGAGTCCAGAAGGAGATCTGGACCAGACCAGAAGGAAGCCTACCAGAGGGAAACTTGTTCCAAACCAGAAGGAATCAAAAGTCAGATTTGGTCTAGAAGTTATTCTAACCAGAAGATAGCTTAGCAGTGAAATGATAATCTGTCCAGACTTGATCCAGACTTAACCAGAGCTTCAAATAATTGGTCTAGAACAAATGACTTGGCCCAAACCAGAAGTTAGCATGGTTCAAAGTATGAAACTAAGTCCAGACCAAAAGAAATGATGTCCATATTTCATCCAGACCTGATCTAGATCAAGAGGTAAATGTCCAGAATTAAATATCCTTTGTCCAGAGTTAATTTCTGTTCAATCCAGACCCAGTTCAGAATTGGTCCAGATCAGTGGGAAAAGGTTCAGATCAATGGTCAAAATTTAAGTATATGGCCCAGTGTTGGCCGAGATCAGAAGATCAGAACGGGTGGTCCAGCATTGGCCGTGATCAGAGGATCACAGCAAATCAGATTGCAAGTCTAGAGTGGTCGATAACATAAGATCATAAAGTGTGGTCCAGGGTTGGCCGAAATCAGAGGATCACAGCAGATCACTTAGTATGGTCCACATGTGGACGAGAGCAGAGGATCAAGCTGCCCAGATTGAATCATGATCAGTGGAGTCGTGATTATATTTAATCAAAGTATTAAAAGGATTTGATACAAAAATAAAGTGAAGTATTGTGGAATTCAGAAGCTATTGGCGGGAAGAAAGATTTGTTCCAGAATTAATTAAAGTCAGGATTGGTCAAAATTATTTTTGAAAGCAAATCTGGAGCTAAAAAGATATGTTTTTTATTTAAGAGAAACCCGATTGGAAAAGTTATTTTTGCAAGAGAATCCAGCAAGATACAGCTCGAATTTAAGCTTGGAAGAGACCCTAATTCACATCTATAAAAGAAGGCTCAAGACTGAAGACTCAGTATCGAAAATCACAAAAGAGTCATACACTTCCAGAAGCAAACACTCGAGATTTCAGTGAGGTTAATTTTGAGTTTCAGCTTTCCAGAAGCAAGTACTCGTGTTTTTCTTTCCCTTGTGTAAGATCTAAGTTGTTCAAGTAGAGTCTACAATTAGTGAAATCCTTCAAAGTGAAGGGACTGGACGAAGCCTCGTTAACGGTGAACCAATATAAATTTCTGTATTTTTATTTTTACTTTATATCTGCTGCTAACTCTGTTTGACTCATACATCAGGTTTTGTTATAAAACTGCAAAAACAGAAAAAGTATTCAAGTTAGTCAAACACAATTCAACCCCCCACCTTCTCGTGTTTGCACCTTCACTTATTTCCTTCATAGTTGACGACTAGAGCATCAAATATACTCTTTTTTTTCTTTGTTGTTGCATTTTTTAAACTCTTTAATAGTGATAGCATTCATTATAAAAGTTCTTACTTTACGATACACCTTGTATTGTTTATTTTTTATCAACCATGATATCCTTTTTGGATATTTCAATACCAGCAACATATTTTGGGGCCTCATAGCCATCTTCAACTATGTCCCAATGTTTAGGATCATGTGAGATATAGAAACTTCTAAGCATGTACTTACAACATTCAAATCATTCTCTATCAAATAGAGAAGACTTGTTAACGTTTTCACCGGTAACTTCATCTCTAGAGTTAATCATAATTAAAACAAATATTTACTCAAACACGGTTAACTGCTTAGCTTTGAGATCATACTCTGATGTCAATTGTAGAATGAGAAACACAAGAAAGAAGACTTTGAATTATGTTTTATTTATAAAAAAAATGGTTTCTGCAAGACTAAAACAAAGAAATAGAAACAAAAAATAGATAAAAAATTGATAAGCACAGAATAACACAAGTCAATTTTTCGTAGTTCGCCACCAACATGGTAGATATGTCTAGTCCCTTCAAAATGAAGTAAGTAATCCAATATTCACCAATGATATCACGCGTCCACTAAACGCCTGCTAGTCAACCTGATGGTGTACAAGTGTTCTCAACCTTCTAGCTTAGTACAATCAAGCTATTGATGAATGCACCCACTACAAGGATAGATTACAAAAAGAAAATTTTTATCGGGTTTTATGAATTACTCTCACAAGAGTGTGTTTACAAAGTTATTCTTTTAGAAAGTAAGATATCTCTCAGCACATGACAAGAAAGGCATTATCTGCTACGGATGCAATGAATCTGGACTTATCAAGTCAGAATGTCCAAATATGGAGAAAGGGAAGCACCAGAGGAAAGATTTCTGAACTACGAAGAAAAGCATGATGGCTACATGGGATGATTCTGATGAATCTTCTGAAGATGAACATGCAGATTTGGCTATGATGGCTCACACCAACTCTAGATCCAACACATAATCTGATTCTGGAAGAGAATCATAAGATGATGAAACTGAGGTATATTTTGAATTCACTCGATCTGATTTGATTACTACTCTGAAAACTCTTAAGAAAGAAAATACAAATCTAACAGAAGAAGTTAATGTTTTAAAGAATCAGATTGTAGAATTTAAAACAGAAAGTGTCATTCTTGAAACTGATATTGCAGAATTGAAAACAGAGAATATATGTCTTGCTGAACTTAAAGATGAAAGTTTAAATCTGAAAAATAATCATAATTCAACAGCAATTGAAAATATCACAAGTAATTCTGATATGCATGAACAAGTTCTTCAAGAATTTCTTGATAGTGGTATGGAAAGAAGCAAATATGCTTCTATGATTTATGGAGTTAGTAGGAATGGAAATAGAGGTATAGGATTTGAAGAAACTATAACTGAACCTAAACCTGTGCTTAAAACTGTTCCCTCTGATATTGTGTGTGCTGTTTGTTACAAGAAAGGTCATTCCAAAGTGTCTTGTCCTATGCTAAATACAAGGAAAAACAAAAAACTTTTCAAGACTAACAAACCTGGACCCAACCAGATTTGGGTACCAAAAGATAAAATTGTTTATGTTGCAGATGTTCTGAGCAACCAAAGTGATACACCAGTCATGGTGTCTGGTCAATGGATGCTGGCAACATATGAAGCGAAAAAGGTCTATGTTCCAACATCTACCAAATAGATGCCAATTGACTCTGGTAGAAGAGGAACCGGTCAACACAATACCTATCAGAACCAGAACAAGAATCATATGAGGAACAGGAAATATGAAAGAAATCACACATATCACACAAATCAGAACAGACATAGAAATCATTCACCTCAACAAACCTGCAACTACCAGAAGAATCAGAATTACCATCAGTTCTAGAACCAGAAGAATCAGAATTATCATCAGTTCCAGAATTATCAGAGGAACCTGATATATCAGCAGAAAGAGAAGAATCAGAATTAGGAGAGTTCTTCAAACACTCCAGTAAAATTCATCAAGACTACAAACCAGGAAGGGAATTCAAATCCCTTCATCCAAACCATCTAATCACAGAACATACAGATTCAGAATCTAAAAATTTGAAACAAGAGGATTTTCATAGGAAATTTGAAACTGTTGACATAGAGGTTACATCTTGCTGTAAATACTATTATTGTTTGATATTTATGTTTACTGTGATAACAAGAAGCTTGATCTTAAAAATTAAAGCTAGATAAGTATTCTGCATGTTTTCAAACTGTTAGAGGAACCAAGTGATCCACGTGGTGTGAACACTTCAACAAAAACAGTATTTCAGTGGTTTCAAAAACAAGCAGAAACCACCAGAAGCAGAATTAATGGTTTGGCTGTATTGAGTTCATTTTTAAATTATTTGATTTGTATTATGTTATATGACAAATAGCTTGACCTGAAAAGTCAAAGCAAGATGAAGCTGATGCAGGTTAACCCGAACTAGAGGAAACTGATGCTGGTTTACCAGAACTAGAGGAAACCGAAGCTAGTTTACCAGAACCAGAGGAAACCGAAGCTGGTTCACCAGAACCAGAGGAAACTGATGAAGGTTTACTAGAACCAGAAGCTGATACAGATCTACCAGAAGCTGATTTACTAGAACCAGAAGCTAATACAGATCTACCAGAACCAGAAGTTGATGCATGCAAAAGAACTTGAAAAAGCAGAAGATACCAGCAAGCATACGACAAGTCTTTAGAGGATAAATCTGAAGATAAGTTAGAAGGAAGAATAGATCACTCCAAGACATGGCCGGAACTATGTTAAATGATTTAAATGTTGCAAAACAATTTTGGACTGAAGCAATCAACACTGCATGTTACATTCAGAATAAAGTCTATATTAGATTTACAAGAACAAGAGAAAGTAGAAGCAGATAAACCAGCAGAACATGGAGAAGTGGAGGATACAAGTAACTCAGAAGCATGTGACACATTTTCAAAGGATGAATCTGATCAAATCAGAACCAGTCATGAGAAATCAGAAGAGAAATCTAGATGGAAATATCAATCATCTCATCCTGAAAATGTGATCATTGGAAGTGGAAGTGATTCTTTCAAAACTAGATCATCATTGAAAGACATCAATTTGTTTGGCTTACTGTCATCGATTGAGCCTACCTCTGTTAGTGAAGCATTGGCACATGATGGATGGATTATTGCGATGCAAAAAGAGTTAAATGAATTTAAGAGGAATGATGTTTGTGATCTAGTTCCAAAACTAGAAAAGAACATTGTTGGAACCAAGTGGGTCTTTAGGAATAAGCTAAATGAAAAAGGTGAAGTTGTCAGAAACAAGGCAAGACTTGTGGCACAAGGTTACAGTCAGCAAGGAGATATTGACTACAGTGAGACTTTTGCTCCAGTGGCCATAATTTTCTGAATTAATGCAACACGAATTTCAAATGAGTATGATGGGAGAACTTAAGTTCTTCCTAGGAATAAAAATTCAGAAAAGTCAAAAAGGTATATACATTCCTCAATCAAAATATACAAAAGAGCTTCTCAAGAAGTTTAAGATGAGAGAATGCAAATCTATGGCTACTCCAATGCACCCTACCTGCTCACTTGAAAAGGATGACTTAGGACAAAAAGTTGATCAAAAATCCTATAGAGGAATGATAGGATCTCTACTCTATCTCACTGCTTCGAGACTTGATATCATATTTAGTGTATGCATATGTGTTAGATTTCAGTCTGACCATAGGAAATCCCATTTAACTGCCATTAAGAGAATCCTTAGATACCTAAAAGGCACTACCAACCTCATCTTGTTCTACAAGAAAACTCCTACATACAAACTGAGTGGATACTGTGACTCTGATTATGCTGGAGATAAACTCGAAAGAAAGAGTACAACTGGAAAATGCACATTCTTAGGAGAAAATTTAAAATCCTGGACAAGCAAGAGACAAAGCACCATTGCCATGTCAACAGTATAAGCTGAATACATTTCAGCAGCCGGATGCAGCTCCCAACTAATTTGGATGAAACATCAGCTGGAAGACTACAAAATCATGGAAACAAATATCCCTTTATACTGTGACAACACTTCAGCCATCAACCTAACCAAAAACCCTATCCTACATTCTAGAGCCAAACACATAGAGATCAAACACCACTTCATCAGAGATTATGTTCAAAAAGGGGTACTTAACATTCAATTTGTAGATACTGATCATCAATGGGCTGACATATTCACTAAACCACCACCCGAAGATATGTTTGAATTCATTAAAAAAAAAACCTTAATCTTATCTTCATTCCTAACCTAATAGCTTAGTTTAATTTTTTGTATGTTATTTTATTTTTCGTGTAGTTTTATAATTAAAAATAAAAAACAGAGGATCTATTTTCTTCATTCAATCCTTTTTGTCTGATGACAAAGGGGGAGAAGATGTAATATTTGATAAAATATCCGAGGGAAAAGACGATGTATTTGAAAGGAGGAGAAGATGATGTATGATGTATTTGATATGATATCTAGGCATTAGACTTAGGGGGAGAAAATATAAAATGAAGCTTAGTCTTAAGGGGAGTCAAAGTCAAACGAAAGAAAAAGTATTATCAAAAATACATTGTTTGTCATCATCAAAAAGGGGGAGATTGTTAGAACCAAGTTGGTTCTTGCAATTAAAGTTTTGATGTTAACAAATGCATTTTATGAAAATAACATATTTGACTTAGAAGAAGAATGAAAAATGTCACCAGAAGAATAGATCAGAGGATGACGTTACTAGAAGCAGAAATTAGAGGATGATGTCACCAGAAGATGACGTCACCAGAAGCAGAAATCAGAGGATGATGTCACTAGAAGATCACGTCACCAGAACCAGAAATTGTTGGAACCAAGTTGGTTCTAAGTACTTAGGATTTTGAAGCTTACAAATGTACTCTATGTAAACTTATTTTACTTTGAATTATTAACAGAATGTGCAAGACCAGAAATGGCCGAATCCAAGAGAATTCAGCATAACAGGCGCGCATCCAGGCTGACCGAAATCAGAAGATCAGAGGGTCAGGAAGTGTGGTCCAGGGATGGCCGAATTCAGAGGATCACAGCATATCATTTAGCTTGTACCAGATGTGGACTAGCGCTCAAAATTCTGATGGTCCAGAATTGATCAACGATGGAGATTGCAAGTTATTTTAATTAAAGTGGTAAAAAGATTGGTTATAAAAATAAAGTGGAGTAGCATGGAAGTCAGGAGCATTGGCGGGAACAACCAACAGATTTAATTGGCCAGTTATTTTGAAAGAGAATCTAAAGATATGTTTTTTATTTAAATAAAGCCCAATTGGTCAAGTTATTTTTGGAAGAGAATCCAGCAAGATTCAGCTCGAATTTGATCATGGAAGAAACCCTAATTTTCTTCTATAAAAGGAGGCTCAAGGCAGAATGCTCATAATCGAAAATCACAAAAGGGTCATACACTTCAAAAGAAAACACTCTCAAATTTTCATATAAGTCAATTGTTGAGTCTCAGTTTTTAAAGCAAGTATTCTTGTTGTTTTCGTTCCACTGTGTCAAATCTAAGTTGTTGAAGTAGAGTCTACAAGCTGTGGGAGTCAGTAGAGGTAGCAGGTTACTTGGCAATTAGATTCATAGTGTTGTGATTTCTTCTACAATCTGGGGTGTCAGATTGGCTGAAGAAGGAGTTGTTTTTCCTCAAAGAAGTCTAGGATTGTTAGACTATTTGAGAAGACTGACTTGGAGGGTCAATAGCAAGGTTGTAATTCAAGATTGAATTAGTGAAATCCTTCAAGGCGAAGGGACTGGACGTAGCCTCGTTAACGGTGAACCAGTATAAAATCTGAGTTTTTATTTTTATTTTTATCCGCTGCTAACTCTGTTTTAATTATACATCAAGTTTTGTTTTGAAAGTATTAAAACAGGAAAAGTTTCATGTTAAGTCAAACACAATTCAACCCCCCCTTCTCGTGTTTGCACCTTCAATTGGCATCACAGCTCGGTCTCAAGGCTGAGCACTTAACAGTTTTTGAGGAAAGGTCCAAGGGGTTCAATATGTCAGAAGAATTGGGAAACAACATCAACATACCACCAATATTTGATGGAGAAAGGTTTGAGTATTGGAAGGACAGACTGAGAAGCTTTGTCATATCTCAAGATCCTGAACTATGGAATATGATAGTTAAAGGATAGACTGCACCAACTGATCCAGAAGATCCAACTAAAGAATAAGACTTGGATAATATGACACGAGATCAGAGCAAATTACACAAACTTCATCACAAGTCCAGAACCATCATGGTCAGTGCAATCACATTCAAGGAATTTGATAGATGCACAAATAAAGAAATAGCAAAGAGTATATTCGATAGTCTGGTTCTGACCTATGAAGGAACCAAGCAGGTTCAACAAACAAAGGCTAACATATTGGTCAGAAAGTTTGAGCTGTTCAAGATGGAAGAGGATGAAGACATTGACACAATGTTCTGCAGATTCCAGACTTTGGTATCAAGACTGAAAGTATTAAACAAAAGCTATACCACTGAAGATCATGTCTGGAAAATTCTGAGAAGTCTACCAAAAAGGTGGAGACCAAAGGTTAGTGCAATTCAGGAAGCTAAGGATCTGAGTACCTTGAGGCTGGAAGATCTGATCAGCTCACTCAGGTCTCATGAAATAGAACTGGAAGAAGATGAACCTAAGAAGAAGAAGAATCTGGCTCTGAAATCGAAACAGAAGAAAGCTGCAAAGGCAGAATCAGAATCAGAGGATAGTGAGAGTGACTGTGATGATATGGCATGCTTAACCAAAAAGATGGTTAAGATCTGGGAAAATAGGAAGAAAAGAAACTTCAGAAAGAAACATAACAGCAAGGATAAGGAAGAATCTGACAAGAAGAATATTGTTTGCTATGGATGCAATAAACCTGGACATATCAAGTCAGAATGTCCTAATCTGGAAAAAGGCAAACAGCATAAGAAAAGTTCCAGATACAGAAAGAAAGGTCTGATGGCTGCCTGGGATGTATCAGAATCAGAGGAAGAATCTTCTGATGAAGAAGAGGCAGAAACAGCAAAGATGGCTCACAGCAGGTCTGCTTCTGGTCTTCATAAAAGCATGAATTCCAGAGGGAAAACAGGCAGAAGGAAGAGTGATAGAAGCAATCACTCAGGCAAGTCTGGAAGCACATAAGAGGAAACAATTCTATCTCTGATGGCTCATACAAATTCAGGTTCTGAATACTGCTCTGAAACAGAATCAGAAGATGAAGACAGTGAGGTATTTTCTGATCTTTCTAAACCTGAATTAATTGATACTTTAAAGGACTTGTTAAATGCAAATAATAAGATATCCTTAAAACTGAAAACTCTTAGGGAAGATAAGAAAAATCTAACCAAAGAGGTCCAAGTTTCAAAGAATCGAATTTCTGAGTATGCAACTGAAATCAAAGATTTGAAAACTGAAGTTGCAAGACTCAAGTCTGAAAACCAAACTCTGAAAAATAATAATTGTTCCAATTCTGAGACTGTTTGTAAATCTGATATGCATGAGCAATTTTTTCAAAACTTTATGTCAAATGGAATGGAAAGAAGTAAATATGCATCTATGATTTATGGAAACAGAAACTCTGGAAAGAGAGGTCTTGGTTTTACAGAAACAAGTACTGAAAATAAAACTGCTTATTTTGATGTTTTATGTATTGTCTGTGCTAAGAAAGGTCACTCTGAATTATCTTGTCCAATGGTAAAATCTGAACAAGATCAGAGAGCTGTTAAGACTAACAAACCTGGACCCAATCAGTTCTGGGTACCAAAAGATCAAATTGTCTATGTTGCAGATATTCTGAGCAACCAGAAGGAGACACCAACAATGGTGCCTGGACAATGGATGTTGGCAACGCACAAGCAGAAGAAGGTTTATGTTCCAACATCTACCAAACAGAAGCAAAGTGACTCTGGTAGAAGAAGAACTGGTCAACACAATACCTATCAGAACCAAAACCAGAATTATAGGAGGAACATGAAATATCATAGATATCACTCGAATCAGCACAAGAACTGGAACCAAAATCAGAACTGGAACCAGTATGAGAGGAACAGGAACTGGAACCAGAATTGGAACCAGTACCAGAAGCACAGAAACTGGAACCAGAACCAAAACTGGAACCAGTATCAGAGGTATAGGAACTGGAACCAGAACCAACACTGGAACCAGAACCAGAACTGGAGGCACAGAAACTGGAACCAGAATCAACACTGGAACCTGAATCAGAATCAATATCAGAACCAGAACCTGAACAGGTATCAATATCAAAGGTTGAGGTATGATCATCAGAACTACTTTAATTATCAAAATAAGTATGATTATCAGAATCACCATAAGTTCCAGAATCACCAGAGGAATATGGTGTGTGAGCCAAAGCAGAAATTAAGGAATCAGAATCAGGAGAGTTCTTCAAACACTCCAGTGAGATTCATCAAGACTACAAACCTGGAAGGGAATTCAAATTCCCTCATCCAAACCATGTAATCTCAGAACATATAGATTAGGAATCTGAAAATCAGAAGCAAGAGGATTTTCAGAGTAAACCTGAGGCTACATCTTGCTGTAAATACTATTATTATTTGATATTTATGATTACTGTGATAACAAGAAGCTTGATCTTAACAAATCAAAGCTAGATAACTATTCTGCAGGTTTTCAAACTGTCAGAGGAACCAGGTGATTCACACGAATTGAACACCTCAACAGAAACAGCATTCCAGTGGTTTCAAAAACAAACAGAAACCACCAGAAGCAGAATTAATGGTTTGGCTGTACTAAGTTCATTTTTAAATTAATTGATTTATATTATGGTATATGACAAACTGCTTGACAAATCAAAGCAAGATAAAGATAGTACAGGTTCATCAGAACCAAAGGGAGCAGAAGCAGAAGCAGAACGAATGGTTTCGCTGTATTGAGTTAAATTTTAACTTATTTGATTTGCATTATGTAATTTGACAAACTGCTTGATCTTGACAAATCAAAGCAAGATAAAAATAGTGCAGGTTCACCAGAACAAAAGGGAGCAGAAGCAGAAGAAACAGAAGCACCTGTAAAGGATACAAGCAAGTCAGCAACACATGACAAATCATCAAAAGATAATTCTGATCAAGTCAGAAATAGCCAAGATAAGCCAGAAGAGAAATCTGGGTATTTACCAGAATCTGAAGCTGTTACAGATTCACCAGAATCAAAAGCTGATCTATCAGGATCAGAAGCTGTTACAGATCTTCCAGAACCAAAAGTTGATGTTGATGAAGCTTTGGTAGAGGAAGGGTGGATACTTGCAATGCAAGAAGAGCTGAATGAATTCCAAAGGAATGATGTTTGGGATCTGACATCCAGACCAAACAAAAAAATTATTGGAACGAAGTAGGTGTTCAGAAACAAATTCAATGAAAAGGGTGAAGTTGTAGCTCAGGGATACAGTCAACAGAAAGGTATAGATTACACTGAGACTTGTGTTCCAGTGGCCAGGTTAGAAGCAATTAGAGTTCTCTTATCATTTGCTGATAATCACGATATAATGCTGTATCAAATGGATGTCAAAAGTGCATTCTTAAATGGCTACATAAGTGAAGAAGTCTACGTCAAACAGCCCCCTGGTTTTGAAAATTCTGATTTTCCAAACCATGTTTTCAAACTTAAAAAGTCTTTATATGGTTTAAAACAAGCACCAAGGGCATAGTATGATAGACTTAGTAACTTTTTGCTTAAGAATGCATTTAATAGAGGCCAGATTGATAATACACTATTTAGGAAATCCATTAAACATGATATTCTGATTATTCAAGGTTATGTTGATGATATCATATTTGGATCCACTAATGGCACTTTGTGCAAAGAGTTTTCTGACCTAATGCAGAAGGAGTTTCAAATGAGCATGATGGGAGAACGTAAGTTCTTCCTGGGAATTCAGATTAATCAAGGCAAATCAGGTATACTCATTCACCAATCCAAATACACCAAAGAACTTCTTAAAAAGTCCAAGATGAGTGACTGTAAGCCTATGGCCACCCCATGCACCCAACCTGCTCACTTGAGAAAGATGAAACCAGCCAAAAGGCAGACCAGAAAACATACAGAGCTAGAAAGGAAAAGTATAAGTGGCAACTGCACTTTGTTCTGTGATAACACTTCAGCCATAAACCTAACCAACAACCCTATCTTACACTCTAGAGCCAAACACATTGAAATAAAACACCATTTCATTAGGGACCATGTTCAAAAAGGGACTTTGAGCATCCAGTTTGTGGACACTGATCATCAATGGGCTGATATCTTCACCAAGGCATTACCAGAAGATAGGTTCGAGTTCATTAAGAAGCATCTCAGCATGACCTCCATATCTGACTAGCTCAAGTAGTCATCTTAGGAGTTTTTAAAATTTCTTGAAATTTTATTTTATGTTTTTTAATTTCAGTTTTTACTTTCTGTAATTTGTAAAGAGAAAAACAAAAAAATACAAAAATAGTAGGACCACTTTTTGGCTGATGACAAAAAGGGGGAGAAAGAGAGAGACAGAAAGAAAGGAGAAATAAGTAGAAAAGGAGAGATAAAAAGAAAGAAGGAGAGAAAAAGAAAGAGAGAAAATAGAAGGAGTTGAAAAGGAGAGGAAATAGGGAGAGAGAAAAACAAAGAAAAAGAAAGAGTGAAAACAGAAGGAGTTGAAAAGGAGAGGAAATGAGAAGAGAGCAAAAAGAAGGAGTTGAAAAGGAGAGGAGAAAAGAAGAAAAGAAAGAGAGAACAAAGAAGGAGTTGAAAATGAGAGTATCAGACTTAGGGGGAGAGATTGGTCTGAGGGGGAGTAATTCAAATTCTTCGAGTCATAAGTTAGCAAAATAAGTTAAGGTTTTGTCATCATAAAAAAGGGGGAGATTGTTGGAACCAAGTTGGTTCTAAGTACTTAGGATTTTGATGCTTACAAATGTACTCTATGTAAACTTATTTTGTACTTTGAATTATTAAGTTAAATGCCCCAGAAACTGAATGAATCAGAAGTAGTGATCAAAGGACTCCAGAAAAATGAATTCTGGAATGACCAGAAGATACTCCAGGAATGTCAAAACATGACCAGAAGATATCTTTGATGGCCCAGATCAGAAGGAATAAATTTCAGAATGAAACATGGATCATATCATTGGAAAACCTGCCAGAAGGAGAGCTGATCAAGACAAACATGAATCAAATATCAATTTTATTCCAGAAGTTATTCTGACCAGAAGATGGCCTGGCAGTGAAAAATTACACAATCCAGACTTGTTCCAAACTTGACCAGAAGTTATGTTTATAAGTCCAGAACAAGAGGATCAATCCAGATTTGGCCCAGACCATAAGATGGCATGATTCAGGGCATGGAACTAAGTCCAGAACAAAAGAAATGAGTTCCAGAATCAACCCAGACCTGGTTCAAAATTAAAGGTAAAATGTCCAGACTCAAATATTTTTTGTTCAAGTTAATTTCAGTTTGTTCCAGACCAAAATCCAGAATCTGTCCAGATCAGAGTAAACACTTGCAGATCAATGGTTCAGAAATAATTTTTTGAGTCCAGTGATGGTCCAGATCAGAAAATCAGACCATGGCCTAGTGTTGGCCGAAATCAGAGGGACAGAATGTGCAAGACCAGAAATGGCCAAATCCAGGAGAATTCAGCATAACAGGCGCGAATCCAGGCTTGCCGAAATCAGAAGATCAGAGGGTCAGGAAGTGTGGTCCAGGGATGGCCGAATTCAGAGGATCACAGCACTTCATTTAGCTTGTACCAGATGTGGACTAGCGCTCAAAATTCTGATGGTCCAGAATTGATCAACGATGGAGATTGCAAGTTATTTTAATTAAAGTGGTAAAAAGATTGGTTATAAAAATAAAGTGGAGTAGCATGGAAGTCAGGAGCATTGGCGGGAACAACCAACAGATTTAATTGGCCAGTTATTTTGAAAGAGAATCTAAAATATGTTTTTTATTTAAATAAAGCCCAATTGGTCAAGTTATTTTTGGAAGAGAATCCAGCAAGATTCAGCTCGAATTTGATCATCGAAGAAACCCTAATTTTCTTCTATAAAAGGAGGCTCAAGGCAGAATGCTCATAATCGAAAATCACAAAAGGGTCATACACTTCAAAAGCAAACACTCTCAAATTTTCATATAAGTCAATTGTTGAGTCTCAGTTTTTAAAGCAAGTACTCTTGTTGTTTTCGTTCCACTGTGTCAAATCTAAGTTGTTGAAGTAGAGTCTACAAGCTGTGGGAGTCAGTAGAGGTAGCAGGTTACTTGGCAATTAGATTCATAGTGTTGTGATTTCTTCTACAATCTGGGGTGTCAGATTGGCTGAAGAACATGAGTTGTTTTTCCTCAAAGAAGTCTAGGATTGTTAGACTATTTGAGAAGACTGACTTGGAGGGTCAGTAGCAAGGTTGTAATTCAAGATTGAATTAGTGAAATCCTTCAAGGCGAAGGGACTGGACGTAGCCTCGTTAACGGTGAACCAATATAAAATCTGTGAGTTTTTATTTTTATTTTTATCCACTGCTAACTCTGTTTTAATTATACATCAAGTTTTGTTTTGAAAGTATTAAAACAGGAAAAGTTTCTAGTTAAGTCAAACACAATTCAACCCCCCCTTCTCGTGTTTGCACCTTCAGAAATCAGATGATGATGTCACCAGAAGATGACGTCAGCAGAAGCAGAAATCAGAGGATGACGTCACCAGAGGATGAACATAAGAGGAATTTGTCAGAGGAATATGTTAGAGAAAAATGCTCAAAACATAATTGGAGCAAAAGACTCGAGAAACAGAATCTAGCTAAAAATATGCTCAAAACAGAATGTGAGAAAAATGCTCAAAATAGAATTGGAGCAAAAGACTCAAGAAACAGAATCTAGCTAAAAGCGTGCTCAAAACAGAAGCGGAGCAAAATGCTCAAAACAGATTAATTGAAATACACTCCAGAAGTAAAGCACTAGTGAGCAAAAGACTCAAAACAGAATCTGAGCAAACTACTCCAGAATATTCTCAAAACAGATTAATCGAAATACACTCCAGAAGTAAAGAATCAGTGAAGTCCTAATTTCAACTATAAATAGAGGCTTAATGCTAGAGAATAAAGTATCGAAAAACACAAGAATTCAAGCTTCAATTCAAAGTTATCTGAGAGTTCAAAAGAGAGAAACACAAATGAGCAAGAGCAATATTTTCTAAGTGTTTTTGATAGAGAAATACAGTGCAACAATCAGCTTTCCAGAAGCAATAAAAGAGTGCACGAAGAAGTGCAGCAAACAGCTTTTCAGAAGCAACGTTGCAAAGTTTCAAACCTTTATTATATAACCCGATAGTCGTGTAGATTCCTTCTTCAATTTGGGGTTTTCAGATTGGTAGGAGAAGACTTGACTTGTGGAGTCAAGGCGTTGTTATCGTTCCTCAAAAGTCTAGGGTTGTCAGGCTGTTTGAGAAGACTTGGTTGGTTTAGTCAAGGTGTTGTTGTTCCTCAAAAGTCTAGGGTTGTCAGGCTATTTGAGAAGACTTGGCGAGTATAGTCAAGGTGTTGTTGTTCCTCAAAAGTCTGGGGTTGTCAGGTTGTTTGGGAAGACTAACTTGAAGGGTTAGTGGTGTTGTAATTCAAAGGAGTTTGAATTAGTGAAAAGGCCTTCTAGAGGAAAGGACTGGACGTAGCCTAGTTAATGGTGAACCAGTATAAATTGTTGTGTTATTATGTTATTATTATCCGCTGCTGAATCTGATTAGTTATTTATCGAATAATTCAAATCAACATTTAACAAAACAACAAAAGTAATTAAGTTTGACAAACACAATTCAACCCCCCTTTCTCGTATTTGCACCTTTACTTGGAATTCAAGGTACTTGCACATATCATTTTCACATATCAGATCATAACAACCATGACTTGCATGCCAAGCACCCTACTGCAATGCTTATATGCCCGTACACATGATTCTGGGATTTCCAGGACAAAACCAAATCCTCCTCGAAAGGCGTAAATCATAATTGTACCGCATATTACATGCCTTAGTAATAATTACCATGGTGCAGTCGCATCATAGACTAGCATGATTTACATAAAGTGTAGCCTATCACAGACCTTACACATAAGTTAAATTCTCGTAAGGATAAGATGGGCCATCTAATCACATGGAACCACCCTGTAGCCCATCACGGTCACTACTTAACTTTGTGGCCCATCACGGTCACCACTTAACGACAAAACCCTCCTCGAGGAGCGTAAATCATAATTGTACTGCCTATCACAGGCCTTATTACTAATTACCATGCTGCAGTCGCATCACAGCACGATTTACTAAAAGTGTAGCCTATCACAGGCCTTACACATAAGTTAAATCCTCGTAAGGATAAGATGGACCATATAATCACGTGGAACCTGCTCGTAGCCCATCACGGTCACTACTTAACTTCGTGGCCCATCACGGTCACCACGTAACGACAAAACCATCCTCGAGGGGCGTAAATCATAATTGTACCGCCTGTCACATGCCTTAGTACTAATTACGATGGTGCAGACTAGCACGATTTACTTAAAGTGTAGCCTATCACAGGCCTTACACATAAGTTAAATCCTCGAAAGGATAAGATGGACCATCTAATCACGTGGAACCACCCCGTAGCCCATCACGGTCACTACTTAACGGCCCATCACGGTCACCGCTGACACTATGAAATGCATGAGCGTGCTATGACTATCTTCATTGTAATCAGTACGCAAATGCAACTATGAACCCAGATACTTCATAACCATTAAAGAAACAATATTAAGAGAACCTCATATAATTTATCATAAGCATGAAAAATGTTTTCCAAGTAATTAAGTGCATAGACAAATATTAAAAAAAATAGGATTTTTGACAAAAATCAAGGTTGTATTCGACTACAGCTTTTCGTAGTCGAATAGAGACGCAAAGTCAGTAGCAAAATCAGAACTTTTGTATTCGATTACGAAGAGTCGTAGCCGAATATAGATGACAAGTATGTAGAAAAATCTTCAATTCTAAATTCGAATACGAAGAGTTGTAGCCGAATACAGATGACAAGTCAGTAGCAAAATCTTCAATTATGTATTTGAATACGGAGAGTCGTAGCCGAATACAGACGCGAAGTCAGTAGCAAAATCAGAACATTTGTATTCGAATATGAAGAGTCGAGCCGAATACAAATAACAAGTCAGTGGCAAAAATCACGTAATTGTATTCGAATACGAGGTTAAAAAATTAAATAAGAACTGAATGTTTGCAGAAGTGTATTCGAAGACGATGTATGTAACACCCCGAGTTTAAAACACAGCGCGGGTGCATTTTTTTTTAAATGAATAAATAATTAAAATGAGTTTTCCAAAATTAATATCAAGGGAATTAAAATAAAATTAGTTCATTTCAAAGGTTATCACCCAATCAGTGTCAGAGTGCAGAATAATACAGCGGAAAAAGTAATACATTAATTCCCAAAATAAAATTACATTTCCCAAAACTCAAGACCCTATACAAAAGTCTAGACTGATCATGCACTAAGGTACAGTAGCACGGTCTCCACCGTATCCTCTATAAGTCTCGTCTTTAGCCAACCGTCCGTCCCTCTGTGTCGTCCACGTAGACTCCGTACGTAAAGATCAGGGGAAACTAACGACGCTTCCGTCATTAGTGTATCCGTCGGTAGGACGGGTTCGGGTAACATCTGAGGGCAAAGCCCAAAGTCCACAATATAATAGCAAGGGTCACCGACCGAAATTAACAAATATTCACATAGCATATATTGCACAACAACAATTATAATCATGGTATAACATATGATAATGAGGAAAATAATAATGCTCATTTGAAATTTAATGACATATATGCCTTTTCAAAAACAGCAGCCAATTATTATGAAATATGTGATAAGTACAAATAACACCTCAGCAAATCACAATCATTAAATCAGAAATTCAGATTCTGAACAGTACTCACACACATTCAATTTCCACTCATCATCATAATCCAATCGTGACCCACCGGTCAATCCCCCAATGCAATATGTATATGCTCATGTATACAATTTTCTTGGAATCACCAAGGTGCAGTCGCTCACAGACCAGCACACGTGCAGTATCTCACAGACCATCACGATATATATATGTCAAACTTTAACGGCCCTCAAGACCAGGGTGCAATCTCTCACAGATCAGCACCAGTGCAATCGCTCAACAGACCAGCACGACTTCACAAATGGAATGGACCGTCTAATACATGCGGAACCATTCCGTAGCCCGGATAGAATAGACCGTCTAATACACGCGGAACTACTCTAAACCTGGATAGAATAGACCGTCTAATACACGCGGAACTATTCTATAACCATCATGGTCACTACAATTACATGTATTAGCCTCTCACAGGCCAAATACACAGAAGTTAAATCCTCGCACGGATAGAATGGACCGTCTAATACACGCGGAACCACTCCGTAGTCCGAGTAGAATAGATCGTCTAATACACACGGAACTACTCTGACCCCGGATAGAACAGACCGTCTAATACACGCGGAACTATTCTATAACCCACGGTTACTACTTAACTTCGCGGCCCATCACGGTCACCGCATCAACTCTGTGGCCCATCGCGGTCACCACTTGACTATGCAATGCATGAATATGCAGTGTTTTCTCTTCACTGAAAACAGTATGCGACATCCATGAATTTCATGCATTTCCATCATTTCTCAAAATACCTCAACACAATTATTTCCATTATCAACACATCAATGATTAAACATTCAAGTAATCATTATCACAAAATTCCATTCTGAATTATCATAATTCTTTTCCCCAACTCTTAAAATTCATAAAACAGTGTTGGAAAATACAAATCTGTATTCGAATACAGCTTCTCTATATTCGAATACAGAAGCAAAAAAAAACAGTGCAGAATTACACTGTATTCGAATACAGCCCTCTGGTATTCGAATACAGAGGCAGTCTCAGTGCACAATTCAACATCTTTCACTACATCAGTAAGGTTTCAAAAACTACATCACCACCACTTGAAACTATCATAAAAATTCCATTTTAATTCAACACAAACCTTCCCAATACTCCCCAACACTTAGGATTCATAAAACAATGTTGAAAACTTGGAATTTCTGAAAAACTCGAATCTGTATTCGAATACAGATCCCTTGTATTCGAATACAGAAGCAGAACTAGTGAAAATCAGCATTTTGTATTCGAATACAACATGCATGTAGTCGAATACAGGAGCAAAAAACAGAAGCAGAATGATCAACATCAGGACATCAGAAACAGAACCAAAATGTTCAACATCAGAACATCAGAGTCAGAATTAGAATTAGAATCATCAACACCAGAATATCAGAAAATAGAACCAGAATCAGAATGATTAACTTCAGAACATCAGAACCATAATCACAATCGTCAACACCAGAACATCAGAAAACAGAACCAGAATAATCAACATCCGAAACAGAACCAGAAGGATCAACATCAGAAACAGAACCAGAATCAGAATGATCAACACCAGAACATCAAAACAGAACCAGAATCATAATAACTAACATCAGAAGCAAAACAGGATGATTCACACCAGAATCATCAGAAGCAAAACAGAATGATTCACACTAGAATCATGAGAAGCAAAATAGAATGATTCACCAAAATCATCAGAGGCAAAACAGAATGATTCACCAGAATCATCAGAGGAAAAATAGAATGATTCACCAGAATCATCAGAGGCAAAACAGAATGACTCACACCAGAATCATCAGAGGCAAAAAAGAATGATTCACCAGAATCATCAGAGGCAAAACAGAATGATTCACACCAGAATCATCAGAGGCCAAACAGAATGATTCACCAGAATCATCAGAGGCAAAACAGAA
This sequence comes from Cicer cuneatum, assembly GCA_037974295.1. Lineage (NCBI taxonomy): Eukaryota > Viridiplantae > Streptophyta > Magnoliopsida > Fabales > Fabaceae > Cicer > Cicer cuneatum. The sequence continues at coordinate 33,551,120 of JBBPBO010000004.1, read as the reverse complement.
TGATTCACCAGAATCCTCAGAGGCAAAACAGAATGACTCACACCAGAATCATCAGAGGCAAAACAAAATGACTCACACCAGAATCATCAGAGGCAAAACAGAATGATTCACCAGAATCATCAGAGGCAAAAACAGAATGACTCACATCAGAATCATCAGAGGCAAAACAGAATGATTCACAAGAATCAATCAAAGGCAAACAGAATGATTCACACCAGAATCATGAGAAGCAAAACAGAATGACTCACACCAGAATCATCAGAAGCAAAACATAATGACTCACCTGAATCATCAGAAGCAAAACATAATGACTATCAGAATCATCAGAAGCAGAAACAAGATGATTATCAGAATCATCAGAAGCAAAAACAGGATGATTAATATCAGAATCATCAGAAGCAAAACAGAATGATTATCATAATCATCAGAAGCAACACAGAATGATTCATCCAGAATCATCAGGAACAACACAGAGTGATGTTGGAACCAAGTTGGTTCTAAATAATCTGGGTTTTGATGTGTACAAATACACTTGATGGAATCTTATTTTGAACTTGAATTACTACGGTAAAAACCATCAGAAGATGAATGTATCGGAGGATACATTCTGAATTTACAGAAGATGCATTTCTGGAATTATCAGAAGATAAACCAGAATATCCAAAACCGACCAGAAGATAACTTTGGAGGCTTATATCAAACAGAAACAAAATTAGGAGAACATCTGGAAAACACCAGAGGGAAGCCTGCCATAATATGAATTGCTCCAAACAAGAATGATTCAAATATTAGAAGCAATCAAGAAGTTATACTGATCTGAACATAGTCTGGCAGTGTAATTTCAACACAGTCCATACTTGTCCAGAAGTGACCAGAAGATATCTTTGATGGATTATATCAGAGGGAATAAATATCAGAAGATTCTTTGGACCATACCATTGTGAAGCCTGCCATGTGGAGAGTTTTTCCAGGCCATAAGTTGTCAAAAGCAAGAAGTAATCCAGAAGATAATTTGACCAGAACATGGCATAACAATCGAATTTTGAATAACCCAGACTTCGCCCAGACTTCATCCAGAATTGATCAGAAGAAGCACAGAATGGTTCATGCCAAAATCACCAGAAGCAGAAACAACAGAATGATTCACATCAGAACCATCAGAAGCAGAAATAGACTGATTCACATCAGAATCATCAGAAGATGGTTAACATCAGAACCATCAGAAGCAGAAACAGAATGTTTCATATCAGAACCATCAGAAGCAGAAACAGACTGATTCACATCAGAATCATCAGAAGATGGTTAACATCAGAACCATCAGAAGCAGAAACAGAATGTTTCATATCAGAACCATCAGAAGCAGAAATATAATGGTTCACATCAGAACCATCAGAAGCAGAAACAGACTGATTCACATCAGAATCATCAGAAGATGGTTAACATCAGAACCATCAGAAGCAGAAACAGAATGTTTCAGATCTGAACCATCAGAAGCAGAAATAGAATGGTTCACATCAGAACCATCAGAAGCAGAAACAGACTGATTCACATCAGAATCATCAGAAGATGGTTAACATCAGAACCATCAGAAGCACAAATAGAATGTTTCAGATCAGAAGCAGAAATAGAATGGTTCACATCAGAACCATCAGAAATAGAAACAGAATGATCCACACAAGGATCATCAGAACCAGAAACAGAAACAAAATGATCCACACAAGGATCATCAAAACCAGAAACAGAAACAGAAATTCTTCTTCTGTATTCGACTACAAGGCTCGTAGTCGAATACAAGTTTGAAAACTTAAGTAAAACAGAAATTTTACAGGTTGTAGTCGAATACACACATGTTGTATTCGAATACACCTTCGAAAACCAGTGAAAATTTCCTGAGATTCAACCCTTTTCAAACTGTTTTCTTTTAAAACAACAACCAAACAACAGAACAGATTCAACACTTTTTCCAGAAGACACTTCCCTCGTTTAAAATCCCTTTTTCCTTTTAAATCATCAACACCACCAGAATCACACAAAACAGAAATGGAATCAGGATCCAACCCCAATCATCCAGAACCAGAAAACAGAATGTTCACTCACCAGAATCATTCAGATTTTGAAACCATCAGAACAAACATGCAAGCATCACAGCTTTCTTAAAACATCAGAATAACGGGTATAGCATTTCAGCTTTTCAAACAATCAGAACAACATGGAAAGCATTTCAGCTTCCTCAAACATCAAAATAACATGCATAGCATTTCAGCTTTTACAATCATCAAAACATGACCAATGTTTTCAACCAAAACAGAAATCATCACACAGCAGCAAAACACCAATAGAATGCATTTTTGCATTTTTAAAACTATTTTCCAAAACAGTTTTATGAACATGTATTTTAACCATCTTTAAAATAACATGCAAGACATCTTCAGTTTTCTCACACAAGTAAAACAGCATTAATGCATTCAACCAACAACATCCATCACAGAATCATCACATATCAACAAAAATGCATTTTCTTCATTTTTCAAGATGTCATTTCGAAAACATGTTTTTCTTTCAAAACAGAACTGAAATAACATGCATTTACAGCCCTAATGCAACTAGAAAGTTGGAAGGTGCCCTTACCCTTGTAGTGTGCTCTGCTATTTCTCTTGTTCCTGCTGCGTACCCTTTTCTGTGTCTAAAAACGGCGAAGCTGTTCCCTGAGTTTGCTGCTGCAAAACTGGGTTCTTTATCTTCGTATTGAGATGGGGATTAACTTTACTACTGGGGGTTTTCAGGTTTGAGGCTTGGATTCTCAGTTACTGGAGTCTTGAGGAATTCCCTCTCTTCAATTTGAATTCGGGAAACTGGGCAGAACAGAGACAGAATGAGAGAGGAAATGGGGTTGGTACATGCAATATGGGCAGTGAGGAGGAAGGAATGGTGTTCTGACTTCACCATCCTTTTCACTCCTATTTATAGGCTCTCATGGTGCCACCTCACTTGCCACTTGTCTGATTTCCAGCTTTTTATTGTCTTGCAATTAGCCACTAATCCTTACTTAATGGTCCAATTAATTTAATTACTCGAAATTAAATTAATTTAATTCTTCATCCAATAATTTTAATTCTTCATCCAAAATAAATATTTATATATATATATATATATTCACTCAAACATACATATATTAAATATTTAACAAAAATTCCCAAAATACCCTTAATATTAATTCCATAAATTAATATTAAATTTAAGGGTCTTACAATGTAACTGTATTCGAATACATCTTCGAAACAATGCAGATTTTTTTCTTGTAAATTTCAACTTCAGCTCAAACTCATTTAATTGAGAATAACTCATTACACAACCTCAACAAAACAACAATCAATCTCTCAAATCCAACCATTACCAACAACATTGATAACGAAAACAACTCAATCAAAAGCATCTTCAACACAATAACATAACAACAACATCTTCAACAACAATAACACAACAACAATGAGTCAGTTAAGAACTCCAAACTTATATCTTTTCACGTCAAAATTTATTATCCATCAATCACACATATAGAGTTCTTTTATGCAAACTAAAAATTTGGAATGAGCCCCTTACCTTCGTTAACGCTTTCTCAACCGTTTTCCGCTACCGCGCTCAAATACGGAAAAACTCTCGCTCGCGTCGGTGCCACAAAAGTTAGCTCACAAGCACCATAGTGTGGAGAAGGGTAACTTTCCTTTTTGCCACTTCTCGAATGGAAGCTTAGATCTAGGATGTAATGTAGGTTGTGTTTGCGGTTTTTCTTTCTACCAACACTTTGAGAAACAGAGGAGAAGAAGAAGTTGTTCGCGGCAGGTGGAAAATGTTTTCCTTTTCCTTTCTGTTTTTTGCTCTTTCTCCCCTTCGACTCTCACATATATATATATAGTACTTACTTCACCAACTATATATATATATATATATATATTATAATTAAAACTAACCCATAAATATCTAAATACTCTTACACACATCACTTCACTCACATCTCAAACTATTTTGATAAAATATCTACTCTCGTCGCAACTCTATTGACAGATAAAATTTTGATAAACTGTCCGATATTAAATTCTTCGTAATAATTAAATTATTCTTCGACAAACAATTTTAGTCTGTCTCAAAAAAAAAAAAATATATATATATATATATATATATATATATATATATATATATATACAGATATATTAAACATATTACAAATATCTCAAAATATATTTTTGGTACTTAATTCATAAAATAATTTACAATTGGCTAAAAGTCCAATTAGTTTTAACACAAAATACCCTAAAATTGCATAAATTAGGATTTAAAATTAAGGGTCTTATAGTCCTCATAATTGATTCAGTGTATCTTGATAATGAAATAAGAATAGTAGAGGATGCCATGACAAGAGTATGTCACACAATTCTTAAAACAGATAATAGATTCAAGATGTTGAGTAGAGGATAATAAAATTTGACTTCTTCATAGCATTGACTTATTATTAGAGTGTAAACTTTATATCATAGTATTAATTTTGTATCAGAGCATTGACTCATATTAGATTGTTAAATGCAAAAATAGAATCACCAGATGCGCATTTGAGAGTGCATTCATCAGAGTCATATACTATTTTCACAACATTGTCTTGGTGTTACTTTAGATTGTCCAATCATTAGAGGATGAAGCGTAAAGTCATTTAATATTTCCAGATCAGAGAATTGCACACTTAAATAAAACATTAGTGTTTTAAATTTTTCCCACAAAATAATTTTTGTTATCATTAGAACAAGTAAGGGGCATAGTTCTTCAAACCAACTTAGTTCTAACACAATTCATCGGAGGGACAAAATTATTCTTCGAGGAATTTTATCTTCAAACGAAGAATGATTCTTTGTTGATTTCAACGTTGACTTGTTGACTTAGAGGCATTGACATCACAAGATGATAACTTTTCTCGAGGAAACGTTTCTTCATATGGTCGTTCCATAATCATTTACTTCTTCAGATGATAGCTATACCGAATGAGCCATTTTTTCATACAGACGTTCCAATTATAGTCCTTAAAGGATTTGACTTTTTTCAAACCGTTGACTTTGTAGAGGCTTCTCACATATTTTCTTCTTAGAGTCTTGAACAGAGGATCAACAAAAGTTTTGACTTATAATTGACTTTTGTTAGAGGCAAATGATCATAGTAGTGCTCTTTTCCTTTGTGATCAAGCAAACACTTGTTGACTAATTTCCTTTGTCTTATAAGATTTGATTCGAAGTATAAGGTATGAGATGCTCATTACAAAACTCTCATTGATATCACTTTAGTGAATCATTTATTGTTATCAAATGAAGATTCACTTTATATCATTCTCGAGGACTTCTTTAGGTAATAATATTATTTGTGTTAATAACACTTATAGTATTATTTCTAACTTACTAATAACTTTTGCTATCTTAAGATAGATAATCATTAATATCAATTTTATCTTCTAATTTGATATGCACATTAGCAAACACAGTTCATGGATAATTGTTTTATTTTTTTGTTATCATAAAAAAATTAATCAGAGGATTGTAGTTTAAACCAATTTTGCACTTAAACTTACTTGATTTCTCAAACTTGTTACTTTTTATCAATCATTTTCTCTTAAGGAATTTATTGTACTTATTGGCAAAGGGATTCATTTTTTCGTCACTTGAGTCTTCACTATCTCATTTCCTGTTATTGAAATTATCATCCTTATTTGACATAAAGGATGAGCCTACCAAGGCAATACGTTTTTTCTTCTTCTTTACCAAATAATGTCTGGTCACATTTACCAAATAATGTGGTTGTGGTCATTGTTGATAAATTTTGTGACTTGGCAATAGTTGTCACCTTTAGTTAACACTCCCTACTAACATAACTCGATACTTTATTGGTTAAATCTTCATTAGAAGAAGATTTTTCAAGTGCCATCAAGTGATTCACAATGAATGTGAAACATTTTTGCAACTCGACAATGGTTTTCCCTTGCTTCATATGTAACAGTTCATATTATTGTGTAAGCATATTTTCAAGCTCTCTTCACTTCACTTGTACTCTCATGTGTAACCTCTAACGTGTCCCATATTTCATGGATTAGTTTATAATGGAAAATCCTATAATACTCATCTTGTCGTAAAGCGGATGTGAGAATTTTTTTGGCTTTACAATTGTATTAAATCTTTTTGTTGTTTAAATTCGTCCAATCCATTTTGGGTTTGAAAATTTTTTCAGTCGCATTTCAAACGTCCAAATCATAAGAAATTATATAAATTTTCAAGTGTTCTTTCCAATATGAATACCCATCACCTTTGAAAATGGATGCTCTATTGTATGCTCCATTTTGTTACAAAATTATATTATTACCCATTTCGATAATTCTTTAAGCAGTTAGACTCGTAACACAAAGAAATGGGGCTTTGATATCACTTGTTAGTCAATATGATATATAGACTCTAGCAGGGGTTGAATAGAGTCCTTCTTTCAAGAGTTTTATCGATCACGCAACAATAAATATTTGATCATGATATAGTCACATACATATTCATATGGAAAAATTGGTTTTTTAAAAACTGTGGTGTTGTAGTGAAACAATCTAAATGAAATGTGACAATTTATTACATGAAAAATGATTCGATTGAATCTTTTGAAACACAGTTGATTCAATTGAATTATGAAGATTGCTAAAATCACTTAATGACACACTAATCATAGAAAAAAAAAACATAAATTTCAATTAAGATTCTAATTTATAATTGTTGAAATTTATTCAAAACAGATTTAATGTTCAGCAATTCAAAACATGAAATTGATTCAAAAGAGAACTTTTTTAATGTTTAATTCTTTCTATCATTTACAAACAGAAAACAAAATATTTGCGTCATGGAACTTCAAAAAAAATTAATAAATAACCTAGACGTTGAAATTAAATGAGATAAGGGAAAGAGAAAACACACAATGATTTATACTAGTTCTTCAACTTTGCCCTCTCACGTTGAGTCATTCAGTTTTCATTCAAAGAATGAGAGATTCTACATTTATTTTCAATTAGAATATTTACAAGGTTCATCATCAATTGTTACAAACTCGTACACCAATTTCTTCTTCCCTAAACGCTTTGAACTAGATTTCTTTAAACACCCTCCAAGACAATATGAACCATTATTTTCAAGAAGAAAATACTCCTTCACTTCTTGCAAGATAATACCTAGAGAAAATCCCTCTCTAAAACTTGAAGACACCCCCTCTTCAAAACCAAAAATGCAACGCTTATTGATATCCCCTCAATTGCTTGTATTTGAAATAATCACCCTAACAAAAGATATCTCCGCTTTTGATATTTCCCACTCAAAGTATTAATTTTAAACCCGAGTTAAATCAGGAAAAGTGTTTAATCTAGATTATGATCTTAAATGTATAAAACTTTAGGAATTGGTGAAAATATCATTAGTACAAATGAAGGTTCATATTAGTGTATCTAAAAGACACGGTTGGTTGGCCAACATACAATGTTTCCTAACATAAATAACCACTTTGTAATTGTGAAAAACTATCAAAATTTAACTGCGTAGGTCGTGTGAATCGATTAACAAGGGTTGTGAGTTGATTCACATGAGTCTTGAAATTCAAAATTTCATCTTGAAATTGTATAATCGATTCACATGTGTGTGAATCAATTCACAAAACCTCCTAAAATTTGGTGACTCACATTACAATATGTGTATATTGATTCACATGGTTTTGAATCTCTCAAAAATGAGCTATGGACCTTTGTATATCGATTTACAAATCTATGAGTTGATTTACAAAGATAAAATTCACTTAGAAATGATTTTAACGCATTTCAAAGAGTGTCAGTGTGTCAACATTATCCTATCATGAAACTAAATTTATGAATGATCAATTATGATTTTCATGCAACTTTCTCTTATTCAAATGCATTTGCAAATGATTGAGAAATGAGAATCATCATAGACTCACCATCTAGGACCCATTTGTTATAGATTCTTTAAAAAAATTGGTATTCCATAATTTAGAGATTATCTTTTAGTGATTTTTAATAAAATGAGAAATCATTTTATGTTTGTCTATCATAGTGAATATTACTTCTTTTTTTTTTTTTTTTAAATAAATGAGTTATAAAAAATAAATGTTTTTTGAGAAGTCACTAAAAACAGCTTCTCAAATTTAGTTTTTAGATTATTTTATCATATTTTCTTTTTTTTACAAAAACTATAACAAACAGATGCAAACTTTTAGAAGTGATTACTTTACTTTAAAAAAGTGATTATTTAGAGAGAAAAAAACTGTAGCAATCGCGCTCCTTATCTATACAAACTTAGTTTTGATATCTATCAAAATATTATTTCTATCGTAAGAGAACTTTACAATTACATATATGAAAAATTTATAAGTAAAATATCACATGTTTTTGTTAACTTATGAAACTATAAGTAAAAAATTATATTATTTGAAAATGAGTTTTAAATCAATATATACCAATTTCCATATTTATGGTTCACAACAGACATTAACCAAATTTTAATACGCTCCTTCCAAAATGATATTGTCCAATATTAGATATTTAAGTTAATAGAGTCCAAACAAGTATGGTATACCTAAGTTTTCATAATTGAAATGATACAATAGAAAATTGAAGAATCAATTATTCGTTTGAAAAAGGCTATGATTCTTCCCATTTTTCTTAGGGGGTGTTTAAAACATCTGAGAGAGTTGGGTAAAAATTTTGGAGGCCATGAAGGAACATGAAGATGGCCTTGTTAGTTTTAGAAGAAAAAATTTAAGCCAAAATTCCAATAATGCACAACCTAAAGACAAAATTCAAATTCAGGCTCTATGTGACGTGAATTATCACTTGTCCTCTGTTTTTGCTTCCTCGCCCCAAATACGTTACTCGAAATAAGAATTCAGTAAAATGCCAAAAACAAAATAGGGAGATAGATGAGCAACTATCCTATGCGATAATGTGCAAAGCCACAATCCAAAATTTCACATTGAGCTTAATGAATCAAATGTAGGCCATACCCAAACCAATCTAGATGGGAACTAAGATACAATGAATCTCTTTAATGTGATCTGACATTAAGAGCTCTAAGAATGTTTATATACAATTTATTAAAGAATATTTCTCATTGTGCCAAAAAAAATGTTTCTCAATAATTAAAATATTACTTTCTTTTTCGACAAATTTTTTTGCCAACTCACGGGTTGATGCGATGCCACAAACATGGAAAGTCAACAATGCAACATGTAAAATTAGACGCAATATCCGTTGACCTTCGAATATATATATTAATCCAAACAATATCCACAGGTAGAAAAAGAAAGAAAACCCATCATCGCAAACTTATAAAATTAAGATTTCAAATGAATTACTTTTGGTCTAGCGTGATAGTTCGGTTGACGAACTAAAGAATGTTTATAAGAAGAAGGTCTTGTGTTCAATCTCAGACAAACTAACTTAGTTACTAATTTACTAAAACTTACCTATAAAAAAAAAATTATTCTTGATGAGGAAACATGAATTGAAATTGAATCATCAAGTTGAATAACATATACGGCATACCTTAATCCATAACAATTTTGTATGATATTGAGGTTACGTGCCACAACAAGTTTTGTGTGATTTACATAGTCATTAATGGATATTAGTAATTTTGCGAGGTAGATAGATACAAGAGTGAGAGTCGTGAGGTAGAGAGAGAGAGAGAGAGAGAAACACGCAACATAGAAAAATACAATGGATATTAAGATGAGATGAGGAGATGCAATAGTGTGAGAGGTCGGCGTGAGACTAATGACGGCGAGAGTTTGTAGTAAAAGTGTGACTTTGTTACTTTTTTTTATTAATTTATTTTATTTTTATTTTTCTATTTGTATAAATCACAAAAGAGTTGCAACACATAAGTGTTTTTATTTTTATCAATGTGTAAAATAGTTGTTTTTCGTACTAAACTACCTTGTTTTATAAGTTTTGAATTTGTAAATTTCACTTAAATTGGAACTTTAAATACTATCTTAAATTGTCTAACATTAATTAAAATATTCTTTAAATTTTATAAGATATAAAATTCTCTAAAATAATTATAAAAAAAAAACATTTTAAATCATTTAATTTTTTTTTAATATTTCATAAATTAAAATCTCAAATGATCACATTTACGACATCATTGGTTTAATCGATATTTTAACTTGGGTATCCAAATACCACTGGTCATTAGAATATCAGGAGCATCCACGTAAGCCAAACTCTAGATAAGAAAAAAATCCACACATCAATGAACAACAAATCTTAACAAAACACAATGGCCACCATTTTCTCATCACCACCACCCATTTTCTCCTCCTCAACCACCACCACCACAACAACCACCGCACCTAAACTACCATCCAAACCTTACCTCTCTTTCAAACACCAACAACCTCTAACCACAACTTTAACAGCCGCAGCAGCCATAGCCACAATCCTCACATCATCACCTTCATTAGCAGCAGAATCATCCACCTACAATCTCTACTACGGCACCGCCGCAAGCGCCGCAAACTACGGCGGCTACGGCGGAAACTCAAACAAAAAAGACTCAGCTGAATACATCTACGACGTTCCTGAAGGATGGAAAGAACGTTTAATTTCAAAAGTTGAAAAGGGTACAAATGGAACAGATAGTGAATTCTATAACCCAAAAAAGAGAAAAGAGAAAGAGTATTTAACTTTCCTTTCTGGGTTTCGTCAATTAGCACCAAAAGATGCTGTTTTGAACAACTTGGCACTTTCTGATGTAGATTTGCAGGATTTGATTGGTAGTGCTGAGAAAGTGAGTTCTGAAGAAGTGAAAGATGAAAAGGGTCAAGTTTATTATGTTTATGAGATTGATGGTGTTGCTACTCATAGTTTGATTTCTGTTACTTGTGCTAATAATAAGCTTTATGCTCATTTTGTCAATGCTCCTACTCCTGAGTGGAATAGAGATAAGGATCTTCTTACTCATGTTCATAAGTCTTTTAAGACTGTTGGATAATGTTTTTTACGTATATAGATAATTATAAATGTGGTTGTTTAACAATGGATATTGTATGATGATGAGGATGGTGTATTGTGATGAATTTGAATTTGAAATTGAAACTTTCTTTACCTATCAACTTGCTTGCATCTATGCTAGAATTTGCTTCAATTTATGGTTAAATTTAGTTTGTGTTCTGGTTATTTGTTGCTTAAAAGTACTTTTCGTGTTGGACTCCGACACCTTTATTTTTATTTGATTAATTTATTTTCTCAAATTGTTATTGGTGTTGTCTTGTCCGGTGTCTGTATCAGCATCCATGTTTCATAAACTGCGAGTCTTAATGCAACAGTGAAATTATTGTCTTGTGACTTGGAGGTTGCGAGTTTGAATTACGCAAATAGTCTCTCTACAACTTGCTTGCATCTTTGCTATAATTTGTTTCAATTTGTGGTTAAATCTAATTTGTGTTCTGGTTATTTGTTGCTTAAGGGATTTTTTATTGTTTTTATTATTACTAAAGGCAAGCCTTGGCGCAGGTAAAATTGTTGCCTTTTGATTTGGAGGCATTGAGTTAACAAAAATATTTTATGAGAATAATGTATTTGAATTCACATAGTATGAAAGAAGATTATTGTCTTTGAAGAAAATTTAAAATAAGATTTGATTCATATTTATAATTGAAGAAAATCTTTGACCAAGTTGAAAAGAAGATATGGTCAACTACTTTTAAAGAAAATCTAAAATAAGATTTGATTCAGATTTATGATTGAAGAAAATCTTTGACCTACTTGAAAAGAAAATATGGTCAAATGTTTTTGAGTAAAATCTAAAATAAATTTTGATTTTGATTTATGATTGAAAAAAATCTTTGACCAAGTTGAAAAGAAGATATGCTCAAGATTTGAAGAAGATTTGATCAAGATTTATCACAAGAAGATATGAATTGTTTACAAGAAGATTTGACTAAGATTTATCTACAATAAAATATGAACAATATCAATTTGAAGAATATACAAACTCAGTCTGAACAAAATACGAACATAATCAATCTGAAGAATTTACAAACTCAATATGAACATAATCAATTTAGAAGAACTGATCATATTGGATTTAGAAATAAAGAATTGGCTAAAGAATATATTGTTCGGAATTAATTTTGAATAAGATCATTATTGACCAAGCTAGGAATGAAGATACAATTCAGAATTAAACAAAGGCTAAATTGAAGCCCTAATTTTATCTATAAATAGATACACAAGACTGAAGAAGAAGATAATAAAAAATCAGAAAAGATTAGAAGAACTAAAGCTCAAAATTCTAAATTCATCTTATAGTTCAAAGAGAGAAACATTTGTTGGAATGAGAAATATTTTACAAGTGTTTTTCTCAAAATGTGGTAGTCATCTTGTTATAATCAATTACTCAAGTTCCAAATATTTGTATTCAAACCCAATAATGGTGTTAGTGTGCCTTCAATAATTTGGGGTTGTTAGATTGTGTGGAAAAGACTTGGCTGGTAGAGTCAAGATGTATGTGTTCCTCAAAAGTCTAGGGCTGTAAGGCTGTTTGAGAAGATTGGCTTGGAGGGTCTGTGCTTTATAATTCAAGTTGCTGAATTAGTGGATTAAATCCTTTTGAGTGAAGGGACTGAATGTAGCCATTGAGAAAAACATTTTTCACATCTAGTGGAAACACCTTCCAACTCTTATGAGGTGCCAAACTGGCCAATCTGATTGTATCAAGCCGAACTACTAGAACAAATGTTTTAGAAAAATCAACTTCAAATATTTGAGCATAGCCTTTCACTATAAATTTTGTCTTGTGGTTATTGATGAAGCCATCTGCATTGAGTTTGGTTCTAAACACTCCTTTAATACCAATAATATTTTTGTGTTGGGATCTCAAAACTAATTCTCAAGTTTTGTTCTTCTAAAATTTTCAAGTTCTAAAACAACAACGTTACATTTTTCATAAATATCATAAAGTAACTTCGTTCCCCTTATAGGTGGATCGTCAATGTTTTCATCTTATGTTATTAAAATTAAATCAGAAAATTGATTTTGTTAATCTTTCTCCCTCTTCCATTGTTTAACTTCAACAAAATGAACATATTTACTTATTAGAATCTTACCAGTTTGTGGTTGAAAGACTCTATAAACCTTTGAAGTTGTGCTATAGCCAATAAAGATTTCTGCCTCAACCTTTTTATCTAATTTATCTCTTTTCACCTTTGAAACATAAGCACAATAAATGACCGAAAGGTTTATGCTCATACCATGCTTCAAAAGGTGTTTTCCCTTGCACAACCTTTGTAGGAAGTCTATTTAGTAGAAAAACAATAGTATTAGCAGTTTCAACCCATAATTTCTTTAAAAGGCCTTTCTAATGCATCATTCATCTAGCCATCTCCATTATTGTTCTATTCTTCCTCTCAACCACTCCTTTTTCTTTTGTGGAATATAAGGATTAGTAAGTTGGTGCTCAATTCCAATCTCTTCATAGAAAGAATTGAATTGATCTATGATATACTCTTTCACATTGTCAAACATTATTAACTTGAATTTTATAATCACATAGATTTTCAATCCAAGCCTCAAAAAATAAATAAAAAAAACCATGTAACTTCATATATTCATTGACTCTATATATTCATTGAATTAACTTTCATTCATTTTTTTTGATTTGATAGGCTTGCTCCCTCTTTTTCCAAGAGTTAATGCACTTCCCCTTGACTTCAGATGGCCTTCTCTAATAGGGGAAAAGCCTTCAATTTTCGTCAAATGACCCGGCCCCCTGGCTCTTCCACCGTCCTGGCTCCCTTTCCTACCTATGCTATGCTCCCCCGGCACAGGCCTACCACGCTTCGCGCCTGCGGCGTTTTCGCCGGACGGTCTTTGCCAGTAGTGCCATTCTCCTCGCTGGCTGTATGGGCGGGTTGTCCCTCGCTGCTGCGTTATGTTAGGCTATGGATTACAGGAACAAATGTAGTTGAATGAGACAGCAGGCGGGTTACACGTTCTGCTATGCCGAGATGTGAGGTGCAAGTGGTGATGATCACCCCGGGGTATGCGCTAGCACCCTTGACAGACACTCCAAGACCCGCCAACGCTCATGAAAACCCGGGTCGGTCGGTCCTCCATTCATCTTACCGGAGGTGTGGGTAATGAGGCCACCTTCACAACCTTCTCCCTTTTGTCCTTATGTTGTAGTAAGGTAGGGCGTTTCGCCTGAGTTGCTCAACCGCCCGGTGCTCGTGACGCGCTACAGGACCTCCACCGTGCCGGGGGACCAAGCAGGGCATAGCTAGCGGCATAGGAGCCGACTCAGCGTCAGCGGCTTCATGCCGCACTGGAGTGATCCAATATGTTGTTCCGCATGTTCCACCACTTCTCCGTTCATTTCCAATACTGATCGTGAAACACCATGAGCAGCAGGATGTTGAGGTCCAAAATTCGAAGTGAAAATTTTGATTTGCCCGTTCCTAGTCGTCATGGGAAAAAAGGAATAAATAAGAAAGATATTATTCCCTAAGAGCTTGTCCAATACTACCTGTACCAGAAATGCATCTCTTTGCGTGCGAGAGACTTCTATGCCACCCGTTATTCCCGGCTCTGTTATGAAAGAAAGCGGCAGACTCATCTTACAGGTGTTCCCTAATGAGGGATTTTAGGGGATTAGGGTTCTCCTTTATCTCCTCCACCCATCCACGGAGGTTTTCAATATAAATCTCTGCAGATATTTTTAGATCGCGAGACATAATCTTCTCTGCGACACTGGAATAGATTTCTTCCATTTCCGGAAAGTGAATGGAAAACCGCCCTTTCCCCTTCTCACAATATTCCTGAACTAGCTCAAGAATCAATGAATGGCACTTCGAAGTGCCTCACGTTGGGGGATCGGCGTGGGGAACTTCCACCGGTTCTGGACTGGAGCCTGCGGGTTTTGAATGACCTCCATCTCACAGTGAAAAAAGTGGTTAACCATCTCGAAAAAATCCATATCGTCATCCTGAAAAACATGTCTCAACTACAGCCAACTAACTCCCCTGTTTCCCTATCGAAAAACCAACCCTACTTAATTTGTTCTAGAAATACTAACCAAGTTACACACTGGGGCCATGGGTCATGAAAGAGGTTGACCCCCATCCCTCTTCACTATGTATGGCAAATGAACTCCTCGCTTTAGTCCGTTCTTTTCCTTCTTCGGGGTCGGGTCGATAGTAGCCGTGGTAGTAATGTCCCGGAGCTCAGCTACCGACCCGAGGCGCTGATCGGGAAAGTCATAAAGGGACGTTAAACGTAATTCTAGAAAGGCGTTACCACAAGCTCGATAAAAGGAAAGGCTCAACGAAGGGAGGGAGATGCGGCGGGGGAAGGAAAATGCTTTCAGATATTGATATTTTTTTTATTTTTCATCGAAAACGAAGAAGGCCGAGGATGGCCTACGGTGTGTGTTATATGAAGGGAACACGCTTTTTCGACCGCAGTGGTATGATTGTCGGGCCCTCTCCTCGTTCCGCCCGCAGGCCTATTGGGATAGCAACCTTCGTAGCCTGCCCTTTATATCTCGGCCCAGGAAAGCGCTGGCAACAACAGAAAGGAAGGGGTCCATGTAGTGTGTCCGCCCCCTTCTTAGTCAATGGGGAAGTAGGTTCGACATCTACTAAAAAAGAGAGAATCCACTTGAGATAACCATGCCTCTGCTAGGCAGCGTGTGGAATGGCCAAGAGCGGACCTTTTTGGATATATAATCCAAGTGGAGAGTGAAGTTACGGGAACAGCCGTCTGATGGAAAACTACTTTCACGTTCGGTTCAGAGAGCACTTTTTTTTCGTCGAGAATTCTTCGTTCCTTTTCGTGTGAATTCCCCAGCGGCGAATTCTACACTTTTTGGGCCCTATCTATTACATCTCTCAAGCCCCGAATAAAACCCCCTCCCCTTCGGACTCCATATCTCTTTTGACTCTATATATGTGGGCACCTGATATCTATAAGGGTTCACCCACCCCGGTTACAGCATTCCTTTCTATTGCGCCTAAAATTTCTATTTTTGCTAATATTTCATGTGTTTCAATTTATGGTTCCTATGGAGCTACATTGCAACAAATCTTCTGTTTCTGCAGCATTGCTTCTATGATTTTAGGAGAACTGGCCGCCATGGCCCAAACGAAAGTCAAAAGACCTCTAGCTCATAGTTCAATTGGACATGTAGGTTATACTCGTACTGGTTTAACATGTGGAACCATAGAAGGAATTCAATCACTACTAATTGGTATCTTTATTTATGCATTAATGAAGATAGATGCATTCGCCATAGTTTTAGCATTACGGCAAACCCGTGTCAAATATTTAGCAGATTTGGGCGCTCTAGCCAAAACGAATCCTATTTCGGCTATAACCTTCTCCATTACTATGTTGTCATACGTAGGAATACCCCCGTTAGCCGACTTTTGTAGCAAATTCTATTTGTTCTTCGCCGCTTTGGGTTGTGGGGCTTACTTCCTAGCCCCAGTGGGAGTAGTGACTAGCGTTATAGGTTGTTGGGCGGCCGGAAGGTTGCCACGAGTCATCAGTTTGGGGGATCGAAGGTTGTTCTTCGTGCACCGGACACGTAGCTTACCGAATCAGTTGCGACACTTATGGGAATGCATGCTACGAAATATAGGGTTGAGTCTGATACATCAACCGTTTACTCAATATCCTTGTACGAGTCCACAATCACTACACGAGATGAACCTTGGTTTGGTGAATTAAAGTTGGCCTTAGGTGTAAAAAAAAGGACTCCAATTTACTGAGCGCGATCGTATACTGAGGTGCTCCCCGCCGGTTGTTGGAACGACGCGAGCCGGGCCTCCACTCAGAAATATGAAGGGTCCAAACAAAAGTAAAAATAGGGGGTTACAAATTCCCCATCTCATTGGGGGCGGAAAACGAATCGACGTCTCGATGTGATACATCATTTTCAATTTTAGTTGGGAAAGAACGGCGAAGTCCATCTGAACCGTCCAATGAAGAATAAGAGGAGAGCAAAGCGCCAATGGCGCGCGAAGCACATGCGAAAGGGGTCACAGAGAAAAAAAAGAAGTGTGGAGGATAAGCAGTGAGCTCATTCCCTTCGCTTCCTGGGCCCAAAGCAGCCGAGCTCATTCCCTTCGCTTCCTCTTGCTACGCTACTTAAAGAAATCCATTTTTATTTAGTCATATATATATTAATAGAAAGATAGATCCATCCATCTATCCTATCCGATTTATATTTTGATATCTAAAAAAGAATCGATTTCATTCAACGTTTGATTCAAAGAACTGCGCTTAACCCCATCTGCTCATGAAACAGCTCTGCTGCAATGGATGGCAGAGGGTCCGTAGTACCCAAACAACTGGAGTGGTCCAGTAGCCGGGAATGGGCCTAGAAGTGCCAACTACTACACCACACTACACTCGGCTCTACACATTTACAGAGCTAACCCCTGTCCAGTCCCTGGCAGAGTTAAGGGGGCTTCCATCCTTATTCCTTATCCCCTCGCCCAGGCTAACGGGGCCTTACTTATTCAGGGGGGAGAGTGGAGCCCCGAGAAGCACTATTGAGAGGAAGATCCTGGGCCCCTCCTCATTCTCTACAGGGTTCCAAACCTTTCTTCAACATAGGTGACAACGAGCGGGGCAGAGATGGAAGAGATCGAACACGAGAATAACAAGCAAGCTCACCTTCCTTTTTTATCATTTTGATAGAGAGGGGTGGAGAAAGTGGACAAAACAGACTCGCATTTCCTAGTCGAAAAGATGGGTTCCTTTTTCATCTTGCATTTCTCATCGCGGAAAAATAATAATATTGAAAACATTCCCAACCCACCAACCCTTTCCTTCGTAGAGCCGTGTATTGTAATCCGAACCTGCCCGGAGCGAGTCTCCCATAGAGGCAAGTGAAGTTGGTGAGCCGTATGATGAGCAACTATCTCCTGCGGTTCGGAGAGGACTCAACTGTTAGTTAGTACCCCCATTCGGGGTAGACCTTTCACTCTATTTTATTATATACGCTTAGCGAAAAGAATGTTTTTTGATACACCTAGGACATTTATTTTATATGAACCAATGGATTGTGACAAGTCGTTACTACTAGCAATGACTTCGTCTTTCATTACTTCATCCTTTCCATATCCCTCTCCCTTGTTCTCAGTTACTCATCAAATGGCACTCAGTTCATATCTTTAAGTTCGATCATTGACAAGGTTCAAAGAAAGGGTGGGCCATTCAAAAAGAAATGATTCCAAAGCACAATGCTAGCAAGGGTAGCTACTAGGAAGAGCTGACGGTATGAAATAGCTCGACCTATAGAATAGGGAGAGAAGTGGACTCTGTTATATTTATTCTTCATGATCGGCAACCAAGGAAAAGGAATCCGAAGCTACTTGGCTACACGTCGAAGGTATTTTTCAATATCCTGATCTCGACATTGCGTAAGATAAAGAAGCTTTTCGTCGAATTAAAACAAGGGACTTTGAAAAAAGGTCTCATCAGGAAGGACGTCAGACAACATGATCCGAGGAAAAAGAGCTCTCATCAATACCGTGGGAACCCGAATTCAAAAGAGAAAGCTTGGTGCAGCTACACACCTGCAAGCTTCGGTAGCTGAATCAGAGATGTTCTCGCAGGGAAAAGAAAGATGATTTACCAAGGGAATCCCTAAGTAAAGATGCCGAAGTCCAAGGTGTCGAAATAACACGGGATAGCCCACTATCTTGTTCTTACTAACCCAGCAGAGCAGCCTAAAGGACCTTAGAGTTTGCAAGGTCACCAGCAGTGGTGTGAGGGAGCCACAAATAAATGCTGCCCTATTCTTTCACAAGAAAGACTGATATTGAAGAGAAAGTCTCTTTTCGTTGTAGGAAACCGTCGAAATAGCAAAGACAAAGCTGATGGTTTTTCCTCAATCAGCAACCGCCTAAGAAAACGGCCCCCCATGTTTATTTTTCCTCGTATGAAACACAAATTCCAACATTAAAACGCTTTACAAAGTGAGGCCGGGCGTGGCCCTAAATACACGAAAGCAAGGCGGGGCTTTAACTACTTTTAATCCGCCTATCTTTATAAGTTCGAGCTTGAGTTTTACTCCTTTTCTGAAATCTTATTTCGTAAGGTTTATCTTGATTTCTACCTTTTTAGGTATTTTCTATCTTCTTTGTCAGCAATTCCTTGAATTTGATTTCTTTCATGCCTTACTTTCAAAGGTTGGGTTCTCTCTGGGCGGTTGAGCCCTATCCTTTGCTCTAAGAGGGTTGGGCTGCTCAGCAGGGCTTGCCTTGACTATAGACTTTACTTTACGAGCGCTGCTCACATACCAAAACCATATGATGCCTGTCGGCGAGGGGACATCAGGCTCTGAGTGTCCGACATCTCAATCGGACTCCCGTTGATGCCATACCTCCTCGAAAACGGATTCAGACGAATCTCCACCACAATTCGTCTCGTCCCCTTGGAGCGTCACCACTACGGAAATGGAAAGTAACACGCGGGATGATCCTAACTCTAATTTTTTTAAGAAGGAACACTTAGACTGATTGCGAGAGGATAACCGACGCCGTCTGCAAGAGAACGCCAACCTCCTTAAACAAGCGGAGGCCGGGCTTCGACGGCATGACAAGAAGAGCTTTTTCATATCATAAAAGCACGCGACGCCCATAGAGCTGAAGCAGCCCGCGTCCAAAAAGAAGAACTCTTACAGTCAACTGTAGAGTTCATTCAAAGCAACCGCCACCTATTTGAGGACTAGCGGTGTGGCGCTGCTGGGTGCTTCTGATCAATAGAACAGGAAGAGGAGGAATAAACTGAACGACGTTTGGGCTTGATCTTGTTGTACGTCGGGAGCCGGGGTCCGCCCGGTCCAGCCCCAACCTTACGTCTATCTCTATATACGAATATAGAAACGACCTTCCAAAGCCAGGAGTGAGGTGGAAGAAGACTTGGGAACGGGGGTTAGCTTCTCTCCCTCTCCTTATGGTCGAGTATTTATCTTATTTTGGCTTGCGGACCACACCACGGATCCTTGGGTGGAATAGGCACCTTGACCATCCTTGACTTCTCTGGTAAGTTAGGCATCTTCCCATACATAGCCAAGTACTGATTTGGTGGGGGAAGAATAGGTAGGCAGAGATCCGTGAATGCGCAAGCAAAAAAAAAGCATTCACCGACTTACTTACGGAATCTCAAATAGATTTCTTTGTGTTAAGCATATAGCATTCGTTTGTTTAGAATGTGCTTTGAAAAGCTTATGAGATGGATGATTTCTGATTCTTATTTCTTACTAAGAAAATCTGTCAAGTTCAAGTGTTTCATGTTTCTATACGAAAAATAGATAGAGAGAGAGAGAGCGAGAGAATGAAGTGAAGGAGCTTACCCTTTCTCGACTTTTGATTCACTTGCAGCATCTAGCCCTTGAAAGCAATTACCATGTCTTAGAAGGAAAGTAATAGGATTCACTGTCAATTCCTTTTGTGGACATCTAAGGAGAGGGGGAAGGCCTTCGCGCCGGCGGGTCAAGTAGATGCGGCACATTGCATATGTATTATTGATATCCTGAAAGCCTGTGCCAGCTACTCCTACTGCTATTGGCTAAAGATCAACAATCTATTCGCCGCAAAACAAGGGACAACCCTCTTTGTCCTCCTGTGAACCTTCTTCTACATGGATGTCAGTTGCTTTAAAGGAAGAAAAGAAGGTAAGAAAAGCAAAAAGGCAAGGGCATGCGATGCCTACTATTTCTATATGTCAGTTGCTTGCTTTAGGGCTAGGTTAAGCCTTTAGCAAGAACATGATTATCTTACCTTAGCCAGCTTAGAAGTTAATTTCCTATTAAAGAAGTAGTGCCATTAGTTGGAAATTGCATTTCATCTGGACATGAAATCGAAAGTTATATTTCTCGATGCATACTCATATTATCGATATGCCACAAGCTCAAGTCCCACAACAGATTCTAGCACAACCGAGTCTGATTAACTGACTTCACTACCACCACTTACGGCAATTTGAACAACCGTTATTTCAGTTATTCCCATAGAAAATTCAATTGCAAAGAGAACAACGGCAATAGATATGGCAACAACAGGATGATAAACCTTCTTCCCTTAACCAGGTCTCAGTTAAGCTACTCCTACTACTATTGGCTAAAGATCAACAATCTATTCGCCGCAAAACAAGGGACAACCCTCTTTGTCCTCCTGTGAACCTTCTTCTACATGGATGTCAGTTGCTTTAAAGGAAGAAAAGAAGGTAAGAAAAGCAAAAAGGCAAGGGCATGCGATGCCTACTATTTCTATATGTCAGTTGCTTGCTTTAGGGCTAGGTTAAGCCTTTAGCAAGAACATGATTATCTTACCTTAGCCAGCTTAGAAGTTAATTTCCTATTAAAGAAGTAGTGCCATTAGTTGGAAATTGCATTTCATCTGGACATGAAATCGAAAGTTATATTTCTCGATGCATACTCATATTATCGATATGCCACAAGCTCAAGTCCCACAACAGATTCTAGCACAACCGAGTCTGATTAACTGACTTCACTACCACCACTTACGGCAATTTGAACAACCGTTATTTCAGTTATTCCCATAGAAAATTCAATTGCAAAGAGAACAACGGCAATAGATATGGCAACAACAGGATGATAAACCTTCTTCCCTTAACCAGGTCTCAGTTAAGTTCCTATAATTTCTGTGCAGGCAAAGGATAAGTCTGGAAGCAGGAATGATTCTTACTCCATAAAGGTAGTGAGTTACCTACTAGTCGTAGGGTAGGAAAAGCTATTACAAAAACAAGCCAGTTTTGCCAGGCTGAAGTGATGCTTATATAATGTGCTATTTCAACATCATCATATTTACCTCTAAAGAATGGAGCTTCCTAAGACTAGGTGAACAAGGTCTTTTTCTAAGAAGCATGTTGACAAAGAAGAAACTACACACACACCCACTAAAGTATTTACAGATAAGCTCGGCACCTTACGGCCATGTGCCTAGGATCCCCTGAGTGCTCTAAGGATTAAAGTCCAAATCCTATAGGAATTGAAATACCAAACTCAGATCGGTGAATCTATCAGGTTTCTTTCTCCTCCTCCGGGATTCATTAATAGAACTTAAATGCAGGAATAAGCACATAGATCATAGGTATGGAAGAATTCAAATTCATTCATGTGCTTATATTTCTAATTATTCCTAGGAGAACAGGTTGGGTTACCGTAAAGTACAAGACAACTAACTATGCTCTGGTTTTTTGCTTGCCAAGGCCTTTTGACACAGGATCAGCCAGATCTCATCTGGACTCCACATACTTACTCGAAATCTTGTCAAGATCCTTCTCACATACATCAGACACACTGGTATGGATTACCTATTAGTTGCCTAGCTGTACTATCTCAGCATGGCAGCCGTCAAAATTGTCTAGACCGGCAACAATTGCTCCATATCGGTACGTCTACCAAGATGTTCCTGAGCTGCTCTACTTCTCTTCCAGCAGAGGTATATGAAATAAACTTGTTTTCCATGAAGGAATGAGTTATGCCTGTGATTTCGATGAAATTGCTCCTCTACCTAATATAATTGATAGTTTAAGTTTACTATTTGATGTTTTCCAAAGTCTAAAATTTTGGGCTTGGTCCCGAGCATCTACCATTATACCCACAATGATTGGACATACGATTGCTATCGGGTGAACGACGGGAATTGAACCCGGGCAACAGGTAAGGTAATAGGACAATTTTTCCTAAAAAGCGATTCACGAATGTGCTAACTAAGAATGCGGGATGGACCACTTCCGGACATAGACATTGCGCCCTCCTGGGGGTGATGCGATTAAAAGGCTAGCAAATAGACTGGAAAGCCGGGAAAGCATGAACTCCGATGCCCTTACTACGAAAGACGGAGAAGGAGGCTGTTCTCAGGAGAAATGCCAAACCCTTATGAAGGTATCCGACTTTTTCTAATTCAGCCTTTGTGACTTCATCAGTCTACCAATAGCAGCATGCCGGTACTTTGCCCTAACTATGAAGCTTGAGTCCTGTCTTCTCCCGTGAATGCAACAGGACGCGGTCGTCTAACTCGACTTTCGCAGCGAGTCTCATTGCAGCTCTCTCTTGCAATAGTGATGACGGTTCGCCACACCAGACATCACATCCCCTTGAAGTTAAGTTCAACTTCAATTGCCACAAGAGAGCATCATGGAATTTCTACCGTATGAGTGGTAACAGCACTCTAACCCGATCTACCACACTAAGTGTCCCAATGACACATCGACCTCTACCGTATAGCATTCTTGCACATGCATAGGTAATAGTGAGATCCTAGGCACCATCCTTTTCAGCCCTTTCCTTTGTCTCACAATGCCCTCTTGGCAACGTAAGCCATCAGGCGTCTGCACAATGCACGAGGGACCATAGCCAACTTCCCAATCTGCGTCTTTCAAGCAGCCATCGAAGCCCAAAGCCTATGGGTTATTCAAGACCATGCCGACTGACTATGTGTTGAGAGCTCCTCCCCCGAACCCCTTCTGTCCTCCTTCGTCTTGTACGCCGGCTACGTCCTCTAGATAATTAGGATATATCCTTTCTACGTCCCAAAGAATGGCTTTTTTGGCATGCGTAAAGACCAAGCTACGGATGAGCGACTAGCGCGAAAGCGCATCCCTTTTATAGCTTTAGCTTATATTTTTGCATGCTAATAACCACTAACCTAGAAGCTTCTTTTAACACGCCCTTTTACTAAGGAAAAAACGGGCATACTAACGAACTATCTTAGGCCTGCCTACCACTTGTCTTTGCTTGCTTACTTCTAAAGCAAACCAGACTGGAGAGAGTAGAGAAATACTTTTTATTACGTTATCTAGAATGCAATGCCCCAAGGCAAGAAAGTTGCAATCGGCTTTGTTTCTGATGATTATACTTGAATAGCTAATGTCAGATCTTCAATATGGTTCTGTAAATCAATCAAATTTGTCTTGGTAAACACAATACCTTGTCTTTTCAGCTTTGAATCCAACAACAACCTTATAACATCATCTTGATACTGACCAACATTAGAACCCGAAGTTAAAGACTTATCAATCCCCGACAGCTGACTGTAGAAATTGTTCCAGAACTGCTCAATAGTACGAGACTTACTGGAATCAGCTCCAGTCCTACAGCTGGTGAAATTGATCAAAAGCATGTCTTTGTCTTTCTCGGGTTTTAACCGTTCACCACGACATATACATACATTAACCCATTAACGGAAGCCTTCTTCTCGCGAAAGTCCTTTGCTCAAGCCAAAAGGGATCAAGGAAGTACGAGCTAGTAAGAAGGTTGGACCCCCGGGGAAGAACCCAAAGAAAGTACCTCTACAACAATAGATATTGTCCATACAAAGACTTGAGGTGACTAGCCTTACAGCAGAGGTATTCTCTTTGCACTTGCTCTAGACTATCTTGCTTGGATCACCGCTACCTCACTCCCTATCCGATTCTTCTCCTCAGGATATTCTATCGGCTTATTCTCCGACAATAGATATTCGGAGTATCCCCCTATGAGTAGATATTAGTTACAAATGAACTAGTCTTAGGACACTTGAAGAGGTAGAATAACAAGCAGAAGTAGGCAAAAGGCTCAAAGCCACGCTTTAGGAAAGATTCACTATGAATATTCAATATGTATTTGAAGTTTGGTAAGATCTTATCTTGTGGAAGATAGGAAGGCACTAATCCCCGCTAGAAGGACTCTAACGGAAGAAAGCTGTCCTAGTGAGGTGCAATGCTGAAACAGTGATCGGTAAAAAAACTCTACAGAAGAGTGAAATATACTGCTCGGGCTTCCGTCACTTTTATAAAATGGGCCCTACAGACTGAAATTACTATATTCGGGATATGAACTTATGCCAGAGTACACCTTGTGGCCACTGTTGCCAATAGGCGTGGACAATACGGGGATGAGACTAGAACTCTTACCCTTGCTTAGACTATCAACTGATCGACTAGACGGACATGCGAATTAGAAGAATGCAAGACCATGCCACGGGACTGAGGCTAGACCGGCAAGCATAGACCGAATAGACGATAGCCTTGGACCGATGGGAAGAAGATATATATAAAAGTCTTCCATGATGCTATGGTTTTCCTTTGAGGAGGCAAAGAGACTAGGGGCAAGAAGAAATAAGGAAAGAAAGCGAATTAGCATCCAACTCTAGTACTAGCAAACGATGACTCAAGAAAGGAAGTGAAGGATGAGGGCGGGGATTAGTGGGCGGACGGTGTAGTTCCCCCTTTCGTTGTTCTCGGTACTAGGGCCGATCCCATCCAGTCAATCCTTGCTTTCGACTTAGAAGTTGTATAAGCTTTCCCAAGCAGTTAAGCCGATTGTAGCTAGAGCGATCGAAGGTTTCACAGCTATTCCCGGTAGTATACCAAGGGCACCATCCCGCCTAACTTAGAATGTAAGTCCTAGCTTTGCGAAGCTAATAAGGCCTAAAGCTGAGCGACGAGTCCACTGAGCTCTCATCGCCCTTTTTCTACCTCTTGAGTGATGTTGAGGTATGTATGAATTCTCTTATTAAAAGAAAATAAGGAAGATATTTGATAAAGAAGAATCCTAACATTAAGATAACCGGATCTTTCTCAGAGTAACAAAATGCAAGTCTTTACCTTTGGCTAGATATAGAGTCGAGTGAGGCGAAATGAATTGCGTATATAAAAAAAAAAGTAGTTTTAGTTTCATGAACGTGATTTGTGTGGGGTCAATGTACTTGTCGAAACTCGCTTGGCAGAATAATCTTAGCCAAAGTGAAGAACCGGCTTGACATGCCGCGAATCCCTCTTGAAAGAGAGGGATGGGGTTTCTCTCGCTTTTGGCATAGTGGGCCCCTGTAGGAGGCCCACACAACGGGCTATTAGCTCAGTGGTAGAGCGCGCCCCTGATAATTGTGTTGTTGTGCCTAGATTGTGAGGGCTCTCAGCCACATAGATAGTTCAATGTGCTCATCGGCGCTTGACCTTGAGATGTGGATCATCCAAGGCACATTAGCATGGCGTACTTCTCCTGTTCCGGGGTTTGAAACCAAACCTCTCCTCAGGAGGATAGATGGGGTGATTCAGGTGAGATCCAATGTAGATCCAGCTTTTTATTCACTTGTGGGATCCGGGCGGTCCAGGGAGGACCATCACGGCTCCTCTCCTCTCGAGAATTCATACATCCCTTATCAGTATATGGACAGCTATCTCTTGAGCACAGGTTTAGGTTCGGCCTCAATGGAAAAAGAAAAACAGAGCACCTAACAATGTATCTTCACAGACCAAGAACTACGAGATCACCCCTTTTATTCTGGGGTGACAGAGGGATCGTACCATTCGAGCCTTTTTCATTTCATACTTTTCCCGGGGGTTTGGAGAAAATTGCAATCAATAGGATTTTCCTAATCCTTACTTCGCGAAAGGAAGAACGTAAAATTATTTTTCCTTATCCGCAGGGACCTGAAGATTGGATCTAGCCATAAGAAGAATAGAATGCTTGGCTTTAAAAACTTCTTGATCTTCAACCCCCGATCAGTGCAATGGGATATGTCTATTTATCTACCTCTTGACTCGAAATGGGAGCAGGTTTGAAAAAGGATCTTAGAGTGTCTCTTAATACCTTCTTTTTTCTTCTCATCAGTCTGTCTTATTGAACAAAGACTTACCATGGTAAGGAAGAAAGGGGAACAAGCACACTTGGAGAGCGCAGTACAATGGATAGTTATATGCTACGTTCGGGAAGGATGAATCGCTCCCGAAAAGGAATCTATTGATTCTCTCCCAATTGAATGGACTGTAGGTGCGATGATTTACTTCACGGGCGAGGTCTCTGGTTCAAATCCAGGATGGCCTAGCTGCGCCAAGGAAAAGGATAAAAGACTGATTTGACTCCATTATGCATGCTCCAACTTGGCTCGGGGGGATATAGCTCAGTTGGTAGAGCTCCGCTCTTGCAATTGGGTCGTTGCAATTACGGGTTGGATGTCTGATTGTCTAGGCGGTAATGATAGTATCTAGTACCTGAACCAGTGGCTCACTGTCTCTAAGTAATGGGAAAGAGGATCGAAACATGCCATTGAAAGACTCTACCGAGACAAAGATGGGCTGATGGGCTGTCAAGAACGTAGAGGAGGTAGGATGGGCAGTTGGTCAGATCTTGTATGGATCGTACATGGACGGTAGTTGGAGTCGGTGGCTCTCTTAGGGTTTCCTCATTTGAGATCCTGGGGAAGAGGATCAAGCTGGCCCTTGCGAACAGCTTGATGCACTGTCTCCCTTCAACCCTTTGAGAATGCGGATAATAAAAGGAAACAAAATCCATGGACCGACCCCATCGTCTCCACCCCGTAGGAACTACGAGATCACCCCAAGGACACCTTCGGCATCCAGGGGTCGCGGACCGACCATAGAATCCTGTTAAAAAAAAAAGCGGAACACATTAGTTATCCGCTCTCAGCTTGAACAGTTAAGGGTCGAAGAAGTGCAATTACTCATTCTTAACTTAAAACCCACATTCTTAAGACCAAAGAGTCGGGCGTAAAAAGGGGGGAGAAGCTCTTCGTTCCCGGTTCTCCTGTAGCTGGATCCTCCGGAACCACAAGAATACTTAGTTTGAATTTGAATAGGATTTCAACTCAGCACCTTTTGATATTATGAGAAGAGTTGCTCTTTGGAGAGCACATTACGATGAAAGTTGTAAGTTGTGGTCGAAGGGTTATTGTCTATCGTTGGCCTCTATGGTAGAATTAGTCGGGGCCTGAGAGGCGGTGGTTTACCCTGTGGCGGATGTCAGCGGTTCGAGTCCTCTTATCTCCAACTCGTAAACTTAGAGATATAAAACTATATGATATCACTCATAGTACTGGATTTTTCCTATTTCGGTATTTGAGCTATGCTATAATTTTTCATTTATAGACGTCGATAAGATTCTTTCATTTAGTAGCACCTTATGATGGCGAAGACTTCAAGTTAAGGGCGAGGTTTAAACGAGGAAAGGCTTATGGTGGATACATAGGCACCCAGAGACGAGGAAGGGCATAGTAAGCGACGAAATGCTTCGGGGAGTTGAAAATAAGCATAGATCCGAGGATTCTCGAATAGGTCAACCTTTCGAACTTCTGCTAAATTCACAGGCAGGCAAGAGACAACCTAGCGAACTGAAACATCTTAGTAGCCAGAGGAAAAGAAAGCAAAAGTGATTCCCGTAGTAGCGGCGAGCGAAATGGGAGCAGCCTAAACTGTGATAACGTGGTTGTGGGAGAGCAATACAAGCGTCGTGCTGCTAGGCAAAGCAATCGAATGTTGCACCCTAGATGGTGAAAGTCCAGTAGCCGAAAGCATCACTAGCTTATGCTCTAACCCGAGTAGCATGGGGCACGTGGAATCGTGGAATCCCGTGTGAATCAGCAAGGACCACCTTGCAAGGCTAAATACTCCTGGGTGACCGATAATGAAGTAGTACCGTGAGGGAAAGGGAAAAGAACCCCCATCGGGGAGTGAAATAGAACATGAAACCGTAAGCTCCCAAGCAGTGGGAAGAGCTGGGGCTCTGACCGCGTGCCTGTTGAAGAATGAGCCGGTGACTCATAGGCAGTGGCTTGGTTAAGGGAAACCACCGGAGCCGTAGCGAAAACGCGTCTTCATAGGGCTATTGTCACTGCTTATGGAGAAAAGATCTTTCCCCTTCAACGTCTCCAGGGGGTGGTCAGAAAGGAGATAGGTAGAAATCTTCTGAAGAAAGACGGGGGTCATAAAATGGCTCTTTCTCATCTAACTTGTGGGATAAGGGGACTACTTTAGCTTTCCCACATTGGACTTGAGATGGAAGACGCGGGAGTGGCGGAAAGTGGGTAGATCATAGTGTGATAAATTTGTTACGAATGCAAGTAGGCTCTGATATACGTATTCTTCTTACCTTCCTATTCCTAGCAGGGGGCGAGTTCAGAAGCCTCTACTTCTTTATTTTGATTTAATGGTAGGCGGGGAAATACCGATTTGACTGGGCTGCAACATTCGGATGTTACATCTGAGCCTAGGAAGGAAGAGGGAAGGCAAGGGTCCACAGGAGCTATCAGTATTAGCTGCTGACTAGTGACGAGGATCATATAGTTTGAGAGCTGGATCGAGTTGGAAAGCGAGGTTATGGAGGAATGGAATTGAATGTGCCCTATCTCCCGAAGGAGAGGAACCCGTCATGTAAGGAACTTAGATCAAAACTATGCTCTTTCAGCCGGTTTAGTATAGTAGTAGTTTCAAATCATTGCAAGCCGATGGAAACCCCTCGTTAAGGACAGTCGCATAGACTGAGAAGTGAATGTAAAGCAAGTGTTGGGGAAGTTGGTCCGACCCGTTTAGTTTATCATAAGAAGAGATCTCGGAGATCATCAAGGCCTACCATATTAATGGGATCTCTGGTAGTAGGCCAGAAGACAAGTGAGTCTTAATAAAAGCATAAGCGAGAATGCCGAGGTAAAGGCATCATTAGACAAAGAAATGTTTTGTTAAGGAATATTAAATGTTAGCAAGGAGCGTAGCCTTTTTCCATAGGAGCTAGAGGAGGAGCAAGACTTCCCAGGTCCATGGTACCGCAATTAGCCTCTTTCGTCGACTCTTGTGAATGGTACTAATCTTCTTTCTGGTCCTACGGCAAAGAATCTTTATAGCCCTCTCTCCGACCCGGAAATAAGGCATAAGCAAAGGAAAGAGTCAACTACACCCTATACCCCAAACGTATATGAGAATATCTAGGCCAACCTTCGCGTATAGTATTTGTTTTGAAATCCCAAGTCAGCGAGAGGGAAGAAGTAAACAATGGAAGCTGCTCGTACCAAGAAATGCCGCATTTGTTTTAAGGTAGTAAAAAGGGGTTTAAGACCATGGTATTTATCGTCAACCGCTAAAGCTCTCAGTTTCTTCCATGCCACTTGTGTCTTTGCTCTTATCGGAGTCAGTTCTTAGTCGTAATCTAACAACTTGGCCTACTTTTGGAATCTTGGGATAACTTCTTGTTAAAGACCGATGCACCCATTATATTGTTACATATAAAGTTGGACCCGGTTTTGGCACAACCTAGGCCGAGGAAGAGTTACGGGTCGGAAAACCTTGTTTAAGCCATTTGCCACCTATTAGAGAGATGGACTGAATGAAATCGTCTAGCTAACCAGGGATGACCTTAGAAAGCGGTTTCTGATCCGAGCTAGACAAGCGAATTGATGTGATGAGCGAGCCTGCTTTGAAAGGGATAGCGCATCCAACCACACTGAGACGTGGACAAGAGGAGTGGGGCCGCCCCCTATAAGCCGAAAAGAAAAGAGCGATGCCGCCCATACTCGTTGTTTGGTAGTGGATTGAGGAGTTATGAGCCCAACTTTGTATCAACAATCAATGAACCAACTACATTCTACATACACGAGGCTTAGGTAGGTCGAGAGGGGCTATTGACAGATAAGAGTCATCCAGTGGAAAAGAAACGATGCCCAGGTATGAGGGAGGAGCAAGTTTGAGCTAATGGAGCAGTTTGAGTATCACCAAATAAAGGACCGCAGGCCTCGACCTAAGAACGAGAGCGTATTACGTTCACTACAAAATTCAAATAGGCCTTCCCCTTTCTTTGCTGAATAAACATCAGTCTCACCGCTTGAATGCAAATAGGCTGAACTGCACGCTGGAGTTCTCTCGAAGAAAGACCTATCTCCTGGGCGAGCGTTAGAAGAAAGACCTTCTTATTTGTTTGTTTACCGATCTAAAACATTGCTTTCTAGCGGGTCTCACTCTTTCTATTGATCAAATTTTTGGAAGCATGCTTCAACCATATCCTTTTACCTTTACTCATCCAGTCAAGTAGAAAGATGGTCGACTCTTATAGACGTAGCAGTCGTTCTTTTGTCTTACAGTCCAAATAGCTTATTTAGATTTAGAAATCCCGGGGTAAGATCAGTTGTTCGTATGTACTTCCCACCTCACATCGGGTCAGGGATTTCAGTCAATGGATTCCTCTTCCTCTCGGCATTCAAATCTGATGCCACAAATGGGCATGTTCCTGCTTCCGTGCCTGGTCAAGGAGAGCAAATAGGAGTAGTTGATTCAGACTACCACATGCTGGTATTGTTACGACTCACTTGGGACATTCCATTCTGCATTCCTTTACTTGGAAGACTTGATCACCGCTTTATAGATACGTGAGGGGGCAAAACTCTTGATCCTGATCCAGAGGGGCGTCTCTAAATCAACATTTGAAACACCACATCTTTCTTTGTCCACACATGACTAAATACCATAAACAAATATTCTTTCTTAGAAAGATCTTTTTTATTTATATATAACCTTCACCGCATTGATGACTAAGAAGCTTAGATGAGAGATTTCCCTAGAGGAGGTCCCGATATGGCAAAGCTGGCTCAACGTATGCTCTAGCTCCAAGATGAAAGTTTGAGTTTGGCCCTTCTCTTAAGCAAAAAGCATTGTTTCTGGGTCGAATAGGTCATTCGGAATGTGCCCAAGGAGTGACCGAAGAGCGCATGGGACTCTCAATAACGGGGAATAAAGACTCAGAGTGGTTCTCTGTCTGTGCCCCTTTTTCCAGCCATCTAGGTTTTCTTGAAGCACAAGCCATTCTAAGAGCGCCATTCAAGCCTTAGCCTGAAAAAGGCTAAAGACTGTTGGGAGAGTCCAGGGCGGTCCGGCGACCATTGCCCCTTTTCTTTTGGATGTTGCTATTTCCTTACATATAGAGGAATCGAGGAGATACGTATATGCCCAGAAAGAAGCTCGCAAGACCCACGACGCCTTGCTACAATAACGAGTGGCTAGTTCGTTCGATATCTAGGGGATACCCGTCTACTTCGCTTCACCAAGCAGACCCCACGTACTTTAATTGTCCGTCTGCTACTACGAACCCGACCCACAGGCCCATACCTTTCTCGACCAAAGCCATAAGTAGTAGTTTAACGCTTGATCGAAGCAGCAGTTACGAGGCCCGACCCAACTATCCCAGGGCAGGCAGAAGGACGCAAAAAGCCAAATTTTACAGGGGCTTGGGATGCCTCACCAGGATGAGGCGGTAGCACTTGGCGTGAGTGCGCTAATAAACCAACCCATTTGATAATAAACCCTATCGAGTTTACGCTTTCGGTTAAGTGAAGGGATAGACCGAACTAGCTCACTAACGAAATTTCAGGTACTGCAACTGAAAGCCAGGGTATCTTATCGTAAAAGGCAGAGTTGGAATACTTTATTTATTGGTTCAAATCCAATAGTAGCTAGAACCAGTGAAAGGGTAGTTCACCAGACCCGCTCACGATAATGCGAATGAAACGGCGCATAAGCCTATTACTGGTTACGGCGATAAGATCCTAACAAACGGCCGGTTTACATTTACAACAGAAAAATAAAAGACAAGGCAATTAAGGGATGAAAGATAGCGGCAAACTAAGGAGTAAAGACTGACTCTTTCTCTTCTATTCTATAGAACACATTTAAAGACTGGCTGACCTACTAGAGGGAAAAATTACTCCTATTGACCGAAGGCTAAAGGACTCCTATTCTTTTTTCACAATCGCCGATCAGATGTTAGGAATCGATTGCAGCGAGAAGCCTCTCTTGGCCAAGAAGCAAGAGTTCCGGTGCGGGAGTAAGATTATTATCAAATCTGTCTATTAGTGGAATCCCAAAAAATAAATATGAATCTCGTGTAAATGAAGGGAAATTTTATGGCTTAAAGGAGCTTTTAAGCCACTCTTCTAATTCCTCTTGGGTTATTTCCGATCGGGTTTTGCCAGGAGTTGGTGCATTGATGCCGATAATACGCTGAAAAGTAACTTGATCTAGATGCGGAGTCTAGTTTGCACTTTATGGTACAACTTTTTATCCTTTAAATAAGAGGAGGTGGTCAAGACCAGAGAGCTACAAGTACACCTGGGGCAACAGAGCACTCACAGGCGGGGTCAGGAAAAGGGCAGCACGTCACAAAAGTTCTCAGCTTAATCTTACCAGCGCTATATCTTGGGTGTGCGATATGGTGGGACTGTCTAGCACAGAGACCCCCAAGCATCCCTTAGTTACAGCAGCTGGCGGAGGCAACGCAAATCGGGGAACTGACAAGTTCTTCCGCAGAAGTAAGGCAGCTAGTAGACCACCTCAGTGAGCAAGCAAGGGAGGTGGCTAGTGAAGCTTCAATGGAAAGAACACCCAGAGCTCTTACAATGTGGATGGTTGGGCTAATGCTAGCATTTGCTATCTCCATAGCGCTTGCTCAAAAGGTCCGGGGTTATATTGGTTATTAATACGAGCCTGGAATTTCTGGGAAAGGTATACTACGCCAGAAGAGCTCCTCCCCCTAGATCTTTGCTTAGGAAAAAAAAGTCGAGTAGTCGTAATTCGAAAAAAATGAAGGTGGGACTGGGCAGTAGCACCGAGATCTCATAGAGGAGGCATTTTTATCGCGGGCTCCCTTTTAGATGTGTATTTAGGTGGTTTTTTTTATGCAAGACGAGTGAAATGGGAAAAGAAAGGTGGAGCTTGACCTGCTTTGTGACAGATGTGGAATGGAGCCTAAATCTACCATTCATGTTTTAAAGGGCTGCCCTTGGGCATCTGGTATTTGGCTACTCTGCCCATTAGCCCTTCATACTCAACAGATGCAGGCTCTCTCTCAGATTGGGTGAAGGAGATGGGGAAGTGTCTTGATGAAGAACAGCTGGAACTGATGCTAGTAGTTGCATGGGCTTTATGGAGTGATAGAAATTTGCTGCTGTTCCAGAACATAGAGAACTATCCTGTGGATGTGGTGAACAAAGCAATCAGCTTCTTCGAGTAGTATAAGAAGGAGAAGCTACAAATTGTGCAAACACCTATTGGCAGGCACCACCTCTTGGTGTTTCTAATTTTAATACTTATGCTGCTATTTTTAACCAGCAAGGGATTGGCTGCTTGCTTCATCCCGCCCTTCCTTCCGTCACCTGTCCCACGCGCTCTTTGATGCCGAAAATCCTATGTTCTGAGTGACCATGAACACACTGCTTGAGACCCTTCTTTCTTGTGAATGGGTACGAAAGAAAGCTATTCAAAGCATCACTCTTCCTTGGATTAGTAAACTACTATCGATAATTTGTGGAGGGTTCTTCAAGGGCCCTGACCGATAGAATCAAGGATGAGTCTCTACATCTATCTTATATCTGTTCATTTAGGATTAAAAAGGCTTTAGGAAGACAATGAGATCTCAGGCTTTCCTGAAAGCTTAGTAAGGGAGTCCTAAGTCGAATAGCATTATTCAATTCAATGATTTTGGAGTGAATACTCGAAAGAATGGACAACCCACGGGGTAACTCTGTCCTTAAAGACTCATGTTATCGTTCACGCTTCCCGGCCAGGGATTCAATACCTAAAAGGCAGCTACATGTCTAGTATTATTCATACTTTAGAAATGAACGACTCTCTCTATCCTAAGTTACTCAACCAGACCTGGACCTTACTCATACTTACTTCCCGGTACTAAAATCTGCTATTTCTCAACCGGACTCGAAGACAGTGGTCTAACCATTTCAAAGTGCTAGTACTCGAGGAGTGGCAGAAGATTGCAAAGACTCGAGAACAGAAAGGGCATTGGCATCGGGGCTAGAAAGCAAGCAAGAAAGGAAAGCTAGAGAGATATAGCCCTTTTAGATTAGAAAGTATATATAACCATTCTAAAGGCTTATAATCAAACAGACTCTCAAACCATAAGGCATGGGGTTCGCTTGAAAGTCAAATTAATGAGCTTGTTAACAGTACCTAGGCACCTCTTGCTAGCTGTTCTACCGCCATCTTTGATGGCCTGTAGCTTGATTTCGAACGGATAAATTGCTTCTTTCTATTAAAGGATAGACGATAACACGTACGCAAAAGAAAGCCAAGGAAAAAGCGGCAAAATATTTTTCTCTTTTATTTAAAGAAGTAGATGCCATGAGGATGCCCAATGGAGAATAAGATGTCAGTTGGAGGATTCAAGCTCTATACCTTACCTCTCCCAAAGAAAGGGCAAAGAAAAGGCCTATAATAAACGCAAAAGGGAGCTCTAACGATAGGATACTGGCAGGGATAGAAAGATAAGAAAGAAAGGCAAAGGCCAAGGTTCATTAGCTCCATAGTTGCTAACAGGTAGGGGCTGTTACTGGTCCGCAGATGAACTGAGTCTCTCAAGTTGTTGAGAAGGAATGGGAACCTAGCATATGCACTCATAGCTGATGCGAATGATTTATAACATTGATAAAAATATAGTATAGAAAACGACTCCAAAAAAGTAAAATGCAAGAGAGGTTGGTAACTAGGTTTTCGGGTCCTAACAAAGAATGGAAACCGGCTTTCCTTAATCCCGATAAGGGTGCGGGAGGAAAACAGCCAGATCTATGGCTGATAGATGGGGAACTACCAACCTCCACATGAGCTGCTAGCTCTCTAATGAAATCAAGTCCCGGATGCAGTAGAGCTAAAATCTCACCGGAGGAAAAAACTTTAATTCTTCCGTCTTGAAAGCGAGTGAGCAAGCCCCATCCTCTTGGGAGTTTCCAACCTAGTCCTAAGTGAAGGGTTTGCGGGTAGGCAAGCTAGAAGCGATAGAGCCTATTCATATCTTAAGTTTAAGTACGCGACTAGTAGTATGACCTAATCGATTTAGTTAACTTCATAAAGATATAGAATGCCTTGCAATTCAGGGGAAGAATGAATGACAGTTGAACTTAAAACAAAAATATCTGTCTCAAGGGAACTTAGTACTTTCATCAGTCGAAGAAGGCTGAATATGATCAATAGCTTGATTTAACTCCAGCGAGCCATAGAGCAGCTTTTAGGTTCCCAAGCGGTAAAGATCATACAAGAGTTTAATGCTCACGGAAATTAGTTTTATTTCCCACTTCCTTTGCGGTAATTAGTTATAATAGCCCTTGACCAGTGAGTGAGCCTAGACTGTATCTATTCGAGTGAGTTCCACTTCTCTTGAAGCGTAATACCCTTACTGCTAGTTACCTATTCCCGAATCTAAGGGTTAGCTTTCTATCTCTCTTAAAGAGGGTCTTCGTAGCGCTTTCCTCCCACTGTTATTGCCCGGTACCCTAGCTAGATTCAAGTTCTCCTCCCCATTCTTTTAATGGTAGCAATGGATCCGGAACAACTTCTGACCGCTTAACCACACTCAGATTTATTTAGTCGGAAGACTACTATAGAATTAGTGCTTTCAAAGGGCGACTCCACTGCTATTGATAAGTGCAGCTAACCTCTTGTTAGCATCTTCTCCCGTCCAGGATTCAGCATTCATGGATTAGGCTTCTCTCGAGCAAAAGCATTGGTTTACTTTCTTTCTAAGAATTGGGAACTGACATTCTTCCCGTTCTGCTTGCTCCTTTAGCTCATCAATGCCTTTATGCGAAAAGCATTCCCTTCGCTTCGAGTATCCAATTGAACAAAAGGTAGTTCAATAGATAGGGTATTGAATGAGTCTGCTAGCCGAAAGAAGGACTAGAGTCACGCTTGACGCCCAGAATCCCTTCGTTCTTTGATCAAGGTCTTTCTATGGGAATATGCTTTATAGTCTTCTTTCGCCTTTTGATGCTTTGAATGAAGGTACAAAAGAGAAAAAAGGCTTACCCCTTGGTCAAGTAAGTACCCCAGCGGTCATCCCAATGAATTGCCACACACTCATTCATGTGCTCGGGGATAGACTATTAATCTGACTCTCATGGTCAATCAGTTTCAAGCTTGAAGGCAAGTGCCGCCTTCATCAAGTGTTATTGCACTAGCATCAACTATGGCTGTTCCCTCCTCCAAATACCGCTTATTCATCTGCACCTTCTATGGATTATTGTTCCAAATGCCATTTCCTTTCCTAGCTCTTGCCCTTAGTCAACTACGCTACTACAATTAACAGCACTGTAAGCAGGTTTACGGTAGAGAGAACGAGGGAAACAAGGAATTACAAGCAAATCCAAGAGGAAGAGAGCTAAAGCAAGGGATAACAAGGAAAGACAGGTTATAAGAGTTAAGGTTTTAATGCGTGCAATGTACCAACCTGAAGCTCCAATATCTTTCCCATTACGTGCTTCTCCTCCTTGTAAGACTAACGGGATGCACTAATGCTCTCTTGTGACTGGCAAACACAATCTTTCAGCCTTTGTTTGTAAGTTAAATATAGGCTTTTCATCCCTACAACTTAACTTCCAAAGCTCAGCAAGACTGTAAGAAGGTGTTAGCAAGGTAGTTCCAGGCGAAGCAAAGGAAGGAACAGGGTTAGAACAAGGAGATAACAGAGGAGTTATACCTAACTAAAAGCAAGGGATAACAAGCAACAAGCAACAATGGATTCAATTTCTAATGCTAGGTAAAACCTCTTCGCTTTGCTCGAGCATCTTCAAACCTCCTAGATTTCTTGTTTCTAGTCTTCTCTCTCCCTTAGGCGGACTTTCGATTTTGAGTAAGTTCCTATGTCAGAAAGATCGGCCCCACATTTCCTGATACGATAACGGCGGATCAGCGACATCAATAAGTAAAGGAGTCAGGGGCGAAACCTTTCATCTAACACTCTATCTATATCTATAGCTAGATCAATTCCTATTATATCTCACCCGAAGGAACTCAACTACCTTTCGAGAAGACCGAGACGAGAATCACGAGCTACCTTCCCTTCTGCCCTTTTTCCCGAGAAGCACTTCGCTTGAGAGAAAGAGCAGTCAGACTACTAGGGGAATCAGAATATCTTGAGCCAAGAAACCGCGCGGAAGGCGGGAAAGATGACAATTCAGTTGGAATCCACTAAAGAAGACAAAAAAACATGAAGTCAGAGGGGAACATAGGGAACGTAACCTTTGCCCCGAACTCGGGGGGTTGAGAGGTTTAGGCTGACTTTTCTTTGGCAGCGGGTTCAGTTCACTGAATTCAATAGTATACTGGCTAGTCTGGTGGTAGCATCGAATTACCGGTCACTAGCTTTTTAGCAGCGGTTAGCAGACGCAAGGTGAAGCTGCTCCTAGGCTCGCTGGCAAGGGCGGATCAGAACTAAATTGCCTTATCTTTTCTTTCCCGAGGTCTTTCTGCCCAAAGCAAGCTAGCTAGAAGCAGAAACTCCTATATAAGTAAGGCCAGCTGTAAAGTGCAAATAGGCTGAACTCTCACATTTCTTTCTTCCGGCTTAGCCGAACTACTTACCTCGGGTCAGGAGAGTTAGAACTGATAGCCATTTCCATTTTTCATGGCACTTCATACCTGCAACAGAGTCAAAGCTGCAGTAATGCCCATTCTTGCAAAAGAAGAACTCTCCCTTTCTGGGTCTGCTTTGCTAATGCACTGATAGCTATGATTCTTCGATCTCGAAAGTGAAAAGTTCGGGATTGGATGCTTACTTAGCTTCCTTGCCGCTGGCTTTCCAAAATAGCCTAATAGGATTGGTTGGATGCTTTTCCTTGCTCCATCTACCATTACTGACAAACCATCCTATCTTTAGTAGTAGCCTAACCTAAGGCTCCATGATGGATCTTCTGCGCTAAGGCTAACATCTCATCCCATCTATCATCTACTTAAAGTTGCTACGTAGGGAGAGTGGCTAAGGCAGAAAAGACATCCATGCATGTCACCCATAGTAATCTGACGAATAACATCCATCAGCCATCTATGAACAAAGTTTAATAACCTCTGATTCAGCTAGTTTCCTATGGCAAATATTCGTCTCTTCCCCGCTCCTACAACCGACTAATCCAGTCGTCCGAGGTAAGGACTTTGACAGGAGTAGGATCATTGGGAATGACCTCCTTTTCAAATGAGGCCATATCCATTCAACTAAACAACTCGTTGTTTTCGTCGAAACAATACCTAACTCTTGGGTACCACAGTACACCTAATAATGAGGGTCTTTTACTTCCTTCTGTTACCTTTCGGTACCATGAATTAAGTTAAAAAGGCAAGGAACGTAGTAACTCGATAGTAAGGAGAGGACCGAAAAGTCCTCTTCGTACCTCTCCATTTGATTGACCTCACTGAAACCGGTTTAGCTAGTTTTATCAACACCCTGATGAGGTCCTTTTTGTATGGACCCCAAAGGAGGGCACCTTCAGGTGTCAAACCTAAAGGAACTATCGGTTTACAAGACCGGTAGGCTAGGTTGGCTCTCGCATAAGGAGTCAACTCACAAAACATAAAGAAAGTTGCGGAACTCACAGAGTAAAGATGCCTGAGAGGTATCCGTAATCGCGGCAGAGACTAGGACATTGGCTTAACAGGCCAAACGCCATAGGGCAACAAAATAGAAAACCTTCAAGACAAGGCCGAACCGGACAAACTGAGAGTCGGTCGATTCAACCTGCCATTTCCGGTTCACGAATGGTGCGTCTAAGAGATCCTGGATGGTTAAGCCTGGAGATACTGCAACCATGTAGTACCACTTGACGTAGTTAAGCCATTTTTGGACCCACGACCTTAAGGTTGTGTACTCTGCGAACTCGCGACTACCATCGGTGACGATAACCTCGTCCGGATAGAGGCACAGGTCCTTTGGAGCCATTTCCCCGCGGAAAAAATTGACAAGGATTCCTGACTCTAACAAGTAAGCAAGTAAACTACCTTTAGGAATTTTAATTCCATTCTTCGAAATCCCCTCCTCTTCTCTTCTCTTAAGGCTGTCGAGGGAAGCGGGTTATGGGGTGGGCTGCTAAGGCCCGGGGAGCAAAATTGAGTCCAACATCGATAGGGAGCGAGGAGGTAAAGCATGAAGGAGCTGTTACAGAATAAGGTCTTATAGAATCCGCTATAAAAACGGATTCTCCGCATGCCATGTCTGTGCTTTACTGCCTGACATGACTCTAAAAAGTTTTTCTTTGCAAGTGGCAAGCAAGCTATAGCTATGGTTCTATGGTTAATGACTTCATGCTTGAAAGAAAGGTATTCAGGTTTGGCATGAGTACACATGGTTAATTCCTTAATTCAGTAAGCATGGTATAAAAAGAG
The DNA here is from genome assembly GCA_037974295.1 of Cicer cuneatum. Lineage (NCBI taxonomy): Eukaryota > Viridiplantae > Streptophyta > Magnoliopsida > Fabales > Fabaceae > Cicer > Cicer cuneatum. Next base: position 33,511,099 of record JBBPBO010000004.1, on the reverse strand, counting down.
TATCAACCACTTATTTTTATGCAAACCACTCTATGAATGTAGAAGAATCAGTGGTGGTTGTCTAATAGATAGAGCAAGAAAGCTAGGAGCTGCAAGGGCAGTGATTGGAGAATCTATAGTTTCTAGTTCCTCTCTTTCTCTAAAGGTTTTTAAAATGCAATCCTACAAGTACAGTTTCAGCAAGTAAGATTTTGATCCCCAACGACAAGCGAACGGGAATTTTCGGGGACTAGCCCGCTTCCCATTACTCAAGCAAGAGGGAAATTCCTAGCACATAATTAAGGGAGCCATGGAAAGGTGACTGAAACACCAGAAACGGCGACTACCCGAGCTATTGATAGAGGCAAGAAGACTTTCCAGCCAAGTCCCATTAATTGATCATAACGATATCGTGGAAATGCTGCGCGGACCCATATATATAGAAGCAGAATCACCTTGATACTAAACCAGACCGAGCTCGGGATCCTCTTGAAAATGGGAAGATCTAGGATAGGCGGCCAACCTCTTGGAGACAGCAATGTGCATGGACCAGGTGAGTAGGGATGCAGCTCCGTGGACCGCTCGTTGGGCCTGATAGGTGGTGGTCTCACACCCTTCTCCAAGGAACCGTACGTGAGACTCTCGCATCATACGGCTCTGTCCCGGAAGAAGGACCCCCATTTCCTTTGACAAACGGGTCCTTCGAACCAACCTTCCTTTTTTCTTGCTCGTTAGCGCTTTAGTTTTCAATAAGTTTAGGCTTGACTAATAGAATATATAGGGCTTTTCTCACTTGTTTAGTATTGCTTTGGCTTCACCGTCCGTATCTTGCTAGCGCGGAAGCTGCCGCAAATAAAAAAAAATGAATAAAGGAAGAAGGCATTAGCATTAAAAAGACTACAAAGGCATTCCAGGCTGACTACAATACAAGTCATGAGCGATAGCGAAGCCAAGCCGGATAGGCTTTTTTATTTATGTCGAAAGCCCCAAAACTAGCTATCTTATAGCACGCAAGCCAACTCAACGAATCTCATAAGTAAACGCCTGTTCGCATCGCAACTAATAGAAAAAAAACGACTAGACTAGTAGTGGAGTGCTCCTTGTTGTTCGGATCTTGACCGGGTCCGAGCTTCCCAAGCTCTATGCTGTTGGGGAACTCTACAAGGGTCTTACCACCTTCTTGATTTACTATATTTGAGTCTTTGGAGTACTTGGAGATTATATTCCGCGCGCGAGGATTTGTGCTTGTGGGCTAGGGTGAATATTGCAGACTATCGGATCTGGTGGTTGACAATCGTTCGGACTTGGTAAAGGTTGTCGCAGAACCTGTAGTAGGACAAAGGACTTATCGCGATCCCGCAGAACAATTTACAATGTCTCCGTCGCTGACGTTCGTCAAGTAGGCCACGTGGATTGGCCAGGGTCTTCTTCGGCTGATGATACCTCGATCTCGAAGCCTTTGGAGTATCTTTTTTATAGGCTTCTCTATCTGTATGGGGAATTCGCTGCTGATATATCCCGCCCAGTGTCCTCCTCCTTCCCCCGCCGCCTTTCGACCCGCGGGAGTATACAATGACAACTTTCAGACACTCATGCCCGATCGTGAACGTCCGATGGCGCGTAGCTCCGACCTGAGCTATGCAACAACGAGATCCCCCTTGATCCTTGCCAGATGTGCTGGACGGTCCCTCATAATACGCTTACTTGGGGACTTCTGACTCCAGCTGTTCGAAGAGTCTCCGCTAGTGGAACCCCGTCTAATAGACTCCCTCTTTCGCTCATCCCCTTCGTCAGATGTTTGATCGGGATACTATTCCCTAGGTTCCTAAACTTGGAATGGATGGCGGAGTGTAGGTGGCAAACAGTTATATGGATACGGTGCTTTACCCGTAGACGCTTCTCCAGCTCTCACAAGAATTGTATGGGAGTCATCCTCGGAGGGACTTCCCGAATGATCGTACCGGGGAATTCTACCGTACTCCGTGCAGTTATTCTTGTTGATCCTGCAGAGCCTACCCAAAGGTTCATGCCAGATTGTAGGAAGTGGGCGATACGTTTTTGTATTTCTATTAGAAGCTCTATGGCACCCACGATTCCCAGTAGTAAGTCGTCGGCATATCGCACGTAACAAATCCTTATGAAATAATGGGTTTTTATTTTGAAGGGGGACCAGGCCTCTCTCTGACCTTATAACAAGTCTCGCCTCCCCGCCTAGCTCTATCAGCAGGCCCTTTCTTTTGCAATACTTAATAAGGTCTCTCATGGCCAAATTATTATTAAAGCAGCATTCTCTACCATCGAATTTGGTCTTCGGGGTCAACCTGGCCCCGGCGGCTTCTATGAAGAAGGCGGCACAAAGGAGGTTCGAGGGCTTGTTAAGGAAGGCGGCAAGGGCCGACGAAGGGGGGAAAACAAAAGGCATTTTCTGGTCCCCCCCTTCGCCGGGGGGCGCTTGTGGGGGGGTGTGCCACGACGAAACAAGGGAATGAAAGGTCGCTTTGCGTTGAATGCTCTTGACCCTTCCCACAATGATGGCTCTGTTGTCTTGGGGAGCATTTAAGCTTGCTTCTTCTCCAGAGTTTTCTTGGTCATCAATACGATCTATCCTTAATAGAACCGATCTTATTCTCGGAATTTCGTACTTTTGTCGAATCCTTCCTATCTCTTGATCGAGCTTGTGTAGGTAGATGTTGCCTGGTACTGGATTTATTTTCTAGGCTCACTCCACCCCCTGTGTTGTCTTATTTCAAGAGGGACTAGATTGTTAAGAAATCCCTGACTCTGTCTTTGGGCTAAAGCCTATAGTTCTTTCCTCACTAACGAAAGTCTCTTAGTAAGTAGCATCAGCTCTTCTGGGGGGAAAGCCTAAGTAAGGAGTATTCGCGGGCTATCCACAAGCATCAGTTCTCCCCCTTACCTGCCTTCCAACCTCAAGATCATCAGCGAACGATGCCTTCTTCCGAAAGTCCTCCCTCTTTGCCTTGCCCTAGCGAAAGAGACTCCGTATTCGATTCCTCGGGTCTTGCTACGTCAACTACCGTAGATAGGAGGCTTTAGCCTATAAAGGAACCAGTTTTCTAGTAGGAAGGAAGCAAAGAAAAGTATGCCCTACTATTGGTTTTGCCACAACCAGAGGAACCATATGAAGTTTAGTGTGATGCATCTCACCAAGGGTTGGGATGTGTTCCGATGCAACACAAGAAAGCTGTAGCTTACGCCTCAAGACAGTTGAAAACTCACGAGCGGAACTACCCTACTCATGATTTAGAGCTTGCTGCGGTAGTATTTGCGTTAAAGGTCTGGAGGCACTACTTATATGGATGCACATTCACGGTGTTCAGCGATCATAAAAGTTTGAAGTACCTGTTCGATCAGAAGGAATTGAACATGCGTCAGAGAAGATGGACGGAGACTCTCAAGGATTTTGACTTTTCATTGCAGTACCACCCTGGAAAGGCCAATGTGATGGCTGATGCATTGAGTCGGAAGAGCGTGTCAGTATCTTCAATGATAATGGCCAGACAACACGAGTTGTGGGAAGCATTTAGAGATCTACATTTGGACGTAAAGTTTGCACCAGGAATGATAAAGTGTGGAATGATAACAATTTCGAGTGGATTACTTGAGGAGATTGCAAACTTGCAAGATGACGCACTGATCCAAGAAAAGAGGAATCTGATAGCGCAAGAACAGACAACTGAGTTCAGCGTCGGAACAGATAATATTCTGAGATGTAACGGAAGAGTTTGTGTACCGGAAGTTGCAGAAATGAGAAGAGCAATTTTGGAAGAGGCTCACAAGAGTAAGTTAAGTATTCATCCTGGAGCGACCAAGATGTACTAGGACTTAAGGCAGAATTACTGGTGGCCAGGAATGAAGAGGGATGTGGCAGAATATGTATCAGCTTATTTGACTTGTCAGAAAGCGAAGGTGGAACATCAACGACCTGCTGGAATGCTGCAACCTTTGGACATACCGGAATGGAAGTGGGATAGCATTTCCATGGATTTCATAACCGGACTGCCCAAGACAAGGAAAAAGAATGATTCTATTTGGGTAATAGTGGATCGATTGACGAAGTCCGCACATTTCCTACCGGTAAGGACCACTTATAAAGTAGATAAGCTGACAGATATCTACGTCGCTGAGATTGTGAGGTTACATGGAGTGCCATCGAGTATAGTATCGGACCGTGAACCAAAGTTCACATCTCATTTTTGGGGAGCACTGCATGAAGCTTTGGGAACGAAACTGAAATTGAGTTCAGCCTACCATCCACAAACAGACGGACAGACTGAGAGAACAAATCAGTCTTGGAAGATCTATTGAGAGCATGTGTGTTGGATGACAGAGGAAACTGGGATGAGTCGCTGCCATTGATTGAGTTCACTTACAACAACAGTTTTCACGCAAGTATTGGAATGGCACCCTACGAGGCTTTGTATGGACGCAAGTGTCAAACGCCTTTATGCTAGTATAAGGACGAAGAGAGCATGATTGTTGGACCTGAGATGGTAGAACAGACTACAGAGAAAATCAAGAGGATACAAGAGAAAATGAAGGCTTCGCAAGATCGTCAGAAGAGTTATGCGGACAAGCGTCGCAGACCTTTAGAATTCGAGCAGGGTGATCATGTATTTCTAAGGGTTACGCCTACAACTGGTGTGGGAAGAGCTATTAAGTCAAGAAAGTTAACTCCGAAATTTATTGGAGCATACCAGATTACTGCACGTATTGGACCATTGGCCTATCGGATTGCTTTAACTCCAATACTGTCCAATATTCATGACGTATTTCATGTGTTGCAGTTAAGGAAATACATTGCAGACCCCTGTGATCGAGCCAGATACAATTCAGCTGAGGGACAACCTGTCTTTTGAAGTATTGCCTGTAAGGATTGAAGACAGGAAGATTAAACAGTTGAGGAATAAGGAAGTCCCACTAGTCAAAGTGATTTGGAATCCGACTACTAGAGACGCGACTTGGGAATTGGAGAGTAAGATGAGGGAACAATATCCTCAGTTGTTTACTGATATGTAGTTTCAAGGACGAAACTAATTTAAGGGGGGTAGTAATGTAAGACCCTTAATTTTTAATTAAAATTATGGAATTAATTTTAAGTGTATTTGGAGATATTTGTAAAATATTTAATATATGTATGTTTTGAGTAAATATATATATATATATATATATATATATAAATATTTATTTTGGAGGATGAATTAAAATTATTGGATGAAGATTAAATTAATTTAATTACGAGTAATTAAATTAATCGGGCAGTTAATTGAGGATTAGTGGCTAATTGCAAAACAATTAAGTGCTGAAGGATCCAGCATTATTTTAACATTATTTTTGATGAGGTGGCACTTAAGTAACTCTATAAATACATGTGAGGAGGTAGAGAAAAATCAGAACTCCATACCTCCCCATTCTGCATGTAATAGTGCTGCATGTAACAGTACCCTTTCATCCCATTCTGCCTCCTGTTTTCTGAAAGCTGTTTCACGATTTCAAAAGAGAAAAAATAAAGGGAACTCCACAAAGTGCCATTACTTGGACATCCAAGCACCGAAACACCAAAACCCCAGTACAAATGTTATTCCCCATACCATTACGGAGCTAAAGAACCCAATTTCGTAGCAGCAAACGCAGGCTGCAGTTTCACCGGTTTTGGGCGCAAAAACGGGAACGACAGCAGAAACGAGAGAAACAGCAGAACACGCAACAAGGGTAAGGGCACCTTCCACTTTCTAGTTGCATTAGGGCTGTAAATGCATGTTGTTTCATTTCTGTTTTTGAAGAAAAACTGTTTTTTTTTAAATGACATTTTGAAAAATGAAGAAAATGCATTATGTTGATATGTGATGGTTGTTGTTGGTTGAATGCATTAATGCTGTTTTGAAAATGGTTTTGAAATGCAAAAATGCATTATGTTGATGTTTTGCTGCTCTGTGATGCTTGCATGTTATTCTGGTGTGTTGTGAAAGCTGAAATGCTTGCATGTTATTCTGGTGTGTTGTGAAAGCTGAAATGCTTGCATGTTATTCTGATATGTTGTGAAAGCTGAAATGCTTGCATGTTATTCTGATATTGAGAAAGCTGAAATGCTGTATGATGTTCTGATGGTTTAAAAGTCTGGATGATTTGGTGTTAATCATTCTGATTCTAGTTCTGTTTCTGATGTTTTGATGTTGATCATTCTGGTTCTGTTTCTGATGTTCTGATGTTGATCATTCTGGTTCTGTTTCTGATGTTCTGATGTTGATCATTCTGATTATGTTTCTGTTTTGAGTGATTCTGATGATGTTGATGATTCAAAAAGAAAAGGGATTTTAATGAGGAAAGTATTATCTGGAAAAATGTTGAATCTGTTTTGATGTTTGGTTGTTTGTTTTTAAAAGAAAACAGTTTGAAAAGGGTTCAAATCTCAGGAAAATTTCACTGGTTTTCGAAGGTGTATTCGAATACAACATGTGTGTATTCGACTACAACCTGCCAAGTTTTTGTTTTACTTAAGTTTTCAAACTTGTATTCGAATACGAGCCCCTGTATTCGAATACAGAGGAAGAATTTTTGCTTCTGACTCAGCATCTGTATTCGACTACGACCGTGTCGTATTCGAATACAGAAGTGGGATTTTAACACTATATTCGCATCTGTATTCGACTACAGGCATACTGTATTCGAATACAGAATGCAAACTTTCACTAGTTTCAGCTTCTGTATTCGAATACAATGGATCTGTATTCGAATACAGATTCGTGTTTTTCCAGAAGCTCAGTTTTTTAGCTTCTGTATTCGAATACAAGGAAACTGTATTCGAATACAGATTCGTGTTTCCCAGAAAATCAAGTTTTAAACTCTACCTTGGGAATTCTAAAGCGTTGGGAAACCTTGAGAAGGGTTAAAGTGATTTTAAATTTAGTTCTTGAAATATTTTGAAGAGGAGAGGATGATGTTTTGAAAACCTTTAATGACCTGGGAGAAAATGCTGAATTTTTCAAGGTTTGGTCTTCTGTATTCAACTACAGGCATGCTGTATTCGAATACAGAATGTTAAAATTGCAGTTTTTGGCTTCTGTATTCGAATACAAGGGGTCTGTATTCGAATACAGATTCGAGTTTCCAGAAATTCCAAGTTTTTAAGAGTGTTTTCTAAACCCTGAATGTTTGGGGAATGTTGGGATTGTTGTGGTGAATTAAAATGGAACTTTTGGTGATATTTTGAAGTTGTGGTGATGAAGTTTTTGAGACTTTACTGATGTAGTGAAAGTTGTTGTTGTGTGCACTGAGACTGCCATTGTATTCGAATACCAGAGGGCTGTATTCGAATACAGAGTGTAATTCTGCACTGTTTTTGGCTTCTGTATTCGAATACAGATTCGTAAAATTCCAGAAAATCCCAGGTCTAAACACTGTATTTGAATTTTAAGAGTTTGGGAAAACATTTCAAAATGTTAATGAATACTTGGCTGTTTAGTCATGTTTGTGATGATGATAATCCTGATTGTGCTGAGATATTTTAAATAAGATGGAAAGGCATCAATTTTTTGATTTTGCATACTGTTTCCAGAGAAGTGAAACACTGCATATTCACGCATTGCATAGTCAAGTGGTACCCGCGATAGGCCATAGAGTAATGCGCAACCACGTGCTGATCTGTTGAGCGATTGCACGAGTGATGGTCTATTGAGCGACTGCACTAAGTACTGATCTGTTGAGCGATTGTACTTTGGTATATAGGTGCTGGTCTGTTGAGCGACTGCACTGGTACTAGACTGTTGAGCGTCTGTACCCTGAAATGCGCAGCCACGTGCTGATCTGTTGAGCGATTGCACGAGTGCTGGTCTGTTGAGCGACTGCACTAGGTACTGATCTGTTGAGCGATTGTACCTTGGTATATGTCAAACGTGCTGGTCTGTTGAGCGACTGCACGAGTGCTGGTCTGTTGAGCGACTGCACTAGGTGCTGATCTGTTGAGCGATTGCACCTTGGTCTTGAGGGCCGTTAAAGTCAAACATATTGTGTTGGTCTGTTAAGCGACTGCACCTTGGTGATTCCAAGAAAATTGTATACATGAGCATATACATATTGCATTGAGGGATTGACCGGTGGGTCACGTTTGATTATATGATGAATGGTTGGAAATTGATGTGTGTGAGTACTGTGCAGAATCTGAATTTCTGATTTAAATGAATGTGATTTGCTGAGGTGTTGTTGTACTTAACACATACTTCATAATAATTGGCTGCTGTTTTTGAAAAGGCATATATGTCATTAAATTTCAAATGAGCATTATTATTTTCCTCATCATCATATGTTATACCATGGATATATTGTTGCTGTGAAATATATGTTATGTGATTATTTGTTAATTTCGGTCGGTGACCCTTGCTATTATATTGTGGAAATTGGGCTTTGCCCTCAGAGGCCCCCCAAACCCATGCCACACGTGGGTACCCGAACGACGGAAACGTCGTTAGACTTCCTTGATCGCTATTCGCGCACTGCTTGGGTATTTGACCCCATCTCAAGCAGGGCGACTTATACGGGTTGGTTGGAGAGGACGAGTAGGACCGACGGCGTAGAGGATTTCGTGGAGCGCACTTATACGAGTATAGATTTTCCTGTGCCTTCCCGTCTGGTATTGGAGGCGCATGGAATTTTCGATGATGATGAGGAGTCAGTTAGAGGGGTTGAGACGGAGGCCACCGTAGGAGTGGTGACTCCAAACCCGGTGATTGGAGGAGATGTACATGAGTCCGAGGCAGAAAGGAAGAATGATGAGCCGAAGCCAGTAGCAGCTGAGATTCCGGGTCCGTCTAGGATCTCCGATGATTGTTATGAGATTCCGGCTCCGCCGAAGCGACCGAGACTATGTATTGATCTGACTTCTGAGGAGACCGACCCTTCTCTGTATGATGAGGAGGAGGAGGAGGTCACGTCGAGGCGAGCGGCAGATTCGGAGGAGACTTGCTTGGGATGCGGAGGAAATCCGTGCTACTGTAGCTTTAGCGCATGATCAGTTAGACTTGATGTATAGGATTTGAGCTGGAAATGTATTTTGTTTATTTTGGAAATATTCGTACTACTTATTCCGCACTCTGATATTGTCTTTTGGGAATGCTATGACATTGCTATCTTTTGAAAATGTCTTATTGTTTATTATTAACTTTCCAGAATTAAGTATTTATTGAGATTACGATGAATTTATTTTGTTACGTTCATCAACTAATCCACGGCGTACTATTTTACGAAAAACTTTATTTTAATTCCTTTCGAATTAATTTTGGAAAACTCATTTTAATTAATTATTGAAAAAAAAAATGCACCCGCACTGTGTTTTAAACTCGGGGTGTTACATTTAACACTCTATAGGCTTTGGATCTTTCAGAGTAACCAATGAAGGTACACTTTTTAGATCGAGAATCAAAATTTCCAAGATTATCTTTTGTGTTCAACATATAACAAGTACAATCAAATTGTTTAAAATAAGAGATGTTAGGCTTTTTACCTTTCCACAGTTCATATGGTGTTTTATTCAATATTGATCTAATATAAACTCTATTTTGAATATAACATACGGTATTAATTGCTTCTGCCCAAAACTGTTTTGCAACATTCATATCATTTAGAATTGTTCTGGCCATTTCTTGGAGTGTTCTATTTTTTCTTTCTAAAACTCCATTTTGTTGGGGTGTTCAAGGAGAAGAAAAGTTGTGAGAGATACCATTTTCATCACAAAAACTTTCAAAGAATTTGTTCTCAAATTCTCCTCTATGATCACTTCTAATTGTTATAATTTTAAAACCCTTTTCATTCATTATTTGGTTGCAAAATGCGATAAACACTTTGTGGGATTCATCCTTATTTCTTAACAATTTTACCCATGTCAACCTCGTGTAATCATCTACAATAACAAACCCATATTTCTTTCGACTTAGAGATGTTGTTTTTACTGGCCAAAATAGATCTATGTGTAATAGCTGAATGGGCTTTGAGGTAGATATTGAGTTTTTAGGATTGAAAGAATTTTTTGTCCCCTTTTGACAAGCTTCACACATAATTTCAGTTTTGTAGCTGAGCTTAGGCAGACCTCTCACCATTTGCAGTTTACTTAGTTTTGAAACTAATCTAAGGTTGACATGACCTAATCTTTTATGCCAAATTAATTTCTCTTCATTTACTAACACTAGACACTTAACTTTTTGTTTCTCTAGATTAAACAGATTTATCTTGTAAATATTGTTTTGCCTATAACCTGTGAAGAGTACTGATCCATCCTTTTGACTAATAGCTTTGCATGTTTTTTGATTAAATATAACATCATAATTACTATCACTTAATTGACTAATACTTAATAAATTATGCCTAAGACCTTTAACTAGTAGTACATCTTTAATAGAGGAAGAAGTACCATTACCAACCGTGCCTCGACCAATGATTTAGCCTTTTTGCTTTCCTTGAAAAGCCATTGTCCCTCCTTAGCTCAAGGTTAGTTCTTGGAACATAGACTTTTCTCCTGTGATATGTCGCGAACATCCACTGTCCAGGTACCATGGTTGGTGTTTCAACTTGATTACTGAGGACGTCTGCAATAAAGATTATTTTGTTTTTAGATACCCAAATCTAGTTGGGTCCAGGTTTGTTAGTCTTGAAAGGTTTCTTGTCTTTCCTTGATTTCATCATGGGACAAGACAATTTTGAGTGACTTTTCTTAGCACAAACAGCACATGAAACATCAGAGGAAATAGGTTTAGTTACAGTTACAGTTTCATCAAATCATATGCCTCTTTTACCATTGTTACTGACTCCATAGATCATAGAAGCATATTTGCTTCTTTCCATACCATTAACAATAAAATCTTGTAAAACTTGTTCATGCATATCCGAATTACATACAATATCTGCTTCTTCATCTTCAGATTCTCTTCCAGAGTCAGCATCAATGTCGTATCCAGAGGCAGAATGAATATGAGTCATCAGTGCCTATTTTCCTTCTTCTGATTCACTTCCAGAGTCAAATTTTATGTTGGATCCAGAGGTAGAATTTATGTGAGCCATCATGGCTAATTTTGCTTCTTCATCTTCAGAAGATTCATTAGAATCATCCCATTTTGCCATCAGATTCTTCTTCTTGGGTCTGGAGTCTTTCTTCTGATTTTCCCTTTCTCCAGATTAAGTTCTGACTTGATGTGCCCAGGTTCATTGCATCCATAACAGATGATACTCTTGTCTTGTTCATCCTTTCCTCTGTTGGAATGCTTGGAATACCTCTGGGGAAACTTCTTCCTTCAATTTTGCCATATCTTCAGAATCTTTTTTGTTATAAAGGTAATGTCTTCTTCTTCTGGTTTCAAATTCTGGTCCTCAAAATCACTAACTTCTGATTCTGTTTCTGTTTCTGCTTTTGCTTTTAGAACTTTCTTCCGCTTGGACTTTAAGGCTAGGGTTTTATTCTTCATCTTGGGTTCATCTTCTTCCATCTTTATTTCATGTGACTTGAGGGAGCTGATTAATTCTTCCAGCTTCAAAGTGACCAAGTCTGTAGCTTCTTGAATGGCAGTGACCTTTGGTCTCCACTTTGTTGGCAGACTTCTAAAAAATTTCTTCACGTGGTCAGTAGTGGTATAGCTCTTCTTGAGTACTCTTAATCTTGACACTAGAGTCTAAAATCTGGAAAACATTGTTTCAATGTCTTCATCTTCTTCCATCTTGAATAGCTCGTACTTCTTGACTAGAATGTTGCCCTATGCTTTTTGAACTTGCTTGCTGCCTTCATAAGTCAGAACCAAACTGTCATAGATGCTCTTTGCTGTTTCTTTGTTGGTGCACTTGTCGAATTCCTTGAATGAGATTGCATTGATCATGAACGTTCTGGATTTGTGATGCAACTTGAACATCTTTTTCTAGTCATCATCCAAATCTTTCCTAGGAAATTTAACACCATCAGCATCTTTTGGAGCAATATAGCCATCTTCCTCCATGTCCCAAAGTTCGCGATCTTGTGGTAAAAAGAAACTCTTCAGCCTGTGCTTTCAATACTCGAACCGTTCCCCATCAAACATAGGTGGTCTGTTGATGTTTCCACCAATAGCTTCTTCATTGATTGCAAAGATGTTGAACCCCTTGATCTTTCCTCAAACACTGTAAAGTGCTCAGTCTTGAGACCGAGCTCTGATGCCAATTGAAGGTGCAAACACGAGAAGGGGGGCGGTTAAATTGTGTTTGCCAAACTCGAATTTTTTTTGCTGTTTTGTTGAATGTTGATGTAAATTATTTGATGAATAAGTGATCAGATTAAGCAGCGAATAATAACAGCATCAGAACAAGCAATTTATCCTGGTTCACCATTAACTTGGATACATCCATTCCCTTCATCCTGAAGGCTTTAATACACTAATTCAAAACCTTTGAATTACATTACCTAACCCTCCAAGCCACTCTTCTCAAACAGCATGACAACCCCAGACTTTTGAGGAACGAGAACAACACCTTGACTCTACAAGTCAAGTCTTCTCCTACCAATCTGACAACCTCAGATTGAAGAAGGAATCTGCACCATTATCGTGTTAGATTATAAGGTTTGGAACTCTACAAATTTGCTTCTGGAAAGTTGATTGCTGCACTGATTCTGGCACACTTTTGTTGCTTCTGGAAAGCTGATGGTTGCACTGAATTTCTCTCTCGAAAACACTTAGAAAATATTGTTTTTGCACTCACGTGGTTCTCTCTTTTGAACTCTCGGATTGTGTTGAATATGAAGCTTGAGTTCTTGTGTTCTTTTATGCTTGATGCTGCTGCCTGAAACCTCATTTTATAGCTGCAATTAGGGCTTTGTCCAAGCTATAATACTGTTTTCAGTGATTCAAAAATTCTGTTGGCCAATCCTGTTTCTCTTAAATTAAAATCATATCATTTTAGCTTAAGATTGCACTTGTAAATTCTGTTAACCAATTTTGATTCTTTTAATTTCAAACCATATCTTTTTAAGCTTCAGATAGCATTCAAATTTCTTCAAATCTTCAGTGATTTTTGAATCAAATCCCCTTAATACTTTGATCATATTTCTATCAAAATTTAATCAAGTCTTCTTCGAATTTAATCATGACTTCACTGATTTGCATCATCATTTAAATTCTGGACCGTATGATCTTCTTATCTCGACAAACTATGGACCATGTAATCTGATGTGTACCAATTATGTGATCCTCTCATCTCGACCAATTCTGGACCATGAGATCTGATCTGTACCATTCTGTGGTCCTCTGATCTCGGCCAACTCTGGACCATGTGATATGATATGTACCATTTGTGATCCTTATATCTCGACCAACTCTGGACCATGTGATCTGATCTGTACCATTCTGTGATCCTCATATCTCGACCAACTCTGTACCATTGATCTTTTAATCTGGACATTTATCCTCTGATCTGGATCAAGTCTAGACCAAGTCTGGATTAAGTCTGGACTAAGTCTTATGTTCTGGACAATTATATAGTCTGATCTGGAACAAGTCTGTGTTAAGTCTAGACCAAGTCTGGATTAAGTCTGGACCGAGTCTGGACTGAATCTTATGTTCATGACTATAACACCCCGAGTTTTTAAACAGCGCGAGTGTATTTTTTTTTTCAACCAAAATTAATAAAGGGATTTTCAGAATTAATTCGAAAGAATTAAAATAAAATTAAAGAATTTTCAAAATCATTCAAAGGATTTAAAATAAAATTAAGTCAATTCTTAAAATAATTCGTCGTGATCCAAAACGACAAAAGTAGTTAATTAATTACACCATGATTGTCATCAAGTAAGTTAGTTTTTGGGAAATTAATTATACCAAAATATTAATACATCCAAAAGCTGTATCTTGGACCCACCAAAATATTATCAGAGTGCGGTATACAATGATCCCAAAATAAATAAATACTGCCCTCAACACTAGGCCCTATACAAAAGTCTAGTCTGATCATGCACTAAAGCTACAGTAGCAAGGGTTCCCTCCGCATCCTCTACAAGTCTCGTCTTCACCCAGTTGTTCGTCCCTCTGCGTTGTCCACAAATGCTCCGTACGTGAAGATCAAGGAAAACTAACGACGTTTCTGTCGTTAGTGTAACCGTCGGTGGGACGGGTTCGGGTATCATCTGAGGGCAAAGCCCAATTTTCCACAATAATAATAAAGGGTTACCGACCGAAAATAACAATTACCACATAGCATTTATGACAACAATAACAAGTATATTCATGGCATGTTCCAATGTTTATGACAACATGATTGAATAAATATGCTCACTTATTAAAATGTATGACATTGACATTTTTGGAAAACACAAACAGTTTAACATATAAGTCATGTTGCAAGTACAAATACATTCAACAAAACACAACAACTCATTCAGCACTTAGAGTTCATAAGTTACTTGCACACAACGATTTCCACCCGTTAACATCATATCCAATCATGACTAATAGGTCAACCATCCCAATGCAATATGTATATGCCAATGTACACAACTCTTGGAATTACCAAGGTGCAGTCTCTCACGGACCAGCACACGTGCAGTCTCTCAAAGACCAGCACAATTTACCCATGTTAGCCTCTCACAGGCCAAACATTACCAGAGTGCAATCTCTCACGGACCAACACCAGTGCAGTCTCTCACAGACCAGCACACGTGCAGTTGCTCACAGACCAGCACATTTTACGTATACCAAAGTGCAGTCGCTCACAGACCAAAACATACAGAAGTTAAATCTTCGCACGGATAGAATGGACCACCACGAACATGTGGCCATTCCGTAGCCCATCACGGTTACTACTTAACTTCGCGGCCCATCACGGCCACCGCATCAACTCTGTGGCCCATCGTGGTAACCACCTGACTATGCAATGCATGGACATGCGATGTTTTCTCTTCACTGAAAATAGTATGCAAATACCAGCTGAAAATCCAGCCACACCGTCATCACCTCAAACCATCTCAAACCATCTCAACAATTTCATTATCACCTCATCAACAAAAAATTCAAGAACCTCATCATCACTGCCTCAAACCATCTAAAAAATTATATTATAATTCATCACAAGCCTTCCCAATGTTTTCCCCAACTCTTTAAGTTCATAAACCAATGTTTAAAACTAGAATTTTTGAAAAAACCCAATCCGTATTCGAATACAGCTTCCATGTATTCGAATACAGAAGCTAAAACAGTGAAAAATCAGCATTCTGTATTCGAATATGAGGTTGTCGTAGCCGAATACAGATGCGAAGTCAGTGGCAAAAACGGCAAATCTGTATTCGAATACAACAGGGTCGTAGTCGAATACAGATTTGAATACAGTGGCAAAAATTGCAATCCTGTATTCGAATACGACAGGGTCGTAGCCGAATATAGATACTAAGTCAGAAGCAAAAATCACTTATCTGTATTCGAATACAGATATCCGTATTCAAATACAAGTTCAAAATTTAAGTAAAACAGGGATTTTGCAGGAATGTATTCGAATACACCAGTGTCGTATTCGAATACACCTTCAAAAACAGTGAGATTTTCCAGAAAACTTCAACACTTTTCAAACTCTTTCTTTTGAAAAACCAACACAACACCAAAACATAATCACCCTTCTTTTGAACCACAAAACTCAGAACATTTCTCATCAACACAACAACAGATTTTCCAGAACACCTCCACCCATTTTAAAATCCTATTTCTTTTGAAAACCACTATCAACACCAGAATGTTAACAACACAACAGAAAAACATAATCACCATTCTTTTGAACCACAATACTCAGAACATTTCTCATCAACACAACAACAACAGTTTCCAGAACACCTCCACCCATTTTAAAAATTCTTTTTCTTTTGAAAACCACTATCAACACCAGAATGTTAACAACACAACAGAAAAACATAATCACCATTCTTTTGAACCACAAAACTCAGAACATTTCACATCAATAGAACAACAACAGATTTCCAAAACACATGTATTTTGATCACCCCCAAAACGACATGCAAAGCACTTTCCAATATCCACACACAACCAAAACATCATTGATGTATCAACAGAAATAGCAAACATCACAGATCATCAAAACATCAACAGCATGCATTTTTATCATTCATAACGACATGCAAGGCAGTTTCACTTCAAAAACAACCACGAAAACATCATAAATTCCTCAACAGCATGCATTTACAGCCCTAAATGCAATCTAGAAAGCTGGAAGGTGCCCCTTACCTCTGTTACGTTCTCTTCGCTCATTTACGCTACCGCGACAAAAGTTGGCGAAACGCCCGTAAGCGTTCGCCGCTACCAAAGTTGGTTCTTTAGCTCCGTAACGATGAGAGGAACAACTTTTGTTCAGGACACTTGCTGATTCGGCGCTTGGATTTCCAAGTAATTTGACTTTTGAGGATGCTCTTTGGTTAAAACAGAATGGGGAAAGAAAGAAGAAGGTTGGCGCATGCAGTGAGGAAGGAGGAAATCTTTTCTGCCTTATTTCCTTGCTTCTCACTCATATATATAGGCATATATGTGCCACCTCACCCAACATTATAATATTGCTGGACCATCAAGTACTTAACCACTATCGTCGTAATTAACAGATAACATCTTAATTAATTGCCCGAAATTTAATTACTCGTAATTCAATTAATTTATCCTTCATCCAATAATTTTAATTCAACCTCCAAAATAATTATTTATATATATATTTACACAAAATATACATATATTAAATATTTTACAAATATTCTCCAAAATACACTTAATATTAAATCCATAATTTAATTTTAAATTTAAGGGTCTTACCACGACCATGCTATCTTCTGGTCAGGACTAAGTCTAACTTATGTTTCATTTTGGTATCATCTGGATGTATCCTCTAGTCGAAACTTCTGGTGGCATTTTTATCTTCTGGTGTATCCTCTGATTTTGCACAGCCTCTGATTTTTTTCTTCTAAGTCAAAATACGATTTACATAAAATACTTTTGTTAACATCAAAACTTTCATTGAAAGAACCAACTTGGTTCCAACAAGTGTTTTCAAAGAGTAAGAGTAAATGTTATAATCAGCTTTCCTGAAGCACCTATTCAAGAGAAACAGTGCAACAATCAGCTTTCTAGAAGCAACATTGCAGAGTTCCAAACCCTTGGAATCTAACCCGATAGTGTTGTAGATTCCTTCTTCAATCTGGGGCTGCCAGATTGGTAGGAGAAGACTTGACTTGTAGGGTCAAGGTGTTGTTATCATTCCTCAAAAGTCTGGGGTTTTCAAAGTATTTGGGGAGACTAGCTTGGAGGGTCAGGTGTTGTAATTCAAAGTGTTTTGAATTAGTGAATTAAAGCCTTCGGAATGAAGGGACTGGATGTAGCCAAGTCAATGGTGAACCAGGATAAATCTTTGTGTTCTAATGCTTTTATTATCCGCTTCTAAGTCTAATTATTTATTCATCAAGTAATTCACATCAACATTCATCAAAACAGGAAAAGGAATTCAAGTTTGGCACACACATTTCAACCCCCCTTCTCGTGTTTGCACCTTTATTTGGCATCAGAGCTCCGTCTCAAGGCTGAGCACTTTACAGTGTTTGAGAAAAGATCCATGAAGAAGCTGTTGGAGGAAACATCAACAGACCACCTCTATTTGATGGGGAACGGTTCGAGTACTGGTAGGACAGGTTGAGGAGTTTCTTTATTTCACAAGATCCTGAACTTTGGGACTTGGTGGAAGATGGCTATACTGCTCCAGAAGATGCTGATGGTGTTGAAATTCCCATAAAAGAGATGGATGCTAACCAAAAGAAGATGTTCAAGATGCACGACAATTCCAAAACGTTCACGATCAATGCAATCACATTCAAGGAATTCGACAAGTGCACCAACAAAGAGTCGGCAAAGAGCATCTACGATAGTCTGAAGCTAAGGCAAACATCCTAGTCAAGAAGTATGAGTTGTTCAAGAAGCTAAGGCAAACATCCTAGTCAAGAAGTACGAGATGACGACATTGAAGCAATGTTTTCCAGATTCCAGACTCTGGTTTCGGGATTAAAGGTACTCGAGAAAAGCTACACTACTGCTGACCACGTGAATAAAATTCTTAGAAGCTTGCCAACCAAGTGGAGACCAAAGATCGCTGCTATTCAGGAAGCTAAGGATCTGAATACTCTGAAGCTAGAAGAATTAATCAAGAAGAAGCTTGAAGAAGATGAGCTCAAGAAGAAGAACAAGACCCTAGCTTTGAAATCCAAACACAAGAAAGCTCTAAAAGCATAAGCAGAAGCAGAATCAGAAGACAATGATTCTGATAACCATAA
This sequence comes from Cicer cuneatum, assembly GCA_037974295.1. Lineage (NCBI taxonomy): Eukaryota > Viridiplantae > Streptophyta > Magnoliopsida > Fabales > Fabaceae > Cicer > Cicer cuneatum. The sequence goes on along the minus strand of JBBPBO010000004.1, from coordinate 33,492,795 downwards.
TCAAAAACTAGGAGAAAAAGAAATTGCCTTCAGAGGTATTCCAAGCATTCCAACAGAGGAAAGGATGAACATGACAAGAAGAGCATCATCTGTTATGGATGCAATGAACCTTGGCACATCAAGTCAGAATGCACAAACCTATAGAAAGGAAAACACCAAAAGAAAGACACCAGACCCAAGAAGAAAAATCTGATGGCAACATGGGATGATTCTGATGAATCTTCTGATGATGAAGAAGCAGAATTAGCCATGATGGCTCACATTAATTCAGCCTCTGGATCCCACATAAAATCTAACTCTGGAAGAGAATCAGAAGAAGTAGAATTGGCTCTGATGCTTCACACTCATTCTGCCTCTAGATCCAACTCTAGAAGTGAATCAGAAGAAGCAAAATTGGCTCTGATGGCTCACATTCATTCTGCCTCTGGATCCAACTCTGGAAGTAAATCAGAAGAAGAAAAATTGGCTCTGATGGCTCACATTCATTCTGCCTCTGGATCCGACACACATGATGACTCCGGAAGAGAATTTGAAGATGAAGAAGCAGAATTGGCTTTGATGGCTCACTCCAATACTGCCTCTGGATCTGATACAGACTCTAATTCTAGAAGTGAGTCATCAGAAGAAGAAAAATAGGTATAATCTGAATTCACTCGATCTAATTTAATTACTACAATGAATGATATTTTAAATGTCAATAACAAACTCACTTTAAAACTAAAAACACTTAGGGAAGAAAATAAAATTCTAACCAAAGAAAGTCATGTTTTAAATAATTAAAATGCAGAATGTAAAACGGAAAATGCAACTCTTAAAACTGATATTGCTGAGCTTAAGTCTGAAAACCTAACTCTAAAAAGTAATCTTTGTTCAACATCAAGTAAAAATATTGTATGTAATTATGATATACATGAACAAGTTTTACAAGATTTTATTGTTAATGGTATGGAAAAAAGCAAATATGCTTCTATGATCTAAGGAGTTAGTAATAATGGTAAAAGATGCTTAGGATTTGATGAATCTATAACTGTAATTAAACCTATTCCCTCTAATATTTTGTGTGTTGTTTGTGCTAAGAAAGGTCACTCAAAATTGTCTTGTCTCATGATAAAATCAAGGACCCAACAAACCCGGACCCAACCAAATTTGGGTACCAAAAGATAAAATTATTTATGCTGCAGATGTTTTGAGCAACCAAAGTGAAACACAAGTCATGGTGCCCAATCAATGGACGCTTGCAACATATGAAGGGAAAAAGGTCCATGTTCCAACATTTGCCAAATAGAAGCAAATTGACTCTGGTGGAAGAAGAACTAGTCAACAAAATAACTATCAGAAACAGAACCATATGAAGAATCAGAAATATCAAAGAAAGTACACATATCAACCAAATCAAAATAGGCAGAGGAATCACACATATCAACAAAATTGGAACTATCAGAAGAAACAGAATTACCATCAGTTCCAGAATTATCAGAGGAACCTAATATATCAGCAGAAATAGAAGAATCAAAATCAGGAGATTTCTTCAACTACTCCAGTGAAATTCATCAAGACTACAAATCTGGAAGGGAATTCAAAACCCTTCACCCAAACCCTCTAATCATAGAATATGCAGATTCAGAATTTGAAAACATGAACCAAGAGGATTTTCAGAGTAAAATTGAAACTATTGACAGAGAGGTTACATCTTGCTGTAAATACTATTATTATTTCGATATTACGTTTACTGTGATAACAAGAAGCTTGATCTTAAAATTCAAAGCTAGATAAGTATTCTGCAGGTTCTCAAACTCTCAGAGGAATCAAGTGATCCACATAATATGAACACTTCAGCAGAAACAGCAAAAACAACATTCCCGTGGTTTCAAAAACAAGTAGAAACCACCAGAAGCAAAACTGATGTTCTGGTTGTATTAATTTCACTCTTAAATTATAAGATTTTTATTATGTTATATGACAAATAGCTTGACCTTGAAAAGTCAAAGCTAGATGATAACAATGCAGGTTTACCAAAACCAGAGGAAGCTGATGTAGATTTACCAGAACTAGAAGCTGATTCAGATTTACCATAACCATAAGCTGATGCAGATTTACCAAAACCAAAAGCTGATGCAGGAAAAAGAACTTGAAAAGGCAGAAGATACCAGCAAGCATACGACAAGTCTTTAAAGGATAAATATGAAAATAAGTTAGATGAAAGATATAGATGGATCCGAGCAATGCAAGAAGAGTTAAAAGAATGATGTTTGGGATCTAGTACCAAGACCAGAAAGGAACATTGTTGGAACCAAGTGGGTTTTTAGGAACAAGCTAAAATGAAAAAGGAGAAGTTGTCAGAAATAAGGCACGACTTATTGCACAAGGATACAGTCAACAAGAAGGTATTGACTACACTGAGACTTTTGCTCCAATGGCTAAGTTAGAAGCTATTCGTATGCTACTTTCATTTGCTGCTATTAATAACAATTCATTATTTCAAATGGATGTTAAAAGTGCATTTTTAAATGGTTATATAAGTGAAGAAGTCTTGGTTAAACAACCCCCAGGTTTTGAAAGTTCTGAATTTCCAAACCATGTTTTTAAAACTTAAAAAATCATTGTATGGTTTAAAACAAGCACTTAGGGCATGGTATGATAGACTTCGTAACTTCTTACATAAAAATGACTTTGAAAGAGAACAAGTAGACAATACTCTGTTTCGAAAATTAATAAAAGATGATATTCTGATTATTCAAGTTTATGTTGATGATATTATCTTTGGATCTACAAATGGCACTCTCTGCCAATAATTTTCTAAATTGATGCAGCAGGAATTTCAAACGAGCATTATGGGAGAACTTAAGTTCTTCCTAGGGATTCAAATTCAACAAAGTCAAAAAGGTATATACATTCATCAAACAAAATATACAAAAGAGCTTCTCAATAAGTTTAAGATGAGTGATTGCGAACCTATGGTTGCACCAATGGGCTGACATATTTACCAAACCATTACCTGAAGATAGGGAGACAAATCTTTGTATACACCAAATCTCACTTTCAATTGGTGGGTTATCAAGAAAAACCAAAATATCTGACAGACATTGCAGTCACTTCAAAGTAGTTTAGTGTTAAATTGGTTTTTATGTTTTCTTGTATTACGTTATGTTCATGTTATTAAAAATAACAGTGGATCTCCTTCATTCCTTTTTGTCTGATTACAAAAGGGGGAGAAAATGTATTTGACAAAGAGTTAGAACAATCTGAGGCATTAGACATAAGGGGAGACAAATAATTGGAGCTTAATCTCAGGGGGAGTCAAAGTCAAAAGAAAGAAAAATAGTTATAAAAAATACAAAAAAAATTTCATCATCAAAAAGGGGGAAATTGTTGGAACCAAGTTGGTTCTTTCAATTAAAGTTTTGATGTTAACAAAAGTATTTTATGAAAGTCACATTTTGACTTAGAAGAAAAATGAAAAATCAGAGGAAGTGACAAATCAGAGGATGACGTCACTAGAGGATGTCACAAGAGGATGACATCACCAAAGGATAAAATCATAGGATACCTCCATAAGATAAAGCCAAAAACTATCACCAGAGGATAAATCTAGAGGATACCAGAAGATGTCATCAGAGGATACATCCAGAGGCTGCTAGAAGATATCATCAGAGGATACCTCCAGAGGATACTAGAAGATACCTCTAGAGGATACCAAACGATACCTCCATAGGATACCAGAAGATACCTCCAGAGGATACCAGAGGATATCACTAGAGGATCCAATCAGAAGCAAGAATCAGAGGATGTCATCAAAGGAAAAAATCAGAGGATATCATCAAAGGGAAGAAACAATGACATTATCAGAGGATATATGAAGGAGACTTGGTTCAGATCAGAAGAATACTTGGTCCAGGAGGAGGCATGGTCCATACCACAAGGAAACATTATCCAGAAGATAACATGGTCCAGATCAGAAGATAACTTGGTCATAACAGATGACATGGTCCAGACTTGGTCCAGACTAGAACATAGCATGGTCCAGAAGATCACGCTGTCTAGATCAGGAATCAGAATGGTACATATTAGATCACATGGTCCAGACTTGGTCCAGATCAGCAAATTATATAGTCCAGATTTTAAATCATGATGCAGATCAAGTGAAGACTTGATTAAAATTAGAAGAGGACTTGACTGAATTTTGAAAGAGATATGATCGTAGGCTTAAGAAGATTTGATTCAAAAATCAAAGAAGACCTAAAGGAAATTCGAAGGAAATTTGAGCAAAGAAGATATGGTTTAAAATTAAAAAGAAACAGGATTGGCCAATAGAATTTTCAAAAGAAATCTGAGCAAGATTCATCTCGAAATTAACCTTGGACAAAGCCCATATTGCAGCTATAAAATGAGTCTTCAGGCCGCAACAATAGGTATCGAAAAGTAGAAGAACTCAAGCATAAAATCCAGATTCATCTTAGAATTCAAATTGATCGAAAAACACAAGAACTCAAGCTTAAAGTTCAAAGTCATCCGAGAGTTCAAAAGAGAGAAATACTTGTGCGAAAGAGAAATATGCTCTAAGTGTTTTCAGAGAGTGAGTGTAAATGTTATAATTAGCTTTCGAGGAGCACCTACTCAAGAGAAATAGTGCAACAATCAGCTTTCTAGAAGCAACATTGCAGAGTTCCAAACCCTTGTAATCTAACCCGATAGTGGTGTAGATTCCTTCTTCAATCTGGGGTTGTCAGATTGACAGGAGAAGATTTGACTTTTAGTGTCAAGGTGTGGAAGTTCCTTCTTCAAACTGGGGTTGTCAGATTGGTAGGAGAAGACTTGACTTGTAGGGTCAAGGTGTTGTTATCGTTCCTCAAAAATCTGGGGTTGTCAGACTAATTGGGAAGACTGACTTAGAGGGTCAGCTGCTGTAATTCAAAGTGTTTTGAATTAGTGGATTAAAGCCTTTGGAATGAAGGGACTGGATGTAGCCAAGTCAATGGTGAACCAAGATAAATCTTTGTGTTCTTATGCTGTTATTATCCTGTGCTAAGTCTGATTATTTATTCATCAAGTAATTCACATCAATATTCATCAAAAATGGAAAAAGAATTCAAGTTTGGCAAACACAATTCAACCCTCCCCTTCTCGTCTTTGCACCTTCACCATTGACTAGACACCATGACTGGTGATTCAGTTTGGTTGCTTGGAACATCTGCAACATAAACAATTTTATCTTTTGGAACCCAAATCTGGTTGGGTCCTAGTTTGTTAGTCTTGAATGGTTTCTTGTATTTCCTTGTATTTATCATGGGACAAGACAATGTGGAGTGACCTTTATTAGTGCAAACAGAACACAAAACATCATAGTTACAAACTGATGTTGAACTATAATTGCCTTTCAGAGTTAGATTTTCACCCTTAAGTTCATCAATATTAGTTTTCAAAGTTGCATTATCTGTCTTAAGTTCAGTAATATCAATTTTCAAATTTGCATTCTCATTTTTAACTTCACTAATATCGGTTTGCAAAATTGCATTTTCTGTTTTACATTTTACACTTTGATTCTTTAAAACATTGACTTCTTTGGTTAGAATTGTATTTTCTTTCCTAAGTGTTTTCAGTTTTAAAGACAATTTGTTATTGACATTTAAAATATCAGAAAATACTTTTTTTTCTTCATCTGATGATTCACTTCCAGAATCAGAATCTGTGTTGGATTTAGATGCGGTGTCGATGTGAGTCATCAAAGCCAATTCTGCTTCTTCATCTTCTGATTCACTTCAAGAGTCAACATCTGTGTTGGATCCAGAGGCAGAATGAGTGTGAGTCATCATAGCCAATTATGCTTCTTCATCTTCTGATTCACTTCCAGAGTTAGATTCTATGTTTGATCCAGAGGCAGAGTTGATGTGTGCCGTCATAGCCAATTCTTCTTCTTCATCATCAGAAGATTCATCATAATCATCCCATGTAGCCATCAGATTCTTCTTCTTGGGTCTGGAGTCTTTCTTCTAGTGTTTCCCTTTCTCCAGGTTTGTACATTCTTACTTGAGATGTCCAAGTTCATTGCATCCATAGCAGATGATACTCTTCTTGTCATTTTCATCATTTCCTCTGTGGAATGCTTGGAATACCTTTGGGGAAACTTCTTCTTTCTGTTGTGCCACATCGTTAGCACTTTTCTGGTTATGAAAGCAATTTCCTCTTCTTCGGGTTTCTGATCATCAGAATCACTATCTTCTGATTCTGCTTCTGCTTTTAGTACCTTTTTCTGCTTGGATCTCAAAGCTAGGGTTTTTTTCTTCTTCTTGGGCTCATCTTCTTCAAGCTCAATTTCATGTGATTTGAGGGAGCTGATTAATTCTTCCACCTTTAGAGTATTCAGATCCTTTGCTTCCTGAATCGCAGTGATCTTTGGTCTCCACTTGGTTGAGAAGCTTCTAAGAATTTTCTCCACGTGATCAGCAGTAGTGTAGCTCTTCTTAAGTACCTTTAATCCTGAGACCAGAGTCTGGAATCTGGAAAACATTGCTTCAATGTCTTCATGTTCTTTCATCTGAACAGCTCGTACTTTTTGACTAGAATGTTGGCTTTTGCTTTTTGAACTTGCTTCCTTCATAAGTCAGAGTCAGACTATCATAGATACTCTTTGTTGTCACTTTATTGGTGCACTTGTCGAATTCCTTGAAGGTGATTACATTTATCATGAACGTTCTTGATTTATGATACATCTTGTACATCTTGTTATGGTCAGCATCCATATCTTTTCTTGGAATTTCAACACCATTAGCATCCTCTGGAGCAGTATAGCCATCTTCCACCAAGTCCCAAAGTTCAGGATCTTGTGAAATAAAAAAACTCCTTATCCTATCTTTCCAATACTCGAAACGTTCCCCATCAAACAGAGGTGGTTTATTGATGTTTCCTCCAACAGCTTCTTCACTGAATCCAGACATATTGAACCCTTGGATATTTTCTCAAACACTGTAAAGTGCTCAACGCGAGCTCTGATGCCAATTGAAGGTGCAAACACGAGAAGCGGGGGTCGAATTGTGTTTTCCAAAATTGAATTCTTTTTGCTGTTTTGATGAATGTTGATGTGAATTACTTTGAGATAGAACAGATAATAACAGCATAAGAACACAAAGATTTATCCTGGTTCACCATTAACTTGGCTACATCCAATCCCTTCATTCAGAAGGCTTTAATCCACTAAATCAAACTCTTTGAATTACACAGCACCTGAACCTCCAAGCCAGTCTTCCCAAACAGGCTGACAACCCCATACTTTTGAGGAACAATCAACACCTTGACCCTACAAGCAATGTCTTCTCTTACCAATATGACAACCCCAGATTGAAGAAGGAACTTACACTACCTTGACCCTACAAGCCAAGTATTCTCCTAACAATCTGACAACCCAAGATTGAAGGAGGAATTCACACCACTATCGGGTTTGATTACAAGGGTTTGGAACTTTGCAATGTTGCATCTGGAAAGCTGATTGTTGCACTGATTCTCACTCTCGAAAAATCACTAAGAAAATATTGCTCATACACACAAGTGTTTCTCTCTTTTGAACTCTCGGATGACTTTGAATTTGAAGCTTGAGTTCTTATGTTTTTCGATCTCTTTGAACTCTAAGATGAATCTGGATTTTACACTTGAGTTCTTCTACTTTTCGATGCATTCTTCTACGGCCTGAAGCCTTCTTTTATAGTCGAGATGTATCTTGCTTTGATTTCCTTTGAAAATTCTTTTGACCGATTATGTTTCTTTTTAATTTTGAATCAAATCTTCTTTGCTCAGATCTCCTTCGAATTTCCATCAAGTCTTCTTTGATTTTTGAATCAAATCTTCTTAAAACTTTGATCAGATCTCTTTCAAATTTTAATGAAGTCTTCTTCGATTTTGAATCAAGTTTTCTATGAATCTAATCACGATTTAAATTTGGAGCGTGTGTTCATCTGATCTTGACCAAGTTTGGACCATGTCTGTAAGACCCTTAAATTTAAAATTAAATTATGGATTTAATATTAAGTGTATTTTGGGAATATTTGTAAAATATTTAATATATGTATATTTATATATATATATAAATATTTATTATGGAGGTTGGATTAAAATTATTGGATGAAGGATAAATTAATTTAATTACGAGTAATTAAATATCGAGCAGTTAATTAAGATGTTATCTGTTAATTACGACGAGAGTGGTTAAGTACTTGATGGTCAAGCAATATTATAATATTACTGTGTTGGGTAAGGTGGCACATATATGCCTATATATATGTAAGTGAGAAGCAAGAAAAGAGATCAGAAACATTTCCTTACTTCCTCACTGCTGCGCCAGTTTCCTTCTTCCTCTTTTGATTCTGTTTTTGTGTTGGTGGTAACAAAAGAGCATCCTCAAAAGTCAAATTACTTCGAAATCCAAGCGTCGAACCAGAAAGTGTGAAGAATGAAAGTTGTACCTCTCATCGTTACGGAGCTAAAGATCTAACTTTGGTAGCGACGACGCGAACGGGAGTTTCGCCGACTTTTGTCGCAGTAACGTGAACGAGCACAGAAAACGTAACTAAGTTAAGGGGCACCTTCCAACTTTCTAGATTGCATTTAGGGCTGTAAATGGATGTTGATGTGTGATTATATTTGATTTTTCTAGTTTGAAAATGAAACTGTTGTGCATGTTGTTATGGATGATGAAAATGCATGTTGTTGATTTTTTTTGATGATCTGTGGTGTTGCTGTTTTGGTTGATACATCAATGATGTTTTGGTTGTGTGTGGATACTGGAAAGTGCTTTGCATGTCGTTTTGGGGATGATCAAAATGCATGTGTTGGGATATGGTTGTACTGTCTTATGACTGTTTTAGGAGGGTAAGATTGTTTTTTTTGCTGTTGTTGTTAATTGGAGGATGTTTTTATGGTTTTATTGTGGTGAAGGAAATCGATTCTGTTGTGTTGTTAACATTCTAGTGTTGGTGGTTAAAGAAACTGTGATTTTGTTTTGGTGTTGATGGTGGTTTTCAAAAGAAAAGGATTTTAAAAATGGGTGGAGGTCTTCTGGAAATTTTACTGTTTTCGAAGGTGTATTCGAATACGGCACTGGTGTGTTCGAATACATTCCTGCAAAATTCCTGTTTTATTCAAATTTTGAACTTGTATTCGAATACGACACTCCGTATTCGAATACAGATAAGTGATTTTTGCTTCTGACTTAGCATCTGTATTCGGCTACGACCTTGTCGTATTCGAATACAGGATTGCAATTTTTGCCACTCTATTCGCATATGTATTCGACTACGACCCTGTCGTATTTGAATACAGATTTGCTGGTTTTGCCACTGACTTTGCATCTGTATTCGGCTACGACAACCTCGTGTTCGAATACAGAATGCTGATTTTTTTCACTGTTTTAGCATCTGTATTCGAATACAGATTGGTTTTTTTTTTAAAATTCCAGTTTTAAACATTGGTTTATGCACTTAAAGAGTTGGGGAAACAATTGGGAAGGCTTGTGATGAATTAAATGGAATTTTTGAGATGGTTTGAGGTGGTGATGATGAGGTTCTTGAGATTTTTTTTGTTGATGTGATGATAATGAAGTTGTTGAGATGGTTTGAGGTGGTAATGGAGTGGCTGGATTTTCAGCTGGTATTTGCATACTGTTTTCAGTGAAGAGAAAACATCGCATGTTCATGCATTGCATAGTCAGGTGGTGCCGCGATGGACCACAGAGTTGATGCGGTGACCGTGATGGGCGCGAAGTTAAGTAGTAACCATGGGTTATAGAATAGTTCCGCGTGTATTAGACGGGCTATTCTACTCGGACTATGGAGTGGTTCCGCGTGTATTAGACGGTCCATTCTATCCGTACGAGGATTTAACTTCTGTGTATTTGGCCTATGAGAGGCTAATACACGTCAATGTAGTAACCATGAAGGGTTATAGAATAGTTCCGCGTGTATTAGACGGTCTATTCTATCCGGGCTATGGAATGGTTCCGCGTGTATTTGATGGTCCATTCCATTTGTAAAATAGTGCTGGTCCGTGAGAGACTGCACCTTGGAAATTCCAAGAGTTGTGTACATTGGCATTTACATATTGCATCGGGGTGGTTGACTGGGAGTCATGTTTTAATATGAGTTGATGAGTTGAAACCGAGGGTGGCAAGTATCCATTGAAATTTGAGTGCCGAATGGGTGTTTGTGATTGCTGATTTTGTTGTACTTGCAATATAATTAATATGTAAATTGGCTATCTCGCGAAGATGTTAAGGTATACGTTTCATAAGTAAGCATACTTCATCATTACTGTAGTTATATCATTTGAGCATGCCATGTATGAATATTGTTATCTTAGAAATAATTGCTATGTGGTAATTGTTATTTTCGGTCGGTGATCCTTTACAATTATTGTGGAAAATTGGACTTGCCCTCATATGACCCCCAAACCCGTACCACCGGTGGGTACCCAGACGATGGAAACATCGCTAGATTTCCTTTACCGTCATTTTTCTACTGCTTGGGTATATGACCCCGTCTCAAGTAGGGCGACTTACACGGGGAGATTGGCGAGGACTTGTAGGATCGACGGGACAGTGGCTTACGTAGAGCACACTCACGCGAGGATTGATTTTCCGGTACCTTCCAAATTGATTTTGGAGGAGTACAGAGTTTTTGCGAACGCGAAGGGTCCGACTGAAGGGGTTGAGACGGAGGCCACGGTAGGTGTGGTGACTCCTAACCCGGTAGCTGGAGGGGCTGCACGTGAACCCGAGGTGGGAGAGAAGAATAAAGGACCGACGCTAGCAGTAGTTGATATTCCGGGTCCATCTAGGATAGCAGATGATTGTTTTGAGATTCCGGCACCGCCGAAGCGACCCAGATCGTGGGTAGATCTAACTTCGGAGGAGACTGATCCTTCCCTGTATGATGAGGAGAAGGACGTCACATCGAGGCAAGCTGCGGAGTCAGACGAGACTTGTATGGGATGCGGAGGGAACCCTTGCTACTGTAGCTTTAGTGCATGATCAGTTTAGACTTGTTGTATAGGGTCTTGAGCTCGGGGAATGTAATTATTTATTTTGGAATTATTGTATATCTTTTCCGCACTCTGATACTGTTTTAGTGGGCCGCAAGCCGGATGTAGTTGGAGTTGTTATGACACCGACTTTTGTGATGCATTATCTTTTATTATATTGGAAGTATTAATTCCCAAAATTTAACTACTTAGTTATATTTATGATGTAATTATTTAATTATTCTTGTCATTGGAATTTAAGAGGTATTATTTTATGAAACGACTAAATTTTTAAGTTCATTTTAATTATCTTGAATTAATTCGAAAATTCTTTTATTTATTTATTTTGGTTAAAAAGAAATACACTTGCGCTGTTTAAAAACTCGGGGTGTTACAATGTCTTCTTTTGATCATGTATTCTTCTGATCTGGACCATGTCTTCTTCTGATCTGGACCATGTTATCGTCTGATCTGAACCATGTTATCTTCTAGACCATGTTTGCTTCTGATGTGGACCATGTCTTCTTCTGGACCATGTTTCCTTTTGATCTGAACCATATTTTCTTCTGATCTGGACCACGAATGATATTCTTTGATGATGTCATTGATTCTTCCCTCTGATGATATCCTCTAATTGATGATATCCTCTGATTTTTGCCTTTGATAACATCCTCTGATTCTTGCTTCTAATGGGATCTTTTGGTATCCTCTGATGACATCTTCTAGTATCTTCTGGAGGTATCCTCTAGTAACATCTTCTGGTATCCTCTAGAGGTATCCTCTAGTGATATCTTCTGGTATCCTCTGATAACATCTTCTAGTTGTATCCTCTAGAGGTATCCTCTAGTGATATCATCTGGTATCTGATGATAATATCTTCTGACTGTATCCTCTGGAGGTATTCTCTGGTGGCATCCTCTAGTGATGTCATCCTCTGATGCTATCCTCTGATTTTTGTTTTCTTCTTCAAAATCAAATATGTTATTTTCATAAAATAATTTTGTTAACATTAAAACTTTAAGTGTGAGAACCAACTTGGTTCCAACAATTATGTGTTGCATTTGGCTGCGAAAAACAAAAAGGTATGGGAAAATAGGGGAAAAGCGGTTCCAATTTCTATTGAGCTGGTGGGAGTTTACTTGCAGGATTGCTGCTCAACTCTGTGTCATAAAAACAGAATCAGAGTTGCCTTAGCGCAGGATCTGGCCACTGTCAAAGAGTAAAAACCAACCGTGGGTGAGTTCAAATGTAACGTCGATACTGTTATGTTTCAGCTGCAAGGTCAATTCAAGATTGGTATTTGTTTGTGAAACGAAGAAGGAGAGTTCATCACAACTAAAATCTTGTGGAGGAACGAGTCGTTATTAGCTGAAGCGCTAGACTTTTGGAATTTATTACTTTGATTCATCAATAACATCCTCAATTTTCATTTATTCTTTTGTATTTTTCTTGTTTCATTTCTCTCTTCTTTTTGCATATATGCATAAAAATAAAATACACTCAGCATGTTTATTTTAAAAACAATTGATGTCACTTTAAATATTTCTACATATTCATATCACTAAAGACAATTGATGTTACTTAAGTTTTAGGGTCTTAGATGGTCACTCCTTCCAACCGGACTCACGACTACTACTACTTATCTAGTCTAATATTGCATATTTATGGTTTATTAGTTTTAGAGATAAAATATAAAAAAGTGAGGTAGGAAAAAGTTATTATCTTTCATTTAATTATAAAAGAAAAAATAAAAAGAGAAAAGAACCTAACAAAAGCCATGATACATGATTTGTCTGGAGGGGTTGATGTTTCTCACAAGAGCCATGATACATGATACGAATACTTTCTCCAAAACATTTGACGAATTTTTAAAAGGTTGACCATACCCAGATAATATTGTAATATAAAAATGATTGTTGGATAAAAATGTAATTACTTATTAAAAGAAAAGCAATTTTTACATTTTGTTTTGAACTTATTCGTAAGAATCAACATTTGTCTTCTCACAATTCCACGTCTACAAATTATTTTGACCTCTCTTTGACTTTTTGATATAATTTGCTGCATTATTTTAATGCATTTATAACATTTTTATTGATCATGATTATAAACACTGTGTTTATGGAAGAATTACTCACTATTGGTTTTAGAGTAAGTTTAGTATGATGGTTTCTAAAGTACGGCTAGTTTTTTTTTTTTTAGTGTCTTAGAGTTTGTTTGATTCTCATTTTAAAAACTCTATTTTAGCTTTTTAAAATTTTAAAATTAAAAAACTTGTTTGGATTATTTGTTTTTAAAAATTGTTTTGTAAAACTATTTTTAATATTATAGTTTTTAAAACTAAAAAAGCAAAATAGATAAATGGCGTTTTACTTCTTATTTTTCAGTTTTTTTAATTCTTCTAGTCAAAAACTGTTTTAAAAAGTTGGATTATCAAATAGGTTTTCTCTTTTTCTCATCTCTAAAACTGTTTTTAAAAACAAGTATCTCAAACAAATTTTTTCTTTAATTCTATTCTTTAAAACAATTTTTAAAATCAAATTTATAAAATAATTTTTAAAAACTAAAATGCAAAAGTATTTCAAACATGTCATTAGTGTCTTATCGAGGATCATTTTCAACTTAGGTTCGAATATTATTGTTTTCCTTGCAAGCAATTTAATTTATCTTTTGAAAATTTACTATTGTTAGTTATAAGAAATAAAAACACAAACTATTAAATAAAAGTAGAACACTTCATAGATTTTTTAGGACTATGTCTAACATCCATATGCGACTGAAGTGGTGTATGGTGCACAAATAATTTCAATTTTTAGATTTATGGTTTAAATATATGATTGATTTTTGGCTTGTAAATATTTTTTTTTTTTTTGTCTTTGCTCTTTTGCTTTAGTCCCTGTAATATTAGTTTTTATTTAAATGAGTCTTACAATATATATAATATTGGTCTTAGATGAGTCTTACAATATATATAATATTGGTCTTAAATGAGTCTTAAGTGATAAGTCCAGTTTGTGGTATCTTGACACTCGATGATCCTATCATATCACAAGTAAGAAGGAATGGTTTATGAAACTTGATAAGACAATGAAGAAGAAGATCAGGTGGTTTCTGGTGGTATTGGGAAATTTTTGGTGCAAAGAAATGATGGTCATGAGTCAGTGATCAATGACGTCACATATGTTCCCAACATGAAAAGCAGTTTGATTAGCCTTGGTCAATTGCTAGAAAAGAATACTCTACGAAGATGGAGAATAAAGAGTTGAAGGTATTTGATGAACATGGAAGGATAATCTTGAACTCCATTTTCTAACAATAAGACTTTCAAAACAGGGATCCATGTGTTAGACCACCAACACCTGACATCCACCATAGCTTTAGAAGAAAGCTATACCTGGCACAAGATGTATGGTCATTTAAACTTTAAGATTTTGAGTACGTTGAATAAGAAAAAGATGGTGTATGTTTTCCCGATATCAAATTGCCAAAGCAAATGTGTAAAGAATGTTATGCAGCCAAGCAAGTAAGAAAACCATTTAAAAGTGAAGTGCTAATAAAGACAAAAGAAAAGCTTGAGCTGGTCCATTCTAATGTATATAGAACTTTTGAAGGAAAGACAATTGAAGGTAATAAATGCTTTGTGAACTTTATAGATGACTGTACCAATAGATACATGTGGATTTAAGTGAAGTGTTCATTGTGTTCAAGAAGTTCAAATTACTTGTTGAGAAACAAAGTAATTGCAGTATCAAGATATTGAGAACAAATTGTGGAGGTGAGTATAATTCCAAAGAATTTGTGCAACTATATGGAATGGAAGGGATAGAGCAAGAAGTGGCTTCTTCATACACACCTTAACACAACATAATATCTGAAAGAAGGAAATAAACCATACTTAAAATGGCTAGGAGTATGCTGAAAGGGAAGAATATGCCTCATAGATTATGGGGAGAAATTGTGTCCACAACAGTTCGCATTATCAACAAGAGTACAACTAGGAAATTTGAGATGATACCACATGAAGCTTGGATAGGTATGAGGCATAATGTTAACCAATTCATAATTTTTGGTTCATTATGCTTTAAATATGTGCCTGAACAAACAAGGAGGAAGCTAGATGATAGAAGCCAAGACATGGTCCTGATTTGGTATAATTATGTTGTAGCTTACAAGTAGTATGCTCCAAATGAAAACAAAGTTGTAATGAGCAGAGATGTACATATTGATGAGAGCCACGAGTGGGAATGCAATCAAGATACAACAAATATTGAAGTGAGAAAATGTAGTGATGCAACATTGATACTAGAGGATGATTATGCGGATGAAGAGGTACCTAAACAAGGGCTGAGAAGGTTTATGAGGTGTTTCCTTATCAAGTTATAACAGAAGATGGTGATGAAATTGACTTGGCATTAATGGCAGAGGCAGAACCAATCAATTTGGACCAAGCTCTGAAAGATTCAAATTGGATGGCAGCTATGAAAGATAAGTTGAAGGCAGTAAAGAAGAATAAGAATTGGGAACTTGTAGACAAGTCTTGAAGTAAAATACATATTGATGGTAAGTGGGTCTATAAAGTGAATATGAGGCCAAATAGTGAAACTGAAAAATACAAAGCAAGGCTGGTTGCAAGGGGTTTCTTGCAGAAACCTAGACTAGACTTTACAGAAATCTTTGCTCCTGTAGCAAGGACTGAAACAATTAGAATAGTTGCACCAATGGCAACATATAAAGGATTGCATGTGTATCAATTAGATGTCAAGTCAGCATTTTTGAATGGTTCACTTCAAGAAGTTTATGTGAAGCAACCACTAGGTTTTCAGATTAAAGGTCAAGAAAACAAAATGTATAGATTGAGAAAATCTCTTTATGGATTGAAACATGCCCCTAGAGCTTGGAATAAGAGGATTGACGAGTTCCTGATTCATCTTGGTTTTGTAAAATGCACAATTGACCCTGGAATGCATATGAAAAGCTCAAATAATAGTGAGTCATAATATTTGGTTTGTATGTGGATAACTTGTTGCTGACTTATACAAATGAAAATGACATTAAAAAGTTCAAGGAAGATATGATGCATGAATTTGAAATGTCTGGCCTTATAAGATTATCATACTTTTGGGTATGGAATTCAGAAATGTTAGCTCAAAAGTGATGGTGCATCAAAGGATGTATGCTGAAGATATATTAAAGAAATTCAATATGTTGCCTTGTACTCTAGTAGTCACACTAATGGAGATAGGGATTAAGCTCAACAAGGAAACTGGGGGACAACTAGTTTACCTACTCTATATAAGCAGATAATCGGCTCATTAAAATACATGTGTAACACAAGACCTAACTTGTTTTATGGTGTATGTTTGGTAAGTAGATCTATGGAGAAACCAAGGTCATCTCACTTGTTGGTTTCTAAGAGGATTCTAGGGTAAGTGAAAGGTACTACGGATCATGGAATTTTATTAACTTGTGAGAAGAACAGCAGAGTCAAAGATGAGACATTTGGTTACTCATATTCATATTGCGGTGGAGATCAAGGTGATAAGAAAAGTACAACTGGGTACTTGTTCATGTTTGGTGGAGATCTTGTGTAATGTTGTTCAAAGAAGTAAGGAATGGTGGCATTCTCATCAAATGAAGCTGATTATGTTGCAACATCAATTGCTACATGTCAAGCATTATGGTTTGGAATGTTACATGATGGACTGAAATACAGGAAGAATGGAGGTATGAGATTGTTAGTTTACAATAAGTTAGCAATTGATTAAGAAAACACCTAGTAGCACATGGAAAGAGTAAGCACATAGAGAGGAAGTTCTATTTCTTGAGAGATCAGAGGAGCAAAGGAAGTTTGGAGCTCGAATATTGCAAAACTAACGAGAAATTGGGTGACATATTGACAAAATCACTAAAAGGAAGTAGGTTTGGAAAGCAGAAGACTAAGATATGGATGGTGTCCTTAGCTAGTATGAATTAGGTGGAGTATTGCAATGTAAGCTTATGAGCTATAAGTCCACTCAGACAACCCATAGCTTGTGACCATGAGCTCAGTCAGTCAGTGACCTATGAGCCTCAGTAAGTCTATAAGCTTATAACTCATGAGCCTAGTTAATTAGCTTGTAAGCTCAGGAGTCATAAGCTCATGTCAGCCAATCAATTAGTTAAATGTTAGCTCAGGTTGTTAGTTGTTGAACAGACAGTTAGTTAGTTTTGTTAGTGCAAAAGTATTTTTAAATCCAATCATCTAGTATATGTTTTGATGATAACAAATACATATAAATAAAGAACCATTATCCCCTAAATATATATTCTAAGTGTGCAGATTAAATGCAAAAGTTAATAACTATTCAAAGTAGCCTAGATTGCAAGTATTTTAGAGATCTGCTATCGAAGCAAGATAAAAGAATTATTGCGGAAACAAGTGTAGCAAAGCAGGCGTCGCTATATAAGGTATATCCTCTATGAACCCAACATGGACTATGAACCCAACATATGAACCCAACATGGACTATTTCTCGGTTGCCTCATATGAACCCAACATGGACTATGTTCCTCTAGCTCAGACTAGTAGGACAAGAATTCCTCTGCCTCTGCCTTTGACAAGCGTGATGAGCAAGTAACTACCTCTACCTCTAATAATCTCATCAAGCGTTTGATTGTCTAACTCTGAACTTTTAAGTATCCTCTAATAAAGTCAACACCTCTGGAAAAGTTAACCATATGACAAAGTCAGTGTCTTTAGTAAAGTCAATGCTCTGACAAAAGTTAATGATCTGACGATTTGCAAGACATCTTTTGATCATTGTATCGTCTTACTATGTGCATCCTCTAATAACCTTCCAGAATCTGTTTTCTCTGATAACTTGCATCCTCTAATAATCTGCTTGTTTTGATGGTCTGTAAGACAGTATTTTGACTATTCTTTCCTCTGATCACATATCCTCTGTTTCCTCTTATTGTCATACATATTTTAAGGAGTGATTTATGTGTGTTAGTTTTGAGCGTAACGGATGGATTTTTCTTCAATGGTTCAATTACTATAACCCATGAAGATACAGGTTGTCTTTCTGCAAATGAAGTACACAGGACTGACCCTAAAGTACAAAGGCTATACCCTACATTACTTCCAACAAAAATATCTTAACAAACAATGGCTCCTTGTATTTAAGATGAAATGACTCAATCAATAGAAAAAGAGAAGACAGAAGAATAACACGAAAAGCATAGTTCTGGAAAAGCCAAGAACACATCAAAAAGCATGAATGAAAAATCCTCTTAGTAGAGATTTATTAGAATTCATGTAAATCATTCAAAGTGTTTTCATAATCTTGAAAAGATATAGGATTGAATATGTAACATCCTCTCAGTTAGAATCCTCCAAATATAATTTGTGACAAATTAGACATAAACTAGAAATGATATAAATCACCCGATAATGGCCCAACCCTCTTTTCCTTAAAGAAGAAACTAGAAAGGTATAACGACTCTCATAAACCTCAACGGCAGGATGTTAGTATGTTGAACAAAGGTTCTAGGAACGACAACCTGGAGAGGCTAGAGAAAAATACTCAAAGCCTAAAGAGGAAGAGTTAAGAATACTTGTACAACAATTTGTTGGAAATAATGGATTAAGACCTCGACTATAGTGAACAAAAATCTCTATAAGGAGAGGATCAGAGGTAGCAACATTTTTTTGTGAACTAGCATAAAATATTAGTGTTTCCATTATTCCCCTTTTAACTTTTACATCTTAGTTCTTTATGATTCAATCTTACCTCTTCTAAGTCTCTTTTAATAGTAAGTTGAATGTTGTGATAAAGAACAATGGAAAATCCAAAATAGTTTGAAAACAGCAAACACAATTCTACCCCCTCCCGTTGTTTCTTGTGTTTTCCAGCACCTTTAATTGGTACCAGAGCTTGGTTTCTTAGGTCAATTGAGCTTGGTTTCTTGTGTAAAAGCAAAGATCCTTGCAGGCTAGAATTACTAAGAAAATGGCTAGAAATAGTTTTTTTTTTTAAACTTAGGTTGACAAAATATGATCGAAAATGATTATTTTTGTTTATCTGAAAAACTATATAAATCGTTCTTACAGAACACATGTTTTCTCTTATGTCAACTTCATCTTCTTTTCAAAGTTTTTTTTTTTTGGAAAAAGGATTTTAGTATTAATGTTGCCCTTTTTGAAAATCACTCTTGAATGACGAACTAGACAAAACTACCATGCCTCTGTAAGGCATAATGAGTTACTAAGTGAAAAGAAACTATTTACTAATACTCATCCTCTGATAGGAAGAAGTATTAGTGAATACGAAAGAATTGTTAGTGCAAGATAAGGGGAATCATTATAGTGGAATTTTAACAATGAATATAACCAATTAGAGATAAGCTTTCTAAAACCTTTATGAACTGAATGTATGATTGTGTGTGCATAGAAATCCCTTGGAATAAATAACAAGTAATGCAACCTCTAAGACAACATTCTTTTGGAAAGTTGAATCACAACAAGTCAAGGATCCTCATCAGAATAGGATGATGCACTCAAAATAATTATGAAATGAGATTATCGTAAGAGAAGTTTGTACTACATAATGAGACACCTTAGCAATCCTCTTGCCACAAAGTCTCAAGCCTTCCCTCTGTATGTTCAAGGACATGGATGTTGGAACCAAGTTAGTTTTATACTTAAAGTTTTGATGATAACAAAAGTATTTTATGAGAACAATATATTTAACTTCAAAAGTATGAAAGAAGATTCGTGTTTTTGAAGATAATCTAAAATAAGATTTGATTCAAATTTATAATAGAAGAAAATTTAAAATAAGATTAGATTCAGATTTATAGATGAAGAAAATCTACAATATGATTTGTTTTAGATTTATAATTGAATAAAATCTAAAATAAGATTTAATTCATATTTATAATTGAAGAAAATCTTTGACCAAGTTGAAAAGAATATATGGTCAAGATTTGAAGAAGGTTTTATCAAGATTTGAAGAAGATTTGATCAAGATTTTTCTACAACAAAATATAAACAAAATCAATCTAAAGAATTTACTAGCTCAATCTGAACAAAATACGAACAGAATCAATCTGAAGAATTTACAAACTATGTGATACTCTAAATCCCGAAATAGCATATATTATAATTTATATAAGATTTTATTGTACAAAATTAGCAGTTGATAAAGAAAATTTGTTTCCAAGGAAATAAAACTTGTATAACTAATTTAGGATATCAGATTCCTCTAAATACACATGAAAGAATTCAAATTTTTTTCTCAATTAAAATAGTGTAATCTCAATGAACTCGGGTTAGCTATAATTTCTTAATTTAATTCCAAAAAGTTACTAGTACTTATAAGGTTTTGATACAAAAAGTTATTTCTAATTAAATAAGTAAAATAAATTTATAACTCCCATTCCCGGTATCACCTATCACAGCGGGGCTTCTCCCAAACTTGAACTTCAAGACTTATTAACCTGTAAAAACTGCAACTTCGCAAACGCATATCCAAGCCAATCAAACACAAACAACGAAGGAGGTGAGTTTTGAAATCATGTCGATGGTGTAATATAAGTAAGGAGAACACGCAAACAATCATAATAGACTGTATCATAACACATGATATATCAAAATACTCAAGGAAAATAATATAATATTATAATGTCAAAATTACTCAAGTAAAATCAATATATCATCATATCGTCAAAGGGAAATTTCTATCACTTTTGAAACACATTAATCGCAACAAAACAATCACACAAAAATGCAATATTATGAATAAGCTTATACTCTACTTCACAATTTGGTATCATTCTAACTCTAAAGTACTTGGTTAGGAGGCTTGATACTATGCCACCATCCCGGTGGACAATTCAAATTGGCCTTGTCCTCATAGATCCCCTCAACTCAACCTGAGACACATATACGCGATAGTCGAGGTAAACGTGTGTTGCATGGTAGCTCCCGACATTTGGAGTACTACTTCCAAGTCACCTAGGAATTCCCCACCTAAATACCTCCAAGTTCTAACAATCTTGCCTTAAGGCTCAACAGCAGACCGCCACGATTAGGTTCATTCAGTTGTACTTCCCCGAAATCACTAGGCTTGTCAAGCCCTACCTATATGATGACAAAATAATCTCCACTACAAAAATTCATATCAACTTCAAATATTCCCAACATCTATTTTCTCCCCTCGTTAGCCTAGACTACTTCATTAAGAGAATCATCTTTAGCTCAAGTTGGAATCATCACTATTTCATCAATTATGGAGTACTTCATTATTGTCATTACAATTTTATAACTTTGTTAATCATACATAATCATGATCATTATATAAACTCATCACAAATTTATAACATCACTATCGTCAATGAAAAGTCATCATTATCATCACACAAACATATATCATACAATGCATCCACCTTTTATTATCACATCACATAAATTTTTCTAATCAAACATATGTACAGAATATCATTCGACATTCAACATTACAATAATTTCAAACATCAAATATCACGCAATTATCGAAAATTAAATCAATCAACACCTTATAAACATTTCTATTTAACATTTTCATCTCACATTCCTTGTATTTTCACATTAATTAATTTATCTCTCAAAGAGTTACGGCCGTATGTAGCGAGCCCCAGATGAATCATTGGGATATACAATTTTCCTGTTCATCTCACAATATATTATAATAATGAGTTCAAACGCTCTCTCACCCCTTACCTTATTTCGACGCTTTAACAAACCAATGGAAGTTTTCAACAGCAACTGCAGATCGACAACGTATAGCGACCGAATCGGAATAAATAGCGAGTTCACAAAATCGTCGAGACGCGACTGATAAATTATACGGAGCATAAAAATGAATGTTAAATAACTAATAATAATTTTACGAGCAAAATGGAGTCAAAACGATGAGAGAAAAACAGCAGAAAAATTCTCACCTACTCGTCGGAGCGCTAGAAGATTTCGGGGTCAACTTCATCGGAAATTGCAAATGAGTAGTGCTTCTTGAAGGTTTTGACGAGAAGAATCCAAAAATGATGCCAGTTTTTTGAAACGGCAAACATTGTGATCGAAATTGGCCAAAAATAGCTCGCCCAAGGAAAGAAACGAAGTTGTTTATGTCGAAATGGAGCAACGATCGATAAAATTGATGTCAAAAATGGATTCAGTGGCCGATTTTGTGTGAGATGGAGGTTGGGATCGATTCAAATGGCAAGGAATTGGTGGGAATGAGTTTGAGAGAAAGATGTTTTCTTTTTGTATACGCATCCTTTCACGAAGAAGATGAAGTCTTTGGCAATTTTTTGTGTTTTTTTGTTTTAAATGCACATGGGAAGGTGTGATAGGGGTGTGCGCAGGTTGGGTTGGGCCGGTTTTGACAAAATCCTATACCCGACCCGATCAATTATCTTTGGGTTAGGTTAACTTCTAAACCCGTATTTTTTCATTTAACCCGAACCGTACCGACCCGATCAAGAATGGGTTGGGTTAGGTTGGGTTTGCAGATCATACATAAATAATAACCTGTTTTTTATTTTACAGAAAAATATATTAAATGAAAATACATTTAATACTTGAATGTCTCAAAAACTATAAAATTTCAATCACATTATTCAATTCTTTAAAAAAGCCAACAACATCTCACACACAAAATAAAATCCAACAATCTTCAAATACATAAATAAAAAATTCAACAATAGCAAATCAATAAAATATGAAAATTCATCAATTCTAAGCAATGACAACTTCAAACCCAAGCACTTAACAAGTTCCTCAAATAATGGAAGGGGCCAATTGGTAATTTGCAAAAACAAATATCAACAATAAAAGTGAAGAGATAAAAAAAGGAGAAATAATTGAAGGTGCAAACACGAGAAAGGAAGTTGAATTGTGTTTGCCAAACTTGAATTCTTTTTGTTGTTTTGTTGAATGTTGATGTAAATTACTTGATGAATAAATAATCAGATTCAGCAGCGGATAATAACAGCATAAGAACACAACGATTTATCTTGGTTCACCATTAACTTGGCTACATCCAGTCCCTTCATTCTAAAGGCTTTAATCCACTAATTCAAAAAACTTTGAATTACAGCACCTGACCCTCCAAGCCAGTCTTCCCAAACAATCTGACAACCCCATATTTTTAAGGAACAACCACACCTTGAACCTACAAGTCAAGTCTTCCCAAACAGTCTCACAACCCCAGACTTTTGAGGAACAATAACACCACCTTGACCCTACAAGTCAAGTCTTCTCCTACCAATCTGACAACCCCAGATTGAAAAAGGAATCTATACCACTATCGGGTTTGGTTACAAGGGTATGGAACTTTGCAATTTTGCTTCTGGAAAGCTGATTGTTGCACTTATTCTCCTGAGTAGTTGCTTCTGGAAAGCTGATTATAAAATTGACTCTCACTCTCTGAAAACACTTAGAGCATATTTATTTTTCGCACAAGTATTTCTCTCTTTTGAACTCTCGGATGACTTTGAATTGTAAGTTTGAGTTCTTGTATTTTTCGATCGATTTGAACTCCAAGATGAATCTGGATTTTATTCTTGAGTTCTTCTACTTCTCGATACTTACTACTGCGGCCTGAAGCCTTCTTTTATAGCTTAAATATGGGCTTTGTCCAAGCTTAATTTCGAGATGAATCTTTCTTAGATTTCCTTTTAAAATTTTTTTGCCCAATTCTGTCTCTTTTTAATTTCAAACTGAATCTTCTTTGCTCAAATCTCCTTCGAATTTCCATCAGGTCTTCTTTGATTTTTGAATCAAATCTTCTTAAAACTTTGATCAGATCTCTTTCAAAATTCCAGTCAAGACTTCTTCGAATTTTAATCAAGTCTTCTATGAATCTGAATCACGTTTTAAAATTGGACTGTGCATACTTCTGATCTGGACCAAGTCTAGACCATGTCGTCTTCTGATCTAGACCATGTCTTCTTCTGATCATGACCATGTTATCTTCTGGACCATGTTTGCTTTTGATCTGGACCATGTCTTCTTCTAGACCATGTTTCCTTCTGATCTGGAAAATGTCTTCTTCTTATCCATGTTTCCTTCTGATCTGGACCATGTATTCTTCAAATCTGGACCATGTTATCTTCTGATCTGGACCATGAATGATATCCTCTGATGATGTCATTGATTCTTGCCTCTGATGATATCCACTAATTGATGATATCCTCTGAATTTTGCCTTTGATGACATCCTCTAATTTTTGCTTTCGATGACATCCTCTTATTCTTGCTTTTGATGGGATCCTCTGATGATATCCTCTGGTATCCTCTGATGATATCTTCTAGTATCCTCTAGATGTAACCTCTGGAATCCTCTGGAGGTATCCTCTGATGATATCTTCTGGTATCCTCTGGTGATATCTTAAGGTATCCTCTAGAGGTATCTCCATGTATCATTTACTGGATATATATTCTAGAGGTATCCTCTAGTGACGTCATCCTCTGGTGATATCCTCTGGTGATGTCATCCTTTGGTGATATCATCCTCTGCTGACGTCATCCTCTGGTGACTTCATCCTCTGGTGACGTCATCCTCTAGTGACATCCTCTGGTGACGTCATCTTCAGGTGGTATCCTTTGGTGACATCATCTTCTGGTTTCTGCTTCTAGTGACGTCATCATTTAGTGTCATCTTCTTATTTTTGCATTCTTTTTCGAAGTCATATATGTTATTTTCATAAAATACTTTTGTTAACATCAAAACTTTAATTGAAATAACTAACTTGGTTCCAACAATAATAAACAAGTAAAATATGCATGAAACAAAGCAATCACAAGTACCTTAATATGTAGTAGTGATTGTGTTAAGTTCAGCAGTAGTCACCCCAACATCAATTGAAACTAATTCAGACAACTCTAAAATTTTAAATACAATACACAATCCCATTAGCACACCAAACGATTAAAAGAATAAACAAAAATAAAGGAAAATCAATTTGAAAGTTAAACTAAAACATTCGTACCCGACTCAATCTTTTGTACTTCAACCAAAATTAGTTGCTAAATCAATTTTCTTAGGATATTTGATCTAATTTTGGGTAAAAATCAAAGCTTCAACAGTAGTAGCATTTAATGAACAACGAAATGAATCAAGGATTCCACCTCCTGTACTAAACTTCGACTCAGATGATACAGTAGACACTGGAATAGCCAAAATATCTCTAGCTATGCGAGAAAAAACATGGTATTTATTTGTTTTTCCTTTCCACCATTAAAGAATGTCAAATTTATGAGAGTCCTCTTCAACGCCATCCTCTAAATACCTATCCAACTCACTTTTGTGCAACTCACCCTGTTTTTTCTTCATGTTCAATCTAAACAAATTTTCCCAATCATCCTCATCCCCTTTTTCAATGTTAGACTGTGAGTGCTGTTGGAACCAAGTTGTTTCTAAGTCTTAGGATTTTGATGTTTACAAAAGCACTCAATGTAATCTTATTTTGTACCTTGAATTATTAAATCAAATGCCACCAGAAGTTGAAGTAATCAGAAGCAGAAGATCAAAGGGTTCCAGAGATTGAATCCTGAAGGTACCAGAAGATACTCCAGGATGTCAAAACATCACCAGAAGATATCTTTGCAGGCCCAGAGCAGAAGGAAGCAAAGTCAGAAGGAAACCTGGACCAGACCAGAAGGAAGCTTGCCATAGGGAGACTTGATCCAGTCCAGTAGGAGTCATAATTCAGACTTAATCCAGAAGTTTAACTGACCAGAAGATGGCCTGGCAGTGAAATAATAAACAGCCCAAACTTGATCCAGACTTAATCAGAGGGTAAATTAATGGGTCCAGAACAAAGGAATTAATCCAGATTTGACCCAGACCAGAAGATAGCATGGTTCAGGGTATGAAACTAAGTCCAGACCAGAAGAAATGATCTCCAGAATTGATTGAGAACTGATCCAAAACAGAAGGTAAAATGTCCAGACTGAAATATTATTTGTCTAGATTTAATTTCAGTTTAATCCAGACCAAGTCCAAAAATTGGTTCAAATCAAAGGGAAGATATTCATATCAATGGTTTAGATTTAAGTATTTGGCCCAGTGTTGGCCGAGATCAGAAGATCAGACCATGGCCCAGTGTTGGCCGAAATCAGAAGGTCAGGATGTGTGGTCCAGCAATAGCCGAGATCAGAGGATCACAGCATATCAGTTTGCAAGTCTAGGATGGCCGAGATCAAAAGATCAGAAGATCAGAAAGTGTGGTCCAGGGTTGGCCGAAATCAGAGGATCACACATATCAGAGGATCACTTAGTAAGGTCCACATGTGGACTAGCGTAGAAGATCAAACGGTCCAGATTTAATCATGAGGATTAACGGTGGAGATTTAATTAAATTTGATCAAAGTATTAAAAGCATTTATTACAAAAATAAGTTGAAGTCGTATGGGAGTTCAGAAGCTATTGGCGGGAAGAAACTAAAGACATGATTGGCCAGTTATTTTTGAAAGCAAATATGAAGCTTAAAAAGATATGTTTTTTATTTAAGTGAAGCCCGATTGGTCAAGATATTTTTGCAAGAGAATCTAGCAAGATACAGCTTGAAATTAAGCTTGGAAGAGACCCTAATTCGCATCTATAAAAGGAGGCTCAAGGTAGAATACTTAGCATCGAAAATCACAGAAGAGTCATACACTTCCAAAAGCAAACACTCAAGTTTTCAGTGAGGTTAATTGTGAGTTCCAGTTTTCTAGAAGCAAGCACTCGTGTTTTTCTTTCCCTTGTGTTAGATCTAAGTTGTTGAAGTAGAGTCTACAATCTGAGGGACGCAGAAGGGGTAGCAGATTACTTGGCAATTAGATTCAAGGTGTTGTAATTCCTTCTACAATCTGGGGTTGTAAGATTGGTACGAGAAGACTTGACTTAGGAAGTCAAGGTGCTGTATTCCTCAAGAGTCTAGGATTGTTAGACTGTTTGAGAAGACTGACTTGGAGGGTCAGTGGAATTGTTGTAATTCAAGGTTTTAATTAGTGAAATCCTTCAAGGTGAAGGGACTGGACATAGCCTCGTTAACGGTGAACCAGTATAAAATTCTGTGTTTTTATCTTTACTTTATATCCGCTGCTAACTCTGTTTTATTCATACATCAAGTTTTGTTTTAAAATTGCAAAAACATAAAAAGTATTCAAGTTAGTCAAACACAATTCAACCCTCCTTCTCGTGTTTGCACCTTCAATTGGCATCAGAGCTCGGTCTCAAGGATGAGCACTTAACAGTGTTTGAGGAGAGGTCCAAGGTGTTAAACATGGCAGAATCCAAAGATGATTTGGGAGGCAACATCAACTGACCACCACTGTTTGATGGAGAAAGGTTTGAGTATTGGAAGGACAGAATGAGAAGTTTCTTCATATCTCAACATCCTGAATTATGGAAGATGGTAGTCAAAGGATACACTGCACCTACTGTTCCAGGAGATCCAACTAAAGAACTGGACATGGAAGATATGAAACCAGACCAGAGCAAATTATTCAAACTGCATCACAAGTCCAGAAACATCATGATCAATGCCATCACATTCAAGGAATTTGACAGATGCACAGATAAAGAAACAGCAAAGAGCATTATCGACAGTCTGGTTCTGACCTATGATGGAAGCCAGTAGGTTCAAAAAATACTGGTCAAACAGTATGAGATGTTCAAGATGGAAGATGATGAAAACATTGATGGAATGTTCTGTAGATTCCAGACTCTGATATCTGGACTGAAGGTCTTGAAGAAAAGCTACACAACAGCAGATCATGTCAAGAAGATTCTAAGAAGCTTACCAACCAAGTGGAGACCAATGGTTACTGCAGTTCAGCAAGCCAAATATCTGAATAACTTAAAACTTGAAGATCTGATCAGCTCACTCATGTCTCATGAAATAGAACTAGAAGCAGATGAACCAAAGAAGAAAAAGATTCTGGCCCTGAAGTCGAAACAGAAGAAAGCTGCAAAGGCAACACCCGAATCAGAGGATAGTGACAGTGACTGTGATGATATGGCTTACTTAACCAAACAGATGGTTAAGATCTGGGAAAACAGGAAGAGGAGAGGTTCTAAGAAGAAACATAACAGCAAAGACAAGGAAGAATCTGACAAGAAGAACATCATATGTTATGGATGCAATGAACCTGGACTTATCAAATTAGAATGTCCAAATCTGGAAAAAGGCAAACAGCACAAGAAGAGTTCCAGATGCAGAAAGAATGGTCTGATGGCTGCCTGGGATGTATCAAAATCAGAAGAAGAATCGTCTGATGAAGAAGAGGCAGAAACAGCAATGATGGCACACATCAGGTCTGCTTCTGGACCTCATAAAGGCACGATTTCAGGAAGGAAAGCAGGCAGAAGGAAGAATGATCGAAGCAGTCATTCAAGCAAGTCTGGAAGCACATCAGAGGAAGCAATTCTGGCTCTAATAGCTCATACCAACTCAAGTTCTAGATACAGCTCAGGCTCTGGAACATAATTAGAAGATGAAGATAGTGAGGTATTTTCTTATCTCTCTAAATCTGAATTAATTGAGGCTGTAAAAGACTTTCTAAATGCAAACAATAAGATGTCTTTAAAACTGAAAACTCTTAGGGAAGATAAGAAAAATCTGACCAAAGAAATCCAAGTTTTAAAGAATCAAAATTCTGAGTATGCAACTGAAAACAAGGATTTTAAAACTGAAGTTGCAAGACTCAAATCTGAAAACCAAACTCTCAAAAGTAATATTTGTTCCACTTCCAAAATTGTTTGTGAATCTGATATGCATGAGATATTCTTTCAAAACTTTATTTCTAATGGAATGGAAAGAAGTAAATATGCATCTATGATTAATGGAAACAGTAACATTGGAAAGAGAGGTCTTGGTTTTACAGAAACTATTGTTGATACTAAAACTGTTCATTCTGATATTTGTGCTAAGAAAGGTCACTCTGAATTATCTTGTCCAATGGTAATATCTGAACAAGATCAGAGAGTTGTTAAATCTAACAAACCTGGACCCAATCAGTTATGGGTACCAAAAGATCAAATTGTCTATGTTGCAGATATTCTGAGCAACCAGAAGGAGACACCAACAATGGTGCCTGGACAATGGATGTTGGCAATACACAAGCAGAAGAAGGTTTACGTTCCAACATCTACAAAACAGAAGCCAATTGTTGGCAATACACAATACCTATCAGAACCAGAATCATAGGAAGAACATGAAATATCAAAGAAATCACACATATCACACGAATCAGAATAGGAACTGGAACCAGAATCAGAACTGGAACCAATATCAGAGGCTCAGGAACTAGAACCAGAACCAACACTGGAACCAGAATCAGAATTACTTCCCGAACCAGAACTAGTATAAGTATCAGAATCAGAGGTTCAGCCACAAACAGCAGAATCACACACATCAGCTTCAGTATTACCAGAAGAAGCAGAATCACCATAAGTTCCAGAATGACCAGAGGAACATGGTGTATCAGCCAAAGCAGAAAGAGAAGAATCAGAATTAGGAGAGTTCTTCAAACACTCCAGTGAAATTCATCAAGACTACAAACCTGGAAGGGAATTCAAATCCCTTAATCCAAACCATGTAATCTCAGAACATACAGATTCGAAATCTGAAAATCAGAAGCAAGAGGATTTTTCAGAGAAAAACTGAAACTGCTGACATAGAGGTTACATCTTGCTGTAAATACTATTATTGTTTGATATTTATGTTTACTATGATAACGAGAAGCTTGATCTTAAAAAATCAAAGCTAGATAAGTATTCTGCAGGTTTTCAAATTGTCAGAGGAACTAGGTGATTCACACGAATTGAACACTTCAGCAGAAACAACATTCCAATGGTTTCAAAAACAAGAAGAAACCACCAGAAGCAGAATTAATGGTTAGGCTGTATTGAGTTCATTTTTATATTATTTGATTTGTGTTATGTTATATGACAAACTGCTTGATCTTGACAAATCAAAGCAAGATAAAGATAGTGCAGGTTCACCAGAACCAAAGGGAGCAGAAGCAAAAGAAACAGAAGTACCTGGAAAGGTAGAGAATACAAGCAAGTCAGCAACACATGACAAATCTTCAAAAGATAAATCTGATCAAGTCAGAAGAGAAATCTAGATATTTACCAGAATCAGAAGCTGTTACAGATTTACCAGAACCAGAAGCTGATGCAAACCAACCAATGTTGATGAAGCTTTGGCAGAGGAAGGTTGGATACTTACAATGCAAGAAGAGCTGAATGAATTTCAAGGGAATGATGTTTGGGTTCTGGTATCCAGACCAAACAAAAACATTATTGGAACCAAGTGGGAGTTCACGAATAAACTCAATGAAAAAGGTGAAATGATAAGGAACAAAGCTAGACTTGTAGCTCAAGGATACAGTCAACAGGAAGGTATTGATTACACTGAGACTTTTGCTCTAGTGGCCAGGTTAGAAGCAATTAGAATTCTTTTATCATATGCTGCTAATTACAATATAATTCTGTATCAAATGGATGTTAAAAGTGCATTCTTAAATGGCTATATAAGTGAAGAAGTCTATGTCAAACATCCCCCTGGATTTGAAATTTCTGATTTTCCAGACCATGTTTTTAAACTTAAAAAATCTTTATATGGTTTACAACAAGCACCAAGGGCATGGTATGACAGACTTAGTACCTTTCTGCTTAAGAATGAATTTGATAGAGGCCAGATTGATAATACTCTATTTAGGAAATCCATTAAAAATGATATTTTAATTATTCAAGTGTATCTTGACGATATCATCTTTGGATCAACTAATGGTACTTTGTGCAAAGAGTTTTCTGATCTAATGCAGAAAGAGTTCCAAATTAGCATGATGGGAGAACTCAAGTTCTTCCTGGGAATTCAGATTCATCAAGGTAAATCAGGTATACTCATTCACCAATCTAAATACACTAAAGAACTTCTTAAAAAGTTCAAAATGAGTGAATGTAAGCCTATGGCCACCCCCATGCACCAAACCTGCTCACTTGAGAAAGATGAAACCAGCCAATAAGTAGACCAAAAAACATACAGAGGTATGATTGGATCCCTTCTTTATTTAACTGCTTCTAGACCTGACATTTTGTTTAGTGTTTGTGTCTGTGCCCGTTTTCAAGCTGACCCTAGGGTATCCCATTTAACTGCTGTCAAACGAATTTTGAGATACCTTAAAGGAACCACCAACCTTACCCTGTTATACAAGAAAACCCCCACCTACAAACTAAAAGGTTTTTGTGATTCCAACTATGCTGGAGACAAGCTAGAAAGGAAAAGTACAAGTGGCAACTGCGCCTTCTTAGGTGATAATTTGATCTCTTGGTCAAGCAAAAGAAAAAGCACCTTTGCCATGTCAACAGCTGAAGCTTAGTATATATCAGCAGCAGGATGCAGTTCACAATTACTCTGGATGAAACATCAACTTGAAGATTACAACATCTTTGAAACCAATATCCCTTTGTTCTGTGATAACACTTCATCCATAAACCTAACCAAGAACCCTATCTTACACTCTAGAGCCAAACACATTGAAATAAAACACCATTTCATTAGGGACCATGTTCAAAAAGGGACTTTAAGCATCCAGTTTGTGGACACTAATCATCAATGGGCTGACATCTTCACCAAAGCATTACAAGAAGATAGGTTCGAGTTCATCAAGAAGCATCTCAGCATTACCTCCATATCTGACTAGCTCAAGTAGTCATCTTAGGAGTTTTTAAATTTCTTGTAATTTTATTTTCTGTCTTTTATTTTCTGTTTTACTTTCTGTAATTTGTAAAGAGAAAAACAAAAAAAACAAAAAATACAAAAATAGTAGGACCTCTTTTTGGCTAATGACAAAAAGGGGGAGAGAGAGAGAGAAAGGAGAAATAAATAGAAAATGAGAGATAAAAAGAAAGGAGGAGTGCAAAAGAACGAGATGAAAAGGGAAAAAGTTGAAAAGGAGAAGAATCAGGGAGAGAGAAAAAGAAAGAGTGAAAAGAGAAGGAGTTAAAAAGGAAAGGCAATGTGAAGAGAGAAAAAAAAGATCGAATAAAGAAGGAGTTGAAAAGGAGAGGAGAAGAGAAGAGAAGAAAGAGTGAAAAGAGAAGGAGTTGAAAAGGAGAAGAAAAAGTCAGTATCAGACTTAGGGGGAGAGATTGGTCTGAGGGGGAGTAATTCAAGTCTTCGAGTTATAAACTAGCAAAATAAGTTAAGGTTTTGTCATCATCAAAAAGGGGGAGATTGTTGGAACCAAGTTGGTTCTAAGTACTTAGGATTTTGATGTTTACAAAAGCACTTCATGTAATCTTATTTTGAACCTTGAATTATTAAATCAAATGTCACCAGAAGTTTAAGATTGCAGAAGCAGAAAATGCATCCAGAATGCATTCTGGAATTACCAGAGGATACATCAGGATGTCAAAACACTACCAGAGGATATCTTTGTTGGCCCAGATTAGAAGGAAGCAAAGTCAGAAGGAGACCTGGACCAGACCAGAAGGAAGCCTGCCATAGGGAGAGTTGTTCCAGACCAGAAGGAATCAAATGTCAGATTTATTCCAGAAGTTATTCTGACCAGAAGATGGCCTGGCAGTGAAATGATAAACAGTCCAGACTTGTTCCAGACTTAATCAGATGATGAATTAATGGATCCAGATTTGACCCAGACCAGATATAGCACGGTTCCGGGTATGAAACTAAGTCCAGACCAGAAGAAATGATTTCCCGAATTGATCCAGACCTGATCCAAAATCAAAGGTAAAATGTCTAGACTAAAATATTACTTGTCCAGATTTAATTTCAGTTTAATCCAGACCAAGTCTAGAAGTGGTCCAGATAAGAGGGAAGATTTCCAGATCAATGGTTCGGTTTTAATTATTTGGCCCAGTGTTGGTTGAGATCAGAAGATCAAACCATGGCCCAGTGTTGGCCGAAATCAGAAGGACAGAAAGAGTGTCCAGCAGTGGCCGAGATCAGAGGATCACAGCAGATCAGTTTGCTGGACCAAGATGGCCGAGATCAGAAGATCAGAAGGTTAGGAAGTATGGTCCAGGGATGGCCGAAATCAGAGGATCACAGCATATCAATTAGTATGGTCCAGATATGGACTAGCGCAGGGAGATCAAATGGTCCAGATTTAATCATGAGAATTAACGGTGGAGATTTTAATTTATTTTGATCAAAGTATTAAAAAGATTTGATACAAAAATAAATTGAAGTATTGTGGAACTCAAGAGCTGTTGGCGGAAAGGAACTAAAGACTTGATTGGCCAGTTATTTTGAAAGAAAATATGAAGCTTAATAAAAGATATGTTTTTTATTTAAATAAAGCCTAATTGGTCAAGTTATTTTTGCAAGAGAATCCAGTAAGATTCTGCTCGAAATTAAGCTTGGCAAAGGCCCAAATCTGTATCTATAAAAGGAGGCTCAAGGCAGAATACTTAGTATCGAAAATCACAAAAGAGTCATACACTTCCAACGTAAACACTCAAGTTTTCAGTGAGGTCAATTGTGAGTTCCAGCTTTCAAGAAGCAAGCACTCGTGTTATTTTCTTTCCACTATTTCAGATCTAAGTTGTTGAAGTAGAGTCTACAATCTGAGGGAGTCAGAAGGGGTAGAAGATTACTTGGCAATTAGATTCATAGTGTTGTAATTCCTTCTACAATCTGGGATTGTCAGATTGGCAGGAGAAGACAGGAGCTGTATTCCTCAAAGAGTCTAGGATTGTTAGACTGTTTGAGAAGACTGACTTGGAGGGTCAGCAAAACGGTTGTAATTCAAGGTTTGAATTAGTGAAATCCTTCAAGGTGAAGGGACTGGACGTAGCCTCATTAATGGGGAACCAGTATAAAAATTGTGAGTTTTATTTTTACTTTATATCCGCTGCTAACTCTGTTTTTAATCATACATCAAGTTTTGTTTTAAAAGTGTAAAAACAGGAAAAGTATTCAAGTTAAGTCAAACACAATTCAACCCCCCTTCTCGTGTTTGCACCTTCACTTTGTCTTTTGCTTGACCAAGAGATCAAATTATCACCTAAGAATGTGCAGTTGCCGCTTGTACTTTTCCTTTCCAACTTGTCTCCAGCATAGTCAGAATCACAAAAACCTCTTAGTTTGTAGTTGGGGGTTTTCTAGTATAACAAGGTAAGGTTGGTGGTTCCTTTAAGGTATCTCAAGATTCTTTTGACAGCAATTAAATAGGATTCCCTAGGGTCAGCTTCGAAACGGGCACAGACACAAACACTAAACAAAATGTCAGGTCTAGAAGCAGTTAGGTAAAGAAGGGATCCAATCATACCTCCGTATGTTTTCTGGTCTACCTTTTGGCAGGTTTCATCTTTCTCAAGTGAGCAGGTTGGGTGCATGGGGGTGGCCATAGGCTTACAGTCACTCATCTTGAACTTTTTGAGAAGTTCTTTAGTGTATTTAGATTGGTTAATGAGTATACCTGATTTACCTTGGTGAATCTAAATTCCCAAGAAGAACTTAAGTTCTCCTATCATGCTCATTTGGAACTCTTTCTGCATTAGGTCAGAAAACTCCTTGCACAAAGTGCCATTAGTGGATCCAAAGATGATATCATCAAAATAAACTTGAATAATCAAAATATCATTTTTAATGGATTTCCTAAATAGAGTATTATCAATCTGGCCTCTATCAAATTCATTCTTAAGAAGAAAGTTACTAAGTCTGTCATACCATGCCCTTGGTGCTTGTTTTAAACCATATAAATATTTTTTAATTTTAAAAACATGGTTAGCAAAATCAGAATTTTCAAATCCAGGGGGTTGTTTGACATAGACTTCCTCACTTATATAGCCATTTAAGAATGCACTTTTAACATCCATTTGATACAGAATTATATCATGATTAGCAGCAAATGATAAAAGAATTCTAATTGCTTCTAACCTGGCCACTAGAGCAAAAGTCTCAGTGTAATCAATACCTTCCTGTTGACTGTATCCTTAAGCTACAAGTCTGGCTTTGTTCCTTACCACTTCACCTTTTTCATTGAGTTTATTCCTGAACACCCACTTGGTTCCAATAATGTTTTTGTTTGGTCTGGATACCAGATCCCAAACATCATTCCTTTGAAATTCATTCAGCTCTTCTTGCATTGCAAGTATCCAACCTTCCTCTGCCAGAGCTTCATCAACATTGGTTGGTCTGCATCAACTTCTGGTTCTGGAAGATCTGTAACAGCTTCTGATTCTGATAAATCAGCTTCTGGTTTCTAGTAAATATCCAGATTTGTCTTCTGACGTATCTTGGCTGTTTCTGACATGATCAGATTTATCTTTTGAAGATTTGTTATGTGTTGCTGACATGCTTGTATCCTCTACCTTTCCAGGTACTTCTGTTTCTTCTGCTTCTTCTCCCTTTGGTTCTGGTGAACCTGCACTATCTTTATCTTGCTTTGATTTGTCAAGATCAAGCCGTTTGTCATAATACAAATTTTAATAATTAATAATTGAACTAAATACAACCAAACCATTAATTCTGCTTCTGGTGGTTTCTGCTTGATTTTTGAAACCACTGAATTGGTTTTACTGTTTCAGATGAACTTGTTCAGATTATTTGGATCACCTAGTTTCTGCAAGTACTTATCTAGCTTTGATTTTTAAGATCAAGCTTCTGGTTATTACAGTAAACATAAACTTAACACAAAACATATCACCTGTATGTCACAGTTTCATTTTCCCTCTGAAAAACCCTTTTGTTTCTTCTTTTCTGGTTTTCAGATTCTGACTTTTGAATGTTCTTTGATTAGTGGGTCTGGATGAAGAAATTTGAATTCCAATCCAGGTTTGCAGTTTTGATCAATCTGATTGGAGTGTTCTCCTCATTCTGCTTTGGTTGATAAACCATGTTCCTCTAATGATTCTGGAACATGTTTTCGTTCTGGTAACTTTGGTGAATCTGGTGATTCTGATAACCTTGATGATTCTGGTGATTTGGATGAGTTTGGTGATTCTGATGATTCTGATAATTCCAGTAGTTATATTGATTCTGATAATTAGAGTAATTTTGATGATCATACCTGAACCATTGATATTGATACCTGTTTTGGTTCTGGTTCTGGTTCCAGTACTGATTCTGATTCTGGTTCCAGTGTTGATTTTGATTCCAGTTCCTGTGCCTCTGATAATGGTTCTGGTTCTGGTTCCAATTCCTGTTCTGATTCTGGTTCTAGTGTTGGTTCTGGTTCCAGTTCCTATGCCTTTCATACTGGTTCCAGTTCTGGTTCGGGTTCTAGTTCCTGTTCTGATTCTAGTTCTAGTTTTGATTCTGGTTTCAGTTCTGGTTCTGATTCTGGTTGAGTTGACCAGACCTTCTTCCATCAGACTCAGATTGCCTCTGTTTGGTTGTAGCAGGAACATAAACCTTATTCTGCTTGTGCATTGCCAACATCCATTGTCCAGGCACCATCGTTGGTGTCTCCTTCCGGTTGCTCAGAATATCTGCAACATAGACAATTTGATCTTTTGGTACCCAGAACTGATTGGGTCCAGGTTTGTTAGTTTTAACAGCTCTCTGATCTTGTTCAGATTTTACCATTGGACAAGATAATTCAGAGTGACCTTTCTTAGTACAAACAATGCATAAAACATCAGAGTGAACAGTTTTATTTTCTGCAATAGTTTCTATAAAACCAAGACCTCTCTTTCCAATGTTACTGTTTCCATAAATCATAGATGCATATTTACTTCTTTCCATTCCATTAGAAATAAAGTTTTGAAAAAATTGCTCATGCATATCAGATTCACAAACAGTTTTAGAAGTGGAACAAATATTACTTTTGAGAGTTTGGTTTTCAGTTTTGAGTCTCAACTTCAGTTTTAAAATCCTTGTTTTCAGTTGCATACTCAGAATTTTGAGTTTTTAAAACTTGGACTTCTTTGGTCATATTTTTCTTATCTTCCCTAAGAGTTTTCAGTTTTAAGGACATCTTATTTTGCATTTAAAAAATCTTTTACAGCATCAATTAATTCAGATTTAGTGAGATCAGAAAATACATGACTGTCTTCATCTTCTTAATATGTTCCAGAGCCTGAGTTGTATCAAAAACTTGAGTTGGTACGAACCATCAGAGCCAGAATTGCTTCCTCTAATGTGCTTCAAGGCTTGCCTGGATGACTACTTTGATCATTCTTCCTTCTGCCTGCTTTCCTTCCTGAAACTGTGCCTTTATAAAGTCCAGAGGCAGACCTGATGTGTGCCATCATTGCTGTTTCTGCCTCTTCTTCATCAGACAATTCTTCTTCTTATTCTCATTCATCCCAGGCAGCCATCAAACCCTTCTTTCTGAATTTGGAACTCTTCTTGTGATGTTTGCCTTTTTCCAGATTTGGACATTCTGACTTGATATGTCCAGGTTCATTGCATCCATAACAGATGATGCTCTTCTTTTCAGATTCTTCCTTTCCTTTGCTGTTAAGTTTCTTCTAGGAGCCTCTCCTCTTCCTGTTTTCCCAGATCTTAACCATCTGTTTCGTCGTATCATCACAGTCACTATCGCTATCCTCTGATTCTGGTGCTGCCTTAGCAACTTTCTTCTGTTTTGACTTCAGGGCCAAATTCTTCTTCTTCTTTGGTTCATCTGCTTCCAGTTCTATTTCATGATACTTGAGTGAGCTGATCAGATCTTAAAGTCTTAAGTTATTCAGATCTTTGGCTTGCTGAACAGTAGTAACCATTGGTCTCTACTTGGTTAGTAAGCTTCTTAGAATCTTCTTGACTTGATTTGCTGTTGTGTAGCTTTTCTTCAAGACCTTCAGTCCAGATATCAGAGTCTGGAATCTACAGAACATTCCATCAATGTCTTCATCATTTTCCATCTTGAACATCTCATACTGTTTGACCAGTATGTTAGCCCTTGCTTCTTGAACCTGCTGGCTTCCTTCATAGGTCAGAACCAGACTGTCGAATATGCTCTTTATTGTTTCTTTATCTGTGCATCTGTCAAATTCCTTGAATGTGATGGCACCGATCATGATGGTTCTAGACTTGTGATGCAGTTTGTATAATTTGCTCTGGTCTGGTTTCATATCTTCCATGTCCAGTTCTTTAGTTGGATCTCCTGGAACAGTAGGTGCAGTATACCCTTTGACTACCAGCTTCCATAATTCAGGATCTTGAGATATGAAGAAACTTCTCATTTTGTCCTTCCAATACTCAAACCTGTCTCCATCCAACAGTGGTGGTCTGTTGATGTTGCCTCTAAACTCATCTTTGGATTCTGCCATGTTGTTGACCCCTTGGACCTTTCCTCAAACACTAGTTAAGTGCTCAGCCTTGAGACCAAGTTCTGATGCCAATTGAAGGTGCAAACACGAGAAGGGCGATTGAATTGTGTTTGACTAACTTGATTACTTTTTCTGTTTTTGCAGTTTTATAACAAAACCTGATGTATGAATAAAACAGAGTTAGCAGCGGATATAAAGTAAATATAAAACTCAGAATTTTTGACTGGTTCACCGTTAACTAGGATACGTCTAGTCCCTTCACTTTGAAGGATTTCACTAATTCAAAACCTTGAATTACAACAATATCACTGACCCTCCAAGTCAGTCTTCTCAAATAGTCTAACAATCCTAGACTTTTGAGGAAAAGAACCTTGAATCTAATTGCTAAGTAATCTGCTACTCCTTCTGACTCCTTTAGATTGTAGACTCTACTTCAAAAACTTAGATCTAACACAAGGGAAGGAAAAACTTAGAGTGCTTGCTTCTGGAAAGTGGATATTCACAATTGACCTCACTGAAAACTCAAGTATTTTGCTTTTGGAAGTGTATGACTCTCAAGTACTTTCGATGCTAAGTCTTCTGCCTTGAGCCTCCTTTTATAGATGAATTCTTAGGGTTTCTTCCATGCTTAAGTTCGAGCTGTATCTTGCCAAATACTCTTGCAAAAATACCTTGGCCAATCGGGTTTCACTTAAATAAAAAAACATATCTTTTTAGCTCCAGATTTGCTTTCTAGCTCCAGATTTGCTTTCAAAAAGAACTTTGGTCAATCCTATTCTTAGTTAATTCTAGACCAAATCTTTCTTGCCGCCAATAGCTTCTGAATTCCCACAAGACTTCCATTTATTTTTGTATCAAATCCTTTTAATACTTTGATCAAATTTAATCAAGTCTCCACTGATTATCATCATGATTAAATCTGGACCGTTTGATCTTCTGCTCTCGTCCACATATGGACCATGCAATCTGATCTGTTGTGATCCTCTGATCTCGGCCAACACTGGACCACATCTTCTGATCTTTTGATCTCGGCCAATCACTGGACCATATGATCTGATCTGGACTTTTTTTATGATCTTCTAATCTTGGCCAACACTGGGCCATGATACTTAAGTTTGGATCATTTTACATTTATCCTCTGAAATTTATCATTTAATCTGGACATGAATTTTACCTTTTGATCTGAACACTTATCCTTTGATCTGGACATGCTATCTTCTGGTCTGGATTAAATCTGAATTAAATCTGGACTATTGATCTTTTAATC
This sequence comes from Cicer cuneatum, assembly GCA_037974295.1. Classification (NCBI taxonomy): domain Eukaryota; kingdom Viridiplantae; phylum Streptophyta; class Magnoliopsida; order Fabales; family Fabaceae; genus Cicer; species Cicer cuneatum. Next base: position 33,453,268 of record JBBPBO010000004.1, on the reverse strand, counting down.
TGGACATTTTATTTTCTGATCTGGATCAAGTCTAGATTAAATCTGGACAACATTTCTTCTGAACTAAGTTATATGCTCTGGACCATGTCATCTTCTTGTCTGGACTTAGTTTCATACTCTGAACCATGCTATCTTCTGGTCTGGGCCAAATCTAGATTAAATCTCTTGTTCTGGACAAATTCTTTTATGCTCTGATTAAGTCTGGATCATGTCTAGACTGATTATCATTTCACGATCAGGCTATCTTCTGGTCAGAATTAATTCTGGACCAAGTCTTGAAGGTGCAAACACGAGAAAGGGGATAATAATAACATAATAGCTCATTTTAAGTTTTTGGTCATAGGGCGGGCGGATTTATCTGATCAAGGGCCGGGGCACAAGGGTCCTGGTACTATCCTGGTGCGAAGAACCCCGGAGGTGTCTGCTCATGTTAACTAGGCTACGTCCAGTTCCTTCCTCCAGAAGGCCTTTTCACTAATTCAAACTCCTTTGAATTACAACACCACTGACCCTACAAGCCAGTCTTCCCAAATAGCCTGACAACCCCAGACTTTTGAGGATCAACAACACCTTGACTAAACCAGCCAAGTCTTCTCAAACAGCCTGACAACCCCAGACTTTTGAGGAACGATAACAACACCTTTACTTTACAAGTCAAGTCTTCTTCTACCAATCTGACAACCCCAGATTGAAGAAGGAATCTACACCACTATCGGGTTATATAATAAAGGTTTGGAACTTTGCAACGTTGCTTCTGGAAAGCTATTTGCTGCACTGATTTTTGCACTCTTTTGTTGCTTCTAGAAAGCTAATTGATGCACTTATTCTTGCACTCTTTTGTTGCTTCTAAAAACCTGATTATTGCCCTGAATTTCTCTCTCGAAAACACTTAGAAAATATTGCTCTTGCACATTTGTGTTTCTTTATTTTGAACTCTCAGATAATGTTGAATTTAAGCTTGAGTTCTCATGGTTTTCGATGCTCTAATCTTCAGCATTAAGTCTCTATTTATAGTTGAACTTTAGGACTTCACTGATGCTTTACTTTAGGAGTGTATTTCAATTAATTTGTTTTGAGAATATTCTGGAGTAGTTTGCTCAGATTCTGTTTTGAGTCTTTTGCTCACTGATGCTTTACTTCTGGAGTGTATTTCAATTAATCTGTTTTGAGCATTTTGCTCCGCTTCTGTTTTGAGCATGCTTTTAGCTAGATTCTATTTCTCGAGTCTTTTGCTCCAATTCTGTTTTGAGCATTTTTCTCAGATTCTATTTTGAGCATATTTTCCAACAAGTCTGACTTATGATACCGTCTAGTTTGGAACAAGTTTCCCTCTGGCAGGCTTCCTTCTGGTCTGGTCCAGGTCTCCTTATGGACTCTGCTTCCTTCTTATCTAGGCCAGGAAAGATATCCTCTGATGGTGTTTTGACATCCTGGTATATCCTCTGGTGCCTTCAGGATGCATCCTCTGGTATCTTCTGGATGCATTATCTGGTATCTTCTGGAGGTGTATCCTGTGGTCTGATTCTATCCTCTGGTAACTCATCTTCTGCCTCTGGTGACTTCATCTTCTAGTGGCATTTAAATAATAATTCAAAGTACAAAATAAGATTACATGGAGTGCTTTTGTAAACATCAAAATCCTAAGTACTTAAACCAACTTGGTTCCAACACATCATGCCTCCACCAACATTTATTTTGTTGGTGATTAGTCTTATTGCAGTAAGAGCATGATGAAAAAGACTAAAGGTTTTCGTTTTGATGGTCGTTTTTAAAATCTTAGAATAGTTTTTTCTTGCTTTGTTCATCATTGTTATTTCTTTTGTTTTGTTCACCTTTTGTAATTATTTCTTCTTTCATATGTTCTCTTTGCTCTTGGACTTGCAATTCATGTAATATTTCTATCGAAGTGATCTTGCTCAGATGATTTGTATTCTCCAAGGCAACTATAGAAGCTTCACATCTTTCAAGTACTGTTACAAATTTCTTTTCAACAAGTCTGGAATCAGATAATTAAGTGTCTAGTAATCATACCTTATTAGCAATACTCAATAATTTTTATGTGTTCTTTGATTATCTCATCCTCTTTATCCTAAATTTTATTCATTGTTCTATATATAAAGTTAAATTGTGATATAAAAACATATCATGCCCCTAAACTAAGGATCAGATCATAAAATATTCTAAAGAGAAATATAAATTGTATATCTTAATGATATTTTATTATAAATCTTAAATATATTTAAATATAAATCTAAATAAAATCTTCTAAAATTATTTAGACATTTACTCTCAACACCAATCTCTCTATGTAGAGCTCAAATAAACTAATCCGAATTACATTTTATTAGAGGTAGGGAAGTTAAAACAAAAAACAAAAAACCAATAATTGAACTAAACCGAAATATTTTTTAACCGAACTAGTTCATAAAAATTGAAAACCAAACTATATGTTAAAAACTAGAACCGAACTGAATTGTTCTAAACCAAAATCAAATTTATTGTCCAAAGATCTCTCTCCAAATTCAAATTTTTATCGTCCAAATCAAAGATTGAAGAAGCCGTTGATTTTTTACTGCAGCTACAATCGCGGTTGTATAATAAATTCTTTTGTATCCATACATTCCATATGAACGCCATTCCATAATAAAATGTCGAGTACGATGAGAAACTACGCTAGCAGTAGCAGCAGCAAAACCCCAAAGGAAAGTGGCATAGTTGATTATGGAAAACGCAGAAGCGCTCATGGCTATTGTAAATCAATCGTCACATAAACATCTCTCACGGTCCTTCTCTTTCTCTTCAATTCTCTAAATTTCATTCTAGATTTCGGTGAAGCTGTTCATGAAATTATTGTTTTTCACGTCCCTGATTAAGTAGTGAGTTTTGTTGATAGAAAAAAAAACTCAATTTTTGCTATGTTGAGCTTGATAGAAAGTGATTGTTATGCTCTTACGCTGAAAACACACAAAATTTAGATTTTTAATTAAATAGTTCACTTGTAGTTGTAGTTTCACTACAACAAAATCAGTTAAATTAGAAATAGTTTGGTTCACAATTCATTGCATAGTTCACTAATTTAAAACCCAGTTTGATTCTATTCAGGTTCAACCAGAATTTGTTCAGTTTAGTTCTTAATAGTTGATACCCCGATTCAATTTTCATTCAATTTTGGTTTTGAACCAAATTTTGGGGTGGCAAACAGCATTAACAAATCAGTAGTAGCAGCAAATACACAACTGTAACATTACAGAAAGAATAAAATAAAACTCAACTTTTCTTTTTTATTTTTTCTTTTTATTTTTTTGTTTATTAATCTTTCACCGGTAACACTTTCAAAAACAAAAAGCAGTGAAACAGATCCTCCCGCAATAAAAAAGACCATAATCCACCCTAACCACCCACATCAACTGTGGATAATCCCCCATATATCTCCATTACATTCTTCTCACTTCAATCCTACAAAATCAGCGTTCTCCTCTTCTGTAGCTTCAACCTTAGATCAAATATAGAGTCTACTACCTATATAGGCAACTTAGTCTCTAAATATTCAAATATCCTCCATGTACAGAATAAAAATTCAGAAATTAAACCAGGTGTCTCCTTAGATTAATATATTTTTACCAAATTTTTGTGCTATATTAGATATGACGACTCAGTGACATTAGTTTACCACCATCTCAATAATTGAATTACGTGGTACCCAACCCTTCTGGCTTAGATTGTGTTCTAATGTAGGTGAGACCACGAGTAGCAGGCATGGGAATATTGCCGGTATTCACGGATGAACTACTGTCAGCTGGACTACCCTGAGCATCCCGCTTCCATTGCATGCTCCTTGCACCCAGTTTTAATGGGGGTCGGGGTCTAAATGAACCAGGAATACCTCTTGCAAAAGGAGGTCTGGGAAACCTGGCAGTTGAAAATGGAGATCCCCTAATGACACGTGGCCATGTGGTAGGAGCTGATTCTTGATTGGCAGCACTTTTCTTTACAACCTGCAATAGATATAAGTAAATGCAAGCAATTAAGTTCTCCACCTAGTCTTTATCTTAAAATTTATTTAAATAAAAAAATCAAGTACGCATCATTTTTGTTTATCTCATGCATTTTCATATCAAACCGGCATTTTCATGATACTAAATGACAGACAATACAATACAACCAATTTTTGTCCTTTTGTAAACCCAACTGCAACAAGATAACTGAAAACTAACTACTATGACAACTATTTGGATCTAGCAAACTCAACCCCCTTCATTATTGGAGCAAGTTCACACTGTTAGCAGCCAAATATTGCTTCCTATGGGCACTAGTAGAACTCTCTTCGGTATTTAATTTAAGCAAATATATTTAAATTTACTAAATAAAAATTTAGTTAACTGCAATTTTTTTAACTAAAACTGCATTTTTTTTATAAGAAAAGAAGTGGAATTAAGCAAAAGAATGAGGCAATCTACTGCCTCTAACATTATCAGCTAATAAAATGCCTAAAATCAGGTAAAACAGAATCTAGAACAATCTAATCAAAGGAAGGAAAAGAATGGCCTAAATTGGCAACCAAGTCCGGGCAACAATTAGCCTCTTGATAGGCATGAACAACATATGTCCTCTAGTCAGGATGTCGGAGGATAAGAATGATCTCTTGAAGAAGAGGTTGAAGAGCAACCCTAGTAGAGAACCCCGGAAACACCATGCTGACAATGGTAGTTGAGTCTTATTCAAACAGTTACACCACATTACTACAATAAATATATCTAGCAAGGATAATTAATACAAAGAGTAGGGAAAGCATAACAGGAAGCAATTTAGTTAAATGGCAGCCATGGCATGGCATATTTTTTTCCGAACGCAATAGAACATTGGTGAAGGGATGCCCGCCATGGCGGCTCCATAGGCCACAAGGCATGATTATACGGCTGATTTTTAGCCTTCCTCCATATTCTACCTCCTGCAATCGACAACATTGACACTAGGCCAATAATGATAGTGAGAAAGAAGTTGGAGCCACCCCCGGTGATATGAAAGAGATTGTAGGGACTCATACAAGTCATGTGGACAAATAAGTTCATTGCAAGAAACATGTGGGACAAGCAATGAATCTTTTGAGCTGGAGATTGCAACCTTCTACAACTGCAACCTGTCCATGGCAAAGCAAGCCTCGAATATGGAGCGATGCAAAGCAAGCCTCATCCATGGATCTCTCATACAATTCCATCAAAGTGTTGGAGAAACGAAGACTCTCTTGCACAGCGAAGCATGGCATGGAGCAAATGGGGCGGTTCTATTGTTGTGGGAAAATCTTCTGTAGCACCAATCTGCGTCCTAACACTAGTCGAGACCCCTCATACATATCTTTAATAGCTCAAAAATAGGCGATCATAACCTCTATCTTCTCTAAGGCCGCCACAAAATCGCCCTACATGGGCGATAAATCCTCCGCATCCAAAGGCCCCAACTCTAAAAGTGGCTAAATGTCCTCTATACTATATCATTGAATGTTCTCCATACTTAGATATAGCAATGAATAAGGTATGGTATGAGTAGACACTATAATAGTTGTTTTCATACTTGTATTTTTAAAAACAAATTACAAGTCTACTCATCGATAATGTAAGTAGGGCCCAAGATTGTCAAATGCACGCTAGATCGTGACGCGTTGTTCACCCTCAACCGTGTCGGAGTGGTGGGAAGATCATCGAAAGGGCCAGCGCAAGCAGCGCGCAGCGGAAGATCAAAAGATCGTAGGAGCAATGCTCTTCTCTCGTGTTGCTGGTGAACTTTTTTACCCATTAGACCCGGTTCACGGCGAAAATTTCCTGACCCAATTTTCCAAATTTCCACTTGCCAAGAAGAAACAAAGAAAGAAGATACAAGAAATGAAAGATGAGGCTGAAAAATGCAGTATGGCAACGGCGGCATTGGGAAAAGATGAAGTTTCATTCTAGGGTTTCTACACTGTCCTCATAATGGGCCAGTTATAAAACCAAAATGGGCCAAGTAGAGCGTTGCCCATAATACTTCAAAAATAACAGGTTTAATTGCAATTTTAGTCCCTATATTTTTAGCAATTCAAGAAATCAGTACCTCTTTTAAAATCTAACGGTTTTGGTTCCTCGTTCTAATTTTTTAACTAAATCGGTCCCTCTATTTTAGCATATTATACGATAATGTAGAATGATTAATACCCATAAAATCGCAATAAAACTCTCTAAAAACTTAACTTTGGAAATTTTTCATTTTTGTAATTTAATTAATGACATATGAATAATGAATGAATATAGATGGTTCTATATCATGAAATCTTATGTCACATCATTTAAAATATGTCAAATCATCATTTTTTTAGTTCAAAACTCTAAAGAAGAGATCAAAACTGTCGAATTTCAAAATAGGAGACTAATTTTATGAATTGGTGAAAATAGAAGAACCAAAACTTCAATTAAGCCAAAATCATATAATAACTCAAAAATACTTAAAAACTTATCTAGCCTGAACTCAAAAATACTTAAAAACTAATATAACCTATATTAATAAATAAAAAATGAAACAAGAAAAGAAAATTATTTATATATATAGTATAAATTACTTTTTTTATTCAATTAAAAAAATAAATATTTTAATATAACTTATTTAATATATATTTATAGTATTAATTATTTAACTTTATCTCTTTTGTGGGATCTTATGGTTCGTGTTATGATCCCACAATTTACGATCTTTCCATGTCCAAACAATCTTTGGTGGGATATCGAGTTAGACAACCTCGGTAGGGACTATTCGCAATACGACCGATGTTGTCAATTGCGAATCGCAGAAAATAGCGGTTTGCTCAAATTCCACTATGCTATAGTGTTACAGCGCCGCAATAGCATTTATTTGACAATACTTTGTACTAAATAGCGAATCGCAGAGCAATTGTGATTTGTTCAAATTTCGCTATGTTGTAGCAATATAACGCCGCTATAGCGGCTATTTGACAACACTGAATACAACGAGAGGAATTTCTACATGCATTAACTCTCGCCTGTCTTTAAACTCATTTGAAAAAAATTATTCGACTTTCTAATTCTTAAATACAAGACATTATAAAACATAATTAAAATATCGTTGAAAAATATGAAACATTTTAATAACAAAATCTATGTTATGATTAGTCGGCCAAAGATGCTATTGAGGTCGTCGCATCACAGAGCAGTGGGTAGAAACCTCCACCAACGACAAGACTATCAAATAGAGTCAGGGTTGTCGTAGCTACGTTAACGGCAGGTAATTGTGTTGCGGGTGTAATTTAGGGTTTTTTCTGCAAAATAATACCCTAAAACTTATTCTTTCTGTGATATGAAACTATTCCTTCATCTTCTTTACTTTTCTTTTACTTCTCCTTAACTCTCCCCTCTACTTCAAATTTTGAACCAACTGTTGTAAGTCGCGCTGTCACAGACCCCACCTTAGTAAGTTATTATTGTTCCAACCCCTACCTTTCCCAACCCCACCGTATGTCTCAAGCTCTATTTCAACCCCTCCCTCCATACTAGGCTATGTTGTCAGCCTCAGATAGCGGCGCAAAGCGCCGAACCATCAAAATGGGATAGCAGGATCGCAGATAGCGAGATGACCACTATTGCAAAGGCAAAAAAACAGTATATAAACTAAACATAAAATACAAATAGTATAAAAAATACTAAAAAACATAGCAAAATACACAAAATTAAAGGAGTAAACGTACTTAATAACCAAAATCCAACATCAAAATCAAATGCTAATAGTAATCGTAATCAACAAAACAGAGCAGAAGAAACAGAGTCACAAAAAGAATGAAAATCATCAGAGCAATAAACAGCGCAAGAAAAGAACGAAAACAATAACGGAAAAACAAAAACGGTTTCTTTTTCTCGATGCTAAACCAAACCTTTGTGGGTTTATAATAATAAAAGATTAGGGCTTAAGTGGGTGCAAATTGACCTAGATACCCTTAAATGAAAAATAAATTAAAAACTTGTGTTTTTTAAAATGCCCTAAAGCGAGTACGATAGTGGGTCGGGGCTGGGATAATGGGTCACGATGATAGTGGGATTCGCGGCCGAGAGCACCGCTACCGTCGAATGCATTTTCCTGATCGGTGGCGTCGCGGCAAGCCCCTCCACCACACCGGGATCTCGCCGAATTGACAGCATAGATCCTAGGTATGTTCTAGCCATTGCCTCTGTCTAGATTTAGGCCCACTTGAGTTCAAATCTATGCATTCAATGACAGAGTCAAATAGCATAGCGGATGACCCCCAAAATGCTATTGCGGCGTAGCGCCCTGAAGGTTGGGAGGTGAGACAAACAAGGGAGAAGAAGAGGTTTGGTGGCATAGAACAGGAAAGCAAAGATCCCGCCATAGTCGTCCATAACAACGCCAAAGTTGCACAACAAAAAAATCTGCAAAGAGGAGAGGAAGATCAAAGTATGCAGAGGACACGGGAGGTCATGAATGAGAAGTGAGAAGAGATCGCAGAAGGAAGACCCTAATTGGTTCAAAAAGAATAAAACATCAGGGCTCTTTTGCCTTTTCGCAAAAAATAGGGTCCTTTCTATCTTTTGCGATAAATGTGAGGGCCTTTTTGTCATTTGGCAATAAAAATTAGGGTCTTTTAGTCGTTTCGTGATAAAAATGAGGGCCTTTATGTCTTCTCCTCTCCTCTTCACTATTGCAATCATCTTCTCCACTATTTCTTCGCCATCCTCCCCGGTTTTGCTGCCACACACAAGGCTACAGCAGCTGCACTAATCTGCTCCATTTGATATGCCACGCACTACCACGATTGCAGCAACCACCGCCGCTATTGACCACAGAGGTTCCAATGTTTTGTTACATTAAGCTCTTGTTTGTTTTCTGGAATTCTATTGGTCTTTACAAGTATTTTGGTTCCAGATTTGTGACTTTTATTTCTAATTATGTATATTTCATGAATATTGGGTAATTTGTTTCATTTTTCAACAATTATGTATTTATTAGCATAATTAAATTGTATAATAATATTGCTTAAATATATCAAATAGAAGCCATCTCACACCCCAAAATCCTAGTTTTGGGGTCGACTGCTTTCCTCAGCTATCTGGGATTGACAATATAGTATAAATCATAAAACATATATTGTGCATTGTGTAGACACAGGTAGGATTTGGTTCAGTAGTACAGACACCTGCAATATCTTGTGAATAATTACCATATCTAAACCCAAACACATTTTGAATGGTAAGAACACTGAGTGCAGACGATTTTTTCGGTACCCGTCTAGTCTTATTGCCATCCCTATCTACTCTTCCTTCATATATTCACAGTGAGTCTGTGACACCTCAGTATCCTACCTTATAACTATTTGAACTAACAATTCCATATGACCAACTAAGGGTAAGGGCCTCCATAAAATGGCAACTATAGAAATTGACAACCTCTAAGATGAAAAAGGTTTAAAGAAAAACAAGAAATTTGGAGGGGAAAACCTCTAGATAACTAAGTGTGTTTGTTTTTCGAGTAGCACATGTTCCAAAGTTGTGTTACAACAAAAGTAATAATAGAATGTGTTTGTGAACAAACGTTTATTCCAAGCTGAGATCAATACCTTGAGGATTCGTGACATGAAAGAAGTGCCATCTAGAGATAGTGCATTATCGGCTGCTTCTTTTAGCATGAACTCAACGTAGGCTGCCCTGCTCAAGAAAACACGATTTAATATAAAGTTGCAAACAGAATGTGCTGAATATATATAATGAGCAACACAAACTATTGAAACATCTTACCCTTTTGGCAGCCTAGTTGCAGCATCAGTAACAATAATCACTTTCAACACTTCCCCAAATTTATTAAAATGCCAAGAGAGACCGTCTTTGGTAGCAGCAAAATGAACCTGTGATAACCAATATAATAAAACTTCAGAAATCAAACAAATCCAACCCAATACCCATCTTTTGAGGTATCCCCTCACCCACCAAGAACAGAGGAGAAAGAGTTATTACATTGCTAACAAAAATGGTTCTGGAATCAACATCTTCTGAAGGACAACCAGCAACATTAGAATCTGAGAATGCACAAGATGTAATCAATTCTACACCTGATAAATGCCCGAAGTCTTCAAGTGGTAAATTACAATATTATAATATTAAAGATAGATACACTGTACAACAAAATGTTTAACTCCACAACAGACCCTTCACCATTAAAAAATTATCTAACCAGCCAAAAATATAATTTACATGTGTCTCAGAAACAAGAATTTCCATTACTGAAGATTTAAAACTCACCACCAGTACAGTGTGCCATGCTAGAGTCTTTCTGAACATCAGGAGCAGGGTTTACCTATCATATGTCATAACACCAATGAAAATAATCAATAACTAAACAACCGGGTATTAAAAAAAATCCTACCCCTCCATTCTCAATTTAAGTGGTTAAGTGATAAAAAGAAAAGATTAAGGGGTTAGGTTGAGAAAGATCTACACTTCAACGGGGGGAAATACATTGTACACTAATTTTAAACAGAAAACAAGTATCTCAGAATGAAGGCACAAATGAACATCTTACATTTCCGTTACTAATTTTCTGAGCATTGGCATTCTTCTTCACCAGTTGCATGTTAGATCTGGGATCTCTAGTTTCACTGTCTAAAATTTGATGCCCATCTAATTCTATAATCTCCCTTGGTTCCTGATATTCTGCTGCCTTCCAAGTATTTACATTAAGAGAAGCATTCACTATATTAGGAGAAGTGTTAAGTGCAGCAGCAGGTTGCTCCAGTTCTCGGTTCTGTTTTAGACGCAAACTATCATCAGTATTTTTTGCAACACAATACTGCATCATTTGTGAATCACTGCCCCTGATCAGAGAAGTTCCAGGCACCCGACGACCTATGATATTTACATCATGACACCCATCATTATCTGAATTTGAATCAGTTTCATGTTCCATAATAGCTGTATTTTCCGCATATTGCCCATCGTAATCAGTTCTTTGAAGATACAGTGATTGGTTTTGCTCCTGATGTTGATAATCAAGTTGGCTGTTATCAGCTGATGAATCCATACAACAACCAAGTCTATCAAATACACTTCCTGAGGATTTGGACTTCAGATCCTCTGCAGCTTCCGCCACAGCCTTAATCACTGTAGCCATTGCATTTGGCAACCGGGAAGTGGGCTGTACACGCTGATGATGCTCAACCAAAGATGAATCAGCAGAGGATGTAGAAACCACAGAACGGAGACGTTTTAAAGAAGGCTCCACTGACGTAGATGTCCTTGAAGTACCCACTGCATCTCGAACTGCAAATTGAAGCAGCCGTCGAGGAGCAGCAATTTTTACTTGTGAGGCAACATCCCTCTGTTGAAATTACCCAATTAAGCAATGGATCAATAAGTACTTTTTTATTTTATTGAAAAACAATACACACAAACAAAGAGGAAATCTGGCAGACAGAAAAAATTAAGTGGCTTTATTTGCATAAGGATAGCATTTGTTTTTACTTAGTTAAATAGTGATGGAAAGTGAGAATAGAATCCATCAATGTGAACACAAATTAAAGTATAAGGGCTAGGACTAATGCAATTGATGCATTTCTGTTTGACAAATTTCACCAATCTAATCAATTGACCAAAATGCAAGACCAGTGTTGTTAATAAGAGATAAAATAGTTAAATCAACCATAGCTCCACTCTTAAATTGTATAAACTCGTCAATTATACTAACAAGCATGATAAGCGCTTGATTTGTGTTGAAACTGGAAACTCCGTTAAAAGAACTTAAGTTGAATAAATGTGTATAAATTACATCAGGGCAGGCAAATATTGCTGTAGTTCAAACCTTGGTCCTCTGTTGTTCAACAGCCCGGCTCCTTTTCCTCTGAACTCGAGGTTTAGGAGATAGTGACCTTGGACCACGATTGACTCGTGGTCGTATTTTTTCCTCTAAATGAGCATTGTCAACCTCAGAGCTTGTAATAGTAGGCTCTTCGGTTTCTCCCCTCACCAAACTTTTCCAATCTTTGTTATGCCGACTTCTAGAAAACTTATTAGAATTTCCTCTTTCTAACTGTAAATTTGAATGCTGAAAGCTATCCCCCCCAGCTTGAATTTCGGATATAAGCTTTCTTTTTGGAGCTTCATCCTGCAGTTTTTCAGCTTTTACATACAAAGCTAAATTCAAATGTAGATGATCCCACAACCTGTTAACAAGATATACATATAAATCAGCACATAGAATTTTAGTTTGAAAACTACATTCTTACAATTAAATTAACCTAAAAAATATGCATCAAAGTGAGACAAAATAGGAATTACCAGGATACAAAAGAATCACTGTCGTCCCCCAAAAAAACATTCAGCTCATTCCTTGCTTGTTCTTTGGTCTTACCATTCCTCAATAACACGATAACATATTCCTGTCAGAGCATATAAGATCAAATTCATTTGTATATATACTCAAAGTCAACTCATCCTAATAAATTTTTAATATCTTATAGACATTGCCTATACTTACGGGAAAATTCCTCCAAATACAACATATTTAGTGATAAAAAACAGAGAAAAGAGATGTAACCTCAAGTAACTAACATACACAAGTACAACAACAATCACAATAAAAACATTAATGGCTTCCAGATATTGTGGAAATTATGAAGACATAAAAAAAGCTAAGACTTTCAACTCAAGATACATACGAGTCTGTAACTGACTTCAAGACATCAATACAACAACAACAACAACTACAACCAAGCAATAACTCACTAGGAAGAGTTTGCTAAATGAATCAAACAGCACCATTTGACTGTATCAAAAAACCGGTTTTCCTTAAATTGGTTCAGATGAACATCAAAATGGTTTCTTAAATTTATTAGGGTATGGTCTTTCTCTGCCTTTTTAATCATACTATCTTCCCATTTGATATGCTTTTTGATATTCCCCAAAACAATCTTTGTTTATTCACAAGTTTTAATCCCCGAAACAAAATTTGTTTGTCCACAAGTTTTATTCCCCAAAACAAACTTTGTTTGTCCACAAAATCTTTGTATCCCTCTTAATATAAGCTGCAAATTCATCAATCTGTATTTTCCCGTGAATCTATGTCTAAGACAAGTATACCTTACGGTAGAGTTATCTATAATTTTTCAAAACGGTAATGTGTATCGTCTGTTTGCATTTAGTTTAATGTCGCACATTTTATGCAGCATAACTACAAGAAACTCATTCTGCATATTGTGTATGCACAATATCTGCATACACTATGCAGATATTCGGCATACACAATTACCAAACAAATGTACTGTGAACAAGCCATAAAAATATATGCATCAGGGTTCCATCCACCTATCAACCATGCAGAGCCATAAGGCCAAAAATATTAAAAGCATGTAGCATGCATTATAACCAGCAACAAATTATCCAACACTGCACATGACAGCCTTCAGTGCTAATGTCACAAATGTCTGTCACTTTTTATTTATTCAAAAAAAGTTTAATGAGTGCACAATAAGTGTAAAATTAGTTTTACACTGAAATCCAATTAGAACTCAGAATACTGTCCCATACGTCCACTATATAACAGCATTTAAAAAATAACTACACAATACTGAAATCTCATAGAATGTCAGCGTGCGCCATAGGCCACAATGTGTGTTTACATGGCTGATTTTTGGCCTTCCACGGTCCACCAACAACATTGACCATTATAAACTGGTCTAATTTACAATAACAGTCAAAGTTGCAGATGGCGGAAAGCCAAAACTCAGCCATGTAAACACGCATTGCAGCCTAAGGCGCTGCCATGACGGGCATCCCTTCACAAATTGTCTATGGCGGTTGTTAAAAAATCTGTCGCGCCATGGCTGACTATACAAGTCCTCTTTTATCTTTAAAAAATAAACCCATACATTTATCTGAATATCACTCCACTTCACATTATATACTCAATCCCACAACTCGAAGAAAACCCTAACCATGCTAACCACAATATATAAGAACAAGGAATTTTCAACATAACTCCTCTTCCCCAATACAACTCTTATCCCAAAACATTTACACTTCAACAGATAATGACGATTAATTCATCATAGCAAACTTCAATAACCGCAACATTGCAATCAACCCTAAACCTTTTTCACATTAACAGAATCAACAATCGAGAAATTCACAGCATTCAATCCCTAACGGTAACGTTTAGAATCGTACCACAAGAGTGTCATCAGTGTATTCCCCCATGAATTCCTTAAGCTTCTCCGTCACACTCTCCCTCAGCTTCGTCGCTCCATCGGCAGTAAAGTTCAACTTAAACTTCCTATTATCGTCTCCATCAACACTCCCCATCGCAAATCACAAAAGAAAACCAAAACCCTAACGAAGAATCTCAATATCAAAATTGCGATGATTATCTCTATCGAAATTCGAAACCCTAACTATCTATAAAGCTTATCGAAATCAAAAGCGAGAGAATAATAAAATCGAGGAATCAGCGGAAGAGAAAGACGAGATCGAATCGATATTTTTTTTTCTTTTAGAAGGAAAATGATGGAAAATGCTGGAGGAATCGTATAAAAACCCCGCAGTTACGTATTCGCGGGTAGGGAGAGCAAAAGTGAGGAAGTTGTGATTTTATATATCGGGAGAGAGTGAACGTGAACGTGCTGGTTATTACTAGCGGAAAAATATAAATCTCTCAGGGTATGTTTGATTTGAGTGAAATTGAGAAGAGAGAGTTACCCGAGAAAGAAAGAGCAAAGAAATGGAAAACTTTTCTGTTTAGTTTTTCGAAGTCTTTAGTCTGGCACATTAAAGAATTAAAGAATTAGAGAAGAGATTTTTTGGAGTTTTCGTAAACATGCAGAAAAAGAGCCAAGAAAGACCGATTTATTTTTTCATGTTTCACATATACCCTTTGCTATCTGTCTTTCATCGTGTTTTCAATTAGAATTTTTTCTGGCAAACTAGTTATATTAGTATCGTGTATCAACACAAATAATTGCTTTTGCAAAAACTAAAAAATAATAATGAATTCAACGAAAATGTAACATTATTTTTTTGTATAAATAACAAAGTAACATCCATTTTTACGTAAAACAAAATAATAAAATAAAGTAAAATTATTAATGTATTAAATTAAAAGTAATAATAAATTTAGTTAATTAATTACTTTGCATATAAAAATAATTAGATTTAGAAAGAAATAATAAAATAACAGTAATCTACTATCAATATAAGAAAATAAAGAATTATAAAAAATATAAGTTTATCCTGATTATTATTTGTGGGTAAACAAGTAACTTTAATAAATAACTACTAAAAATGATATATAACTATTGAAAATATATTATGATCTTTGTATTTATTACATATCACATCATATCATGTAAATAGGGATAGTATCTCTCATATTTATTTTTGTATTTTATTGTCTTGAGCCTATATAAAATCGAATGCATTGTGTAGTTCAGACACACGGTTTCATCATATGTCTCTCATTTTCTGTTATTCAACATCGTATATAGAGCCTATTGAAAGACAATCAACCCTATAATGTGATTGCCCGTCCTTCGATGATATTTTTTTTTCTCGGTAAACCGTGTCCCAATTCCAATTTACCCCTTCTTCGTCGCTGTTATTTTATTTCTTAGCAAACCAGTCATGCACTGTTCATCGCGGCACCACTGTTTGTCGCACGGTATTGTTCATCGCAAAAAAAAAATGTCTTTTCCACCATTGTTCGCTGCTAGTTTTAAGTAACTACTATTGATTATGGCTACTAATGAAGATTTTCTTCGGTGGGTAGAGTATTGTCAAAACTCGAGTTCCACTGTTTCGGCCGCACAAAAGTAGTAATTCACCTGTTTACATCTCGCCTTCTCTTAGCCCATGGATTCTCGATTTTGGTGCATTCGACCACATTACTGGCTAAAAAGGTTCGTTTCTCCTCTATCACAACTTCTGGTTATTTACTTAGGATAGTCTTAGCCAATGGTTCCCAAACACAGTCTCAAGGGATTGACATTGTCCAAATCCTCCCTTCTCTGTTAGTTACACATGTCCTTTATGTGTTTGGATGCCCATTTAATTTATATCACTCAATTGACTCATTTTCATGATTTTGTTGACACATTTACTAATTGCAATGTTACTTTGCAAGATCGAGTATCAAGACAACAAATTGGTGTCAGATGTGAGTCTTATGGCCTTTATTATCTTTCAAACCCATCAATGGTGCGCCCTACTACAGATTCTCCTCTTACTATACATGCTCAGTTAGGTCATTCGAGTCTTCCCAAATTTCAACAGTTAGTACCTAATCTAACCAAATTATCTAGCATAAATTGTGAGTTGTGTTAATTAGGGAAACACACTCATAGTCATTTCGTTGATCGAGGCAATAAACGAGTTTCGTCCCTGTTTGCTTTAGTTCACTCAGATGTTTAGGGTCCTTCTCGTACTATTTCAACTCTTGAGTCTAGATATTTTGTTACTTTTATCAATGAATTTTCCCATTGTATGTGGTTATTTTTAATGAAAAATGGGTCTAAATTATTTTATATTTTTGAATAATTTTATAAGAAAATTAAAACTCAATTTAGTGTATCCATTCGCACTTTGTGCAGTGATAATGCCCATGAATATTTATCCCATCAATTTCAAAATTTTATGACCTAGTAACGGCATTCTTCATCAAACATCCTCTGCTCATACACCTCAACAAAATAAGGTAGTCGAACGCAAAAATCGGCATCTTATTGAAATTGCTCGTATTGTCCTTCTTCATGGTAATGTATCATCTCGCTTTTGGGGCAATATTGTTCTAACGACATGTTATCTTATAAATCGCAGGCCTTCGTCTGTTCTTGATAATAAAGTCTATCATTCGATCATCTTCCCTCGTACCCCTTTTCACTCACTTCCTCCTCGTGCTTCGGGTCTACATGTTTTTTCCACAATCAACCGATTGGTCTTGACAAACTTTCAGCTCGATCACTAAAATGTGTCTTTCTTGGTTATCATCGGTCCCAAAAAGGTTATCGTTATTCTCCTACTCTTCGAAGATATCTCATATCGCCTAATGTCACAACTTTTGAGTTTGTTACATATTATGAGTTGCTTCTTGACCCTTTGTCTGCAACTATTCATGTGGACCTACCAAAGTCTGTTTCACCTTCTTTTTTACTACTAGAGCCTATTACATACGTACCACCTGAGACACCTCTGGTGGCCCCTTCCGTTGTCCCACTTGAGACTCCTCATGTGGATCCTCCAAATGTACAACCTCTTTAGACATACTACCGTTGTCAACCACCATCGGTTGTACATGTCCCTACACCCATTCTTGATACCGAGGTCATTCCAATCACTCATTCGCCACCACTTCCTCCTTTATCGAATACGAGCATTGATATTCCTATTGTTATTCGTAAAGGTATATGTCCTACTCATAACTAATCCCCTCATTACATTGGTTTGAGTTACCATTGTCTTTACCATTTGCGTTATGCTTGTTTGTCTTCTGTTTCTATTCCTAAATCTCCAGGTGAAGCTTTATCCCACCCATATTGGAGACAAGCAATGATTGACAAGATGTGTGCACTTCAGAGTAGTGGTACTTGAGAATTGGTTCTTTTACCATTTGGAAAGTCTTTAGTAGGATGTTGTTGGCTTTATACGGTGAAAATTGGTCCTGATGGTAAGATTGATTGCTTTAAAGCTCGTTTGGTGGCAAAAGGATACGCTCCAATTTTTTGTCTTTACGCCTCTCTATTGCAGCCATCAGACATTGGTCTCTACACCAACTTGACATTAAAAAATGTTTTTCTACATGGTGACCTTGAAGAAGAAGTGTATATGGAGCAAGCACTTGGGTTTGTTGCTCATGGGGAGTCCTCTACCATGGTTTTTCGACTTCACATGTCTCTCTATGGTCTTAAACAATTTCCTCGAGCTTAGTTTGGCAGATTTAGCACAGTAATGCAACAATTTGGTATAATTCGAAGTGAAGCCGGCCATTCTTTTTTATCACCATTCAACCCAATGGTGCATTTACTTGATTGTCTATGTAGATGATATTGTCATAACTGGTAGTGATCGGCAAGGCATACTCTGTTGGAACAAAGTTGGTTCTAAGTACTTAGGATTTTGATGTTTACAAAGGCACTCCATGTAATCTTATTTTGTACCTTGAATTACTATATTAAATGCCACCAAAAGATGAAGTTATTAGAGGCAGAAGCTGAAGTCACCAGAGGCAGGGGATGAGTAATCAGAAGATAAAATCATACCAGAGGATACACCTCCAGAAGTCACCAGATAATGCATCCAGAAGGTACCAGAGGATGCATCCTGAAAACACTAGAGGATGCATCATGAAAGCACCAGAGGATACTCCAGGATGTCAAAATACCACCAGAGGATATCTTTCCTGGCCCAGATCAGAAGGAAGCAGAGTTCAGAAGGAGACATGGACTACACCAGAAGGAAGCCTGCTAGTGGGAGACTTGTTCCAGACCAGAAGGAATCAAAAGTTAGACTTGGTCCAGAATTTATTCTGACCAGAAGATAGCTTGGCAGTGAAATGATAATCAGTCCAAACTTGATCCAGACTTAATCAGAGCATAAATTAATTGGTTCAGAACAAGAGATTTAATCCAGATTTGGCCCAGACCAGAAGTTAGCATGGTCCAGAGTATGAAACCAAGTCTAGATCAGAAGAAATGATATCTAGATTTAATCCAAAACTGATCCAGATCAGAAGGTAAATGTCCAGATTAAAATATCCTTTGTCCATACTTAATTTCAGTTCAATCCAGACCCAATCCAGAATTGTTCTAGATCAAAGGGAAGATGTTCAGATCAATGGTCCAGATTTCAGCATATGGCCCAGTGTTAGCCGAGATCAGAAGATCAGACCATATGGCCAAGTGTTGGTCGAGATCAGAAGATCAGAACGTGTGGTCCAGTATTGGCTGAGATCAGAGGATCACAGCATATCAGATTGCAAGTCCAAAGTGGTCGAGATCAGAAGATCAGAAAGTGTAGTCCATGGTTGGCCGAGATCAGAGGATCACAGCAGATCAGTTTATATGGTCCAGATGTGGTCGAGAGCAGAAGATAAAACGGTCTAGATTGAATCATGATCAGTGGAGACGTGATTAAATTTAATCAAAGTATTAAAAGGATTTGATACAAAAATAAATTGAAGTCTTGTGGAATTCAGAAGCTATTGGCGGGAAGAAAGATTTGATCCAGAATTAATTAAAGACAGGATTGGCCAAAGTTATTTTTGAAAGCAAATCTAGAGCTAAAAAGATATGTTTTTCATTTAAGAGAAACTCGATTGGCCAAGGTATTTTTGCAAGAGTATCTGGCAAGATACAGCTCGAACTTAAGCATGGAAGCAACCCTAATTCTTCATCTATAAAAGAAGGCTCAAGACTGACGACTCAACATCAAAAAATCACAAAAGAGTCATACACTTCCAAAAGCAAACACTCGAGTTTTCAGTGAGGTTAATTGTGAGTTTCAGCTTTCCAGAAGCAAGCACTCGTGTTTTTCTTTCCCTTGTGTTAGATCTAAGTTGTTGAAGTAGAGTCTACAATCTGAGGGAGTCATAATGGGTAGTAGATTACTTAGCAATTAGATTCAAGGCGTTGTAATTCCTTCTACAATCTGGGGTTTGTCAGATTGGTAGGAGAAGACTTGAGTTGAGAAGTCAAGGTGCTGTATTCCTCAAAAGTCTAGGATTGTTAGACTGTTTGAGAAGACTGACTTGGAGGGTCAGTGGTATTGTTGTAATTCAAGGTTTTGAATTAGTGAAATCCTTCAAAGTGAAGGGACTGGACGTAGCCTTGTTAACGGTGAACCAATATAAAATTCTGTGTTTTATTTTTACTTTATATCCGCTGCTGACTCTGTTTGATTTATACATCAGGTTTTGTTATAAAACTACAAAAACAGAAAAAGTATTCAAGTTAGTCAAACACAATTCAACCCCCTTCTCGTGTGTGCACCTTCATACTCCCGTTGAAACAACATTTATCTCATCACTTTCAAACTAAAGATCTTGGCAAGCTCCGCTACTTCTTAGGTATTGAGGTAGCCCAATCTAAGGATGACTTAGTAATTTCACAAAGGAAATATGCCATGGATATTCTTGAAGAGACACATTTATTGAATGCCAAGCCGATTGACACTCTTATGGATCCAAATGTCAAACTTCTACCTAATCATAGGGAACCACTTTTAGACTCAGGGAGATACATAAGATTGTAAATTAAACTACCCTAGAGTCACTCGTTCAGACAATTTCTTTTGCTGTTAGTGTGGTAAGCCAATTCTTAAACTTTCCTTGCCAAGAACATTGGGATGCTATGATAGGAATCTTGAAATACATTAAAGGTGCTCCATGAAAAGGTCTAATTTATGAAAATAGAGGACATACTCAGATAGTTGGCTATTCATATGCCGATTGGGCAGGCTCACCCATTGATAGGCAATCCACTTATGGGTATGGTGTACTTCTTGGAGGAAACTTAATATCTTGAAATAGTTAGAAATAAAGTGTAGTTGCAAGGGAGAAGATCAAATTAGGCGACATCACCACTAGCTTTGTTAATTCCAATGATCAATTAGGAAATGTATTCACTAAGTCTCTGAGAGGTCCTCGAATCAATAATATATGTAACAAGCTTATGCATATGATTTATATGCTCCAGCTTGAGGGGGAGTGTTGAAAATATATTTATGGTCTTTGTATTTATTACATATCATATCATATCATATCATATCATGTAAATAGGGATAATATCTCTCATATTTATTTTTGTATTTTATTGCCTTGAGCCTATATAAAATCGAGTCTGTTGTGTAGTTTAGACACACGGTTTCACCACATGTCTTTCATTTTCTCTCATTCAACAAGAACTATATTTTGTAGACAAAAAAAATATAACTACCAGAAAAATCAATAAATGAAACAACTACCAAAAATTTTCCACAATTATAATCATCATCGTCGTCGTCGTCATCATTATTATTATTATTAATATTAATATTATATACGTAAATCAAAAAAATTCAATCCCATATTATTTTTCCAACAATATATTTTGTTTGATCTTCCAACTATCAATATAAGAAATGAGAACACAACAAAAAAATCAATGTTAAAAAAATCAAAATTGTTCTCTTCAATTTTTTTCCAACTATACATTCTCTTTGACATTCCAACTATCAATATAAGAAATGAGAACACAAACAAAAAATCAATATTAAGAAAATCGAAACTACTTTCTTCAATTTTTTTTAACAAAAACTAGATTGCAAACACATCACATAGCAGAAATGGTATCTCAACTAGGTTGGCTGGAAAAATACAAAAAACAATATATGAAATAAAAAAAGGGGACAATTATTTGTGTATAAGAAATATAAAAAAAACACACAGGACAAAAAATTGGACAATAATGAAGGTGCAAACACGAGAAGGGGGGGTTGAATTGTGTTTGACTTAACTTGAATACTTTTCCTGTTTTTATACTTTTAAAACAAAACTTGATGTATAATTAAAAACAGAGTTAGCAGCGGATAAAAGTAAAAATAAACTCACAGTTTTTATACTGGTTCACCGTTAACGAGGCTACGTCCAGTCCCTTCATCTTGAAGGATTTCACTAATTCAAACCTTGAATTACAACCTTGCTACTGACCCTCCAAGTCAGTCTTCTCAAACAGTCTAACAATCCTAGACTTCTTTGAGGAATGCAGCTCCTATCTTCAATTAATTTGACAATCCCAGATTGTAGAAGAAATCACAACACTATAAATCTAATTGCCAAGTAACCTGCTACCCCTTCTGACTCCCTCAGATTGTAGACTCTACTTCAACAACTTAGATTTAACACACAACACTATGAATCTAATTGCCAAGTAACCTGCTACCCCTATTGACTCCCTCAGCTTGTAGACTCTACTTCAACAACTTAGATTTGTCACAGTGGAACGAAAATAACAAGAGTACTTGCTTCTTGAACGCTGAAACTCACAATTGACTTCTATGAAAATTTGGGTGTTTGCTTTTGGAAGTGTATGACTCTTTTGTGATTTTCGATATTAAGTATTCTGCCTTGAGCCTCGTTTTATAGATGCAGATTAGGGCCTCTTCCAATGCTTAAATTCAAGCTGAATCTTGCTGGATTCTCTGTAAAAATAA
Organism: Cicer cuneatum; assembly: GCA_037974295.1. Taxonomy (NCBI): domain Eukaryota; kingdom Viridiplantae; phylum Streptophyta; class Magnoliopsida; order Fabales; family Fabaceae; genus Cicer; species Cicer cuneatum. The sequence continues at coordinate 33,431,057 of JBBPBO010000004.1, read as the reverse complement.
CTTGACCAATTGGGCTTCATATAAATAAAAAACATATCTTCAGATTTCCTTTCAAAATAACTGGCCAATTAAATCTGTTGGTTCCTTCCCGCCACAGCTCCTGAATTCCACAACACCTCACTTTTATATTTGTAACAAATCTTTTTAATTTTTTGATCAAAATAAATTAAAATCTCCACCGTTAATCCTCATGATTAAATCTGGACCATTAGATTCTTCTGCGCTAGTCCACATCCGGACCAAACTAATTGATATGCTGTGATCTTCGGATTTCGGCCATCCCTGGACCACACTTCCTAACCTTCTGATCTTCTGATCTCGGCCATCCTGGACTTGCAAACTGATATGCTATGATCCTCTGATCTCGGCCATTGCTGGTCCACACATCCTGATCCTCTGATTTTGGCCAACACTGGGCTATGGTCTGATCTTCTGATCTGGACCATCACTGAACCAAATAATTAATTCTGAACCATTGATCTGGAAATCTTCCCTCTGATTTGGACCCATTCTGGACTTGGTCTGGATTAAATTGAAATTAAATCTGGACAAGTAATATTTCAGTCTGGACATTTTACCTTTGATTTTGGATCAGGTCTTGATCAATTCTGGAAATCATTTCTTCTGGTCTGGACTTAGTTTCATGCCCTGAATCATGCTATCTTATGGTCTGGGTCAAATCTAGATTGTTTCTCTTGTTCTGGACTCATAAACTTATCTTCTGGTTGAGTCTGGAACAAGTCTGGGCTGTTTAATTTTTCAGTGCCAGGCCATCTTCTGGTCAGAATAACTTCTGGAATAAATCTGATATTTGATTCCTGTTGGTCTGGAACAACTCTCCCTCTGGCAGGCTTTCCTCTGGTATGATCCAGGTTTCCTTCTGATTTTTATTCCTTCTGTTCTAGGCCAGCAAAGATATCTTCTGGTGATGTTTTGACATCCTGGAGTATCTTCTGGTAATTCCAGAATTCATTTTCTGGAATCCTTTGATCTTCTGCTTCTGATTTCTTCAGTTTCTGGTGGCATTTAATTTAATAATTCAAGGTACAAAATAAGATTACATTGAGTGCTTTTGTAAACATCAAAATCCTAAGACTTAGAACCAACTTGGTTCCAACAAATAATACATAAAAAAACATTGAACAAATATTTGTTTTTAATAAGCATTAAAAAGAACATTGCACAAATCTTTGTCATTTCTAAATATTAAAAAACATGGAACAAATATTTGAGAGTGATAAATATAAAAAATAATGGGACAAATATTTGGCAATGATAAATATTAAAAAATTAGACAAATATTTCTCACTAACACACGCAAAAATACGAGACACGTATTTATCACTGATAAATATAAAAAATACAAGATAAATATTTGTCATTGATACATAAAATGAGATTTTTTTGTGTTTAAAATTTGAACGAAAGACTTATAGAATATCAACAACACATCACTTGTGCGATCGCACGAGTTTCTTGTTAGTGATAATTGTTACGAAGGGGTCGAGCAATAAAACACGCAAAGAAATACCAACTGTAAATTTTCACACACATCATGTGTTATTTCCGTCAAGGAATAAAAATAAAATCTTTTAGCTTCTTTTAAATAGTACACATTTATCTTCTAGTCTTTCTTTAAAAATTACTTCGTATTATTTAGGAGTGCTCATAAAATAATTTATACTAGTTTTTTTAATAAGGAAATTTTTGTCTTTTTATCAATAATCACATTTCTCTCTTATCCCTTTCCATTAAGCCAAACAAAAGAAGAGAGAGAGAATACACTTATTTTATTTCTATTTTATCTATCTTTCTTTTATACCAAACAATACAACTCTAGGTCTCATTTCTTTCTCTCTTTTCATATTTTTTCTCACTTATTTCTCTCTTCTCATTTTCTTCTCACAACCAAACATACCCTCAGTCGGTTAGTGTCCGTACCACCAAGACAGACACAAAAGGGAGTGTTTGTTGATGTAGTGGAAGATACTAGATGTTGTACACTATTTTGTGTTTGTTATGCACAACTTGTGGTATGTAATGTTGTCATCAATAAATGAAGAGAAAAAAGGATATGCACTCATAATTCTGCTGAATCATTTAAATTTACTTTAATTGAATGGTATGACATGATAAAATAAGTAATTTTTCTTGGTTGTCAGCAATGAAGTATATAGGTACTTCTAAAATGGTAAAGTACGTGTATCAAGTACTGAAGTTTACACATTAGATGACCCTTTTTTTCAATTGGAAAACCTTCAAGTTGGTCCGTATAAACTTCTTCAAGACTACCATTAAGAAAAGTTGTTTTCACATTCATCTGGTGTAACTCTAAGTCATAATGAGCCATCAGTGCCATGATAATATACAATGAGTCTTTTGTAACACCCCGATTTTTAACAGCGCGAGTGTATTTTTTTTTTCAAAACAAATAAAAGAATTTTAATTTAAAATTAAACCATTCAATAAAGTAATGCGTCATAATCCAAAACGACAAAAGTAATTAAATAATTACATCATAATATAAACAAGTAAAATAGTTTTGGAAATTAATATTCAAATATACAAATAGAAAATACACCGGGGCTATGAGACCAGTCAGACAACGCTCAAACCCCTGGGGTATTCTCGGCAGACACTTGCGCAGAAGTGCTGCTCCAAGAATGTTGTCTCCCCCCATGGTCACGTCAATAATTTGGATCATAGACCCACAAAAAAGTCACTATCAGAGTACGTCATAAATACAGTCATCCCAAAAAGAAATAAGTACAGCCACCAAAATACTAGGCCCTATACAACAACAAAAAAAAACTAATCTGATCATGCACTACAACTACAATAGCAAGGGTTACCACTGTTGGAACCAAGTTAGTTCTTGCAATTAATGTTTTGATGTTAACAAATGTATTTTATGAAAATCGTATTTTGACTTATAAGAAGAATGAAAAATCAAATGATGTAACCAGAAGCAGAAATAAGAGGATAACGTCATCAGAAGCAGAAATCGGAGGATGTCACCCGAAGCAAAAATCAAAGGATGATGTCACCAGAAGATGACGTCAACAGAAAATATCATCAAAAGATACAAATCAGAAGCAGAAGAAGTCATCAGAAAATGATGTCACCAGAAGATAAAAATGCATCTAGAGGATACATTCAGAGGATACCAGAGGATGTTACTAGAGGGTACCAGAAGGTACCTCTAGAAAATACTAGAGGATATTATCAAAAGATATCATCAGAGGATGATTACCAGACGATGGTCATCAGATGGTATCATCAGAGGAACCTGTTAGAGGATATCATAAGAGGTTTTCATTAGAGACGAAAATCAAAAACAAAATCTAGCTAAAAGTATGCTCAAAACAGAATCTGAGAAAAATGCTCAAAACAAAATTAGAGCAAAAGACTCAAGAAACAGAATCTAGCTAAAAGCATGCTCAAAACAGAATTTGAGAAAAATGCTCAAAACATAATCGGAGCAAAAGACTCCAGAAACAGAATCTGAGCAAAATACTTCAGAATATTCTCAAAACAGAATTAATCGAAATACACTCCAGAAGTATAGCATTAGATCAAAGTGAAGCCCTAATTTCAACTATAAATAGAGGCTTAATGCTGAAGAATGAAGCATCGAAAAATAGAAGAACTTGAGCAAAAAATTCCTAAGTATTCAAAGAGTTTAAATGAGAGAAACACTTGCTTAAAAGATAAATATTTTCTAAGTGTTCTTTTCTTAGAGTGTGAAGCAGATCGTCGTCATAAATTTTCATAAGCAAACACTCTAGTTCAAATTAAGCGTATTGTGAGTATCAACTTTCTAGAAATAATTACTCAGTTATAATTTCGACCCCTTGTATAAAATCCTATAGTGTTGAAGTTTCTTCTAAAATCTGGGGTTGTCAGGTTGTTAGAAAAAGACTTAGCTTGTAAGTTCAAGGTTGTGAAGTTCCTCAAAAGTCTGAGGTTGTCAAACTGTTTGAGAAGACTTGGCGAGTATAGTCAAGGTGTTGTTGTTCCTCAAAAGTCTGGGGTTGCCAGGCTATTTAGGAAGACTGGCTTGAAGGGTCAGTGGTGTTGTAATTCAAAGGAGTTTGAATTAGTGAAAAATGCATTCTGAGGGAAGGGACTGGACATAGCCTAGTTAAAGGTGAACCAGGATAAATTGTTGTGTTCTTATGTTGTGATTATCCGATGCTAAATCTGATTAGTTATTCATCAAATAATTTGCATCAATTCAACAAAACAGCAAAAGAATTTAAGTTTTGCAAACACAATTGAACCCCCTTCTCGTGTTTGCACCTTCAATTGGCATCAGAGCTCGGTATTAAGGCTGAGCACTTTACAGTGTTTGAGGAAAGATCCAAGGGTTCAAAATGTCTGGATTCAATGAAGAAGCTACTGGAGGAAACATCAACATGCCACTTCTATTTGATGGAGAACAATTTGAATACTGGAAGGACAGGCTGAGAAGTTTTTTTATTTCACTAGATCCTGAACTTTGGGACTTGGTGGAAGATGGTTATACTGCTCCAAAAGATGCTGATGGTGTTAAAATTTCCAAGAGAGATATGGATGTTGACCAGAAGAAGATGTTCAAGTTGCAGCACAAATCTAGAACGTTCATGATCAATGCAATCACATTCAAAGAGTTCGACAAGTGCACTAACAGAGAAACAACAAAGAGCATCTATGATAATTTGATTCTGACTTACGAAGGCAGCAAGCAAGTTCAAGAAGCAAAGGCCAACATTCTAGTCAAGAAGTACAAGTTATTCAAGATGGAAGAAGATGAAGACATTGAAGCAATATTTTCCAGATTCCAGACTCTGGTCTCAAGATTAAGAGTACTTAAGAAGAGCTATACCATTGCTGACCACATGAAGAAAATCCTTAGAAGTATGTCAACCAAGTGGAGACCAAAGGTCATTGCCATTCAGGAAGCAAAGGATTTGAACACTCTGAAGTTGGAAGAATTAATTAGCTCCCTCAAGTCACATGAAATAGAGCTGGAAAAAGATGAGCCCAAGAAGAAGAAAAAAACCCTAGTCTTAAAATCTAAACTGAAGAAAGTTCTAAAAGTAGAAGCAGAAGCAGATGCAAAAGATAGTGATTCTGAGGACCAGAATCAAAAACCAGAAGAAGAAGACATTGCCTTCATAACCAAAAAGGTTATGAAGATATGGAAAAACAGAAGGAAGATGTTTTCCCAGAGGTATTCCAAGCATTCCAACAAAGGAAAGGATGAACATGACAAAGAAAGTATCATCTGCTATGGATGCAATGAACCTGGACACATCAAGTCAGAATGCACAAACCTGGAGAAAGGAAAATGCCAGAAGAAAGACTCCAGACCCAAGAAGAAAAATCTAATGGCAACATGGGATGATTATGATGAATCTTCTGAAGATGAAGAAGCAGAATTAGCCATGATGGCTCACATAAATTCTGCATCTAGATCCAACATAAAATCTGACTCTGGAAGTGAATCAGAAGAAGCAGAATTGGCTCAGACAGCTCGCACTCATTCTGCCTCTGGATCCAACTCTGAAAAGGAAATCAGAAGAAGCAAAATTGGTTCTTATGGCACACATTCATTCTGCCTCTGGATCCAACCCAGACTCTGATTCTGAAAGTGAATCAGAAACAGAACTGGCTCTGATGGCTCACATAAGTGCTGCTTCTGGATCCGATACAAAATTTGATTTTGGAAGCGAATCATCAGAAGATGAAAAAGAGGTATTTTCTGAACTTACTCGATCTGATTTAATTACTGCAATTAATGATATTTTAAATATAAACAACAAACTATCTTTAAAACTGAAAACACTTAGGGAAGAAAATTCAATTCTAACCAAAGAAATCGATGTCTTAAAGAATCGAAATGCAGAATGTAAAACAGAAAATGCAACTCTTAAATATGATATTACTGAGCTTAAGTCTGAAAACCTAACTGTAAAAAGTAATCTTTGTTCAACATCAAGTCAAAATATTGTATGTAATTCTGATATGCATGAACAAGTTTTACAAGATTTTATTGTTAATGGTATGGAAAGAAGCAAATATGCTTCTATGATCTATGGAGTTAGTAACAATGGTAAAAGAGGCTTAGGATTTGATGAATCTGTAACTGTAACTGAACATATTCTCTCTAATGTTTTGTGTGCTGTTTGTTACAAGAAAGGTCACTCAAAATTGTCTTGTCCCATGATAAAATCAAGGAGAGACAAGAAACCTTTCAAGACTAACAAACCTGGACCCAATCAGATTTGGGTACCAAAAGATAAAATTGTGTATGTTGCAGATGTTCTGAACAACCAAAGTGAAACACCAGTCATGGTGCCTGGTCAATGGATGCTGACAATATATGAAGGGAAAAAGGTTTATGTTCCAACATCTACCAAGCAAAAGCAAAGTAACTCTGGTGGAAGAAGAACTGGTAAATACAATGCCTATCAGAACCAAACCCATAGGAGGAACAAGAAATATCAAAACAGACAGAGAAATCACACATATCAACAAAATTGGAATTACCAGAGGATATAGAATTATCATCAGTTCCAGAACTATCAGAGGAACCTAATATATCAGCAGAAAAAGAAGGGTCAGAATCTGGAGAGTTGTTCAAACACTCCAGTTAAATTCATCAAGACTACAAACCAGGAAGGGAATTCAAAGCCCTTCATCCAAACCATCTAATCACATAACATACAAATTCAGAATCTGAAAATCAGAAACAAGAGGATTTTTAGAGTAAAATTGAAATTGTTGACATAGAGGTTACATCTTGCTGTAAATACTATTATTGTTTGATATTTATGTTTACTATGATAACAAGCAGCTTGATATTAAAAATCAAAGCTAGATAAGTATTCTGCAGGTTTTCAAACTGTTAGAGGAACCAAGTGATCCACGAAATGTGAAGACTTCAACAGAAACAATATTTCAGTAGTTTCAAAAACAAGCAGAAACCACCAGAAGCAGAATTAATGGTTTGACTGTATTGAGTTCATTTTTAAATTATTTGATTTGTATTATGTTATGTGACAAATAGCTTGACCTGAAAAGTCAAAGCAAGAGGAAGCTGATGCAGGTTAACCAGAACCAGAGGAAACCAATGCAGGTTTACTAGAACCAGAAGCTGATGCAGGCAAAAGAACTTGAAAAAGCAGAAGCTACAAGCAAGAATACGACAAATCTTCATAGGATGAATTTGAAGATAATTCAGAAGGAAGATATGTATGGAAGTACAAATCTTCACATTCTGAAATGCTAATCATTGGGAGTGCAAGTGTTCCCTTAAGGATCAGATCATCATTTAAAGAAATTAGTTTGTTTGGCTTACATTCATCTATTGAGTTTACTTTTGTTGATGAAGCACTGAGGGAAGATGGATGGATTATTGCCATGCAAGAGGAGTTAAATGGATTTGAAAGGAATGATGTTTAGGATCTAGTTCTAAGACCATAAAAGAACAATATTGGAACCAAGTGGTTTTCAGAAACAAGCTGAATGAAAAAGGAGAAGTTGTCAGAAACAAGGCACAACCTGTTGCACAAGGCTACAATCAACACGAAGGTATTGACTACACTGAGACTTTTGCTCCAGTGGCCAGGTTAGAAGCTATTTGTATCCTATTTTCCTTTGTTGCAAATAATAACATATCATTATTTCAAATGGATGTTAAAAGTGCATTCTTAAATGGTTATCTAAGTGAAGAAGTCTATGTTAAACAACCCCCAAGTTTTGAAAGTTTTGAATTTCCAAACCATGTTTTTAAACTTTAAATCTTTGTATGGTTTAAAACAAGCACTTAGGCATGGTATGACAGACTTAGTAACTTCTTACTTAAAAAGGACTTTGAAAGAGGGCAAATAGATAATACTCTTTTTAGAAAATCTATGAAAGATGATATTATGATTATTCAAGTTTATGTTGATGATATTATCTTTGGATCTACTAATGGCAATCTCTGTCAAGAATTTTCTAAATTAATGAAGCAGGAATTTCAAATGAGCATGATGGGAGAACTTAAGTTCTTTCTAGGAATACAAATTCAGCAAAGTCAAAAAGGTATATACATCCATCAATCAAAATATACAAAAGAGCTTCTCAAGAAGTTCAAGATGAGTGACTGCAAACCTATGGCTACTCCAATGCATCCTACCTGCTCACTTGAATAGGATGACTCAGCACAAAAAGTTGATAAAAAATCCTACAGAGGAATGATCGGATCTCTACTCTATCTCACTACTTGCAGACCTGATATCATGTTTAGTGTATGTGTATGTTCTAGATTTCAGTCTGATCCTAGAGAATCTCATTTAACTGCTGTTAAAAGAATCCTTAGATATCTAAAAGGCACTACCAACCTCACCTTGTTCTACAAGAAAACTTCTACATACAAACTTAGTGGATACTGTGACTCTGATTATGCTAGAGATAAACTCGAAAGAAAAAGTACAAGTGGAAATTTCACATTCTTAGGAATAAATTTAATATCCTAGACAAGCAAGAGACAAAGCACCATTGCCATGTCAACAGCAGAAGCAGAATACATTTCAGCAGCCGGATGCAGCTCCCAACTCATTTGGATGAAACATCAGCTAGAAGACTACAACATCATGGAAACAAACATCCCTTTATACTGTGACAACACTTTAGCCATCAACCTAACCAAAAACCCTATCCTAAATTCTAGAGCCAAACACATATAGATCAAACACCACTTCATCAGAGATTATGTTCAAAAAGGGGTACTTAACATTCAATTTGTAGACATTGACCATCAATGGGCTGACATATTCACCAAACCATTACATGAAGATAGGTTTGACTTCATCAAGAAAAACCTCAACCCTACCTTCATCCCTGACTAGTTGCTTAGTAAGGTTGTAGTTTATTTTAATTTTCGTGTACTTTTATATAAAAAAAAAATTAGCAACATTCCTTTTTGTCTAATGACAAAGGGGGAGAAGATGTAGAATTTGATAAAATATCTGGGAAAATATGATGCATTTGAAAGAGCGAGAAGATGATGTATTTGATATGATATCTGGGTATTAGACTTAGGGGAGAAAATATAAAATGAAGCTTAGTCTTAGGGGGAGTCAAACTCAAAAGAAAGAAAAAGTATTATAAGAAATACATGGTGTTGTCATTCTCAAAAAGGGGGAGATTGTTGCAATTAAAGTTTTGATGTTAAACAAATGTATTTTATGAAAATCGTATTTTGACTTAGAAGAAGAATGAAAAATCAGACAACGTAACAAGAAGCAGAAATCAGAGGATAACGTCATCAGAAGAAGAAATCAGAGGATGACGTCACCAGAGGATGTCACTAGCAGATGACGTCACCAGAAGCAAAAATCAGAGGATAACTGTTGGAACCAAGTTGGTTCTAAGTACTTAGGATTTTGATGTTACAAGTACTTAGATCTAAGTTGTTGAAGTAGAGTCTACAATCTGAGGGAGTCAGAAGGGGTAGCAGATTACTTAGCAATTAGATTCAAGGCGTTGTCATTCCTTCTACAATCTGGGGTTGTCAGATTGGTAGGAGAAGACTTGACTTGAGAAGTCAAGGTGCTGTATTCCTCAAAAGTCTAGGATTGTTAAACTGTTTGAGAAGTCTGAGTTGGAGGGTCAGTGTTATTGTTGTAATTCAAGGTTTTGAATTAGTGAAATCCTTCAAAGTGAAGGGACTGGGCGTAGCCTCGTTAACGGTGAACCAGTATAAAATTTTGTGTTTTATTTTTACTTTATATCCGTTGCTAACTCTGTTTGATTTATACATTAGGTTTTGTTATAAAACTGCAAAAACAGAAAAGGTATTCAAGTTAGTCAAACACAATTCAACCCCTTTCTCGTGTTTGCACCTTCAATGACGTCACCAGAGGATGTCACTAGAAGATGACGTCAGCAAAAGATATCAGCAGAAGATATCATCAGAAGATACAAATCAGAAGCAGAAGATGTCATCAGAAAATGATGTCACCAGAAGATAAAAATGCATCCAAAGGATACATTCAAAGGATACCAGAGGATGTCACTATAGGGTACCAGAAGATACCTCCAGAAAATACCAGAGGATATTATTAGAGGATATCATCAGAGGATGATTACCAGACGATGGTCATTAGAGGGTATCATCAGAGGAACCTGTTAGAGGATATCATAAGAGGATCTTATTAGAGACGAAAATCAAAAACAGAATCTAGCTAAAAGTATGCTCGAACCAAAAAACTGAGAAAAATTCTCAAAACAAAATCGGAGCAAAAGACTCAAGAAATAGAATCTAGCTAAAAGCATGTTCAAAACAGAATCTGAGAAAAATGCTCAAAACATAATCGGAGCAAAAGACTCCTGAAACAGAATCTAAGCAAAATACTTCAGAATATTCTCAAAACAAAATTAATTGAAATACACTCCAGAAGTAAAGCATCAGATCAAAGTGAAGCCCTAATTTCAACAATAAATAGAGGCTTAATGCTGAAGAATGAAGCATCGAAAAATAGAAGAACTCGAGAAAAAATTCCTAAGTATTCAAATGAGAGAAAAACTTGCTGAAAAGATAAATATTTTCTAAGTGTTCTTTTCTTAGAGTGTGAAGCAGATCGTCATCCTAAATTTTCAGAAGCAAACACTCTAGTTCACTTTAAGCGTATTGTGAGTATCAACTTTCTAGAAGTAATTACTCAGTTCTAATTTCGATCCCTTGTATAAAATCCTATAGTGTTGAAGTTTCTTCTAAAATCTGGGGTTGTTAGGTTGTTAGAAAAAGACTTAGCTTTTAGGTTCAATGTTGTGAAGTTCCTCAAAAGTTTGGGTTGTCAGACTGTTTGAGAAGACTTGGCTGGTATAGTCAATGTGTTGTTGTTCCTCAAAAGTGTGGGGTTGTTAGATTGTTTGAGAAGACTTGGCTGGTATAGTCAAGGTGTTGTTGTTCCTCAAAAGTCTGCGGTTGTCAGGCTATTTGGGAAGACTGACTTGAATTGTCAGTGGTGTTGTAATTCAAAGGAGTTTGTATTAGTGAAAAAGGCCTTCTGAAAGAAGGGACTGGACGTAGCCTAGTTAAAGGTGAACCAGGATAAATTGTTGTGTTTTCATGTTGTGATTATCCGCTGCTGAATCTGATTATTTATTCATCAAATAATTTGCATCAATTCAACAAAACAAACAAAAGAATTCAAGTTTTGCAAACACAATTCAACCCCCTTCTAGTGTTTGCACCTTCAACCACCACACTCACTACAAGTCTCGTCCGAGACAGTAGCTCGCCTTGACGTGACATCCTCCTCCTCATCAGCCAGAGTAGGATAAGTCTCATATGAAGTCAGATCTATCCATGATCTAGGTCGCTTCGGTGGCGCTGGAATCTCAATGCAGTCCTCTACATGCCTAGACGGACTTGGAAGGTCAACCTCCATTGGCTTCGGCCCTTTGTCCTTCTGACCCGCCTCTGGTTCAGGCACCACACCTCCTGCCACCACGGTAGGAGTCACCACACCTACAGTGGCCTTCGTCTCGACTCCAACTGTCGGACCCTCTCCGTTTGTAAATACCCCGTTCGCCTCAAGCACCAGTCCTGAAGGTACTGGAAAATCGATCCGCGCGTGAGTGTGCTCCAGATACGACACTGCCCTGGCGATCCTACTAGTTCTCACCAATCTCCATGTATAAGTAGCCCTGCTTGAGACGGGGTCGTACACCCAAGCAGTCGGCATGTGACGATCAAGGAAATCTAACGACGTCTCCGTCGTCAGTGTAACCGTCGGTGGTACGAGTTTGGGTATCATCTGAGGGCAAAACCCAATTTTCCACAATAATGTAAAGAGTCACCAACCGAAATTAACAATAACAATTAGCAGTTATGTCAAAGATTACAAATACATACATGGCATGTTCCAGCACTATAACAACAGTGATAAAATAAGTATACTCACTTATTAAAATGTATAACATCTACATTTTCGAAAAACCAAAGACTTGTGATGCAGTTTGAATAATTTTCTCTGGTCTGGTTTCATATCTTCCATGTCCAATTCTTTAGTTGCATCTCTTGGAACAGTAGGTGTAGTGTATCCTTTGACTACCAGCTTCCATAATTCAGGATCTTGAGATATCAAGAAACTTCTCATTCTGTCCTTCCAATACTCAAACCTTTCTCCATCAAACAGTGGTGGTCTGTTGATGTTGCCTCCCAAATCATCTTTGGATTCTGCCATGTTGAACCCCTTAGACCTTTCCTCAAACATTGTTAAGTGCTCAGCCTTGAGACCGAGCTCTGATGCCAATTGAAGGTGCAAACACGAGAATAGGGGATTGAATTGTGTTTGACTAACTTGAATACTTTTTCTGTTTTTGCAGTTTTATAACAAAACCTGATGTATGAATCAAACAGAGTTAGCAGCGGATGTAAAGTAAAAGTAAAACACATAATTTTATACTGGTTCACCGTTAACGAGGCTACGTCTAGTCCCTTCACTTTGAAGGATTTCACTAATTTAAAACCTTGAATTACAACAATACCACTTACCCTCCAAGTCAATCTTCTCAAACAGTCTAACAATCCTAGACTTTTGAGGAATACAGCACCTTGACTTCTTAAGTCAAGTCTTCTCCTACCATTCTGACAACCACAGATTGTAGAAGGAATTACAACGCCTTGAATCTAATTGCCAAGTAATCTGCTACCCCTTCTGACTCCCTCAGATTATAGACTCTACTTCAACAACTTAGATCTAACACAAGGGAAAGAAAATAACACGAGTACTTGCTTCTGGAAAGCTGGAACTCACAATTAACCTCACTGAAAACTCGAGTGTTTGCTTTTGGAAATGTATGTCTCTTTTGTGATTTTTGATGCTAAGTCTTCTGCCTTGAGCCTCATTTTATAGATGCAGATTAGTGTCTCTTCCAAGCTTATATTCGTGCTATATCTTGCTGGATTCTCTTGCAAAAATAACTTGTCCAATCGGGTTTCACTTTAAATAAAAAAAATATCTTTTTCTGCTCCAGATTGCCTTTCAAAAATAACTTTGACCAATTCTAACTTTAATTAATTCTAGAACAAATGTTTCTTCCCGCCAATAGCTTCTAAATTCCACAGGACTTCAATTTATTTTTGTATCAAATCCTTTTTAATACTTTGATCAACTTTAATCAAATCTCCACCGATTAACATCATGATTAAATCTGAACCCTTTGATCTTCTGCTCTCGTCCAAATCTGGACCATACTAAGTGATCTGTTGTGATCCTCTTATTTTGGCCAACCATGGACCACACTTTTTGATCTTTTGATCTCGACCAACCTGGACTTGCAAACTGATCTGTTGTGATCCTCTGATCTCGACCAATGCTGGACCACACATTCTGACCTTCTGATTTCGGCCAACACTGGGCGATGGTCTGATCTTCTGATCTCGGCCAACACTAGGCCATATACATAAATCTTGATCATTGACCTGAACCTTTTCCCTCTAATCAGGACCAATTCTAAACTGGGTCTGGATTGAACTGAAATTAAATCTGGACAAGGGATATTTAATTTTGGACATTTACCTCTTGATCTGGATCAGGTCTGGATTAAATATGGACATCATTTCTTCTGATCTTGACTGAGTTTCATACTCTAAACCATGCTATCTTCTGGTCTGGGTCAAATCTGGATTTAATCTCATGTTCTGGACCCATTAATTTATCCTTTGATTAAGTCCGGATCAAGTCTGGACTGTTTATCATTTCATTGTCAGGCTATCTTCTGGTTATAATAACTTCTGGACTAAGTCTGACTTATGATATCTTCTGGTCTGGAACAAGTCTCCCTCTGGCAGGCTTCCTTCTGGTCTGATCCAAGTCTCCTTCTGGACTTTGCTTCCTTCTGAACTGGGCAGTAAAGATATCCTCTGGTGGTGTTTTGACATCCTGGTGTATCCTCTGGTAATTTCAGGATGCATTATCTGGTGACTTCTGGAGGTGTATCCTCTGATAACTTCATCTTCTAGTGGCATTTTAATATAGTAATTCAAGGTACAAAATAAGATTACATGGAGTGCTTTTGTAAACATCAAAATCTTAAGTACTTAGAACCAACTTGGTTCCAACACATGGCTTTTCAATACATTGATTATACTAATCTCAACAAAGTGTGCCCTATGGATGCTTACCCACACCCAAACATAGATAAATTAGTAGATAACTTGTCTGGTTTTAAACTTTTAACGTTTGTGGATGCATATTTCAGTTATAATCAAATCCCCATGCATCCACTAGATAAAGAAAAACAACATTTATGAAAAATTATGGTAATTACTGCTACAATGTCGTGACTTTCGAAATTAATAATGCAAGTACAACCTACCAAAGAATGATGAATAGGATATTTGAAAATCAGATGGGAAGAATGTTAGAAGTATATATGGATGATATGATAATCAAATCTGAAGAGGAACTTGACCATGTGACTCATTTAAGAGAAGTTTTTGCTTATGTCAGGAAGTTCAACGTGAGATTTAAGCCGAAAAAATGCATGATCAGAGTTAGAGCTAGAAAATTGTTGGGTTTCTACCTCACTGAAAGGTGAGAAGAGGCAAATTCCGACGAGTGTAATGTATACCATTTTATCCCGACATCGGGCCAACACACTTTGCCCTTCTACAAATTGTTGAAAAAAGAGATAGCAATGACATTAATGGTGGTATCCCAAAGACTAAGACAATATTTCCTTGTTCGCCCAATAGTAGTGAGAACGGATCTACCTATCAAGCTAATTATGTTCCGACCCAACTTTGCTGGGAGAATGACAAATGGTCAATAGAACTTTCTGAATTTGATATCACATTCGAATCAAATACATCCCTCAAAGCCTAAGCTTTGGCCAACTTCATAACATAAATGATAGCCAAAGTCAAGATAGTAATGGATGATGTTGGTCGATGGATCTTTAAATTCAAAAACGAGTTGAGAAAACCTATTACTAGAAAATAATGTCAGAATTATAGTGGAAATGCCTTTGAAATTCTAATTCCCCACATCCAATAATCAAGCAGAGTATGAAGCTTGTTTTGCAGGACACAATTTGACTAAAGACATGGGTGCTCAAAACGTCCAACTCAAAACGAACTCACATCTGATAGCGTCTCAAATAAAAGGGGATTACCAAGCCAAAGATCAAACGCTTAAAAAATACTTGGCCTTGGTTAAAAAAAATGAACTGATTTGACACATCATAAATAAAACACATTCCAAGAGAAGAAAACACAAAAGCCAACATTCTGTCTAAGTTGGCAAGTACTCGCATTCCCGACATAAACAAAACAATGATTCAAGAAACTTTAAATTCCCCCAGTTTCCAATTGATTGTCATTGTGTTAGCAATCAAAACATTTGCCACTAGTATGATGATACCAATAAAAGAATATATCTTGAATGGAGTCCTCCCAGATAGTCGTATATTAAGTTCTCAAATCCAAAGAAGGGATTGGATGTTTACTATCATAGAAGAGCAACTTTATAAGCATGGATTATCTGCACCACTTCTAAAGTGCTTAGGCGATGAAGAAGCAGTAAACACCTCAAAAGAAGTCAATGAAGGAAGCTCCAGTAAACACTTAGAAGGAAAGGAATTGGCAAAGAAAGTTCTAAGGGTTAGATATTTCTAGTCAACGATGAAAAAAGACACACAAAAATTTGTACAAGAGTGCAAGAAATGTCAGAAGCACGCTTATATCCACCTAGCTCCTCCAGTGGCACTCTATATGTTAAGTGCACCATTGCCATTGTCTTGGTTTGGAATTGACAGCCTTGAACCATTCCCATTGTTACCCAAACAAGTAAAATACATGTTTGTAGTAGTTAATCACTTCATTAAATAGATAGAAGTTGAACCTTTGGCTATGATCACCGATAACAACATACTTCATTTCTTCAAGAAAAATATTCTAACAAGATTCAACAAACCCGAAGTAGTGATCACTGACAATGAAACCTAGTTCATAGACAAATCCTTCCAAGCCTTACTAGGCAACCTCATAATTACTCAACAATTCACTTCTATAGAACACTCGTAGACCAACGGACAAGATGAAGCAGCTAATAGAGTGATACTGTGAGGATTGAGAAAAAGATTGGAAGACGCCAATGAAAACTGAACACAAGAATTGCCACACGTTCTTTGGGCCTACCGAACCACACCACAATCAACTACAGGAGAAGCCCTTTTCCAACTTACAACGAATCCGAAGCAGTAATCCCATTTGAAATCGGAGAACTCATTTGGAGAACTTCCCATCCCCTTAGAAAAAGTGAAAACAAATAACATTGAGGGAAGAACTTGATATGTTGGATAAAGATAAAAGCACAACAACTCTCAGCAAAATCGTTATCAAGCAACGAATAACGGTTAAATATAACAAAAAGGTGAAGCCTCGCAAACACGAAGTCGGAGACTTGGTCCTTCAAACAGAAAATGTCAACTCATGAATGAAAATATATAAGATCTATATTTTTGATGAAGACAAAAGACTATGAATAAAGATCAAGATGCCAGCTCAAAGTGAAATCAACATTCAAGTCATCTATTAGGAAACTTAGATTTTAAGGTACTTGATAAAAATCCAAATACATTTCAAATACAATTATATGAGAAACTTGGTATTTTAGCATACGCATCAAAAGAGTTTTCAAAGTGTCAAAAATGCATAAACTATATTTGAAAATCAAGTTTTTGGCTAAAATCAAAGTTGTATTCGACTACTGTATCTTGTAGCCGAATACAAATGAAATCAGTGGCAAAATTCATTGTCTCGTATTCGAATACAAGGTTTTTGTATTCGAATACGACGCTGAAATTTTGAATAAAAACTAAACGTTACATAAGTGTATTCGAATACGCATAAGCTGTATTCGAATACAATTGCGAATCAATGCAATTTTTCAGTTCATATCTCATCTGGATCATTGCATAAGTTCATCAAAACTTATGGGAACAATTGCCACAAATCTGAAGTGTTGTCTATGGAGTATAAATACCTCATAGCTTTAGTTCTAAACTAATCAATCCTACTACCAACTTTGAACAACTTTCTAAAATATTTTGTGAACTTTTCAAAGTTATATTTTCATACTTCAAGTACATGCTCTACATTTTCATATCATTGAGAAAGGTTCTCTGTTGTACTTTAAAAGTATATTGGATTGTTATCATTGTACAAACTGTTATATTCTGTTGTTCTTAATTAAGAACATTGTTGTAAAAAATCATTAAAGTTATTGTTTGAAGAAAGTGGTGTATTTTTTTCAAGTGTTGTAAACTAAGATAGTGGTGTGCTATCTTAGGCAGAGTGTTGTAATTGAAGACTTAGTGTTAGACTTGTACTTATTCTAACAAATAGTGGAAAATCTCTTGTGGTGTGCAAGAGGACTGGATGTACCCTTGGTTGTAAGGGGAACCAGGATAAATTCCTGTGTGCTTTACTTTCTGTCATTTACAAGCTTTCATTCACTAACACAGCCAATTAAACAAACTCACAAAACTCTAAAAACCAGAAAAGGTTATTAAACACTTAATTCAACCCCCTCTTAGGTGCGCCTGTATTCTTACAATTGGCATCAGAGCAGGTTTTGGTAATTTACTCCTCGATTCATGGCTTCCGCACAACCTATTTTTAGAGATGGTGGTAGCAGTAACAAACCACCTTGCTTTGGAGGTGAGCATTATGATTTTTGGAAAATACGTATGCAAGCATACCTTGAGGCTCAAGGAGATGACATATGGGAGGCTGTAGAAAATGGTCCATATATTCCAACAACGGTCATGAACAATATAGAAGAAATAAAAATAAAAGCCTCATGGACAGACAATGAAAAGAGAAAAGTGTTGTTTGACAAGAAAGCCAAAAATATGTTACAATCAGCATTAGGAATGGACGAATTCTTTTGTATATCCCACTGCAAAACAGAAAAAGAAATATGGGATACTCATGAAGTAACCCACGAAGGAACAATTGAGGTAAAACGTTCAAAATTAAATACTTTGTCTCAAGAATACGAAATGTTTCGAATGCAACCAGGAGAACCAATTCTAGACATGCAGAAAAGATTCTCTCACTTAACAAATCACCTGACGGCACTTGGCAAAAGCTTCACTAATGATGAATTGAACCTAAAGGTTCTAAGATCATTAACTAGAGCATGACAGCCTAAAGTGACAGCAATCTCTGAAAAGAAAAGCTTATCTAAGATGTCACTCTCTGCACTTTCGGAAAACTACAAGAGCATGAAATAGAACTTGAAAGATTGGAAAAGAATGAAAGTTTAGAAAAGAAGACAAAAAATATTGCCTTAAAAATAGAATCAAAAGAAATGATGAATGAAGAAAATTCAAATGAAGATGAAAACATCACTTCCCTGGTCAAAAAATCGGTAAGTTTCTTCAAAACGATAAAACATTTAAGAAGAAGAAAACCTTCAGGAAGAAAGATGTCTCCACTACAAATTAGAATTTCACTTGCTTTGAATGTGGGAAAGAAGGACACATAAAAGCAGAATGTCCTAACATTATGAAGAAAAATTCTACCAGAAGGAAAGACTTCAAAAATGCATATATTGCATGGGAAGATAATGAAGTAAGTTCATCTTCAAATTCAGAAAATGAAGAATGTGCAAACGTTGCTCTAATGGCATCCCACCATTCCGAAAACGAAGAAGAGGTTACTAGTAAAAATACTTGTTATAATAATGATGATTCATGTGTTGAAGATAATAATGCACAACAAGCTATAAAAGATCTACTTATGAAATGTAGAAATTTGTACAAAATAGTGTCGAATAAAAAAAAACAAATTTTTTCTCTAAATGAAAAGATTGACACTATGGAACAAGATTTTGAAAAACAAAAACATAATTCTACATGCAATAAGTGTGATTCACTTTCCTTTAGAATTGTCCAAATGAATAGAGTTATTGAAAGGTACGAAAAAGACAAATTGGATTGGAAAATATACTTAACATGCAAAGATATTCAAATGATAAAAGTGGACTTGGTTACTCAAAGTTTGATAAACCAAGTACTAGTAAAACTATCTTTGTCAAAGCAAGTAACTAATCCAAAAATGAGAAAGTAATAGCTGTTCAAAAGAATCATCTTTGTTCTAAGAAAAGTATTATTCAAAAGAAACCATGTTTTCCTAAAAATAGTCCAAAATGTTTCTATTGTGGTTTTAATGGGCACACACCTAATGCTTGTCCCTTTAGGAACATTGGTGTTCCACAAGGGCATTATGTGTGGATCAAGAAAGGTACTAATATTCAAGGACCCAAAGCACCTTGGGTACCTAGCAAACTATGATCTTATTTTGTGGGAATACACACAAAGTACCTCTGATATGTGGTACTTAGATAACGGATGTTCAAAACACATGACTGGTGACAAAACTAAATTTTCAACACTAAACTCTTGAAACAAAAGGCTATGTGATCTATGGAGATAACAACAAAGGAAACATTTTGGGCATTGGAAAGGTTGGTATTGCTCCGTCTCCTTCAAATTGAAGATGTCCTCTATGTTAAAGGATTAAAGCACAATCTCATAAGCATAAGCCGATAAGGGTTACAAAATAAATTTCAACAAAGATGAAAGTGATCTCTAAAGGTATTTATGCTTTGTAAGTCATGTCACATATAATCTCAATATTTTGCATCTTCACTTAAATATGATTCTTTGATGTATATGTGTTTTCTTAAAATGTCAATACATGCTTTAAAAAATATTTCTTTAATTTAAAATTCATTTAAAAACAAATTTTTTTGTTGTCGTATCCGAATACACATTGTCTGTATTCGAATACACATTTCAAGAAAAATTATGTTATTTGTAAATTCTGCTACATTGCGTTTATTCCCTATATATACTGTGAATGCTTATTTTTTTGTTGTTGTTGTTTCTTCTTCCTTTTTGATCATGTCAAAAGGGGGAGAAAAGATGTTGTTGATATTAAAATTTTTACATGTCTCAAAATTCTCCAACACATAATTTCAAAAACAAAGGGGGAGTAAGCATATATCAAGGGGGAGAAATCAAAGTCTTTGAAATTTCAACAACAAGGTTTTGTCATCATCAAAAAGGGGGAGAATGAAAATATATAAGATCTATATTTTTGATGAAGACAAAAGACTATGAATAAAGATCAAGATGCCATCTCAAAGTGAAATCAACATTCAAGTCATCTATTAGGAAACTTAGATTTTAAGGTACTTGATAAAAATCCAAATACATTTCAAATACAATTATATGAGAAACTTTGTATTTTAGCATATGCATCAAAAGAATTTTCAAAGTGTCAAAAATAAATAAAATATATTTGAAAATCAAGTTTTTGGCTAAAATCAAAGTTGTATTCGACTATTGTATCTTGTAGCCGAATACAAACGAAGTCAGTGGCAAAAACTGGACATCTGTATTCGACTATTGTATCTTGTAGCCGAATACAAAATCAAGTCAGTGGCAAAATTCATTGTCTCGTATTCGAATACAAGGTTTTCGTATTCGAATACGACGCTGAAATTTTGAATAAAAACTAAACGTTACATAAGTGTATTCGAATACGCATAAGCTGTATTCGAATACAAGTGCGAATCAATGCAAGTTTTCAGTTCATATCTCATCTGGATCATAGAATAAGTTCATCAAAACTTATGGGAACAATTGCCACTAATTTGAAGTGTTGTCTATGGAGTATAAATACCTCATAGCTTCAGTTCTAAACTAATCAATCCTACTACCAACTTTGAACAACTTTCTGAAATATTTTGTGAACTTTTCAAAGTTATATTTTCATACTTCAAGTACATGCTCTACATTTTCATATCATTGAGAAAGGTTCTCTATTGTACTTGAAAAGTATATTGGATTGTTATCATTGTACAAACTATTATATCCAGTTGTTCTTAATTAAGAACATTGTTGTAAAAAATCATTAAAGTTATTTTTTTGGAGAAAGTGGTGTATTTTCTTCAAGTGTTGTAAACTAAAGATAGTGGTGTGCTATCTTAGGCAGAGTGTTGTAAATGATGACTTAGTGTTAGACTTGTACTTATTCTAACAAATAGTGGAAAATCTCTTGTGGTGTGCAAGAGGACTGGATGTACCCTTGGTTGTAAGGGGAACCAGGATAAATTCATGTGTGCTTTACTTTCTGTCATTTACAAGCTTTCATTCACTAACACAGCCAATTAAACAAACTCACAAAACTCTAAAAACCAGAAAAGGTTATTAAACACCTAATTCAACCCCCTCGTAGGTGCGCCTCCGTTTTTACAATGAACGCGTGGCTAGGAAAATTAGCACCAAATTGAGAAGGACCATACCAGGTTCTTTCAAAAACAGGAACATGAGCATTCTCATTGGAAACCCTGGAAGGGAAAATAATCCTTGGAACATGGAACGCAATAAAAATAAAGAAGTATTTCAGTTGAAGTAGAAAACTAGAATGAAATGTAAGATGTATTTGACTTATAATCCATATTCAATATTCAATGAAAAATTTCATTTGTTTGCTACATTTCTAATGTAGGATATTGCAAATAAAATGGCTCAAAGCCACTAGTACTCTAAAACGATTATAAAGAAGACCATGGTCCACCTCTTGTTAATAAACACTTATTAACCAGATGGATGAGAGGAAACACCCCTTGGCTGGGGAAGCCTTCCTCAAGTAAACAAAAAAGAGGCATACAAACAAGCATAAAGCAAGGTCGAACAAAAGGGACCGCCCCAATGGTCTTCGTGGAAAATGTACAATGAAAAAACATACAAAGAGATTGCTTAATCGCCAGCACAAATAAACCAACAAACATTCAAAGATGAACTCAAATCACACCAAATACCAACAACGTTACCAAATGAATGGCCATAAGCCAACAAAGTCGTCAAAATATTACAAAATGACCAATCGCTAGCAATGCAAATATGACAATGAAAACCAAAGATCTTTATTTCGGCAACAAAAAGATCAAAATTACACAAAGAAATAATATATCCACATTCTACTGTCAGACTTCAATTGTTGTTCCACCTGTTATGCCTTCAACATTCTCTTCATCACCTGGAATCTCAACAATTTATCTGTCCTTAACTATTGTCGTATAGTCTACCATATCCTTGGTAAAGACCTACAAAGAATATAATACGAAAAGATCGCTTAATCGCCAACAGAAATAAATAAACAAACATTTAAAGATGAACTCAAAACACACAAAATACCAAAAAATGTGGCAAATATATGGCTAGAAGCCAATGAAGATGTCTAAATGTTACAAAATGGCCAGCAGCCAGCATTGCAAATATTACAATAAAAACCAAAGATCTTAATCTCGACAACAACAAAATCAAAATTACACAAAGAAATCAAGAATCCACATTCTATTGCCCGACGTCAACGATTGTCCCACCTCATGCGACTTCAACATTCTCTTCATCACCTAGAATCTCAACAATTTCTTTGTCCTTAACTATCTTTGTCTGTGGGAAAGACGAGCTAATGATTCAGCAGTTGAATTTGAGCAAGGGAATTCTCAAATGAATCTTTGGTTATCACATACAGATTGCCAACCAAATTAGTATTTTCTTATTTCAAGTTCTTTTTCCTCTTCTCCAAAGAACTTATCTTCTTGGACGATTCAAATAATTTGATTTGAGCCTCCTTAGGCTCCTTTCCAATCTAGTTAATGTCTTCGTTAGGACTTTATTGGCATAAAAAAGAATAGAAGACTCCCTTCTAACCTCGGCTAATTGAGACGAAATATTTTCTTTCTCTTTCTTTAGGGACTCTAGGTCTTGAACATTTTTTATTAGCTTCTCATTGGCTTCTATAAGATGGATCTTTACATGAGTAAACTTGTCCTTGAGGTCTGTTATGATATTTTCACGGTCAATGCTCTTGGTAGTAGGATTAGCAACTTTAGACCAAATAACTACCACTTATAAGATGAAAATTCATGATCTACAATCATCATTGATGAGTCTTCACCAGTTCTTGTTTTTGTGCACTTAGTTAATAGTTTTATTTAAAGTTAATTTAATAAAAATAAAAATAGGAATTTGAATTGTCTTGGATCATCTTTTGATATTTTGTTACTAACCCTTTTTAAGCACACAAATTCTCGAAGTATTTTCTTTTTGTTTTGATGTTACATGTCCATTAAATTGAGGAACCAACACTCGGGAAGTTACATACGGTTAATACTAACACAAGGGAATCTCAAAGTGCAAATCTTGTTTTGAGCATGTTGTCAAGAGTTATATTTAAAGTTTCACTTGATTTTATTTAGTCGTATAGATAATTTAATAAAAAAAATAGGAATTTGAAATTGAATTGTCTTGGATCATCTTTTGATATTTTGTTAATAACCCTTTCAAAATAGACAAATTTTTGGAGTATTTTCTTCCTGACATGATGTTACAGGTCAATTATATTGAGAACCAAAGACTCGGGAAATTACATAGGGTTAGTACTAACACAATGGGATCTCAGAGTGCAAAATTTCTTTTTATTTGGAATCCAAGTGCAGCAAAGAAGTGCTAGGGTGCATTGCGCCACTCACTACACTTCAATGTTGTTCCTGACACAACTCTTTGCCTCTGAGCACAACAGCAGGGCTAGGTGGAGTGTTGTGATGATGGTTGCACCCAATTTCATGTTGATGTAGTCCATTGTGCTCAGACCCAAAGCAATGTGCTGATACACATTCCCAAACCATTACTTAAGTCAAAAATTAGAATTTTGTTAGGGTTTGGATTTTTGGATGCAAAGGATGAGGGAGTTCCACCTTAAAGGAGACCTTGTGTAACCTTTATGTGTAATTTTCTTCTTTTTATGTTTCATTTTCCAAACACTATGAGTAGCTAATTTACTCATTGATTAGAGATTATATGTACCTTCTTGAATCTATGTAGTTTTAGTTTTCGTATGCTATTTATGTATTACAATGTATTTGATTATTCGTATATTTTTGTTCTTAATATGTTTTGGGGCTTGATCATTATAAAATTTAACTTAGATTTTATTTCGTTGTTAGAATATAGGCTATAATAACCAGAACCAAAATATATGTTTATGTTTCAATATTGTTATAGAAATATAAAGTATTAACATGTGTCTAATAAAGTAGCATTCATATATGCTTTGAATAACAAGTTTGATCACCTAAGAAATTAAGGGTTCCTTGTTTTAAAAAAAGGGATTTGGAGCCAAGGAATTGATCTTAGTCTAATTGGTTATTTTGACGTAATCAAACAGGTTAGATTGTTAAAATAGTAAATCAATAATTACAGAGTGAAAAGAAAGTGATTTGAATTCTCTAATTGTTTTTCTCATAATGTATATCTCATTAGTTTTAAGCTCTTTTTGTTACCTAAGTATTTACAACTTTGTTGTGTTACTGATTAAATGGCAATCCATGTGGAGATGATTTTTACTTACCATTTTATTGCTTGAGCGATTTGGTACACTTGGCAAAGAGTCGACAATCATCGAGGCACACACTACAAAGACTTTGCACAAATGAGGCAAAATTTTTGCTAAAATACCCTGATGACCTAAGGCACTGGCGTCATCCAAGTTATATTATCAGATTCACTAATATTATATCTAAGTCCAACAGGGTCTTCCAGTAACAAGATCGAAATGACATTGGGGAACACAAAAGACCTTTCAATTACTTTCACATCATTGTATGTTTAAGAAGTTGAAATCAAATGTATTTTGATATCTCCAGTTTTTTATTTCTTCAGTCGAGACTTATCTTCAAGGTCAATGAAGGTCACATTTTTGCTTATGGAAGTTGGAGTCAATTGTTGAGGAGACTCGGTTACGGTCTCTAAGTTTGGGTCTTCTTTGACCACATACTTTTGTTGGAGAGGTTAGGAAAGAGTTGAAGAGAATACACCAGTATTCTTAGGCTTATATTTCTTCATGAAAGATAATAAAGCCATATTTTTTGCAATCAAAGAAAATGAAATCAAACAAGTACCAACACAACAAAACCTCCAGTAACTACTTAACAGATAATTAACATCTTCTTGATTCCGACAAGGCAAAAGTTCCCTAGTATATATACAACGAAAAATATACTAAAGATTTTCATCTGAATCGAGTACCAGATTCCCCTTTTTGTCCACCTTAAGTTCCTTCCCAAAGATGTTAATGTATGGCCACAAAAGATTAGCATTATCAAGGTCAGTAGGGCTAAGTTCATCAAGTTTATATGTCACTTCATCCCATCTACGGTAGAAAGCTATCCCAACAAGTTGTTTTAGGTTCTCCATCCTCACCCATGGCTATATTTCCATTACAATCATAAACAGGGCTAATAACACATAAATTTGTATGTGCATCTTCTGACCTTGCCACAACGTAATAATACTGCCTCTTTAACCCTTTTAACAAGTTAGTAAAAGCCGTGAAACACATTTTCCGATTCAAAGACACATGGCCTAGTTTCAACCTCGAGTTCTCCTCGTGCTAGAGTCATCTGAATATATTAAAGAAAAAAGAGACAAAATGAATCAATTTCAAGTGATGACAAGTAATTTGGAAGGCCATCATATACACCTAGCAGTTCGGATGAAGCTATAAGGGGGTGAGCTATATGTGGTCCAATAATGTTATTTCAAACGGCCTAAAGGGGAGGCAAAACCCCATATGTCTAAAGATGGACTCATACATGGTAATTGCGCAATTGCCAGAATCATTGCATATTCTTTTTTTCCATTGAGGTCTCCGAGTAGTCTAATCATCCTTTGGTCCTACCCTTCAAAATGTATCAGACGAGTCCCCACCTTCTTCCTATAAGACATAAACAACTCCAAGGAGTTCATCAGTGATCCAATTCATATATTGGAAGTCCAAAGGAAATATTTGTACGTCTGAAGTTGACACTCAATCATCGGCCAATTTAAACCGTGTTCAATCTAAATGGACGAGAGTGAGTCAATTGTAAATCACATTCATTCATCCTCTTTGATAAAAAAGGAATGAAAGGAGATCGAAAGTCACCATAACTAAACTTGTAACGAAGTTTATGAAGGTGCAAACACGAGAAGGGGGGTTGAATTGTGTTTGACTAACTTGAATACTTTTTCTGTTTTTGCAGTTTTCAAACAAAAGTTGATGTATGAATAAAACAGAGTTAGCAGCGGATATAAAGTAAAAATAAAAACACAGAATTTTATATTGGTTCACCGTTAACGAGGCTACGTCCAGTCCCTTCACCTTGAAAGATTTCACTAGTTCAAAACCTTGAATTACAACAATACCACTGACCCTCCAAGTCAGTCTTCTCAAACAGTCTAACAATCCTAGACTTTTGAGGAATTCAGCACCTTGACTTCTCAAGTCAAGTCTTCTCCTACCAATCTGACAACCCCAGATTGTAGAAGGAATTACAACGCCTTGAATCTAATTGCTAAGTAATCTGCTACCCCTTCTGACTCTCTCAGATTATAGACTCGACTTCAATAACTTAGATCTAACACAAGGGAAAGAAACACACGAGTGCTTGCTTCTGGAAAGCTGGAACTCATAATTAACCTCACTAAAAACTTGAACGTTTGCTTTTGGAAGTGTATGACTGTTTTGTGATTTTTCGATGCTAAGTCTTCTGCCTTGAGCCTCCTTTTATAGATGCAGATTAGGGTCTCTTCGAAGCTTAAATTTGAGCTGTATCTTGCTGGATTCTCTTGCAAAAATAACTTGGTCAATCAGGTTTCTCTTA
This sequence comes from Cicer cuneatum, assembly GCA_037974295.1. Classification (NCBI taxonomy): domain Eukaryota; kingdom Viridiplantae; phylum Streptophyta; class Magnoliopsida; order Fabales; family Fabaceae; genus Cicer; species Cicer cuneatum. The sequence continues at coordinate 33,404,286 of JBBPBO010000004.1, read as the reverse complement.
AATAAAAAACATATCTTTTTAGCTCCATATATGCTTTCAAAAATAATTTTGACCAATCATGTCTTCAATTAATTCTGGAACAAATCTTTCTTCCAGCCAATAGCTCCTGAGTACCCACAAGACTTCAATTTATTTTTGTATCAAATCCTTTTAATACTTTGATTAAATCTTGACCGTTTGATCTTCTGCTCTCGTCCACATCTGGACCATACTAAGTGATCTGCTGTGATCCTTTGATTTCGGCCAACACTAGACCACACTTTCTGATCTCGACCACTCTAGACTTGCAATCTGATTTACTGTGATCCTCTGATCTCGGCCAATGCTGGACCACACATTCTGATCCTCTGATCTCGGCCAACACTGGGCCATATACTTAAATCTTGACCATTGATCTAAAACTTTCCCCTCTGATCTGGACCAATTCTGAACTAGGTCTGGATTGAACTGAATTAAATCTGGACATATGATTTTTCAGTCTGGAGAATTACCTTCTGATCTAGATCAGGTCTGGAATATATCTGGACATCATTTCTTCTGGTCTGGACTTAATTTCATACTCTGAATCATGCTATCTTCTGGTCTGGGCCAATTCTGAATTAAATCTCTTGTTCTAGACCAATTAATTTATGCTCTGATCAAGTTTGGATCAATTGTGGACTGTTTATCATTTCACTGCCAAGCTATCTTCTAGTCAGAATAACTTTTGCACCAAGTCTGACTTATGAATCCTTCTGGTCTGGACAACTCTCCCTCTGGCAGGCTTCCTACTGGTCTAGTCCAAATCTCCTTCTGGACTCTGCTTCCTTTTGATCTGGGCCAGGAAAGATATCCTCTGATGGTATTTTGACATCCTGGAGTATCCTCTGGTGCTTTCAGGATGCATCCTCTGGTACCTTCTGGATGCATTATCTGATATCTTCTGGAGGTGCATCCTCTTGTCTGATTTTATCCTCTGGTAATTCATCTTCTGCCTCTGATGACTTCATCTTCTGCCTCTGGTAATTTCATCTTCTGGTGGCATTTAATGTGGTAATTCTAAGTACAAAATAAGATTACATGGAGTGCTTTTGTAAACATCAAAATCCTAAGTAATTAGAACCAACTTGGTTCCAACACCAACTTGGTTCCAACAGTTTAATGGCAAAAACCCATAAAATGAAAATAAGATCTAAAACCACCAACCACGAAGGGGAAAAAAGGAAGAATTCTCAAAACCATTGTAAGCTTCGTCTTGGACAATGGTTAGATTCGAAGAATTTAAAAAGGAAAACAACAATTAAAGCACAAAGTCGGGTCATCAGAAGAAACATATCTAGGAACATTGTTGAAATCAAATTAAAAGAAAAGAAAGAAAAAAAAAAGAAAAAAAGAAAGAAAGTAAAGGGAATAAGCTACCTTAAAAGTCTCCTGAAGCAAAGAAAAATGAGTAATGCAGGATGAAGCAAGAAATTTCTAGAGAGAATGTAAGAATCTTAGAGGAAATAGAGTATAAGAATAAGACAACTCAAAAGAATACTTCAGTATTGATAACCTGAGTCCAAGGTAAGACACATCTCGAAACACTCGTCCAAAAACTACAAACAACTTAGGTCGAGAACCCTAAGATCAAATAGGAACCTAGGGTAATGATGGCTACTCAAACTTGACATGTGTCACAAGAAAGTGATTGAAAAGACGCCTTGAAAAAGAAACCACTAAAACACGCTAAATCATGAAATGACCCTTCTCAATCCGAAATCTGGAAAGACAATAGAAAAGTTTAAATCTGGAGTTCAAATTAGTCACGAATTAGCAAACGACCACCTATGTCCAAAGTCATACTACAGGATATACGCCGCTCCAACTATAGTTATATACATTCATACTCAAGTCAACCATGGACTTTGTCCTTTATCGACTTCGGGGCAACTGTTGTAGGTCGGACTCGCCCAAACATAGGTCAAGCCCATTACAAATATGGGTTGCCCCAACCCAATCAAATAGTATCGCGAAACCTACTTGAAACTAGGGCAAATCTTCTACAAAGACGGGATCCAAAGTAATAGTCATAGGTAACTCACCTAGACCTCCAATCATAACCATTGGATGGATTAGGAGAGAACCTTGAAGGTGCAAACACAAGAAGGGGGGGTTGAATTGTGTTTGACTAACTTGAATACTTTTTCTGTTTTTGCAGTTTTAAAAAAAAAACATGATGTATGAATAAAACAGAGTTAGCAGCGGATATAAAGTAAAAATAAAAACACAGAATTTTATACTGGTTCACCGTTAACGAGGCTACGTCTAGTCCCTTCACCTTGAAGGATTTCGCTAATTCAAAACCTTGAATTACAACAGTTCCACTGACCCTCCAAGTCAGTCTTCTCAAACAGTCTAACAATCCTAGACTCTTGAGGAATACAGCACCTTGACTACCTAAGTCAAGTCTTCTCCTACCAATCTGACAACCCCAGATTGTAGAAGAAACTACAACGCCTTGAATCTAATTGCCAAGTAATCTGCTACCCCTTCTGACTCCCTCAGATTGTAGACTCTACTTCAACAACATAGATCTAACACAAGGGACAGAAAATAACACGAGTGCTTGCTTCTGGAAAGCTGGAACTCACAATTAACCTCACTGAAAACTTGAGTGTTTGTTTTGGAAGTGTATGACTCTTTTGTGATTTTCGATACTAAGTATTCTGCCTTGAGCCTCCTTTTATAGATGCATATTAGGGTCTTTTCCAAGCTTAATTTCGAGCTATATCTTGCTGGATTCACTTGCAATATTATCTTGACCAATCGGGCTTCACTTAAATAAAAAACATATCTTTTTAAGCTTCAGATTTGCTTTCAAAAATAACTGGCCAATCTTGTCTTTAATTAATTCTGGAACAAATCTTTATTCCCGCCAATAGCTTCTGAACTCCCATACGACTTCACTTTATTTTTGTAACACATCCTTTTAAACAAATTTAATTAAATCTCCACCGTTAATCCTCATGATTAAATCTGGACAGTTTGATCTTCTGCGCTAGTCCACCTCTGGACCATACTAAGTGATCTGCTGTGATCCTCTGATTTCGGCCAACCCTGGATCAGACTTTCTGATCTTCTGATCTTCAGATCTCGGCCAACCTGGTCTAGCAAACTGATCTACTGTGATCCTCTGATCTCGGCCAATGTTGGACCACACATTATGACCTTCTGATTTAGGCCAACACTGGGCCATGGTCTGATCTTCTGATCTCGGCCAACACTGGGCCAAATACTTAAATCTGAACCATTGATTTGAATATCTTCCCTCTGATCTGGACCAATTCTGGACTTGGTCTGGATTGAACTGAAATTAACTCTGGGCAAATAATATTTCAGTCTGGACATTTTACCTTCTATTTTGGATCAGGTCTAGATCAATTTTGGACATCATTTCTTGTGGTCTGGACTTAGTTTCATACCCTGAATCATGCTATCTTCTGGTCTGGGTCAAATCTGGATTGATTCTCTTGTTCTGGACTCATTAACTTATCCTCTGATTAAGTCTGGATCAAGTCTGGGCTGTTTTTTATTTCACTGCCAGGCCATCTTCTGGTCAGAATAACTTCTGGACTAAGTCTGACAAATGATTCCTTCTGGTCTGGATCAAGTCTCCCTCTGGCAAGATTCCTTCTGGTCTGGTCCAGGTCTCTTTCTGACTTTGCTTCCTTCTGATCTGGGCCAGCAAAGATATCATCTGGTAATTCCAGGATGCATCCTCTGGTACATTCTGGATGCATTTTCGGTGTCTTCATCTTCTGCCTCTGGAAACTTCAATTTCTGGTGGCATTTAATGTAATAATTCAAGGTTCAAAATAAGATTACATGGAGTGCTTTTGTAAACATCAAAATCCTAAGTACTTAGAACCAACTTGGTTCCAACAAATCTAGTGTAGACGGACACGATAGCTCACTTATACTCTCACTCTTAGCCACTTGATGGCAATCATAGAGTGATCACAAACATTATGTGGCACTCACCTCTATCTGGTTGCAAGGACAAATGTTCAACATCAGAGGGAGGTCTGAGGATCACATGCCCCTTTTTTCTAATGATCACAATGAGAATCTTCAAGAAACCCTAGAAGAAGTCATTGTATAAATAGGACATGCTTGGTAATAAAAGTATATACAAATTCTAACATAAAATGTATTTCATTCTCCGACAAAAACTTACTTGATCGTTGAAGTGTGTGCATGTACACCCACCATACAACGAGCTACAGACGAAGAAAGCCAAAAACTTCTACCATCCATTGTTCACTGACGCATTCAAGATCAACTTTTTATATTCAAATCATCGGTACTCGATTGGGACTATTTTCACTAATCAAACAACAAAAGATTAATGTTGCAACAACAACACTCCATAACTTCATTCGAATATGTGGTGTTGAAGATAAAAAAAAAATATAAAAAATATGATCATTCTAGATATATAACTGAACACAAAGAAGAAGAAAATACTAATGAAGATAAGAGTTTATATAATTCTAGAAGAGTGCAAGATGGAGGCTACATGGACACAGTTAGAAATCAAATAGGCATGGCTTTGATGGAAAATAAAAAATGTTTGAATTTTTTTTATAATTATGCTTTTAATCATAATGTATTTGCTAAACTAAACTCTTTGGATATAATTTATTTATGATATATTAAAGCCTCCTTTAATTACTTTTCTTATAAAATATTTTGACAAATTCTTTTTATGTAATAACTATATAAAATTTGTTAGCATACTATATAAAATTAACGTCTTTCAGTAAAGAGAGTTTCTTTAATGCATTGATCTTTTCCACTTTAAATTTTTTATTTATTTATGATCATTTATTATAAAATCAAATTGTTTAGAAAAACTATTTTACCAAACAACTTTTAGCTTAAAAATATCCATTAAATTAAAAAAAAAATACAAAAATTGTCAAACAACTTTACTTTTACTTTTAAAAATCTTTTTCTTTTAACTTTGTTTCCAAAATAATTTTTAGACCCTAAAAAAATGGGGCCAAACTTAGCCTTAATCTTCTACTTTTCTCTCAGTCTCTATATCAAATCTCATTTTTTTTGGGGCAATCAATTTAATTTTTTTGGTGCGCAAATTTTTTCTAAAAAACTTAATTCATGTTCCTCAGTACATAAATGTATTGTACGGGGAACTTATAAAAAGTTTCTCATAAACTTCTAGAAAACTTTTTTTAAGTTTTTCAGTACATGAGCTTGAACACAGAAATTACTGGGAAAAAATTTCTGATAAACACTTATGTGATGGGAAACTTGTGAAAAAAATTTCCTCTACACGCCATTTTTTTGAAAAAAATATTTATTTTTTAATTATTTAATTTGTTTATATAATTTTTCACAAATATGGATAGATCGTTACTATTATGTCACAAAATATGCGTGTATACTACCAACGTTTTCGCCACAAATTAGATATGAATAATAGTAATACTGTAAAAAATTATTAATGTGATTAATTATTATAATTTATTTTATATTTTACTTCAGATATTTGATACACGTGAAACTATTAAGAATTGGGCTAGCGAGATTGGTATTAAAAACAAAGTGATTGTTATCATCACTAGATCAGGTAAAGAGATCAAAGAGAGAGGAACGAGGAATAGATTAATACTAGGTTGTGATAAAGGAGGAAAATACAAACGTATTGATAGCTTAACTTGAATTTCAATAAAAATGTATGGTTTTCCTTTCAAGCATAGATCAAAATCATTAAAAGATAGTTTAGGATGGACACTTAAACTAATTTGTGGAGTTCACAACCATGAATTACCTAATATTTTAGAGAGACATGCATTTGTTGGACGTTTCGATGAAGAAGAGAAAAAACATGTTCTGAAGGTGCAAACACGAGAAGGGGGGGTTGAATTGTGTTTGACTTAACTTTAATACTTTTCCTGTTTTTATACTTTTAAAACAAAACTTGATGTATAATTAAAAACAGAGTTAGCAGCGGATAAAAATAAAAATAAAACTCACAGTTTTTATACTGGTTCACCGTTAATGAGGCTACGTCCAGTCCCTTCACCTTGAAGGATTTCACTAATTCAAACCTTGAATTACAACCTTTATACTGACCCTCCAAGTCAGTCTTCTCAAACAGTCTAACAATCCTAGACTTCTTTGAGGAATGCAACTCCTGTCTTCAGCCAATCTGACAATCCCAGATTGTAGAAGAAATCACAACACTATGAATCTAATTGCCAAGTAACCTGCTACCTCTACTGACTCCCTCAGATTGTAGACTCTACTTCAACAACTTAGATTTGACACAGTGGAAGGAAAATAACACGAGTACTTGCTTCTTGAAAGCTGGAACTCACAATTGACTTCTATGAAAATTTGAGAGTGTTTGCTTTGGAAATGTATGACTCTTTTGTGATTTTCGATGTTAAGTATTCTGCCTTGAGTCTCCTTTTATAAATGCAGATTAGGGCCTCTTCCAATGCTTAAATTCGAGCTGAATCTTGCTCGATTCTCTTGCAAAAATAACTTGACCAATTGGGCTTCATTTAAATAAAAAACATATCTTCAGATTTCTTTCAAAAATATCTGGCCAATCAAATCTTTTATTTGTTCCCGCTACAGCTCCTGAATTCCACACTACTCCACATTTATTTTTATAACAAATCTTTTTAATACTTTGATTAAAATAACTTAAGATCTTCACCGTTAATCCTCATGATTAAATCTGGACCATTAGATTCTTCTGCGCCAGTCCACATCTGGACCAAATAAATTGATATGCTGTGATTCTCTGATTTCAGCCATCCCTGGAACACACTTCCTAACCCTCTGATCTTCTGATTTCGGCCATCCTGGACTTGCACCTGATATGCTACAATCCTCTGAACTCGGCCTTTGTTGGACTACACATCATGTCCCTCTGATTTCGGCCAACACTGGGCCATGCTCTGATCTTCTGATCTGGGCCATCACTGGGCCAAATAATTTATTTTGAACCATTAAACTGAATATTTTTCCTCTGATCTGGACAAATTCTGGACTTGGTCTAGAATTAACTTAAATTAACTTGAGAAAAAAATATTTCAGTCTGGACATTTTACCTTTGATTTTGGACCAGGTCTGGATTGATTCTGGAATTCATTTCTTCTGGTCTGGACTTAGTTTCATGCCCTGAATCATGCTATCTTATGGTTTGGGTCAGATCTTGATTCTCTTGTTCTGGACTCATTAACTTATCTTCTGGTTGAGTCTGGAACAAGTCTGGGTTGTTTTAATTTCTTACTGCCACGCCATCTTCTGTTTAGAATAACTTCTGGAATAAATCTGATATTTGATTCCTCTTGGTCTGGACAAACTCTCCCTCTGGCAGGCTTTCCTCTTGTATGGTCCAGGTCTTTTTCAGACATTGCTTCCTTCTGTTCTGGGCCAGCAAAGATATCTTCTGGTGATGTTTTGACATTCCTGGAGTATCTTCTAGTAATTCCAGAATTCATTTTCTGGAATCCTTTGATCTTCTGCTTCTGATTATTTCAGTTTATGGTGGTATTTAATTTAATAACTCAAGGTACAAAATAAGATTACATTAAGTACTTTTGTAAACATCAAAATCCTAAGACTTAGAACCAACTTGGTTCCAACAATCTCCCCCTTTTTGATGATGACAAAACCTTAACTTATTTTGCTAGTTTATAACTCGAATGACTTGAATTACTCCCGCTCAGACCAATCTCTCCCCCTAAGTCTGATACTCTCCTTTTCAACTCCTTCTTTGTTCTCTCTTTCTTTTCTTCTCTTCTCCTCTCCTTTTCAACTCCTTCTCTTTTCACTCTTTCTTTTTCTCTCTTTGTTTTTCTTTCTTTTTCTCTCTTTGTTTTTCTCTCTCCCTGTTTCCTCTCCTTTTCAACTCCTTCTCTTTTTCACTCTTTCTTTTTCTCTCTCCTTTCTTTTTGTCTCTCCTTTTCTACTTATTTCTTCTTTCTCTCTCCCCCTTTTTGTCATCAGCCAAAAAGTGGTCCTACTATTTTTGTATTTTTTTTTTGTTTTTCTCTTTACAAATTGCAGAAAGTAAAAACATAAATTAAAAGACAGAAATTAAAATTACAAGTAATATAAAAACTCCTAAGATGACTACTTGAGCTAGTCATATATGGAGGTCATGCTGAGATGCTTCTTAATGAACTCGAACCTATCTTCTGGTAATGCCTTGGTGAAGATATCAGCCCATTGATGATCAGTGTCCACAAACTGGATGCTTAAGGTCCCTTTTTGAACATGGTCCCTAATGAAATGGTGTTTTATTTCAATGTGTTTGGCTCTAGAGTGTAAGATAGGGTTCTTGGTTAGGTTTATGGCTGAAGTATTATCACAGAACAAAGGGATATTGTTTTCAAAGATGTTGTAATCTTCAAGTTGGTGTTTCATCCAGAGTAACTATGAACTGCATCCTGCTGCTGATATATACTCAGCTTCAGCTGTTGACATGGCAATGGTGCTTTGTCTTTTGCTTGACCAAGAGATCAAGTTATCACTTAAGAAAGTGCAGTTGCCACTTGTACTTTTCCTTTCCAGTTTGTCTCCAGCATAGTCGGAATCAAAAAACATTTGATTTTGTAGGTGGGGATTTTCTTGTATAATAAAGTAAGGTTGGTGGTTCCTTTAAGGTATCTCAAAATTCGTTTGACAGCAGTTAAAAGGGATTCCCTAGGGTCAGCTTGAAATTGGGCACAGACACAAACACTAAACAAGATGTCAGGTCTAGAAGCAGTTAAATAAAGAAGGGATGCAATCATACCTCTGTATGTTTTCTGGTCTACCTTTTGGCTGGTTTCATCTTTCTCAAGTGAGCAGGTTGGGTACATGGGGGTGGCCATAGGCTTACATTCACTCATGTTGAACTTTTTGAGAAGTTCTTTGGTGTATTTAGATTGGTCAATGAGTATACCTGATTTACCTTGATGAATCTGAATTCCCAAGAAGAACTTAAGTTCTCCCATCATGCTCATTTGGAACTCCTTCTGCATTAGGTCAGAAAACTCTTTGCACAAAGTGCCATTAGTGGATCCAAATATGATATCATCAACATAGACTTGGATAATCAGAATATCATTTTTAATGGATTTCCTAAATAGTGTATTATCAATCTGGCCTCTATTAAATTCATTCTTAAGCAGAAAGTTACTAAGTCTGTCATACCATGCCCTTGGTGCTTGTTTTAAACCATATAAAGACTTTTTAAGTTTAAAAACATGGTCTGGAAAATCAGAGTCTTCAAATCCAGGGGGCTGTTTGACATAGACTTCCTCACTTATATAGCCATTTAAGAATGCACTTTTAACATCCATTTGATACAGCATTATATCATGATTAGCAGCAAATGATAAGAGAATTTTAATTGCTTCTAACCTGGCCATTGGAACAAAAGTCTCAGTGTAATCTATACCTTTCTGTTGACTGTATCCTTGAGCTACAACTTCACCCTTTTCATTGAATTTGTTTCTGAACACCTACTTGGTTCCAATAATGTTTTTGTTTGGTCTGGATACCAGATCCCAAACATCATTTCTTTGGAATTCATTCAGCTCTTCTTGCATTGCAAGTATCCAACCTTCTTCTGCCAAAGCTTCATCAACATTGGTTGGTTTGCATCAGCTTCTGGTTCTGGATGATCTGTAACAGCTTCTGATTCTGATAAATCAGCTTATGGTTCTGGTGAATCTGTAACAGCTTCAGATTCTGGTAAATATCCAGATTTCTCTTCTGACTTATCTTGGTTGTTTCTGACTTGATCATATTTATCTTTTGAAGATTTGTCATGTGTTGCTGACTTGCTTGTATCCTCTGCCTTTCCAAGTACTTCTGTTTCTTCTGCTCCCTTTGGTTCTGGTGAACCTGCACTATTTTTTATCTTGCTTTGATTTGTCAAGATCAAGCAGTTTGTCATATTACATAATGCAAATCAAATAATTTAAAATTTAACTCAATACAGCCAAACCATTAATTCTGCTTCTAGTGATTTCTGCTTGTTTTTGAACCCACTGGAATGGTGTTTCTGCTGAAGTATCTCCAATTCGTGTGAATCACCTGGTTCCTCTGACAGTTTGAAAACCTGTAGAGTACTTATCTAGCTTTGATTTGTTAAGATCAAGCTTCTTGTTATCACAGTAAACATAAATATCAAATAATAATAGTATTTACAGCAAGATGTAACCTCTGTGTCAACAGTTTCAGTTTTACTCTGAAAATCCTCTTGCTTCTGATTTTCAGATTCCTAATCTATATGTTCTGTGATTACATGGTTTGGATGAAGGGATTTGAATTCCCTTCCAGGTTTGTAGTCTTGATGAATCTCACTGGAGTGTTTGAAGAACTCTCCTGATTCTGATTCCACTCTTTATGCTTTGGCTGATACACCATGTTCCTCTGGTGATTCTGGAACATGTTTTGGTTCTGGTAACTTTGGTGAATCTGGTGATTCTGATAACCTTGATGGTTCTGGTGATTCTGATAATTCCTGTAGTTATATTGATTCTGATAATTAGAGTAATTCTGATGATCATACCTAAACCTTTGATACCTGTTCTGGTTCTGGTTCCAGTACTGATTCTGGTTCTGGTTCCAGTGCTGATTCTGGTTCTGGTTCCAGTGTTGGTTCTGGTTCCAGTTCCTGTACCTCTGATACTGATTCCAGTTCTCGTTCTGGTTCCAGTTCCTGTTCCTCTTATTACTGTGATATCTTTGATATTTCCTGTTCTTCCTATGATTCTGGTTCTGGTTGCGTTGACCAGACCTTCTTCCATCAGACTCATATTGCTTTTGTCTTGTTGTAGCAGGAACATAAACCTTCTTCTGCTTGTGCATTGCCAACATCCATTGTCCAGGCACCATTGTTGGTGTCTCCTTCTAGTTGATCAAAACATTTGCAACATAGACAATTTGATCTTTTGGTACCCAGAACTGATTGGGTCCAGGTTTGGTAGTCTTAACAGCTTTCTGATCTTGTTCATATTTTACCATAGGAAAAGATAGTTCAGAGTGACCTTTCTTAGCACAAACAATGCATAAAACATCATAATGAACAGCTTTACTTTCAGTTATCGTTTCTGTAAAACCAAGACCTCTCTTTCTAGTGTTACTGTTTCCATAAATCATAGATGCATATTTACTTCTTAAGAAATAAAGTTTTGAAAAAATTGTTCATGCATATCAGATTCACAAACAGTTTTGGAAGTGGAACATATATTACTTTTGAGAGTTTGGTTTTCAGATTTAAGTCTTGCAACTTCAGTTTTAAAATCTTTGTTTTAAGTTGCATACTCAGAATTTCAATTCTTTAAAACTTGGACTTCTTTGGTTAGATTTTTCTTATCTTCCCTAAGAGTTTTCAGTTTTAAAGACCTCTTATTGTTTGCATTTAACAAGTCTTTTAAAGTCTCAATTAATTCAGATTTAGAGAGATCAGAAAATACCTCACTGTCTTCATCTTCTAATTCTGTTCCAAAGCTTGAGCTGTATCCAAAACTTCAGTTTGTATGAGCCATCAGAGACAAAATTGCTTCCTCTTATGTGCTTCCAGACTTCCTTGAATGACTACTTCGTTCATTCTTCCTTCTGCCTGCTTTCCTTCCTGAAATCATGCCTTTGTGAGGTCCAGAAGCAGACCTGATGTGTGCCATCATTGCTGTTTCTGCCTCTTCTTCATCAGACGATTCTTCTTCTGATTCTGATACATCCCAGGAAGCCATCAGACCCTTCTTTCTGTATCTGGAACTCTTCTTGTGTTGTTTGCCTTTTTCCAGATTTGGACATTCTGACTTGATATGTCCAGGTTCATTGCATCCATAACAGATGATGTTCTTTTTGTCAGATTCTTCCTTATCTTTGCTGTTATGTTTCTTCTTGGAACCTCTCCTCTTCCTGTTTTCCCATATCTTAACCATCTTTTTGGTTAAATAAGTCATATCATCACTGTTACTATCCTCTGATTCTGATGCTGCCCTTGCAGCTTTCTTCTGTTTCGACTTCAGAGCCAGATTCTTCTTCTTCTTTGGTTCACCTTCTTCCAGTTCTATTTCATGAGACCTGAGTGAGCTGATCAGGTCTTCAAGTCTTAAGTTATTCAGATCTTTGGCTTGCTGAATTGCAGTAACCATTGGTCTCCACTGTTTTGGTAAACTTCTTAGAATCTTCTTGACATGATCTGCTGTTGTGTAGCTTTTCTTCAAGACCTTCAGTCCAGATATCAGAGTCTGGAATCTGCAGAACATTCCATCAATGTTTTCATCATCTTCCATCTTGAACATCTCATACTGTTTGACCAGTATGTTAGCCCTTGCTTCTTGAACCTGCAGGGTTCCTTCATAGGTCAGAACCAGACTGTCGAATATGCTCTTTGTTGTTTCTTTATCTGTGCATCTGTCAAATTCCTTGAATGTGATGGCACTGATCATGATGTTTCTGGACTTGTGATGAAGTTTGTGTAATCTGCTCTGATCTGGTTTCATATCATCCATGTCTAGTTTTTAGTTGGATCTTCTGTTTCAATAGGTGCAGTGTATCCTTTGACTATCATCTTCCATAGTTCAGGATCTTGAGATATGACAAAACTTCTCATTCTGTCCTTCCAATACTCAAACCTTTCTCCATCAAATAGTGGTGGTCTGTTGATGTTGCCTCCCAATTCTTATCTGGATTCTGCCATGTTGAACCCCTTGGACCTTTCCTCAAACATTGTTAAGTGCTCAGCCTTGAGACCGAGCTCTGATGCCAATTGAAGGTGCAAACACGAGAAGGGGGGGTTGAATTGTGTTTGACTTAACTTCAATACTTTTCCTGTTTTTATACTTTTAAAACAAAACTTGATATATAATTAAAAACAGAGTTAGCAGCGGATAAAAATAAAAATAAAACTCACAGTTTTTATACTGGTTCACCGTTAATGAGGCTACGTCCAGTCCCTTCACCTTGAAGGATTTCACTAATTCAAACCTTGAATTACAACCTTTATACTGACCCTCCAAGTCAGTCTTCTCAAACAGTCTAACAATCCTAGACTTCTTTGAGGAATGCAACTCCTGTCTTCAGCCAATTTGACAATCCCAGATTGTAGAAGAAATCACAACACTATGAATCTAATTGCCAAGTAACCTGCTACCTCTACTGACTCCCTCAGATTGTAGACTCTACTTCAACAACTTAGATTTGACACAGTGGAAGGAAAATAACACGAGTACTTGCTTCTTGAAAGCTGGAACTCACAATTGACTTCTATGAAAATTTGAGAGTGTTTGCTTTGGAAGTGTATGACTCTTTTGTGATTTTCGATGTTAAGTATTCTGCCTTGAGTCTCCTTTTATAGATGCAGATTAGGGCCTCTTCCAATGCTTAAATTCGAGCTGAATCTTGCTGGATTCTCTTGCAAAAATAACTTGACCAATTGGGCTTCATTTAAATAAAAAACATGTCTTCAGATTTCTTTCAAAAATAACTGGCCAATCAAATCTTTTATTTGTTCCCACCACAGCTCCTGAATTCCAAACTACTCCACATTTATTTTTGTAACAAATCTTTTTAATACTTTGATTAAAATAACTTAAGATCTTCACCGTTAATCCTCATGATTAAATCTGGACCATTAGATTCTTCTGCGCCAGTCCACATCTGGACCAAATAAATTGATATGCTGTGATCCTCGGATTTCGGTCATCCCTGGACCACACTTCCTAACCCTCTGATCTTCTGATTTCGGCCATGCTGGACTTGCACCTGATATGCTACAATCCTCTGAACTCGGCCTTTGCTGGACTACACATCCTGTCCCTCAGATTTTGGCCAACACTGGGCCATGGTCTCATCTTCTGATCTGGGCCATCACTGGGCCAAATAATTTATTCTGAACCATTAAACTGAATATTTTTCCTCTGATCTGGACAAATTCTGGACTTGGTCTGGAATGAACTTAAATTAACTTGAGAAAAAAATATTTCAGTCTGGACATTTTACCTTTGATTTTGGACCAGGTCTGGATTGATTCTAGAATTCATTTCTTCTAGTCTGGACTTAGTTTCATGCCCTGAATCATGCTATCTTATGGTCTGGGTCAGATCTGGATTGATTCTCTTGTTTTGGACTCATTAACTTATCTTCTGGCTGAGTCTGGAACAAGTCTGGGCTGTTTTAATTTCTCACTGCCAGGCCATCTTCTGGTCAGAATAACTTCTGGAATAAATCTGATATTTGATTCCTCTTGGTCTGGACAAACTCTCCCTCTGGCAGGCTTTCCTCTGGTATGGTCCAGGTCTTCTTCTGACATTGCTTCCTTCTGTTCTGGGCCAGCAAAGATATCTTCTGGTGATGTTTTGACATTCCTGGAGTATCTTCTGGTAATTCCAGAATTCATTTTCTTGAATCCTTTGATCTTCTGCTTCTGATTATTTCAGTTTCTGGTGGTATTTAATTTAATAATTCAAGGTACAAAATAAGATTACATTGAGTACTTTTGTAAACATCAAAATCCTAAGACTTAGAACCAACTTGGTTCCAACATGTTCATGACTTAATAAAATATAATGCTGCACTGAGGCACATATTACTCTCATTGCAAGGTCGGGACAAGAACAATGTTACTCATATATCACAAATATATACGCATAGGAGTATTATTCGATTGCAGGTGAGAGGTTCTAGGACAAAAATGCAACATTTATTCAAGTTAGTTGAAGATACAAAATATGTGTGTTAAAATAGAAAGTGAGAAGACCAAATGTCATGAGGGATAATATTTTGGCCCATCCAGATCTAGTGAAGTTGTTGAACTTATTTTCTATCATGTTGATTATGGACATCACCTATAAAACTAATAAATACATAATGTAACTGCTTGAAATTGTTGGTATGACATCAACAAAAACGACAATTGTAGTTGGATTTGCTTATTTGGAATTTGAGATTGAAAAAAACTTTTGTTGGACATTAGAGAGGTTAACATAACTGTTTGTTACACAAAACAAATTTCCTCATGTAATTGTGACCGACAAAGATCTTGCTTTGAGGAGTTCACATTAAATAAGTCATATATTCTTTGAAGATAACAAGCTTGGAAATTCAACCCCTAGATAAATGAATGTTTATGCCTAATATGGGTCGGACATTCTCTATGACTTTCTTTCATATGAGCGGTTCACATTCAGGATGGACAATAAATGATTGTATTATATGTATTGGTTTTGATGCAGCTTGTTACCATGAGCAGCTATCTTCATCATTGGTCACTCCTGCATACAAATAAAATATATGAAATTAAAATATAATATAGAACAAAACTAATAATTAATTTAAATATTTTTAATGCACCATAAATAATAATTAATTTAACATAATTGACCAAACCACAGTCTACCAAAAACATGATACCGATATTGTGTAAGGACATATCATACATTCCTCCAGGATATTGTGTAAGCTCATCTTCTTGTTGTATAGTTGTATAGATCCCATCTAGTCCTCATGCCTATCTGGTTGTGTAGCCTCCTCCTCTGTTATAGCCTCCTTTTGTACATATGTTGCCTGTATAAACTCCTCATACACAACAACATCAGCCTCCAGGATCATAGGTGAAGGTGCAAACACAAGAAGGTGGGTTGAATTGTGTTTGTCAAACTTGAATTCTTTTGTTGTTTTGTTGAACGTTGATGCAAATTATTTGATGAATAAATAATCAGACTTAGCAGCGGATAATAACAACATAAGAACACAACGATTTATCCTGGTTCACCATTAACTTCGTTACATCCAGTCCCTTCACTCTGAAGGCTTTAATCCACTAATTCAAAACACTTTGAATTACAACACCTGACCCTCCAAGTCAGTCTTCCCAAACAGTCTGACAACCCCAAACTTTTGAGGAACGATAACAACACCTTGACCCTACAAGTCAAGTCTTCTCCTACCAATCAAACAACCCCAGATTGAAGAAGGAATCTACACCTCTAACGGGTTTGATTACAAGGGTTTGGAACTTTGCAAAGTTGCTTCTGGAAAGCTGATTGCTACACTGTTTTTCTCTCTCGAAAACACTTAGAAAATATTTCTTTTGCACTCAAGTGATTCTCTCTTTTGAACTCTCGGATTATGTTGAATATGAAGCTTGAGTTCTTGTATTTTCGATGCCTAATGTTGCTGCCTAAAGTCTCCTTTTATAGCTGCAATTAGGGCTTTGTCCAAGCTTAAATTCGAGATAAATCCTGCTCACATTTCCTTTGAAAATTCTGTTGGCCAATCCTGTTTCTCTTAATTTCAAAGCGTATCTTTTAGCTTCAAATTTCAATTGGAAATTCTGTTGACCAATCATGTTTCTCTTAATTTTAGACCGTATCTTTTAGCTTCAGATTTCATTCAAATTTCCTTCAAGTCTTCAGTGACTTTTGAATCAAATCTCCTTAATACTTTGATCAAATTTCTATCAAAATTCAATCAAGTCTTCTTCGAATTTTAAACTGATCTGCATCATGATTTAAATTTTGGACCGTATGATCTGCTGATCTGGACCATTGATCTTCTGATCTGGACCAAGTCTGAACCAAGTCTTCTGTTTAGACCATGCTATCTTCTGTTCTGGACCAAGTATGACTTATGTTTCCTTCTGGTATGCACCAAGTTTTCTTCTGGGCAATGTTTCCTTCTAGTCTGGCCAAGTTTCCTTCTGGACATGCTTCCTTCTGGTCTGGACCAAGTCTCCTTCTGGACTCTGCTTCCTTCTGATATGGGCCAAGAATATTATCCTCTGATGATATCCTTTGATTTTTGCATTTCATGACATCCTCTGATTCTTGCTTCTGATGGGATCCTCTGGTGATATCCTCTGGTATCCTCTAGAGGTATCTTCTGGTATCCTCTGGAGGTATCTTCTGGAGGTATCCTCTGGTGATATCTTCTGGCCGTAGTTTTTGGTTGCATTTTTTATCTTCCGGTGACATCATCCTCTGATGTATCCTCTGGTGACGTCATCCTCTGATTTTTCACATCCTCTGATTTTTCATATTTCTTCTAAGTCAATATATGATTTTCATAAAATACTTTTGTTAACATCAAAACTTTAATTGAAAGAACTAACTTGGTTCCAACAATAGGTATATGACCCTGCTCCCCCTCATCATCATCCTCTACTATAAATCAACGCCTAATGTCTCCTTTGGGATGTTTTGGGTCAAATCCTATTAAAAAATAGGAAAAAAAATTTCAAAAAACTTGAAATTTTTTTTTCAAACTATCAAATTTTTTTTTCAAGATTTCTGGAGAAAGCTCTACACTAGAAAACTTAAAAAATGTTTTTCAGAGTGTTACTTCTCTATATCAGAAAACTTAAAAAAGAAATTTCAATAAAATAAAAAATTTTGCCACTCATTTATGTACTGAAAAACTAGAATGATATTGTGAGTAAAATAACATTTTTTTTAATATTTATATGATGACAAAAATGTTATTTTATCACATTTATAATGATATAAATATAATATAAGGTCTAGACTAAAATTTTGTTGGGTTTTTTGAGAGAGAGGAAGTTTGCCGTGTATTTAAGTTTGACAGAAAGGAAAATTTATGAAGTCTTTTCCTCTATTGCCCTTTCTCAAGTGTGGTAAAACCTTATAAGTAATATCCTATAGTCTTGGGCTACATGGAATTGAGCTTCGAATATACACTAACCCAAAGGGACGAAGCCTCTTTATGGGAATAGCTTTGACTAAAAAAAAAAAAATTCTGAAAGTTTTATGTTTAGCTGTCTTGATTTTATATATTTAACTATCTTAGATAAATTTATTAATAAAAAATTAAGAAAAATAGGTAAATAAAAAAATCACTTTATTTATATATCTATTTATATTATTTTAGAACTTT
This sequence comes from Cicer cuneatum, assembly GCA_037974295.1. Taxonomy (NCBI): domain Eukaryota; kingdom Viridiplantae; phylum Streptophyta; class Magnoliopsida; order Fabales; family Fabaceae; genus Cicer; species Cicer cuneatum. Next base: position 33,386,388 of record JBBPBO010000004.1, on the reverse strand, counting down.
CAATTTTTATTTTAAATTCAAATAAAATATTGTTAACAATAACAAAAAATATTAAAACATGACTTATGAATAAAATTGATAATGAAATTCTTACAAATAGTTTAACAATTTATATTAAAAAGGATATCGTTAATTATTATAAATTTAATAAAATAAATAAATTTGACTCTTTAAAACGTTGTCAAATGTTATTTTTTTAAATAATTGTTGTCTTTTTTTTCTTTATTATAATTTTAATGTACATATTATATAAATAAAAGTTATTATTTATTTTTTTCTCAATGATTAAATTTAATATATTAATTTTAAATATATATTTTATTTTACTTTATATATTTTATTTTACTTTATATATTTTACTCCCTTATAAAAATTAGACCAGTTTCGCCAGTGCTAATACCACTTATATACTACTATACATTACGAGTAGGGGTGTTCGAGTTGAGTTAAGTCGTTTTTGACCAAATCTGATACTTGAACCGATCAATTTTATTTGAATTGGGTTGAGTTCTCAACCCATGATTTTTCATCAAATCTGAATAAAACCAACCCAATTATGAGCAGATTGAATTGAGTTGGATTCACAAGTAATAAAAAAATATTTTTTATTTTAAAAAAAATGTAGTTAAACTTAAATACTTGAACATCTAAAACATAATAAAACTATATCGCAACATATCATTTAATATTTAAAACACATCCACAAACATAACAAAACACTTATATTAATTAAATTAGTAACAAATTCTCAATCTCAATCCAACAACTAAATTTTAACTATACATCAATAGTAAAAAATAAATAAAAATATATATGTCACGTCAATAGTTTGAGTTTGTGGGTTCAAAAAGTTAAATCTGATACTCAAACCAAACATAATTGAGTTTTAATTGGTTGGTTCGGATAAGACTCGAACTTAAATGGATTGGATTTGGTGACCGGATTCGTGGATTTACTCATATCCATGTACACCCCTAATTACGAGACTATTATAAATATTTATCTGTATTATTCGAATAAAGATGATAAATAATAATAATAATAATAATAATAATAATAATAATAATAATAATAATAATAATAATGTAACTTCTACCTATTATTGTACTAGTGTTCATTTACAAGATGTAGTGTTAGTAAAAAAAACAAGGACCAGTGATATATTTATACTTACCTATATAATAAGTATAAATATATAAATAGATATTAAATTTTGGTGTAGCTATTTTTTTAAAAAAAAATCTTTTTTTAAATTATTTTATTTATGTATAAAATTTTATAAAATGGACACGTACTAGTATAATTTTATAATTTCGATTATTTGTGTAAAAAGGACACGTACCCCCGCACGGACTTTTTAGTTTAATATAAAAATAACGCAATTACTAATTCCACCACCAAATCACCATTGAAAGCCAACCCACTAAACCTAATAAAATGAATCCATACAAAAATACTATTAATATCGCGGACCAATAAAGTAAAAGACGCATTACTATTCTTATTATTTTTAATTTTATCATATCATATATCATGCCCTGACATAAACACGTCACATACCCGTAGGATAAGAAAAGGTGCACAAAAGAAAACAGCAACAACTTGGGTTGAGAGAGAGAGAAAAAAGAAAGAGAAAACCCACTTGTACAAATTTAATTGTTTTCCTATTTCTTTTGTTGTAAAAGCTATACAAATTTATTATAAGTTTTTTCTTTATCAACTTAATTTAAGTTGAAAAAACAAAGAAGATATATTTGATACGCCTCTCTACTCTACTTGGCCCTTATTCCATTTCCATTATCAACCTCACAAACACAACACAACACAATCTCACAAACACAACACAACAACACCTCTCTCCTTCATTTTCCACCTTTTCCCTTCATAACCAAAAATTAGAAAGAAAAAAATAATAATAATCTTTCATTTCATCATCTTCTTCTCAATTCTCAAAAACCCTTAATAATCACAAATTTCATAAACAAACAAAAAAATTAATATTATGGCTCAAAGAACAGAAAACGAAGAAACCGAATTCAAAGTTCCAGAAACAATAACCGTTTGCATCAACAACTGTGGCGTAACCGTAACCGGTAACGCTGCAACAAACAACATGTGTCAAAATTGCTTCACCGCTTCAACCGCCACAACCTCATCCACCGTCGGAATCTCATCACAATCTTCCAGATCCGGTGTTATTTCCGTTAATTCCGTTCGTTTACTGAAGAGATCTCTTCCGGAAGAATCATCGGAGATTACCGATCGTAATTCGTCAGATCAAACGACGATTTCCGAGGCGAAGCGTGTTGTTAGCAGATGCTCTGGTTGCCGGAGAAAGGTAGGGTTGACCGGATTCCGATGTAGATGCGGTGATCTTTTCTGTTCTGAACATCGATACTCCGATCGTCATGATTGTAGCTTTGATTATAAAGCTGCTGGTAGAGAAGCTATTGCTAGAGAAAATCCTGTTATCAGAGCCGCAAAAATCGTGAAGGTTTGAAATCTGAATCTGATGAAATGAATTCGAAGATTGAAGAAGAAGAAGAAATGATTCGAAACGTGAAAATCTGAAAACGAATCTATTTGACCCGTTTTCTGAGTCGGGTTTGGGTCACACGTGTTTAATTTGTTTTATTTTATTTACTTTTCCAGATTTTATTTATATTTATATAAATAGGAAAAAAAAATTGTTAGGTGAAGATAGATTTTAAGAGAGGTTGTTTGCTTGTGTTTTAACGTTTTAGTGAGAGAGAGAGATAGAGAGGATTGTCACCAAAGAAAATGAAGAATCTGAATTGGTATGTGTTTGATCATGCTTTGATCATTTCATTGTTTTCTTCTACTACTAATTGTTGTCTTTTTTTTTTTTTTGGAACTTTGCAATGATAATTTATTATCGTGGTTTCTGATTGGTGTTAATTGAATATAAATGATAATTTGAAAATTAACATAATTTTTTATAATAATTTGGATGATACAACTTAAATATTGTGTTAATTGTGTTGAGCAAATAATTGATACATAGAATGAGATATTATAATTCATTAATAAAAAATAATTAATACAACTTTAATTTGTTTTTGAAATCAAATATAATATATAATTTTTGTCCTAAAAAGAATTGGTGCAGTGAATTTAATACTGATATATTTTATGTAAAGATGTTTATATAATTTTTTATATAAATGTATTAAATTTTAAAATTTTATCTATTAAGATAAATTAATATTACTAATAAAAAAATGTTTTAAAAATAAAGTAAATTTTTCTATACCCTTTAGTTTTCTTAGATATCAATAAAAAAATTTAATTTAAAATTAAATGATCAGTATTATATTCAACAAAACTTTTGAATACTATAAATACGTCTAATAATTTAAAGAATAAATTTGTTTTCCAATCTAGTGATTACAAATAGGGAGAGTATAATAAATTACTACTATATATTTTCTTTGGGTAGATAATTACTACTATACATTGAAATGGAATTAAGCATCAAAATTATTGTGAAAATTGTCTTATTTTATTTAAAGTAACACGTATTTAAAATTTGTTACGTATCTGAATTTTTTTGGGTATGTGTTTTAGTGATGAGCTGTTTCGGAATAATGGGACAAATTGCGGCAATGGCATGAGTAGGTAAATTCGATGGCGTGCTGGGGGTATAGTTGTCAATTAAGGTGTGGTGTGCTGGAAAATGGAATTTTGCGTACAGCGATGATTGAAAGTGGATGGTGGGCCAAATGATTTGATGTATGACGATAAATTGGGGAAACGAATGACGATATCGTATGGTGAGTACGTACGCGAGATATAACTGTGGAACAGTTTTTTCTTTTCTTTTGTGACGTGACTTGTGCCTTTTGCAATGTTTCGCCAGGTGTTTGTTTGCATAAAGATGTATGACATATTGACATATGACATGAGAGCCAAACAACAAAAGATATTGGGTGATTGTAAATTTTTCCGGCACGAAGCGTACGCGATATTGCAAATCAGTGATGAAACTGCAGTGAAAGATGTCCAAGAACATCTAGATTCTACCATGGTAGTAATTTAAAAAAACTATTTAAATTGAGAGACGTTTAGATATCACTTATTTGTATTTGGCTTAAATATAATGTAAAATATAAGAAATTTATTTTTAGTTTTTATAAAATAAAATATTTAATTTAAAGTTGTATTTAGTAAGGTCAAAAACAAGTTCATAAATTATAAATTATATTGAATAAAAATTATTTTATGATCTTATAACTTATAATTATATTTGATAATAGTTATTTATAATACTTTTTGATAAGTTATTTTAGTAGCATTTAAATTTATAGCTTATCATTTTATTTTTTTAATTTAATCTTTATTATTGTAACTAAAATCTTTTTTTACTATTTATAATTTATTTATAAATAATTTATATAATTTAAAGTAAATAATCTATTTATTTATTTTAATTTAAAATAAATAAAAATACATTAGATTAATTAAAGTAAATAAAATAGATAAATAAATAAAAAATATAGCATATTGATAAATTTAAAATTAATAAAAATAAATAAATTTTAAATTACTACTTTTAAAAGATTTTAAACATTAGTAGATACAATTTATTTTTAATTAAGAAATTTCTTTTTATATCATTAAACTGTTAGTTTTAATAAACACTTCAATTAGTTTAGCAACTATCTGCTATAAACTAATTTTATCAAATAGAGAATAAGTCTCTACAAAATCCAAATAATTAGGTTTTAGTCCCAGCAAAATATAAAAAATTTGATTTTAGACCCTACATAATAAAAAAATTGTTTTACTCCCATACACACTTTTTATAATAAATTATAATTAGTGTATTATAATAATAATTATTTTTATTTAGAAAATAAAAAAAATAATAATTTTGACGAATTGGTTAATAACAAACATGTATGATTATATGTTCCACTAGCTTATTTAGCAATTAATTTCCAAACAAACAACATGAAAAGTTACGGTTAATGTATTATAATTGTTTTTGTTTTTATTTTGATTATATTAAAAACACTAATTTTAACTGATTATTTATTAACAAATATTTATCCATGCATGGTTTTTATAATACATTTGTAATTAGTATATTATAATTATTCTTATTTTTATTTAGAAAACATAAAAAAATAATAAAATCAACTCATTGTTAGAGGTAAATAATTGTTCCGTGTATCAACTGTATATGCTATAACAAATTCTTTTGCGACTTATTTTCAAAAGAAGAAAAAATACATGAAAAGTTAGAGAGTGAAATAATTATAATTATTGTATTATAAAAAGAAATTGTCTCGTATATAATTTTTAAGGGTGCATATTAAGAATACCAAAAGTAGAATTTTTTTAATTGAAAAAACAATGTTTAAATTTTTAGAGAGTTTAAAATACAAGTTTCAAACAAAATTTCTATATGTGAATCATAAGGGCGCATGTTAGCTTTTACATTTTTATAATTAAAAAAATTTCAAAGTTTTATTTTACATGTTGCGGGTTCGATCCCGATAGTGTTATTGGAGGGAGATAAATTCTATTTGCAAGTGCTCTATGAACATGAGGTCTTTCCTACCTTAGACTTGGCTATCATTCTCTTATCCAAAAATTTATTCAGCCAAACAAAATTCACAGTTTTTGTTTCGTTTTTATTAGCTAAAATGCGTTTTTGATCCCTTAAGTTATTTTTAAGTTTCATTTTGATTCTCTAAGTTTTGTTCATTTCATTTTGGTCCTTTAGGTTAGAATCGTTTGTTACTTTGGTCCCTCAAGTTATTCTTGTTCTATTTTAATACAAACATTAAACACTTTGGTCCCTTAAATTACAAATATTATACACTTTGATCCTTTCTAATAATGTCTAACATTGTAAATTAAGGGATCAAAGTGGTTAGATTTTGTAACTTATGGAGAAAAATGTTTTATGTTTAAAACTTAAAGGAGTAAAATGAAACGAAAAATAACTTAAAGGATTAAAATGTCTAATGTTTATAAGGGACAAAAATAAAATAAATAAAACTTAAATGACTAAGTGAAACCTAAAAATAACTTAAAGAACTAAAAGTGTAATTTAACCTTTTTGTTATAAAAATCATATGAGACAGATTTTGTCACAAAAAAATGAGTTAAAATTAGTATTTTTGTTAATATCGTCAACATAAAAATGAGAATAATTGTAATACAATAACTAATTTTTCACACTCTAGTTTTCCCCTTTTTTTCTTCTAAATAAGTCTCAAAATAAGATATTGGAACGTTTAATTCATAAATGGAACAAGTGTCTGTCCTAATCAATTAATTAAAATTAATATTTTTTTATGTGTTCTAAACAAAAATGAAAATAATTATGATTTACTAATTATAAATGCATTATAAAAATTACGCATGGACAAATGTTTGTCAATAAAAAATTAGTTAAAATCAATGTTTTTTTCATAGTATTGTCAACATAAAAATAAGAACAATTATAATACATCAACTATAATTTTTTTACATTGTTTGTTTAGAAATGAGTGCTAAAGAAGTTGGTAGAACATATATTCATACAAGGGATAAATGTTTTTCATTAATCAATTAGTCAAAAGTAATATTTTTTATATCTTATAAATAAAAATGATAATAATTATAATACACTATAATTATTAATAAAAATCCAATTTTATCCTACCCCCATATTTTAATTAAAATCCAATTTTATCCTTATTAAAAAGAAAAAAGTCAAACTTTATATTTTCCAAGACATGTTTGTGTTCCAGAAACTTCAAAAATGTTTTTCGGATTGTTTTTAAAAGTTTTCCGGTACATAAATATGTGTCAAGAAACATGAAAAAAGTTTTCTGGTACACAAAGTTCAAATTTTCTAAAACACATTTATATACCGGAAAATTTGAAGAAAAAAATTCCAATGTACAAAATTCGATTTTCTAAAATACATTTGTGTACCAGAATTTTTTTTCCAAGTTTTCCAGTACACAAAGTTCAACTTTTCTAAAACACATTTGTGTACCAGAAAACTTGGAAAAAAATTTTACAATACACAAAGTTCAAATTTTCTTAAACACATGTGTTTCGAAAAACTTTTGATTTTTAAGTTTTCCGAAACACAAGTTGAATTTAGTAGGCTAGAAAAAAAATAGTTTTTATGAAGAAAAAAAAGAAGAGAAAACGATAAAATAGGTAGTTTGTATAAAATACGGGGTAGAAGTATGGGGATATAGGGTAAATTTTTCAAATAAAATTTATTAAATTTTGCAGGAACTAAAACAATTTTTTTGCAGAGATTTAAAACAAATTAGGACTAAAACCTAATTTCTTGAGTTTTCTAAAAACTAAGTTTAAAGTCATTAATTACTCAATTAAACATTAAGAACTAAAACTAAAATATTTGCAGAGATTTAAACAAAAAAAAATTATTTTACAGAAATTAAACTACTTCAATCTAACATTCCATAAAAAATTACTAATGATGCATTTGTTACTAACTTTTTCATAAAATAATTACTTTTTAAAGTTTGTGTCGATTTGTTATAACTTTTAAAAAAATGAAAGTTAAAAATAATCTAAAAACTAATGATAAGTTATTTTTAGCTGCTTCAAAAAATATTATTTTTTATAACTAATTTTTTTAAAATGATTTTTATTATTTTTTAAATGATTTTTAGTACTATAGACAAACATAAAACAATTTTTTATTTTTTTAAAATTTTCTAAATGATAATATCTAAATTATGAAATATAAAAATAACTTTTTTTTATAATCTATAATAAACGGATTTCAAATGAGTCCCTTTAATAACCTATGACACATAAGTACAGGTACAAAATATGATATTTAAAAAAATATAAAGTTACGGTTACATCAATAAAAAAATATGATTTTTTTTAATAATTTAATTAGGAGAACTAAATTGTTCAATTCATAATAAAATAAAAGTTTAAAAGTTGTGTTCGGTTACACCAATACACAAATAATATTATATTAATATATAAAAATTATTAATTTTACTCACAATAAAATAATAAAAAAAAAAGATTATTCAGAGTACGATATACTTATACGAGTACTTCATAAATTTTTTTAGGAGTATTCATACTTCATAACTAATAACTTTACATCATTATTAAATTAAAAAAATATATAATTCACCAACACAAATTCTATATCTTACGATTATGTTTTCTTTTTTAATGGAGGAGTCTGCGTGTCATAGGACAAAAAATATTGTCAAGGGTGTTTTATATATAAGAACGACGGTAGTATTAGACACTCTCTATTTTCTTCATCTAATGGAGGTGGCTAATAAATTGAGTCCTCATTATTTCTATGCTAATTTATTACTATTTCCGTTCTTAAATATACTATCACTTTATTTATCAAATCTGAAATTAAGAATGTCAATACTACTATATAATTTTTGTAGAATTATTATTAAATTATCTTTCGTATATATATATACATATATATATATATATTTAATATTAATTTTTCATTTAATAAGCCAATTTATTAGTATTAATAAGTGATATATTTAGAAAAAGTAATAAATACATCTAGAAATTTGTAGACGATTTTATATTTAAGGACAAAACAAATCTTGTAATTTGGGCACAAAAGAAGTATTAAATTTGTTAAGAATTGATTTAATTTTTACAAATTACCTGTAAAGAGATATAATTAGTTAATATTTTTATTAGATTTTTTTATTATAAATTGCAGAAAAAGATATAAATTAATTAAGAATATGATACTAAAAAAATAAATAATAGAGTCACGCTAATAAGAAGTCAACTATATCAATTTTTAATTCATTGAGAGTTGATTTAGAAGAGACATTTTAACGAGAGAATGTCATTTTTTAAGAGAATTAAAATAATTTTTTATGAAATATCTTGTTTAGATAAATAATGTGGGAATTTTTAAAATTTTGGGATTTTATGGGGTATTTTATGTTGATTAGTTTTGGGGAATTTATAATTCCACCTCAAATTTGGGAATTCTAGAATTCCTTATAGCTCTCTTTCTCCAGATCGACTCATTCACTCCCTCCTGGTTTTGACCCGCTTTATCAATATCGTTCTCGACTTGTTTCTCTCGCTCCTGTTCTTAGGTATGTTCTTACCTCTCTCCTTGATTGTTCTTTCTTCTCTCTTTCTTTATAAAGATTGTTATTCATGAGTTTCAATGTCATCATCTTCTTCACTTACAAAAATGTTTGATTACTTATTCAAAAATGTTAAAATGAAATAGACTTTTAAGTATGCTAACAGGTCATACCAGACTTCTATGAACGTCAGACTCAAGTTTAAAAAGTAAGTCTATGACATGCCACATGCCACATTTATGCCTTGAATTTTTAACAAACTAGACTCAAGTCTAACAAAGCCTAACTCGGCTCAGCCTATTCTCACCCATATTTCTGATATACCATTTGAATTACCTCCCTTCAACCTACGCAAAACACTCGAAACCCAAAATGTTTGTAACACTCGTAATTTTATTTTACAATATTTATTTAATCAAACAAGATTTTCAAAAATTTAACTAAGCTCTATGTACAATGAGAATAGTACGTCTTGCCGAGCGAGACATAACAATTTTGTGAACACAAAACTCACATTGCAGTGTGAAACTCAAACTCGTAAGCTCTGATTTCCGAACCTAACATTTAAAATTTTTCATCATGTTTTTCACCACTTTCTCCTCATTCATTCTCCACGAAATTCTGGTCAGAAACAATCCCCATCTTATCCATTTTAGTTTGAAGACTCAAAATGTGTTCATGCTTGTTCATGTTTTGCTTATTACCATTCTTAGATCACCTTAAATAAAACCCATCTCAATGACCATAAAACACCATAATGGAGAGATACCACCATTAATGAGCTGTACATGTGTTTAGAATTCTTTTCTACGCATTTGCGAGTGTTTTTACTAAATAGTGAGAAAATCCACCTTACTCCCTCAAACACAAACCCATTCTTCCCTAAATACTTAACTTTTATTATTTTTATTTTATAAATATGTTAGTAATAACAAAATCCCAAATATTGTGGAGCTAATGAACATTAAGGAAACTTTAAGGATTATTTTCCATCAAATGGTAAAATCGACATATCCTTAATCCACAATTTATTAACTTCAGATAAGTTTTTTAAGATTTGAATTTTGTTCTAAGTATTTTAATTATTATTTGTTATTTTGAAAGTGATTTTATTGATTAAAATTCGAGGAAACGTCGAAGCATATTATCCTAAGGGGATATTTTGCAGTTATAGACTAAATTAAGTAGGGGTATACGTGGGTCGGGTTGGGTGGGTTTTGACAAAGTTGATACTGATCGATTATTTTTGGGTTGAGTTAAGTTCTAAACCCGTATTTTTTTATTTAATCTGACCCAACCCGATCAAGAACGGGTTGGGTTGAGTTGACGGGTTATACATGAATAATAACATTTTTTATTTTACGGAAAAATATATTGAATAAAAATATATTTAATACTTGAATGTCTCGAAAACTATAAAATTTCAATCACATCATTCAATTCTTTAAAAAAGCCAACAACCTCTCACAAAAAAAAAATAAATCCAACAATCTTCAAATATATAAATAAATTCAACAACAGGAAATCAATAAAATATAAAAATTCATCAATTCTAAGCAATGTCAACTTCAAGTCCAAACACTTAACAAGTTTATCAAATTATGGAAGGGAAGAATTGGAAATCTACAAAAACAAATATCAATAATTAAAGTGAAGAGATAAAAAAAATTACCCTATTAAACTACCAAACAAAATTTTTTAAAAAATTATAACTTGTTACTAGGTCGGGTCTACGAGTCGATGAATTTAAATTGTTGAACCCATTACCTGAACTAAATATAAGCGGATTTCGAAGGGTTGGATCGGGTCAGACCCGAAAGTGACTAAATACGGATAAAAATCGGGTTGGGTGATCAGGTTGAAAGGTCGACCCGCACTCATGTACACTCCTAAAATTAAGTGTGTGAAACCATGTGTCTGTAACTGTAAAAATAACATTAAATAGTGGAAAATTTTGCAAAGTATAAACAAATTATTTATTAAATTTATAACGCTAGCTAGGGATGCACTGCTTCTGAAAAAGTATATCTATAAATATTAGACTGAGGTTAAACTAAATCCAGTTTAACGATAAAAGGAAAGACTACAAACTCTCATGAAGGAACTTCTCCAATTTAGTCTTTAAAGATACATAAATTAAAGAGAAAAGACACAAGAATCATATTTCATTAAGTGCAGTAATTCAACCTTTCTTATTTTTATCACGTGTGGTTAGAATATTGATATTGATTTATGATTTTATTTTCGCGATTAAGTCGTCATGCGAATCAATAAATGTTCAACTGGTTGAACAACAGTCAAACTCTTCAATAAATAAATAATAAAATAGTAATAAAATACATGAAATATTTAGAACTTCATAACTTACAAAGTAAAAATTTATAAAATTTATAACAAATATTGAATATTTATGACAAATACATTAAAATCCACAATAAAGACAGGTTTGCATAATATAAATTTAAATATCAAATCTCATTTAGATCAACTCATCAACCCTGGGTGCCTTGGAGATTAAGTGGAATAAGGGTTTTTTTTTTTCAAAGTTAAACTTAAAATGATTGGTTTTATTTTTTTAATATAAAAAACCAATTTTTTTTTGGTTGCAAAAGTTAGAAATTTAGGTGTTTTAAAAACTGGGTGATTTTCCAAAACCGGCTTCGGTTCATTGACCCCAATAGTCTAACCCGGTTCAAACCAATTTCTAAGTTTTTTTCTTCGATTTTACTGACCAACTGTTTTTTAGTCTGATCAAACTGGTCGTGGACCTAGTTCGCAGTCGAACTAGCTGATTCAGTTTGATTTTTAACACATTGGTTACTAGTTTAGGAGATGAGTTAGTTGATTCAATTTGGTTTGTTAATTTATTAAGTTTGAAAGGTACTCTATAAACATAGCTATTGTATTCATTGTTTTAGTATCTTTTTATTCATCAATATGAATATTTTAAGAAACTTTATTTTGTATCAAGCTCTCAAACTTATATTGAATATGAGATGAATCTTCAATTCTTCAATCTTGCAATTCCTAACAAAAATTAATAAATGTTGGATTTGTTGGTGATAATTTCTGCAAGAATTTAACAATGAAAATGTTGATGAAAATTGTATTTAGAGTATTCTAAAGTCTGTTGTTACACTAGTCTTTAGGTTCGATTCGCTCATACCAATCAGATGCAAATGAGATGAACAACGAATCCTCTTTAAGGTACTTTGGATAACCTTGATATGATTTGCACTAACACGCAAATATTATCTTTCAATAATATGTTTCAAAAGAATGTTTCCTACACTTCACTCATACATTAGAGAAGGATAAGATGACTTATAATATAAAAAATAGATGAGACAAAGTTGATAGTAATGGCAAAAATTTGTGTCTCATTGTCTAGAATAACACAATTTATAGAAACATATGTGCCGCATGAAGAAAGGGTACAACTCTTGGTTCTGCCATTCAGTTCGCGAAAAAGGTGTATATACATACATACAATGTTTAGTTTTAACGGATATAAGCACTGTTTGGTAATGCGAGCTAGCTAGCTTATAAGCTTATTGGATTAAAAGAGATGTGTTTGGTAAACAAGCTTTTTTCACCAGCTTATAGCTTACTTTAAGACGCTATTTCAAGTAGCGTTTGAGCTTATAGTTTTTTTTTATCCTTATGTAATACAAAATAACTACCCCATTTACTCACTACTCTCTCACATACTAGTTCACAACTTCATGTATATCTTCTTCTCAATGAACAAATATGTATTCAGTTTCTTTAATTCCTTGCCAAAATAATTCAAAAAAAAAAATTTATGTTATTCGTCTTTCAAGAAATTAATTAAGGTATGTATTGCCATATTTATTATTATTTCTTCATCTTCTAATTTATCATTGGGATAAAGTTAAATTCATTTTTTATGCTAAATTATAAGCAGTAAATGAATTGCATTGTTTTTACGATTACTATTTATATATATTAAGCTTGCTAAATTTTTAGAGAACTCTTTAAATTTATGTTTGTATTGTAATAACAAAAAAAGCAAATGATGCAACAAAAAAAAGTAAATGAATTGCATGATTTTGGTTTTTATTTCAAAACTTTATTGTATTTTTTTTAGATTTCTACCACAAAAGTCATAAATGAGAGAAATATAGTAAGAGATAAAGCAACCTTAGATGGGTCATGTTGTTTATAATTTAGTTGTAGAAGTTCGAGACAAACATCAGCCCCTTTCTCATGCAATACAGGTCAAAGAAATTACAAATATTCTTCAAGTAACTCAAGTCACTAGATGCAATATTTTGCGCAATCTGTTGCACAACATAAAACTTAAGAATTTAGAACTTGCAAGACACAATAATTTAAGAAAAAAAAATGATTAAACATGAATTTACTATTCCAATTTAATTTATAGAAGCACAAACAACATTGATGGAATGCATGTCCAAGTGTACGACATATGTCGGTGTGGATACCGACACATGGTGTCAGATGGATACTAACATGACATCCATACCTTAATTACATTCAATTAATTTATTTTCTCAAATTATTATCGATGTCGACGTATTAATGTTGTATCTGGTATATGTATTAGTATCCATGCTTCATAAAATAGAATCCCTAATATAAAAATTATACAACACAAAGTCCAGTAAGAGAACTTATCAAGTTACAGAAATATGTGAAACATTAAGCGAGAGACACTTGAATGCATAAATTAAAAATATTTTACAATAGTTTATTTGACTTGTATTTGATAAACACTAATAAGAATGCAAAGAGAAAAAAACTAATGGAATGGACTTTATTTTAGCTAGCTGAAGAAAAAACAATATTTCAGTAATAAATAAAGCAATTTCAAAAGGACAAAATTCCTAGCATCTCTCGTTAAACACAATTCATCTAAACCATTAATTTAAGAATATAAACATAAATTCATGTTTGTCCAACATTAGCAAGAACATCCTCTTTACATACTTATGATACTCAAACAATAATCACAATTAAATTAAATTACATGCAACCTAATATTTTTCATCAAAAAGGGTATCTAATTAAAGCATAAAATGACAAACTTTATAACAATGTCAGCATTCCCTGCATTTTCAAATATTTCAAAGAGTTTAGTACTATCAACAATAACAATAAAAGGAAGGTTACCAAGGAATAGCCTAAGGTTGGAAGAGTAATTGGGGTATTTCCATCGTCGAGGTATCTTCTTCAAAGTTGAATTTAAATGAAACAGTGAATTGGGAAATAAAATGATACGAAAACTAGAACGAATAGAAGTAGAACCAATTAAAAAAACATGAATTTAGGGTTTTAGACATATGAGATATGAAGAATGATGCTATTGCAGAGATGAGAATATGGAGAAAAAGAAAAAAAAAATAAAGTAATGTAGGAAAATTGATTAAGAAAAGGAAAATAGAGTAAAACAATACTTAAGAGAGATTGGATAAAAATGTCACATTTTTTGTTATTTTAAATTAAATAATTATGTCTTTTTATGTCATTTTATATTGTTAAAAGCTAAATTTATCAAACACTTTAATTTCAATTAATTAGCTTTTCAACTATAAGTCATTAGTTATCAGCTAGCTTATAACTTAAATTTTACCAAACTGAGCATAATTGTAACAGTCTGGTGGTTAACATTTGCCCCGATTCGTACATGTAACGAGTTTGAAACCTAGGATGCATTACACCAAACCATTGGACTACCAATGCTATTGTTGTCCAATCCATAAATGTATATTATATAGTAACAATACTTCACCATTCCAATTTAATATTTTGGGAATATCTCACAATCCCTACCATTTTTAAAATATACTAAATCCTATAATTTTGGAAATATCATGGTTTCAAATAATGCTATCTTACAATTTGAACTATTACTTAGTAAGTCCACTCACCCCGAATAGACATTGGTAGACAAGTTTTGAACCAACAATTCATTAGAACAAGTGGACATAAATTATACATGAAACCTCGGTACTATTGAAAGAATTATAAAGAAGATACATTTGATAAGGCCTTGTGTCATGTACCTTTTAATGGGAATTTAAGAGTCAAGCCCTTATGTGATACAATGCCTATCTCATTCTATTTAACAAGTCTTTTTGTCATTGTTCTGCATATCAAACATAAAATATTAAGCTGATCAGACTTAAATTTTTTGGTAATGATACTTAGAACATATAACCAAAAGGGAAGTATCTTAAATTTAACCTTTTACCTACAATCCAATTAGTCCGACCTGCTATAATACCAAAATCTAAGACCCATTGCCAATTATCTAGAATATGACAATTGGACCCATACACCTTAATAAAACAAAGATAAAATATAATGAATAATAAATTAGAATCACCAACATAACTGAAAACTATATTCATAAATATAGTTTACAACTTGTTCAATAGATTCATAAAATATTACATCTTGAAAATAAACTACGATTGTCTGATTACATCATAAAATAAAATAAAACATCAAATTTTAATTCCACAAGTCTGGAACTGATCTTCTTATGCTAAATCCATATCTCATGCTCCTAAATAAAAATAAATGGGGTGAGATAAAAATATCTCAATAAGCTCTGAAAATAAAGGGAGAGGTAGTCTCAAAAAATTTCTTTCATAAATATGTATAAAACATGAAAACAATTATACATCTCAAGTTAAAACTTTCACCTTTAATTTTCATATAAGTTTTACTTATAATAACCTCTCTTTCTTAATTCTGAAAAATATATGCATGACCTCAAATCTTTTCCTTTGGAATAAGGAAAAGTCGTCCAATATCTTGATATGGATCACCAAGATAATTGAGTCCTGATTGGTAAAGATGGTATGGCCAAACCCCAATCAGCGTCTTGATTGTTCTCCTTTACCTATTATTCCATGCCTGAAACAACTTGAATGTCCCACTGTGAATAAGGCCATGCATGATCTGATTAATGAAACTCTACTTAACTTGAGATGTTTTGTATCAAATGTCTTTATTATGTCATGTATGCCATGCATCCTTCATCCACAACAGTTATGAATAACTTAGCAATATACTAAATCCATAATAATTTAATCCTAAATCCCTAATTCAAAACTGGAACTAGAGGCAGAAAAATAGAAATAATATCAGAGTCATGAAAATAGTAACAACATCAAAGCCATGAAAATATTTACAACATTAGAGTCATGAAAATAATAACAACATCAGATTCATGAAAATAGTAACAACATCAGAGTAATGAAAAACCATTTTGATGCAGTTTTAAAACAGCTATATGCAAAATATTACATTTCCTCACACTATACTTCTCCTAACACGTAATAACCCCAAAACAGTTTCTTTAAAGGTTCAGTGAATAAATTCCAAAAACCCCCATACTAGAAGAAGTTAATGTAACGAAACTTACAGTTTCGCATACACATCAGAGGCATCAGTAGTAACGAGCAAAAATCGTGTTTGACAAGCATATTGATCTTAAATTAAGGTCTATGCATCTAGTTAAATTTTCCTAACACATAATTCATTCACATACATCAAACAAACTGAAATAAGCTACATGCACGTTCTTCAAAAATATTTGCCTGAAATTTTCAATGAAATCCCTATGTGCTAAATTTCCATTTTCCTCACTCCTTTAGTTCTTTTCTTCCATTCCCCTTTTTCCCAAATAGTTTCAGAATTTGTAATAAAACTGGAAAGCAATTTAATCCCCTCAATCTCACATGATAAAAAGCTTTAATGTAAAGAACTCACAATTTGTGTTTTAAGGAGAGGATTAAGGTTTGATTAGAACAATTTTGAGCCTCCTCATTGAGTTGAATTTCTGCCTTGAACCAAGTTCTGCAAGTGTTGGGTTCTCCTGCCTGTTTCACTAATTGAGTCTGATCTCTAAGGATGCAAAGGTAGATTCGAACATGCAAGGCTGGAAAACACGTTTAGGGAACCTCAAGAAGCTTTTGGTTTTGGAGGATTTGGAGAAGAAAGGAGAATGGAAGGTTTGGAGATGGAAGCGAACAATAATGAAGGGTTTTTCCTCGAGAGGGATTCTGGGCACGGGAAGAAGTTGTTGGAACCAAGTTGGTTCTAAGTACTTAGGATTTTGATGCTTACAAATGTACTCAATGTAAACTTATTTTGTACTTTGAATTATTAAGTTAAATGCCCCAGAAACTGAAGGAAACAGAAGCAGAGATCAAAGGAAAATGAATTCTGAAATTTCCAGAAGATGTTCCAGGATGTCAAAACATCACCAGAGGATATGTTTGGTGGCCCAGAACAGAAGGAATAAAAAATCATAATGAAACATGGATCATATCATTGGAAAGCCTGCCAGAAGGAGAGTTGTTCCAGACAAACAGGAGTCGAATATCAATTTTATTCCAGAAGTTATTCTGACCAGAAGATGGCCTGGCAATGAAAAATTACACAGTCCAGACTTGTTCCAGACTTGACTAGAAGGTATGTTTATGAGTCCAGAACAAGAGGATCAATTCAGATTTGGCCCAGATCATGAGATAGCATGATTCAGGGCATGAAACTAAGTCCAGACCAAAAGAAATGAGTTCCAGAATCAATCCAGACCTGGTCCAAAATTAAAGGTAAAATGTCCAGACTGAAATATTTTTTGTTCAAGTTAATTTTAGTTTGTTCCAGACCAAAATCCAGAATCTGTCCAGATCAGAGTAAAAATTTCCAGATCAATGGTTCAGAAATAATTATTTGGTCCAGTGATGATCTAGATTAGAAAATCAGACCATGGCCCAGTGGTGGCCGAAATCAGAGGGTTAGGAAGTGTGGTCCAGGAATGGCCGAAATCAGAGGATCACAAAATATGAAATAGGCTGGTCCAGATGTGGACTATCGCATTAAGATCCAAAGGTGCAGATTTGATCATGAGAATTAAAGAATATGAGAAAAACGCTCAAAACAGAAGCTGAGCAAAATGCTCAAAACAGATCAGTGAGCAAAAGGCTCAAAACAGAATCTGAGCAAAATACTCCAGAATATTTTCAAAACAGATTAATCTAAATATACTGCAGAAGTAAAGCATCAGTGAAGTTCTAAAGTTCAACTATAAATAGAGACTTAATGCTGAAGAATAAAGTATTGAAAATCACAAAAGAGTCATACACTTCCAAAGCAACCACTCTCAAATTTTCATATAAGTCAATTGTGAGTTTCAGCTTTCAAGAAGCAAGTACTCGGTTATTTTCTTTCCACTGTGGCAAATCTAAGTTGTTGAAGTAGAGTCTACAATATGAGGGAGTCAGTAGAGGTAGCAGGTTACTTGGCAATTAGATAGGGTTGTATCTAAGTTGTTGAAGTAGAGTCTACAAACTGAGGGATTCAGAAAGGGTAGCAAGGTACTTAGCAATTAGATTCATAGTGTTGTGAATTCTTCTACAATCTGGGGTGTCAGATTGGCTGAAGACAAGGTTGTTTTCCTCAAGAAGTCTAGGATTGTTAGACTATTGAGAAGACTGACTTGGAGGGTCAGTAGCAAGGTTGTAATTCAAGATTGAATTAGTGAAATCCTTCAAGGCGAAGGGACTGGACGTAGCCTCGTTAACGGTGAACCAGTATAAAATCTGTGAGTTTTATTTTTATTTTTATCCGCTGCTAACTCTGTTTTAATTATACATCAAGTTTTGTTTTGAAAGTATTAAAACAGGAAAATTATTCAAGTTAAGTCAAACACAATTCAACCCCCCCTTCTCGTGTTTGCACCTTCAGAAGAAAGATTAGGTAAGTGAGAGTAATACTCGTTGGATTTTTCCCTTATCACTCTTTTGCCCCTTCCTTATTTATAAATGAACATTTTAATATTTTAACTAATATTTATTTTTAACACATTTTAATTAAATGGATTAATATTTTTAAAATATTTATTTTAATGAATTTTAATTAACTGGGCTGTTACAAATGAAATTTTAGTGTTGCGTCATGGAAATACAACCATGAGATGGATCCAAAGTTAGAAGGTCATCTCGTTGTTGGTCATTTAAATGCAGAAGCAAATGAGCTTGTTGATGAGATGGCAAGGAACATGGTTCCACCAAAAAATATTCTAATGACTTTGAAACACAAAAGAAATGAAAGTGTGACTACAATGAAGTAAATTTATAATGCACATCAAAGATACAATAAGACTATAAAGTTTAAAACTACATTCAAGATATCTTTAAGGGTCATCTTAGATCAATCAAGTTGTTCAACACTTTTTCTTTTGTGTTGCTGACGGATTCAACTTATAAAACAAATCAATACCAAATGTCGTTGTTTGAGATTATGGGTGTGACTTCACCAAAGATGACATATTTAGTTAGGTTTGCTTTCATTAAGTTCGAAAAGAAGGATAATTTCACTTGAGTTATAGAGATGTGTTGTAATTTGTTGAAGTCTCAAGAAATAAGGTAATTGTCACTGATAGGGATATCGCGTTGATGAATGTTGTTGTAAATTTTTTCCAACCTCTCATGCTTTACTACGTCGGTATCATATTTCAAAAAATGTCAATGCTAGATGCAAGTCGAATGTCAAGGAAAAATTTGTCAAACTAGTGGATGTGAATGTCAAACAAGTCAAACCGAAATAATTATGGGCATCATAATGAGGGTATGGGACATTGTAGTAGACTCTCCTTCTAATTATGCATATGATGGTGTCGTTGTAGAGTTTAGGAAGATGTGTGAAAAATTTCTAACATTCCTCAAATATGTCGAAAGTAACATATTGGATCTAGTGAAGGAGAAAATTGCAAAAGTATGAACAAACTTGTCATGGCCTAAAATTTCGAGGGTTAGCTCGAATTCAATGGAGTTGCCACCAAAATTTATTTAAATAGGAAAAACGTTGGAAAACCCTTAAAAAAAACAAATGGTATTTGAAACTAGATTTCATATTCGGGAGTTGATTATGTGTAGGGAAAATATTAACACCCTACAACATCCGTTAAAAAAAGGTTACCTACAATTAATTGTGCAAAATGTGTGTTAACTTTGAAGTAGCAAAATTGATTTACAAGGAAGAGGGGTTTGAATTGTAAATCTCCTTTTTTAAAATTTCCTGAAAAACTTAAGATTTGAACTCAAGAATATTCTTGGTTAATAAAGCAGAAAACGGAGAACGTTCTTGATTAGTTATAAAACAGAAAACAATTTGTATTTTAATCTTGAAAAACAATCAAACTAAATAAAGAGATATCCTGGTTCACCCAACTTGTGCTACGTCCAGTCTTCACAATTGTGAGATTTTCCACTAAGTGTTTAAAACAAGAACCTTCTTGGTTTTACAGCACCTAGCTTAGATCAACCTTGATCTTTGTTACAGACTTTAATCTAATTCACCCAGAAAGAGATTAATCAAATCACCTACCAACCTTGATAGGATTTCTTACAATCTACCCCAAACTATACTAAACTCTTATAGTTTGAGTTTTACAATAATGATGAGATTGTTTTGTTAGAATCTGTGATGTCTCAACTCTTGTTTGAGATTCGATTCTTTACAAAGAATTCAGTACAAAAATATCAGAGTAAATAAGGACTTGATTAGACTGATTCTTTTAAGTGATAAGAGAGTTTCAAGTATGTAAATGTGAATGATTTTATGAGGCTTGTTAGCACTTGAATTTCTGCATTTTCCTAGAGCTTTGGCCTTCCTTTTATAGGCTTGAGAGCAGCAAATGGAGGTCAATAGAGCCGTTGGTAGTGCCCTTGTCAGGCTTGACCAGAGGCAATATTTCTGATTAAAAATAATCCAGCTTTTGACTATTTTTAATTTCTGTTTTGACTGGGCTGAATTCTTTATTCTTGATAAGTACTTTTTGAGTTTTAATGATCATTCAACATTACAGATATGTGATGATGCTTTGTAGCTTGAATTTGAGTCTTGAACTTGATTGAAACAGATTCGAAGAGATCACAGAAGGTTGTTGCAGAAAACTGAAGTGTAGTTTGCTGGAGATTGATGATCAATCTGGAGCTTTAGCTTTTGGGTTTCCTAGAGATTGATAATCAATCTGGACGAAATTCTGAACATACTGGAAGCTGTCATAATGCCTTGTACGTTGTCAAGATCGTTTATCAGTCTGGACAACATAACTGGAGACTGTTTAGTCTTACTTGGGCAGCTTGATTCATGGCATTTTTTCTTTGTGATTCGAATGGTTTCTTTTGATTGTAATTGATCACATCTGTTCCTTGTCATGTACTCTCAATAATGATGTAAATTCTAGAGGCAATAACTTCAATTAAGTGATGGAGATTGATTGGTCTTTATGCTATCATGGCCATATTTGAACTTGGAGAACATTCTCCGTTTTCCAGATTATGTGAAGAATGTTCTCTGTTCTTTATTATGTTGATTTCTTGACTTTGCTTGAATCCTATCTTTGAATTAATACACTCAAAAGCACAAGTTAAATTAAAATAATATTTTAGAATCATAATTAACATTCTTAATTAACTTTTGTTTATTATCATCAAAACTTTTAAAAATGAGAGTTTGTCTTAACAAACTTTAAAATATTTATGTCTCCATATTATTTAAATGTGAATATATTTATTTTTATGAATGTGGTGTTGAAACAAAGAGCAATCAAAATAGAGAGAGAAAAAATTTATTTTTTATTATTGAGCTTGACAAGAGTGCAATTTTGCTTCTACGTATCTGCATGGTGCAATGTAGAAATCAAAACTACATAGTTCTTGAGTAGAAAATATGGATGTTTTGATTGCTTTTAAAGAAAATGTGTTTTGGTGTTGATAAACAAGTTAGATAAAAAAAAGTTGTTTTGATAAAAGAAAATGACTTTGTTTAATTTAAATAATTGTTTTAAAAAACGAGTTTTAACACTGCCAAATTGTATCATTTGTGTCTAAAATCTTAAGAATTAAAAAGATATCACATCTAACTAACTAATTTAAGAATTTTTTTTTATTATTTTGGTTATAAAAATGAACATTAGAACTATCAACAACTTATCTTCTAACAACTCAATGATATTAAAAAAGATGTTACATCTAATTAACTTTTAATAAAAAATTTATTTTTATTTTTTTAGAAGCTTTAATATTTTTGTTTGGGGTGTAATTTCTCCTTCATGAACTCCATGTTTCAATAGCTAGACCTATTGAATTTTGTGATATTTTAGTCACTATGTTGGCTCTGCTCCACAGAACCAAAATATATGAAGCTTAATCTCTTCTTTGTTAGGAAAAAAAGGGTTTTCTCTACACTTCTTCATACATTCCAAATACTTGCTCAAGATCAAAATTAAATGATTATCCTTACGTAGTTGGGATAATTTTAACTGTGTAAACATCCGAGTCTATAAAAAGACTTCACCTGATGTAATTCATGTATTCTTGTTTCAGAATAATACATTCAGATTTCTTCTGAACTCTTTCGCTAATGATGCACACTACCAATAACCACCACAAGAACATAACCCATCTGAGAACAGGTGAGATCGCTTTGTATCTCAGATAATGATAGTACGCATCTCGGCGTATCTGCTCTACTGACCAAAAGTCCGTATGCAAGAGCTATCTTCTCACTATGTTTGGTGATCATATCTATTTTCACCTCCTCACCAACATCATGGAGAATGGATTCTGTTTCAGGCACAAATCCAACCTCTTGAATTTTTCTCATAATCTCTTCCTACTTTTGGTTTATTTTGTGTGAATCAGGGTGAGTGTAATCATCGACAACGAAGCGGTGGATTTTATTCCCATGTTCAATGTAACTACATCCAGGATTTCTAGTAAGAACTTTAGTTTTCATTAAAGTCCTTAGTTTTGATGCATCACTCCACAAACCTGCAGCCGAATACATGTTAGACAGCATAATATAGTTTCTAGGGTCTGACGAATCTAACGCAATCAAATTCTCTGCGGCTTCCTTCCCTATGTCAATGTTTCGATGAACCCTACAAGCACCAAGAAGGGCACCCCAGACTCCAGAATTCGGCTCGAATGGCATGCTCTTAATCAACTCATGAGCATCATTGAGTAGACCACAACGACCGAGAAGATCAACCATACATGAATAATGATCCAATCGCGGTTGAACTTTGTAAACATCGGACATGATTTGGAAGTAGTATTTTCCTTCTTCGACAAGCCCTGAATGGCTACACGCACTTAACAAATGAGTAAAAGTAACATGATCAGGCACCATGCCTTCTTCTCTCACAATCCTTTCAAAGAACTCTATAGCTTCTTTACCGCGCCCATGCATCGCATAACCTGCAAGCATTGCAGTCCGTGCCACTTTATCAGGCCTACGCATCTCCGCAAATACCTTACGAGAATCATTCAATCTCCCTAACTTTGAATACAAATTTAAAAGGGTAGTCACAATTGTTACATTTTCATCAAGACCACAAGTAAAGATTAAACTATGTACAGCCTCTACCAATCTTCCCAAAAGAAAATTTTCACAAGCTTGAAGCAAACTCACCATTGTAGCTTCATCAGGAAAAAAGCCATTAACCCTCATCAAATCAAAACAATTAAAAGCCTCATTAACCATTCCATTTTGACCACAAACAGCCACAATTGAATTCCAAGACACCATACTCTTCTCAGGCATTTCCCAAAACAAATTGAAAGCAGTATCAACAAAACCAAACTTCCCATACATATTAACAAGAGCATTAACAACCTTCACCTCAATCACCATACCCAATTTCACAACACAACAATGAACATAATAGCCTTCATCCTTTGCTTTCGCTGACACACAAGCCGAGATAACGGATATAAAAGTAAGCTCATTCACTCTCATATCCAATTCTGAATCAGATTTCATCTTGCAAAAGACACTCAAGCAGTAACCAAGTTGTCCACTTTTCGAAAAGCCAGAAACCAAAGAGTTCCATGAGACAAAATCTTTGTTTGGCATTTCATCAAACAAAAAATGTGCATCTTGGGTGGCACCCAATTTGAGGTAACAAGAAACCAATTGATCACCTATGAACCCATGTCGGTAATCAAGAGATTTGATCACATGGGCATGAATGATATTGCAGATGGAAACAGATGATGAAGATTTCAGAGCATAAAGAAGAGTAGAGATAAAAGGGTCATAAGAGTGTGTGGAAACGGCATGGAATTGGAGAGAGGTTTGGGAGAGAAGTGAACAAAGAGGGTAAATGAATTCGAATGTTAAAGGTTTTGGTAGATGTTGTAGAAGCATGCAAGTCTTCAATGTGGTATTGAAGAACCTAAACATCTCGAGTTTGAGTAACCCATGAAACTCTTGATTTACCTTGAAATTCTTGTTCTCTTGAAGAGTTATCAGCTAAAATGGAAATTAATATATTAAATATTTATGAGACTCTCTATCTATGATATTTACTTTTTCTTCTTATTTTAAATACTATATATGTTGTGATATAGGAAGATGAAAATTGGGTATGTCTATGTTATTTGATGGTTACAGTCACGTAATTAAAGAGATTTAATTTTTTGCTTTAGAGAAATAATTTAGTGTCTTTTTTTAGTTTAAGACTCTAGTTTGAAACTATTTTTTGATTATATTTTTACAGTTTTAAATATATTATGTTTCAACCATTATTATTTGAGTTTTCAAGAAAAATTAATATGGGAAATAAATAAGTGATAGAAACTCAACTTTTATTATTTGAGATTATAAGAATAAGGTTCAATATAGTAATAAAATGTTTTAATGATTTTCATATCTTTTATGACCGGTATATGATTTGCAGCATAGGGTGTCCAGTGGAGAATGTGGTTGTGGCCAAATCTCTTGAGCAAATATTTATTGTTTTGGTATATTCGAGAAAACAAAAAAACATTTTTCTCCTCTATTTTTCTGGTTTTATTGTGCATGGTTCTGCTGCCCTTGCATGTTCTAATAGTGGAATCTAAGAGCTATGTTCTTAATGGTTGTGGGTCAAAATCCATAAAATTGTGTTCAAGCAGCATTGTTGTTTTTTCTATTCATCAATTTTATGGGGAAAATTATCATATATGGGTTGTCAAAATGAGGTCATGTTTGAAGTCATTTGGCCTATGAGTATGAAGATAAGACAAGCAAGTTCCACATGAGGAGGAGATATTGAAGAAGGAAAAAACGGTTTCATGTTTGCATTCATCTTTGGCAGATGATGTGTTTACGAGCATCATGCATCTCGAAACAGCGAAACAAATATGGGATGAGCTGAATGAAAGGTATGTTGGTGATGAAATGGCTTCCATCAAGCTATTGACTCTTAATAGAGGGTTTGAAATGCTAAAAATGAAGGAAACTGAATATGCGAAGGAGTACACCTCCAAGTTGTTTCACTTGGTGATGTAAGATCTTTTAACACTTAATTTTTATAATAAACTATTTTATTAATGAAATATAATTTTAAATAATTAATTTGATGTTAAAAATATTTTAAAGTATATGTTAATTAATTTTATGATTAATTTTATTTTATATGTTTTTGTTGTGATGTGATAATTTTATACATAATTAATTTAATGAATAGAATAAATTATAACTATTATATTTTATTAATTTTTCTAAAAATAATAGTATTTTAGTGTGAGAGTTTTAGAGAATAACATATCAAGTGATTTCACGTGTATATGTGTATTGATAATTGTTAAAATACTTTCATACACTTTTGACTAAACGATAAATGTGCACACAATTATATTTTAATTACTTCTAACTATTTTTTATTTTAGTTAATTATTTTATAAATAATTATTTTAAATATTGTGAATATTTTAGAATATCTATTTTTACTATAAAAATGGTAAAACGTGCTCTTGGTATTAAAATGCATGCAAGTATAATAATAGTTTGAATACGAGAGTTTGTTATTATTGTTATATTTTTAAAAAGTTAATTATTTTAATTGATCTACTTTGTAAAATATTGGTTTTGAAATATTAATAATATTGCGCTTAATTTTATTTATATGTTTGCTTGTTATGATGTGCCTATTTTATAAATATTTAATTGATTTAGTGACTAATATTAAATACTGATGTTCTATTTATTTTGTCATTTTAACTATTCAAAAAGTATAATAATATTTGAATTTGATATTTTTGAAAATATTATTTTAATGACAAATAAAAAATTAAAACAACTTTGTAATTAATTGGGTCTCGTGTAAAAAAAAATGCACCAAGGAAATAAAATGGGTTCAATGAGTTAGGTCGTTAAAAGAAAAAAAAGTCAAATATAACCTAATTTAACAAGAGAAAGATACTAGAGCTACAACAGAAAGAAAGTGGAAGAAACGGACGCCACACAACGGTGAGAATAAAATAGAAAATCGACGTCGGTGTCCCACGACTGTTCATAAAACTTTCTTTGTTTTTGTCTAGTACGTTGTTTCATTAATTTATTTAGTCAATTAAACACACTTTATTAGATTTTTAACAATCTCGAGTTCTCTGTAAAATACCCGACTTCTCTATTTATGGAGTTCCTTATTTGACACCGTTATTCTTCACTGTAAGTCCAATTTGAGTGAAACCAACGCCAAGACGACCGTGCGAACAATGCCTATATTATCAATTGAGTATTTTCCGATTTGGGGTAAGTATATTTGACTCAATTTCGAAATTTACCTTTTTAGAGTGTGTTTCATATTTTATATTTAACGTTACCTTAAAGTGTCGAATTAGATCGATTAAGGACGAGAAGTCAAATGAATGGAGGTATTTCTTTGGTGGACTCATATTAGTGTTTGAAAGCGTCCAAATAAGGTAAGGGGAGAGAGTGTGTTTGAATTCATTAGTATAATATATTGTGACATGAACGAGAGACCCGTATTTCCCAACGGTTCATTCGGGACTTGATACGTACAGCAGTAACCATTTGAGAGATAAATTAAGTAATGTGCAAATATGTTAATTGTAAGATTAAAATGTGGAATATAAATATTTATATGGTGTTGATTGATTTAATTTCTTTAAATGTGTGGTATTTGATATTATTGTGAAATTGAATGTCGAATAAATTTGTTGCATATGTTACATTAGACGAGTTTATGTGAGATGATAATAAAATATAAATGCATTGTATGATATAAGTTTATGTGATGATGGTGATGTATTTTTTATGATCGTGATGTTATAAATTTGTGATAAGTTTATGTGATGATGATGATTTATGATTTATGATTGATGATTGTGATATAAATTTGTGATGATTTTGAAGTAACTCCATAGTTGATGAAATAGTGATGATTCCAACTTGCGCTATAGATAATTTTCTTAGTGGAGTAGTCTAGACCAATGAGGGGAGAAGATAGTGAATGTGCAAACACGAGAAGGGGGGTTGAATTGTGTTTGCCAAAATTGAATTCTTTTAGCTGTTTTGTTGAATGTTGATGTGAATTATTTGATGAATAAATAATCAGACTTAGTAGTGAATAATAACAGCATAAGAACACAAAGATTTATCCTGGTTGACCATAACTTGGCTACATC
Source organism: Cicer cuneatum (assembly GCA_037974295.1). Lineage (NCBI taxonomy): Eukaryota > Viridiplantae > Streptophyta > Magnoliopsida > Fabales > Fabaceae > Cicer > Cicer cuneatum. Next base: position 33,358,790 of record JBBPBO010000004.1, on the reverse strand, counting down.
TAGTCCCTTCATTCCAAAGGCTTTAATCCACTAATTCAAAACTTTGAATTACAGCACATGACCCTCCAAGCCAGTCTTCTCAAACAGCCTGACAACCCCAGACTTTTGAGGAACAACAGCACCTTGACCCTACAAGCTAAGTCTTCTCAAACAACCTGACAACCCCAAACTTTTGAGGAACAACGGCACCTTGACCCTACAAGCCAAGTCTTCTCAAACAGCCTGACAACCCCAGACTTTTGAGGAACAACAACACCTTGACCCTACAAGCCAAGTCTTCTCCTACCAATCTGACAACCCCAGATTGAAGAAGGAATCTACACCACTATCGGGTTTGATTACAAGGGTTTGGAACTTTGCAAAGTTGCTTCTAAAAAGCTAATTGTTGCAATGACTTTTACACTCTTTTGTTGCTTCTGGAAAGTTGATTGTTGCAATGACTTTCACACTCTTTTGTTGCTTCTTGAAAGCTGATTGTTGCACTGATTCTCACTCTCAAAAAATCACTTAGAGAATATTTCTTTTGTACTCAAGTGTTTTTCTCTTTTGAACTCTCGGATGACTTTGAATTGAAGCTTGAGTTCTTGTGTTTTTCTATCGATATGAACTCTAAGATGAATATGGATTTTACGCTTGAGTTCTTCTACTTTTCGATACTTTCTGCTGTGGCTTGAAGCCTCCTTTTATAGCTGCAATTAGGGTTTTGTCCAAGCTTAATTTCGAGATGAATCTTGCTCAAATTTCCTTTGAAAATTCTATTGGCCAATCCTGTTTCTTTTTAATTTCGAACCATATCTTCTTTGCTCAGATTTCCTTCGTCTTTCCTTTATGTCTTTTTTGATTTTTGAATCAAATCTTCTTAAGCCTACAATCAGATCTCTTTGAAAATTCAGTCAAGTCCTCTTCTAATTTTAATCAAGTCTTCACTTGATCTGCATCATGATTTAAAATCTGGACTGTATGATCTGTTGATCTGGACCAAGTCTGGACCATGTGATCTGATCTATACCATTCTATTTCCTGATCTGGACAGTGTGATCTTCTAATCTAGACTATGTGATGTTCTGATATGGACCAAGTCTGGACCAATTCTTCTGTTCTGGACCATGCTATCTTCTGGTCTGGACCAAGTCTGGACCATGTCTTCTGTTCTAGACCAAGTTATCTTCTGATCTGGACCATGTTATCTTCTGGATAATGTTTCCTTCTGGTATGAACCATGTCTCCTTCTGGACAATGTATTCTTCTGATTTGAACCATGTTATCTTCTGGACAATCTTTACTTCTGGTCTGGACCAAGTCTCCTTCTGGACCAAGTTTCCTTTTGGTATGGACCAAGTCTCCTTCTGGACCAAGTTTCCTTCTGGTCTGGACCACTAATGATATCCTCTGATAATGTCATTGTTTCTTCCCTCTGATGATATCCTCTGATTGATGTTATCCTCTGATTTTTGCCTTTGATGACATCCTCTGGTTCTTGCTTCTGATGGGATCCTCTAGTGATATCCTTTGGTATCCTTTGGAGGTATCTTTTGGTATCCAATGGAGGTATCCTCTGGTGATATCTTCTGGTATCCTCTGGAGGTATCCTCTGGTGACATCCTCTGGATGTATCATTTGGTGACATCTTCTGGATGTATCCTCTGATGACATCCTCTGGTGATGTTTTCTGGCTTTATCTTCTGGAGGTATCCTCTGGTGATTTTATCCTCTGGTGACGTCATCCTCTGATTTTTCTTCTGGTAATGTCATCATCTGATTTTTGCTTCTGATGATGTCATCCTCTGATTTTTCACTTCCTTTGATTTTTCATTCTTTTTCTAAGTCAAAATGTGATTTTTCATAAAATACTTTTGTTAACATCAAAAATTTAATTGAAAGAACCAACTTGGTTTCTACAAATAGATGTTGATAATTTTTGAAGTCAGAATTATTTTGTCATCATATAGGTAGGGTCTGACAAGCCTAGTGATTTTGGGGAAGTACAACTGAATGAGCCTTAAGGCATGATTGTTAGACCTTGGAGGTATTCGGGTGGGGAATTCCTAAGTGACTTGGAGGTAGCCCTCCAAATGTCGGGAGCTACTATGCAACACACGTTTACCTCGATTGTCGCATATATGTGTCTCAGGTTGAGTTGAGGGGATTTATGAGGATAAGGCCAATTTGAATTGTCCGTGCACTCGCGTGGTGTCATAGTATCAAGCCTCCAAACCAAGTGTTGGAACCAAGTTGGTTCTTGCAATTAAAGTTTTGATGTTAACAAATGTATTTTATGAAAACCGTATTTTGACTTAGAAGGAAAAATCAAAGGTCGACACCACCAGAGGATGACGTCACCAGAAGATAAAAAATGCCACCAGAAAGTTCGACCAGAGGATACATCCAGAGGATGCTAGAGGATACATCCAGAGGATGCCAGAGGAACCAGAGGATGTCATCAAAGGGTACCAGAAGATACCTCTAGAGGATACCAGAGGATGTCATCAAAGACAAACATCAGAGGATAGCATCAATAAGAGGATATCATCAAAGGGAAGGAAAAATAATGTAACACACTGAGTTTCAATAACACACTGAGTTTCAATCACCCGATGCAATATGTATATGCTCATGTACTTTACTTCTTGGAATTACCAAGGTGCAGTCGCTCACAGACCAGCACACGTGCAGTCTCTCACGGACCAACACAATTTATATATGTCAGACTTTAACGGCTCTCAAGACCAGGGTGCAATCTCTCACAGATCAGCACCAGTGCAGTCGCTCAACAGACCAGCACTCGTGCAGTCGCTCAACAGACCAACACGTTTTACATATTTGAATTGACCACCACGAACACGCGGCCATTCCGTAGCCTGGATAGAATGGACCACCACGAACACGCGGCCACTCTACAACCCATCACGGTTACTACTTTCACGTGTATTAGCCTCTCACAGGCCAAATACACAGAAGTTAAATCCTCGCACAGATAGAATGGACCACCACGAACACGCGGCCATTACGTAGCCCGAGTAGAATAGACCGTCTAATACACGCGGAACTACTCTGACCCCGGATAGAACAGACCGTCTAATACACGCGAAACTATTCTATAACCCATGGTTACTACTTAACTTCGTGGCCCATCATGGTCACCGCATCAACTCTGTGGCCCATCGCGGTCACCACCTGACTATGCAATGCATGAATATGCAGTGTTTTCTCTTCACAGAAAACAGTGTGCAAAATCATAAAAATTCATGCCATCCCACCGTATTTCAAAACATCTCAACATAATAAATATCATCAACAACACATCAATGATTAAACAGTCAAGCAATCATTAATAATTCACATTATCTCACAAATTCCATACTTAATCATCTCAAGTCTTTCCATTATTCCCCAAACTCTTAAAATTCACAAAACAGTGTTTAAAATTGAGTTTTCTGGAAAATACGAATCTGTATTCGAATACAGCCTCTCTGTATTTGAATACAGGAGCCAAAACAGTGCAAAATTAACACTATGTATTCGACTACAGCCCCCTGGTAGTTGAATACAGAGGCAGTCTCAGTGCACAAATCAACATTTTTCACTACATCAGTAAAGTCTCAAAAACTTCATCACCACCACTTCAAACTATCACCAAAAGTTCCATTTTAATTCACCACAAACATTCCCAATATTCCCCAACACTTAGGGTTTATAAACACTGTTGAAAAACTTGAAATTTCTGAAAACTCGAATCTGTATTCGAATACAGATGATCCCTTGTATTCGAATACTGAAGCTGAAACTGTAATTTCAACATTCTGTATTCGAATACAGCATGCCTGTAGTCGAATACAGAAGCCAAAAACAGAACCAGAATGATCAACATCAGAACTTCAAGAACAGAACCAGAATTAGAATCATCAACACAAGAACATCAGAAACAGAACCAGAATCAGAATGATTAATATTAGAACATCAGGAACAGAACCAGAATCAGAATCATCAACACCAGAACATTAGAAACAGAACCAAAATCAGAATGATTAACATCAGAACATCAGGAACAGAACCAGAATCAGAATCATCAACACCAGAACATCAAAAACATAACCAGAATTAGAATGATTAACATCAGAACATCAGAAACAGAAACAGAATCAGAATCATCAACACCAGAACATCAGAAAACAGAACCAGAATCAGAATGATTAACATCAGAACATCAGAACATCAGAAACAAAACAGAATGATTCACACCAGAATCATCAGAAGCAAAACAAAATGACCAGAATCATCAGAAGCAAAACAGAATGATTCACACCAGAATCATCAGAAGCAAAACAAAATGATTCACACCAGAATCATCAGAAGCAAAACAGAATGATTCACACTAGAATCATCGGAAGCAAAACAGAATGATTCACATAAGAATCATCTGAAGCAAAACAGAATAATTCACACCAGAATCATCAGAAGCAAAATAGAATGATTCACACTAGAATCGTCAGAAGCAAAATAGTATGATTCACACAAGAATCATCAGAAGCAAAACAGAATGATTCACACTAGAATCATCAGAAGCAAAACAGAATGATTCACACAAGAATCATCAGAAGCAAAACAAAATGATTCACACTAGAATCATCAGAAGCAAAACAAAATGATTCACACAAGAATCATCAGAAGCAAAACAGAATGATTCACACCAGAATCATCAGAAGCAAAACAGAATGATTCACACTAGAATCATCAGAAGCAAAACAGAATGATTTACACAAGAATCATCAGAAGCAAAACAGAATGATTCACACTAGAATCATCAGAAGCAAAACAGAATGATTCACACAAGAAACATCAAAAGCAAAACAGAATGATTCACACTAGAATCATCAGAAGCAAAACAGAATGATTCACACTAGAATCATCAGAAGCAAAACAGAATGATTCACACTAGAATTATCAGAAGCAAAACAGAATGATTCACACCAGAATCATCAGAAGCAAAACAGAATGATTCACACAAGAATCATTAGAAGCAAAACAGAATGATTCACACTAGTATCATTAGAATCAGAAATAGAATGATTAACATCAGAATCATCAGAAGCAGAAACAGGATGATTAACATCAGAATCATCAGAAGCAGAAACTGGATGATTTACATCAGAATCATCAGAAGCAGAAACAGGATGATCAACATCAGAATCATCAGAGGCAGAAACAGGATGATTAACATCAGAACCAACAGAAGCAAAAATCCTTCCTGTGTATTCAACTACAGGGGCTCGTAGTCGAATACAAGTTTGAAAACTCGAGTAAAACAGAAGCTTGGCAGGTTGTATTTGTATACACTCATGTTGTATTCGAATACACCTTCGAAATCAGTGAAATTTTCCTAAGACTTCAACACGTTTCAAACTGTTTCTTTTGAAAAATCAGCATAACTCCAAAACAGTTTTATCACTCTTTTAAACCACAAAACTCAGACTTTTACATCAAACCAAATTTTCCAGAAGAAAACACTTTCATCAGTTTTAAACCTTTTTTTTTTATTTTGAAATCATCAGCAACACCAGATTTTCATCAACAGAACAACATGCAAGCATTTCATCTTTCTCAAACATCAGAACTGTTGGAACAAAGTTGGTTCTAAGTACTTAGGATTTTGATGCTTACAAATGTACTCTATGTAAACATATTTTGTACTTTGAATTATTAAGTTAAATGCCCCAGAAGCTGAAGGAATCAGAAGCACTGATCGAAGGATTCCAGAAAAATGAATTCTGGAATGACCAGAAGATACTCCAGGAATGTCAAAACATGACCAGAAGATATCTTTGATGGCCCATATCAGAAGGAATAAAAATCAGAATGAAACATGGATCATACCATTGGAAAGCCTGCCAGAAGGAGAGTTGTTCCAGACAAATAGGAATCAAATATCAATTTTATTCCAGAAGTTATTCTGACCAGAAGATGGCATGGCAGTGAAAAATTATACAGTCCAGACTTGTTCCAGACTTGACCAGAAGGTATGTTTATGAGTCCAGAACAAAAGGATCAATCCAGATTTGGCCCAGAGCATAAGATAGCATGATTCAGGGCATGGAACTAAGTCCAGGCCAGAAGAAATGAATTCCAGAATCAATCCAGACCTGGTCCAAAATCAAAGGTAAAATGCCCAGACTGAAATATTTATTGTCCAAATTTAATTTCAATTTAATCCAGACCAAAGTCCAGAATTAGTCCAAATCTAAGGGAAGATTTCCAGATCAGTGGTTCAGAATTAATTATTTGGTCTAGTGATGGTCCAGATCAGAAAATTAGACCATGGCCCAGTGTTGGCCGAAATCAGAGGGACATAATGTATAGTCCAGCAAAGGCCGAATTCAGAGGATTATAGCATATCAGAGGATCAGAGGCCGAATCCAAGATGGCCGAAATCAGAAGATCAGAGGGTCAGGAAGTGTGGTTCAGGGAAGGCCGAAATCAGAGGATCACAGCATAACAATCAGTATGGTCCAGATGTGGACTAGCGCATGAAGATCCAATGATCCAGATTTAATCAGGAAATTTATACGGTGGAGAATTTAATTTATTTTGATCAAAGGATTAAAAAGATTTATTACAAAAATAAAGTGAGGTGTTGTGGAATTCAGGAGCTGTGGCGGGAAGGAACCAATAGATTTAATTGGACAGTTATTTTGAAAGGAAATCTGAAGATATGTTTTTTATTTATATGAAGCCCAATTGGTTAAGTTATTTTTACAGAGAATCCATCAAGATTCAGCTCGAATTTAAGCATTGGAAGAGGCCCAAATCTGCATCTATAAAAGGAGGCTCAAGGCAGAATACTCAGTAATCGAAAATCACAAAAGAGTCATACACTTCCAAAGCAAACGCTCCCAAATTTTCATATAAGTCAATTGTGAGTTTCAGCTTTCAAGAAGCAAGTACTCGTGTTATTTTCTTTCCACTGTGTCAAATCTAAGTTGTTAAAGTAGAGTCTACAAACCGAGGGAGTCAGTAGGAGGTAGCAAGGTACTTAGCAATTAGATTCATAGTGTTGTGAATTCTTCTACAATCTGGGGTGTCAGATTGGCTGAAGACAGGAGTTGTTTTTCCTCAAAGAAGTCTAGGATTGTTAGACTATTTGAGAAGACTGACTTGAAGGGTCAGTAGCACGGTTGTAATTCAAGGTTTGAATTAGTGAAATCCTTCAAGGCGAAGGGACTGGACGTAGCCTCGTTAACGGTGAACCAGTATAAAATCTGTGAGTTTTATTTTTATTTTTATCCAATGCTAACTCTGTTTTAATTATACATCAAGTTTTGTTTTGAAAGTATTAAAACAGGAAAAGTATTCAAGTTAAGTCAAACACAATTCAACCCCCCCTTCTCGTGTTTGCACCTTCAATTGGCATTAGAGCTCGGTCTCAAGGCTGAGCACTTAACAGTGTTTGAGGAAAGGTCCAAGGGGTTCAATATGTCAGAAGAATTGGGAGGCAACATCAACAAACCACCAATATTTGATGGAGAAAGGTTTGAGTATTGGAAGGACAGACTGAGAAGTTTTGTCATATCTGAAGATCCTGAATTATGGAAGATGATAGTTAGAGGATACACTGCATTATGGAAGATGATAGTCAGATGATAGTCAGAAGATCCAACTAAGAAACTAGACTTGGATGATATGAAACCAGATCAGATCAGACTACACAGACTTCATCACAAGTTCAGAACCATCATGGTCAGTGCAATCACATTCAAGGAAATTGATAGATGCACAAATTCCAGAAAGGTCTGATGGCTGCCTGGGATGTATCCGAATCAGAGGAAGAATCTTCTGATGAAGAAGAGGCAGAAACAGCAAAGATAGCTCACATCAAGTCTGCTTCTGGACCTCATAAAGGCACGAATTCCAGAAGGAAAACAGGCAGAAGGAAGAATGATCGAAGCAATCATTCGGGCAAATCTGGAAGCACATCAGAGGAAACAATTCTGTCTCTGATGGCTCATACCAACTCAAGTTCTGAATATAGCTCAGGCTCTGGAACAGAATCAGAAGATGAAGACAATGAGGTATTTTCTGATCTGTCTAAATCTGAATTAATTGAGACTTTAAAAGACTTGTTAAATGCAAACAATAAAAGGTCTTTAAAACTGAAAACTCTTAGGGAAGATAAGGAAAATCTAACCAAAGAAGTCCAAGTTTTAAAGAATCGAAATTCTGAGTATGCAACTGAAAATAAAAATTTTAAAACTGATGTTGCAAGACTCAAATCTGAAAACCAAACTCTGAAAAGTAATAATTGTTCCACTTCTGAAACTGTTTGTAAATCTGATATGCATGAGCAAGTTTTTCAAAACTTTATTTCCAATGGAATGGAAAGAAGTAAAAATGCATCTATGATTTATGGAAACAGTAATTCTGGAAAAAGAGGTCTTGGTTTTAGAGAAACAATTACTAAAAATAAAGCTGTTCATTCTGATGTTTTATGTAGTGTGTGTGCCAAGAAAGGTCATTCTGAATTATCTTGTCCAATGGTAAAATCTGAACAAGATCAGAGAGCTATTACAACTAACAAACCTGGACCCAATCAGTTCTGGGTACCAAAAGATCAAATTGTCTATGTTGCAGATAATCTGAGCAACCAGAAGGAGACACCAACAATGGTGCCTGGACAATGGATGTTGGCAAAGCACAAGCAAAAGAAGGTTTATGTTCCAACATCTACCAAACAGAAGCAAAGTGACTCTGGTAGAAGAAGAACTGGTCAACACAATACCTATCAGAACTAGAACCAGAATTATAGGAGGAACAGGAAATATCATGGATATCACTCGTATCAGAACAAGAACTGGAACCAGAATCAGAACTAGAACCAGTATCAGAGGAACAGGAACTGGAACTAGTACCAGAAGCACATAATCTGGAACCAGAACCAAAACTGGAACCAGTATCAGAGGTACAGGAACTGGAACCAGAACCAACACTGGAACTAGAACCAGAACTGGAGGCACATAAACTGGAACCAGAATCAACACTGGAACCGGAATCAGAATCAATACCAAAACCAGAACCTGAACAGGTATCAATATCAAAGGTTGAGGTATGATCATCAGAACTACTTTAATTATCAAAATAAGTATGATTATCGGAATCACTATAAGTTCCAGAATCACTAGAGGAATATGGTGTATGAGCCAAAACAGAAATTAAAGAATTAGAATCAAGAGAGTTCTTCAAACTCTCCAGTGAGATTCATCAAGACTACAAACCTGGAAGGGAATTCAAATTCCCTCATCCAAACCATGTAATCTCAGAACATATAGATTAGGAATCTGAAAATCAGAAGCAAGAGGATTTTCAGAGTAAACCTGAGGCTACATCTTGCTGTAAATACTATTATTATGTAATATTTACTGTGATAACAAGAAGCTTGATCTTAACAAATCAAAGATAGATAAGTATTCTGCAGGTTTTCAAAACATCAGAGGAACCAGGTCATTCACACGAATTGAACACTCAGAAGAAGCAGCATTCCAGTGGTTTCAAAAACAAACAGAAACCACCAGAAGCAGAATTAATGGTTTGGCTGTACTAAGTTCATTTTTAAATTAATTGATTTATATTATGGTATATGACAAACTGCTTGACAAATCAAAGCAAGATAAGGATAGTACAGGTTCATCAGAACCAAAGGGAGCAGAAGCAGAAGCAGAACAAATGGTTTGGCTGTATTGAGTTAAATTTTAACTTATTTGATTTGCATTATGTAAAATGACAAACTGCTTGATCTTAACAAATCAAAGCAAGATAAAAAAAGGTGCAGGGAGCAGAAGCACAAGAAACATAAGTACCTGGAAAGGTAAAGGATACAAGCAAGTCAGCAACACATGACAAATCTTAAAAAGATAAATTTGATCAAGTCAGAAACAGCCAAGATAAGTCATAAGAGAAATCTGGATATTTACCAGAATCTAAAGCTGTTACAAATTCACCAGAACCAGAAGCTGATTCATCAGAATCAGAAGCTGTTACAGAACCAGAAGCTGATGCGAACCAAGCATTGTTGATGAAGTTTTGGCAGAGGAAGGTTGGATACCCGCAATGCAAGAAGAGCTGAATGAAATTCAAAGGAATGATGTTTGGATTTGGTATCCAGACCAAACAGAAGCATTATTGGAACCAAGTAGGTTTTCAGAAAAAAATTCAATGAAAAGGGTGAAGTTGTAGCTCAAGGATACAGTCAACAGAAAGGTATGGATTACACTAAGACTTTTGTTCCAGTGGCCAGGTTAGAAGCAATTAGAATTCTATTATCATTTGCTGCTAATCATGATATAATGCTGTATCAAATGGATGTTAAAATTGCATTCTTAAACGGCTACATAAGTGAGGAAGTCTATGTCAAACAGCCCCCTGGATTTGAAAATTCTGATTTTCCAGACCATGTTTTTAAACTTAAAAAGTCTTTATATGGTTTAAAACAAGCACCAAGGGCATGGTATGACAGACTCAGTAACTTTCTGCTTAAGAATGAATTCAATAGAGGCCAGATTGATAATACACTATTTAGGAAATCAATTAACAATGATATTCTGAATATCCAAGTCTATGTTGATGATATCATATTTGGATCCACTAATGGCACTTTGTGCAAAGAGTTTTCTGACCTAATGCAGAAGGAGTTTCAAATGAGCATGATGGGAGAACATAAGTTCTTCCTGGGAATTCAAATTCATCAAGGTAAATCAGGTATACTCATTCACCAATCTAAATACACCAAAGAACTTCTTAAAAAGTTCAAGATGAGTGACTGTAAGCCATGGCCACCCCTATGCACCCAACCTGCTCACTTGAGAAAGATGAAACCAGCCAAAAGGTAGACTAGAAAACATACAGAGGTATGATTGGATCCCTTCTTTACTTAACTGCTTCTAGACTTGACATTCTGTTTAGTGTTTGTGTCTGTGCCCGATTTCGAGCTGACCTTAGGGAATCCCATTTAATTGCTGTCAAACGAATTCTGAGATACCTTAAAGGAACCACCAACCTTACCTTGTTATACAAGAAAACCCCCACCTACAAACTCAGAGGTTTTTGTAATTCCAACTATGCTGGAGACAAGTTGGAAAGGAAAAGTACAAGTGGCAACTGCACTTTCTTAGCAGGATGCAGTTCATAGTTTGTGGATACTGATCATCAATGGCCTGATATCTTCACCAAGGCATTACCAGAAGATAGGTTCGAGTTCATTAAAAAGCATCTCAGCATGACCTCCATATCTGACTAGCTCAAGTAGTCATCTTAGGAGTTTTTAAAATTTCTTGCAATTTTATTTTATGTCTTTTAATTTCAATTTTTACTTTCTGTAATTTGTAAAGAGAAAAACAAAAAAAATACAAAAATAGTAGGACCACTTTTTGGCTGATGACAAAAAGGGGGAGAAAGAGAGAGAGAGAGAAAGAAAGGAGAAATAAGTAGAAAAGGAGAGATAAAAAGAAAGAAGGAGGGAGAAAGAAAGAGAGAAAACAGAAGGAGTTGAAAAGGAGAGGAAACAGGGAGAGAGAAAAACAAAGAAAGAAAAAGAAAGAGTGAAAACAGAAGGAGTTGAAAAGGAGGGGAAATGTGAAGAGAGAAAAAGAAAGAGAGCAAAAAGAAGGAGTTGAAAAGGAGAGGAGAAGAGAAGAAAAGAAAGAGAGAACATAGAAGGAGTTGAAAAGGAGAGTATCAGACTTAGGGGGAGAGATTGGTCTGAGGGGGAGTAACTCAAAGTCTTCGAGTCATAAGTTAGCAAAATAAGTTAAGGTTTTGTCATCATCAAAAAGGGGGAGATTGTTGGAACCAAGTTGGTTCTAAGTACTTAGGATTTTGATGCTTACAAATGTACTCTATGTAAACTTATTTTGTACTTTGAATTATTAAGTTAAATGCCCCAGAAACTGAAGGAATCAGAAGCAGTGATCAAAGGGTTCCAGAAAAATGAATTATGGAATGACCAGAAGATACTCCAGGAATGTCAAAACATGACCAGAAGATATCTTTGATGGCCCAGATCAGAAGGAATAAAAATCAGAATGAAACATGGATCATACCATTGGAAAGCCTGCTAGAAGGAGAGTTGTTCCAAACAAACAGGAATCAAATATCAATTTTATTCCATAAGTTATTCTAACCAGAAGATGGCCTGGCAGTGAAAAATTACACAGTCCATACTTGTTCCAGACTTGTTCCAGACTTGACCAGAAGGTATGTTTTTGAGTCCAGAACAAGAGGATCAATCCAGATTTGGCCCAGACCATAAGATAGCATGATTCAGGGCATGGAACTAAGTCCAGACCAGAAGAAATGAATTCCAGAATCAATCCAGACCTGGTCCAAAATCAAAGGTAAAATGCCCAGACTGAAATATTTATTGTCCAGATTTAATTTCAATTTAATCCAGACCAAAGTCCAGAATTAGTCTAGATCAGAGGGAAGATTTCCAGATCAGTGGTTCAGAATTAATTATTTGGTCCAGTGATGGTCCAGATCAGAAAATCAGACCATGGCCCAGTGTTGGCCGAAATCAGAGGGACATAATGTATAGTCCAGCAAAGGCCGAATTCGGAGGATTATAGCATATCAGGTGCGCATCCAAGATGGCCGAAATCAGAAGATCAGAGGGTCAGGAAGTGTGGTCCAGGGAAGGCCGAAATCAGAGGATCACAGCATAACAATCAGTATGGTCCAGATGTGGTCTAGCGCATGAAGATCCAATGGTCCAGATTTAATCAGGAAATTTATACGGTGGAGAATTTAATTTATTTTGATCAAAGGATTAAAAAGATTTATTACAAAAATAAAGTGAGGTGTTGTGGAATTTAGGAGCTGTGGCGGGAAGGAACCAATAGATTTAATTGGACAGTTATTTTGAAAGGAAATCTGAAGATATGTTTTTTATTTATATGAAGCCCAATTGGTTAAGTTATTTTTACAGAGAATCCATCAAGATTCAGCTCGAATTTAAGCATTGGAAGAGGCCCAAATCTGCATCTATAAAAGGAGGCTCAAGGCAGAATACGCAGTAATCGAAAATCACAAAAGAGTCATACACTTCCAAAGCAAACGCTCCCAAATTTTCATATAAGTCAATTGTGAGTTTCAGCTTTCAAGAAGCAAGTACTCGTGTTATTTTCTTTCCACTGTGTCAAATCTAAGTTGTTGAAGTAGAGTCTACAAACTGAGGGAGTCAGTAGGAGGTAGCAAGGTACTTAGCAATTAGATTCATAGTGTTGTGAATTCTTCTACAATATGGGGTGTCAGATTGGCTGAAGACAGGAGTTGTTTTTCCTCAAAGAAGTCTAGGATTGTTAGACTATTTGAGAAGACTGACTTGGAGGGTCAGTAGCACGGTTGTAATTCAAGGTTTGAATTAGTGAAATCCTTCAAGGCGAAGGGACTAGACGTAGCCTCGTTAACGGTGAACCAGTATAAAATCTGTGAGTTTTATTTTTATTTTTATCCGCTGCTAACTCTGTTTTAATTATACATCAAGTTTTGTTTTGAAAGTATTAAAACAGGAAAAGTATTCAAGTTAAGTCAAACACAATTCAACCCCCCCTTCTCGTGTTTGCACCTTCAAGAACAACGTGGAAAGCATTTCAGCTTTTCTCAAACATCAGAACAACATGCAAAACATTTCAGCTTTCTCAAACATCAGAACAACATGCAAAGCATTTCAGATTTTGTCAAACATCAGAAAAACATGTAAAGCATTTCAGCTTTCTCAAACATCAGAACAACATGCAAGCATTTCAGCTTTCTCAAACATCAGAACAACATGCAAGCATTCAGTCAAACAGCAAGCATCACATAGCAGCAAAATACCAACATAATGCATTTTTGCAATATTCAAAACAGTTTTATGAATATGCTTTTTACTCCTCTTCAAAATAACATGCAATGCATTTTTCAGCTTTTCCCATAAACAAAACAGTATTGGAATAATCACCCAAAACAGCATGTTGCAGATTTTTAAAACCTCCACAGAATGCATTTTCTTTCATCTTTCAAATGTCATGCAAAACAGTTTCTTTTTCAAAACAGAAACTCAAATATAATCACATTTCAAACATACATTTACAGTCCTAAAATGCAACTAGAAAGTTGGAAGGTGCCCTTACCCTTGTTGCGTGTTTTGCTTCTGCTCAAGTGTATGCGTCAAAAATGGCGAAACTCCCGCCTGCGTTTGCTGCTACAAAACTGAGTTCTCTAGCTCCGTAATGATGTGGGGATTAACTTTAGTACTGGGGGTTTTCTGGTTTGATGCTTGGATTTCCAAGTAATGGCACTTTTGAGGAACTCCCTCTTTTTCTTTTGAAATCGTGAACTGGAACAAATTTCAGAATGGGAAGGGATGGTACTGTTACATGCAGTATGGAGGAGAGAAAGGTTTCTGTCTTTGCTCTGTCCTTTGCAGTCCATATATAGGCACCTCCATGTGCCACCTCATCACAATTAATGTTAAAATATTGCTGGATCCTCCAGCACTTAAACGTTTTGCAATTAGCCGCTAATCCTTAATTAACTGTCCGATTAATTTAATTACTCGTAATTAAATTAATTTATTCTTCATCCAATAATTTTAATTCATCTTCCAAAATAAATATTTATATATATATTCACTCAAAACATACATATATTAAATATTTTACAAATATCCCCAAAATACCCTTAATATTAATTCCAAAATTAATATTAAATTTAAGGGTCTTACAAATAACATCATCAGAGGATATCTTTCTTGGCCCAGATCAGAAGGAAGCAGAGTCTAGAAGGAGACCTAGTCCAGACCAGAAGGAAGCTTGTTAGAGGGAGACTTGGTCCAGACCAGAAGGAAACATGAGCATGATGGGAGAACTTAAGTTCTTCCTAGGAATTCAAATTCAACAAAGTCAAAAAGGTATATACATTCATCAATCAAAATATACAACAGAGCTTCTCATGAAGTTTAAGATGAGTGACTGCAAACCTATGGCTACCCCCAATGCACCCAACCTGCTCACTTGAAAAGGATGACTCATGCCAAAAAGTTGATCAAAAATCCTACAGAGGTATGATAGGATCTCTACTCTATCTCACTGCTTCGAGACCTGATATAATGCTTAGTGTATGCGTATGTGCTAGATTTCAGTTTGACCCTAGGGAATCCCATTTAACTGCCGTTAAGAGAATCCTTAGATACCTAAAAGGAACTACCAACCTCACCTTGTTCTACAAGAAAACTCCTACATACAAACTGAGTGGATACTGTGACTCTGATTATGTTGTAGATAAATTTGAGAGAAAGAGCACAAGTGGAAACTGCACATTCTTGGAAGATAATTTAATATCCTGGTCAAGCAAGAGAAAAAGCACCATTGCAATGTCGACAGCAGAAGCTGAATATATCTCAGCAGCCAGATGCAGCTCTCAACTCATTTGGATGAAACTGTTGGAACCAAGTTGGTTCTAGGTACTTAGGATATGTTTAAAAAAATCTGAAGCTTAAAAAAGATATGTTTTTTATTTAAATGAAGCCCAATTGGTCAAGATATTTTTGCAAGAGAATCCAACAAGATTCAGCTCGAAATTAAGCTTGGAAGAGGCCCTAATCTGCATCTATAAAAGGAGGCTCAAGGCAGAATACTTAGCATCGAAAATTACAAAAGAGTCATACACTTCCAAAGCAAACACTCAAGTTTTCAGTGAGGTTAATTGTGTGTTCCAGCTTTCAAGAAGCAAGCACTCGTGTTATTTTCTTTCCCTTGTGTTAGATCTAAGTTGTTGAAGTAGAGTCTACAATCTAAGGGAGTCAAAGGGGTAGCAGATTACTTGGAAATTAGATTCAAGGCGTTGTAATTCCTTCTACAATCTGGGGTTGTCAGATTGGCAGGAGAAGACTTGACTTAGGAAGTCAAGGTGCTGTATTCCTCAAGAGTCTAGGATTGTTAGACTGTTTGAGAAGATTGACTTGGAGGGTTAGTGGAACTGTTGTAATTCAAGGTTTGAATTAGTGAAATCCTTCAAGGTGAATGGACTGGACGTAGCCTCGTTAACGGTGAACCAGTATAAAGATTCTGTGTTTTATTTTCACTTTATATCCGCTGCTAACTCTATTTTTATTCATACATCAAGTTTTGTTTTAAAAGTGTAAAAACAGGAAAAGTATTCAAGTTAGTCAAACACAATTCAACCCCCCATTCTCGTGTTTGCACCTTCAGAAACATTAGTTGGAAGACTACAACATCATGGAAACCAACATCCCTTTTTACTGTGACAACACTTCAGCCATCAACCTAACCAAAAACCCTATCCTTCATTTTAGAGCAAAACACATAGAAATCAAACACCACTTCATCAGAGATTATGTTAAAAAAGGGACACTCAACATCCAGTTTGTAGAAAAAAACCTTCAATGGGCTGACATATTCATTAAACCACTACATGAAGATAGGTTTGACTTCATCAAGAAAAACCTTAACTTTACCGTCATCCCTGACAAATAGCTTAGTTTAATTTTTTTTTGTTATTTTATTTTCGTGTATTTTTTTTCCAAAAAAAAAAAACAGTCAAAAGATGAAAATAAATCAGAGGATCTCCTTTCTTCCTTCAATCCTTTTTGTTTGATGACAAAAGGGGAGAAGATGTATTTGATAAAAAATTTGGGGCATTAGACTTAGGGGGAGAAAATTTGAAAGTAAAGCTAAGTCTTAGGGGGAGTCAAAGTCAAAAGAAAGAAAAATAGTTATAAAAAAATACAAAGTTTTTGTCATCAACAAAAAGGGGGAGATTGTTGGAACCAAGTTGGTTCTTGCAATTAAAGTTTTGATGTTAACAAATGTATTTTATGAAAATCGTATTTTGACTTAGAAGGAAAAATCAGAGGACGACACCACGAGAGGATGATTTCACCAGAAGATAAAAAATGCCACCAGAAAGTTCGGCCAGAGGATAAATCCAAATGATACATCCAGAGGATGCCAGAGGATACATCCAGAGGATACCAGAGGAAACATCCAGAGGATGTCATCAGAGGGTGCCATAAGATACCTCCAGAGGATACAAGAGGATGTCATCAAAGACAAACATCAGAGGATAGCATCAATCAGAGGATATCATCAAAGGGAAGGAAAAATAACATCATTAGAGGATATCTTTCTTGGTCTAGATCAAAAGGAAGCAATGTCTAGAAGGAGACCTGGTCCAGACCAGAAGGAAGCTTGTCAGAGGGAGACTTGGTCCAGACCAGAAGGAAACATAAGTCAGACTTGGTCTAGACTTAATCCTGACTAGAAGATAGCATGTTCATGGATATAAGACTTAGTCTAGACTTAATCCAGACATGGTCCAGAGCAGAAGATAATTGGTCCAGAACAGAAGATAACATGGTCCAGAACATAAAACTTAGTCAAGATCAAAAGATATAATTGTCCAGAACATAAGAGTTAGTCCAGATTTAATCCAGACTTGGTCCAAATCAGAGGATAAATGTCCAGATTAAAAGATCAATGTTCCAGATTAGAAGATCAATGGTTCAGATCAGAGGATCACAAAATTGGTACAAATCAGATTACATGGTCCAGAATTGGCCGAGATCAGAGGATCACAAAATGGTACAGATCATATCACATGGTCTAGAGTTGGTCGAGATCAGAGGATCACATTATTGGTACAGATCAGATTATATGGTCCACAGTTGGCCGAGATCAGAGGATCATACGGTCCAGAATTTAAATCATGATGCAAATTAGTGAAGACCTGATTAAAATTCGAAGAAGACTTGATTAAATTTTGATAGAAATTTGATGAAAAACAAGATCGGCCAACAGTATTTTCAAAGGAAATCTGAGCAAGATCTATTTTGAATTTATGCTTGGACAAAGCCTTATCTACATCTATAAAAGCAGCATCAAGCATCAAAAATACCAGAACTCAAGCTTCATATTCAACACAATCCGAGAGATCAAAAGAGAGAATCACTTGAAAGCAAAAGCAAAATTTTCTAAGTGTTTTCGAGAGAGAAATTCAGTACAACAATAAGCTTTCCAGAAGCAACTTTGCAGAGTTCCAAACCTTTGTAATCTAATCCGATAGTGGTGCAAATTCCTTCTTCAATCTGAGGTTGTCAGATTGGTAGGAGAAGACTTGACTTGTAGAGTCAAGGTGTTGTTTTTGTTCCTCAAAAGTTTGGGGTTGTCAGGCTGTTTGAGTTGTAATTAAGAGTTGTAATTTGTATTTTATTTAATTAATTAGAAATGACTTTTTATTTGCAAACCTTAGTACTAATAAGTTTTGAAATTAAATTAAAAAATTATAGTTAAATCAAGTTCATTGAAATAAAACTATTTTAATTGAGGAATAAAGTTTGAATTGTTCCATGTGTACTTTGAGGAATGTATTATCGTAAATTAGTTACAAAAAGTTTTTCTTCCTTGGAAACTGTAAGACCCTTAAATTTAAGAATTAAATTATGGATTTAATTAAGTGTATTTTGGGAATATTTGATATATGTATATTTTGAGTGAATATATATATATAAATATTTATTTTGGATGATGAATTAATTTTATTGGATTAAGAGTTAAATTAATTTAATTTCGAGTAATTAATTTAATCGGACCATTAATTAAGGATTAGTGGCTAATTGCAAAGGATTAAGTGCTGAAAAATCCAGCTGGAAAATCCAGCATTATTTTATCATTATTTTGAGAAGGCAGCACTTGAGTGAGTCTATAAGAACACGTGAGGAGCTGGGCAGAAATCAGAAACTTCACATCCTCCCATTTTTGCATGTAATAGTAATTGCATGTAACAGTAACCCTTCTCCCATTTTCTACCTCCTGTTTATGAAAAACAGTTTCACGGTTTCAAAATACCAAAGAGAGAACCCCTTAAAAGTTCCATTAACTGGAAATACAAACACCAAACCAGAAAACCCTCAGTATTAAAGTTGTTCCCCACACCATTACGGAGCTAAAGAACCCAGTTTCGTAGCAGCAAACGCAAGCTGCAGTTTCACCGGTTTTGGACGCGCAAACGGGAGCAGAATCAGAAACGAGAGGAATAGCAGAACACGCAACAAGGGTAAGGGCACCTTCCAACTTTCTAGTTGCATTAGGGCTGTAAATGCATGATATTTCAGTTTTGTTTTGAAAGGAAAAGAAAAACATTGTTTTCGAAATGACATCTTGAAAAATGAAGAAAATGCATTTTAGTTGATATGTGATGATTCTGTGATGGCTGTTGTTGGTTGAATGCATTAATGTTGTTTTACTTGTGTGAGAAAACTGAAGATGTCTTGCATGTTATTTTAAAGATGGTTTAAATACATGTTCATAAAACTGTTTTGGAAAATAGTTTTAAAAATGCAAAAATGCATTATGTTGGTGTTTTGCTGCTGTGTGATGATTTCTATTTTGGTTGAAAACATTGGTCATGTTCTGATGATTGTAAAAGCTGAAATGCTATGCATGTTATTCTGATGTTTGAGGAAGCTGAAAAGCTTTGCATGTTGTTCTGATTGTTTGAAAAGCTGAAATGCTATACATGTTATTCTGATGTTTTGAGAAAGCTGTGATGCTTGCATGTTTGTTCTGATGTTTGAAAAATCTGAATGATTCTGGTGATTGAACATTCTGTTTTCTGGTTCTGGATGATTGGGGTTGGATCCTGATTCCATTTCTGTGTTGTGTGATTCTGGTGGTGTTGATGATTTAAAAGGAAAAGGGATTTTAAATGAGGGAAGTGTCTTTTGGAAAAAAGTGTTGAATCTGTTTTGTTGTTTTAAAAGAAAACAGTTTGAAAAGGGTTGAATCTCAGGAAATTTTCACTGGTTTTCGAAGGTGTATTCGAATACAACATGTGTGTATTCGACTACAACCTGTAAAATTTCTGTTTTACTTAAGTTTTCAAACTTGTATTCGACTACGAGCCCTGTAGTCGAATACAGAAGAAGAATTTATGTTTCTGTTTCTGGTTCTGATGATCCTTGTGTGGATCATACTGTTTCTGTTTCTGTTTCTGATGATCCTTGTGTGGATCATTTCGTTTCTGTTTCTGGTTCTGATGACCCTTGTGTGTATCATTCTGTTTCTGTTTATGCTTCTGATGATCCTTGTGTGGATCATTCTGTGTCTATTTCTGCTTCTGATGGTTTTGATGTGAACCATTCTATTTCTGCTTCTGATGGTTATGATCTGAAACATTCTGTTTCTGCTTCTGATGGTTCTGATGTGAACCATTCTATTTCTGCTTCTGATGGTTCTGATGTGAACCATTCTATTTCTGCTTCTGATGGTTCTGATATGAAACATTCTGTTTCTGCTTCTGATGGTTCTGATGTGAACCATTCTATTTCTGCTTCTGATGGTTCTGATGTGAACCATTCTATTTCTGCTTTTGATGGTTTTGATCTGAAACATTCTGTTTCTGCTTCTGATGGTTCTGATGTGAACCATTCTATTTCTGCTTCTGATGGTTCTGATCAGAAACATTCTGTTTCTGCTTCTAATGGTTCTGATGTTAACCATCTTCTGATGATTCTGATGTGAATCAGTTTGTTTCTGCTTCTGATGGTTCTGATGTGAACCATTCTATTTCTTCTTCTGATGATTCTGATAATCATCATGTTTTCTGTTTCTGATGATTCTGATCATCTTTCTGTTTCCTGCCTCTGATGATTCTGATCATCATCCTGTTTCCTGCTTCTGATGATTCTGATAATCATTCTGTTGTTTTTGCTTCTGGTGATTCTGGCGTGAACCATTCTGTGCTTCTTCTGATCAATTCTAGATGAAGTCTGGGCGAAGTCTGGGCTATTCAAAATTCGATTGTCATGCCATGTTCTGGTCAAATTATCTTCTGGATTACTTCTTGCTTTTGACAACTTATGGCCTGGAACAACTCTCCACATGGCAGGCTTCACAATGGTATGGTCCAAAGAATCTTCTGATATTTATTCCCTCTGATATAATCCATCAAAGATATCTTCTAGTCACTTCTGGACAAGTATGGACTATGTGGAAATTACACTGCCAGACTATGTTCTGATCAGTATAACTTCTTGATTTCTTCTGATATTTGAATCATTCTTGTTTGGAGTAATTCATATTATGGCAGGCTTCCCTCTGGTATTTTCCAGATGTTCTTTTGATTTTGTTTCTGTTTGATACAAGCCTCCAAAGTTATCTTCTGGTCGGTTTTGGACATTCTGGTTTATCTTCTGATAATTCCAGAAATGCATCTTCTGTAAATTTAGAATGTATCCTCTGATACATTCATCTTCTGATGGTTTTGTGTGAATTATTCTGTTTTACTTCTGATGATTCTGATAATCATCTTGTTTCTGCTTCTGATGATTCTGATAATCATTCTGTTTGTTTCTAATGATTCTGATGTTAATCATTCTGTTTTGCTTCTGATGATTCTTGTGTGAATCATTCTGTTTTGCTTCTGATGATTTTGGTATAAGTCTTTCTGTTTTGCTTCTGATGATTCTGGTGAGTCATTCTATTTTGCTTCTGATGACTCTGCTGAGTCATTCTGTTTTGCTTCTGATGATTCTGGTGAATCATTCTGTTTTGCTTCTGATGTTAGTCATTCTGATTCTGACTCTGATGTTCTGATGTTAATCATCATTCGGGTTCTGTTCTGATGATTAATCATTCATTCTGGTTCTATTCTGATGTTAATCATCATTCTGGTTCTGTTCTAATGTTAATCATTCATTCTGGTTCTGTTCTGATGATTAATCATTCATTCTGGTTCTGTTCTGATGGTAATCATCATTCTAGTTCTGTTCTGATGTTAATCATCGTTCTGGTTCTGTTCTGATGTTAATCATTCATTGTGGTTCTGTTCTGATGATTAATCATTCATTCTGGTTCTGTTTCTGATGTTCTGGTGTTGATGATTCTGATTCTAATTATGTTTCTAATGTTCTGATGTTAATCATTCTGATTCTGGTTCTGTTTTCTAATGATTTGATGTAGATCATTCTGGTTTTGTCTTCTGTATTCGACTACAGGCATGCTGTATTCGAATACAGAACGTTAAAATTGCAGATTTTCACTAGTTTCAGCTTCTGTATTCGAATACAAGGGATCTGTATTCGAATACAGATTTCTATTTTTCCAGAAACTCAATTTTTAGCTTCTGTATTCGAATACAAGGAAGCTGTATTCGAATACCGATTCGTATTTTCCAGAAAACTCAGTTTTAAACACTGTTTTGTGAATTTTAAGAGTTTGGGGAACAATGGAAAGACTTATGATGATTGAGAATGGAATTGTGTGACAATGTAAAGTGTTAATGATTACTTGAATATTTAAGCATTGATGTGTTGATAATAAAATTGGTTGTGTTGAGGTATTTTGAGAAATGATGGAAATGCATGAAATTCATGGATGTCGCATACTGTTTTCAGTGAAGAGAAAACACTACATATTCATGCATTGCATAGTCAAGTGGTGACCGCGATGGGCCACAGAGTTGATGCGGTGACCGTGATGGGCCGCGAAGTTAAGTAGTAACCGTGGGTTGTAGAGTGGCTGCGTGTTCGTGGTGGTCCACTCTATCCGGGTTCAGAGTGGCCGCGTGTTCGTGGTGGTCCATTCTATCCGTGCGAGGATTTAACTTCTGTGTATTTGGCCTGTGAGAGGCTAATACACGTGAATGTAGTAACCGTGATGGGTTGTAGAGTGGCTGCATGTTCGTGGTGGTCCACTCTATCCGGGTTCAGAGTGGCCGCGTGTTCGTGGTGGTCCATTCTATCCGGGCTATGGAATGGCCGCGTGTTCGTGGTGGTCCATTCAAATATGCGCAACCACGTGCTGATCTGTTGAGCGATTGCACGAGTGCTGGACTGTTGAGCGTTTGCACTAGGTACTGATCTGTGAGCGATTGAACCTTGGTTTATGTCAAACGTGCTGGTCTGTGAGCGACTGCACGAGTTCTGGTCTGTGAGCGACTGCACGAGTGCTGGTCTGTGAGCGACTGCACTGGTGCTGATCTGTGAGCGATAGCACCCTAGTCATGAGGGCTGTTAAATTGTGTTGGTCTGTGAGTGACTGCACCTTGGTAATACCAAGAAGCTGAGTACATGAGCGTATGCATATTGCATCTGGGTGTTTGACCGGTGGGTCACGTTTTGGATATTGTTGATGATTGGAAAATTGATGTGTGTAAGTACTTGTTGAAACATGAGTTTTCTGATGAATGTTTGTGATTGCTGAAGTGGTGATTGTACTTACAACATGTTTTTCCATATTGTTGTTTTGAAAAAGCATACATGTCATGAAATTTCAAAATGAGCATCTTTTCATCATTATTATACAATATGCCATGAATATATGTGTTGTTGTGAGATATATGCTATGTGCTTATTTGTTAATTTCGGTCGGTGACCCTTGCTATTATATTGTGGACTTTGGGCTTTGCCCTCAGATGTTACCCGAACCCGTCCTACCGACGGATACACTAACGACGGAAGCGTCGTTAGTTTCCCTTGATCTTTACGTATGGAGTCTACGTGGACAACGCAGAGGGACGGACGGTTGGCTGAAGACGAGACTTATAGAGGATACGGTGGAGACCTTGCTACTGTAGCTTAGTGCATGACCAGTCTAGATTGTTGTATAGGGTCTTGAGTTTTGGGAAATGTAAATTTTACTTTGGGAATTAATGTAATACTTTTTCCGCTGTATTATTCTGCACTCTGACACTGATTGGGTGATAACCTTTGAAATGAACTGATTTTATTTTAATTCCTTTGATATTAATTTTGGAAAAACTCATTTCAATTATTTATTTGAAAAAAAAAATGCACCCGCGCTGTGTTTTATACTCGGGGTGTTACAGAAACAGATTTTCAAAAAGTTTTTCTTCCTTGGAAACAAATTTTCTTTATCCGCTGCAAATTTTGTTTAAAAAATCTAATAAAATTATTATATATATTATTTTGGAGTTTAGGGTGTCACACGAGAAATCTAAGTGTACGATTTTTGTCAAGTAGTAAAAACATCGAATCCACATAGATTGTGTCTATGAGTACCAATTAACTATAATTAAATTAAATTAAGGGAACAAATAATTTGGTCAGTAGAAAATTATAACAACAAAATAAAATGCAAGACACTAAAGACAATTTTTATAATATCAAGAAGATTTCCAAGATTGAGCTGCCAATGATAACTAATGTGTCTAGATTGATATTGATTTCCTTTTTATTAAGACTGGAACTCTTTTGAAGGTGAATTATCTTAATATAGTTAAAGTTTCCTCCTGAGATACAAGAACCGTGCCCAATTAAACCAACTCCTACTCTGGTGGTAATTGTATTTAGATTGAACCCCTTAAGATTTAGCTTACAAAACATGGGTCTGACATGTAGCTGCCATAACCCTGGTCGTGTTTCATAATAAAACATGAAAACAATAATCCTTTCACAAAACACATTTGTGTTAGCTGACTCACCATAGTCGTGTTTCTTCTCAGACTCAACAAAACAAGAAACGTGAGTGTGTCAATTGACACACTTTTCCCATGGTTCTTTCTGCCTCGGGCTTGCATCCAAATGAAATACCAATTGAAATAACTCGATTGAAATAAAAACTAAACAAACTAAAGAAGTTTTAACCAATTGAACTAAAAATGCATGCACAAAACAAAGAAAATAAGATGCAAATACAATTACATCACTTGGTGAATCAAATAAGGCTTTGTGGTGAGATTGTTGATGACCGTAAAATAATGGAGAAAATGTTGATAAGTTTACCCGACAAATTTGAAGCAAAAGTTGTTGTTATTGAAAATTCAAGTGATCTCAGGATAGAGTTTGTAATTCTGTTAAGTATGAAAGATCATTTCAAGAATTTCTTGCAAGTGGCATAGACAAAAGCAAACAAGCCTATATGGTCTGTGGCGTTAGCAGAAACAATAAACATGGTATTGGTTTTGAAGAACCAGACGAAACTCCTAAGGCTAACCTACCTAATACTGCTTGTGTATATTGCTTAAAGAAAGGTCGCAATAAATGAACTTGTCATATGCAAAAAACACGGAAAAGCAAGACACATTTAAGAACTAACAAATCACGACCCAACCAAATTTGGCTGCACAAGAATAAAACAAATGTATATTGCAGATATCCTTAGTAATAAAGTTAAAACACCAGTCATGGTACTTGGACAGTGGATGCTCACGACACATGATGGGAGAAAAGTCTATGTTACAAGACCTGACCCTCAAGAATGAAGGATTCATATGTTTTGGAGGTAATCAGATGGGTAAGATCATTGGACACAACACAATAGGTAATGGTTCCATTCCTTCTATTAAAAACGCTTTACTTGTGAAATGACTAATGCGTAACCTACTGAGCATAAGTCAATTAAGTGACGGTAGCTATGATGTTGTGTTCAATCGAAAGTCATGTAAGACAATAAGTGAAACTGATTTATCCATACTATTTACTGCTCCAAGGAAAAACAATATTTACAAAATAAACTTGCTTGATTTGGAAAAGCAAGAAGTAAAATGTCTTATGTTTGTGAATGAAGAACAACTGATTTGGCACATGCCAATTTGAGGTTAATCTCAAAATTGAAAAGACTCGACTTGGTTAGAGGCTTACCAAATCTTAAATACGAATCATATGTTCTTTGTGAGGCATGACAAAAAGGGAAACCGACAAAATCATCATTTTCTTCTAAAAATATTGTTTCCATTTCTAGACCACTTGAACTGTTACATCTTGATTTATTTGGCCTTGTAAAAATTGCTTCTATCAATGGTAACTAGTAAGGACATGTTATTGTTGATGATGATTCCAAATAGACATGGGTAATGTTCCTGAATTTAACATAAATTTTCCTCCCCTAAAACACCTTAATAGAACGATGTTGTAGAAAGAAAAAATAGATCTCTTTAGGAAATGAATTTTGCCAAGCACTTTTGGGCAGAAGCAGTGAACAATGCATGTTATATGTAAGACCCTTAAATTTAATATTAATTTTGGAATTAATATTAAGGGTATTTTGGGGATATTTGTAAAATATTTAATATATGTATGTTTTGAGTGAATATATATATATATAAATATTTATTTTGGAAGATGAATTAAAATTATTGGATGAAGATTAAATTAATTTAATTTCGAGTAATTAAATTAATCAGACCGTTAATTAAGG
Organism: Cicer cuneatum; assembly: GCA_037974295.1. Lineage (NCBI taxonomy): Eukaryota > Viridiplantae > Streptophyta > Magnoliopsida > Fabales > Fabaceae > Cicer > Cicer cuneatum. The sequence continues at coordinate 33,332,592 of JBBPBO010000004.1, read as the reverse complement.
ATTAGCAGCTAATTGCGACGGGATTGGTTAAGTGCTGAAAATCAGACAAGTGTCGGGTGAGGTGGCACCACAAAAGCCTATAAATAGGAGTGAGAAGGATGGTGAAATCAGAACACCATCCCACCTTCCTCACTGCCCATACTGCATGTAATAGTGCTGCATGTAACAGTACCCTCCCTTCCCATTCTGAAATCTGTTTCCAGTTCACGATTTCAAAATACAAAAAGAGGGAGTTCCTCAAAAGTGCCATCAATTGGAAATACAAGCACCAAACCAGAAAACCCCCAGTACTAAAGTTGTTCCCCACGTCATTACAGAGCTAGAGAACCTAGTTTCGTAGCAGCAAACTCAGGCAGCAGTTTCACCGAATTTTGGCGCATAAACGGGAACGAAAACAGAAAAGTGAGAAGTAGCAGACACGCAGCAAGGGTAAGGGCACCTTCCACTTTCTAGTTGCATTAGGGCTGTAAGTGCATAACTTTCATGGCATTACTAATGTTTCATTATTGTTTAGAAAACTGGTTTGCCTGTTACTTGAAAGAAATGAAAAATGCATTTTTTTGATGTTTTAAAAGCTCTGTGATGATTGCTGTTTGGGCTAAATGCACTAAAGTTGTGTTGTTTATGTGGGAAAGTGGAAAATGTCTTGAATGTTATTTTAAACGTGATTTAAAAATGCATGTTCATAAAACTATTTTGAAAATGGTTTCGAAATGCAAAAATGCATTATGTTGGTGTTTTGCTGCTCTGTGATGCTTGCATGTTACTCTGATGTGTTGTGAAAGCTGAAATGCTTTGCATGTTGTTCTAATGTTTGAGAAAACTAAAATGCTTACACGATGTTTTGATGGTTTGAAAATCTGGTGTTGCTGATGATTTCAAAATAAAAAAGGTTTAAAACTGATGAAACTGTTTTCTTCTGGAAAATCTGGTTTGATGTAAAAGTCTGAGTTTTGTGGTTTAAAAGAGTGATAAAACTGTTTTGGAGTTGTGTTGATTTTTCAAAAGAAACAGTTTTGAAATGCGTTGATGTCTTAGGAAAATTTCACTGATTCGAAGGTGTATTCGAATACAAAATGTGTGTATTTGAATACAGCCTGTAAAGTTTTGTTTTACCTAAATTTTCAAATTTGTATTCGACTACGAGCCCCTGTAGTCGAATACAGTGGAAGGATTTATGCTTCTGATGATTCACATGTTAATCATCCTGTTTCTGCTTCTGATGATTTTGTTAATCATCCTGTTTTTGCTTCTGATGATTCTGATGTTATTCATCCTGTTTATGCTTCTGATGATTCTGTTAATCATCCTGTTTTTGCTTCTGATGATTCTGATGTTAATCATCCTATTTTTGCTTCTGATGACTCTGATGTTAATCATCCTATTTCTGCTTCTGATGATACTGTTAATCATCCTGTCTTTGCTTATGATGATTCTTTTAATCATCCTGTTTTTGCTTATGATGATTCTGATGTTAATCATCCTATTTTTGCTTCTGATGATTCTGATGTTAATCATCCTATTTCTGCTTCTGATGATTCTGTTAATCATCCTGTTTTTGCTTTTGATGATTCTGATGTTAATCATCCTGTTTTTGCTTCAAATGATAATCATCCTATTTCTGCTTCTGATGATTTTGATGTTAATCATTCTGTTTCTGCTTCTGATGACTTTGATATTAATCATCCTATTTCTGCTTCTGATGTTAATCATCCTATTTCTGCTTCTAATGATTATGATGTTAATCATTCTGTTTTGCTTCTGATGATTCTAGTGTGAATCATTCCGTTTTGCTTCTGATGATTTTGGTGTGAATCATTCTATTTTGCTTCTGATGATTCTCGTGTGAGTCATTCTGTTTTGCTTCTGATGATTCTGGTGTGAGTCATTCTATTTTGCTTCTGATGATTCTGGTGTAAGTCATTTTGTCTTGCTTCTGATGATTCTGGTGTGAATCATTCTGTTTTGCTTCTGATGATTCTGGTGTGAGTCATTCTGTTTTGCTTCTGATGATTCTGGTGTGAGTCATTCTGTTTTGCTTCTGATGATTCTGGTGTGAGTCATTCTGTTTTGCTTCTGATGATTCTGGTGTGAGTCATTCTATTTTGCTTCTGATTATTCTGGTGTGAATCATTCTGTTTTGCTTCTGATGATTCTGGTGTGAATCATTCTATTTTGCTTCTGATGATTCTGGTGTGAATCATTCTGTTTTGCTTCTGATGATTCTGGTGTGAATCATTCTGTTTTGCTTCTGATGATTCTAGTGTGAATCATTCTGTTTTGCTTTTGATGATTTTGCTGTGAATCATTCTATTTTGCTTCTGATGATTCTGGTGTGAATCATTCTGTTTTGCTTCTGATGATTCTGGTGTGAATCATTCTGTTTTGCTTCTGATGATTCTGGTGTGAATCATTCTGTTTTGCTTCTGATGATTTTGGTGTGAATCATTCTGTTTTGCTTCTGATGATTCTGGTGTGAATCATTCTGTTTTGCTTCTGATGATTCTGGTGTGAATCATTCTGTTTTGCTTCTGATGATTCTGGTGTGAATCATTCTGTTTTGCTTCTGATGATTCTGGTGTGAATCATTCTGTTTTGCTTCTGATGATTCTGGTGTGAATCATTCTGTTTTGCTTCTGATGATTCTGGTGTTAATCATTCTATTTTGCTTCTGATGATTTTGGTGTGAATCATTCTGTTTTGGTTCTGATGATTCTAGTGTGAATCATTCTGTTTTGCTTATCATGATTCTGGTGTGAATTATTCTGTTTTGCTTCTGATGATTCTCGTGTTAGTCATTCTGTTTTGCTTATCATGATTCTGGTGTGAATCATTCTATTTTTCTTCTGATGATTCAGGTGTGAATCATTCTGTTTTGCTTCTGATGATTCAAGTGTGAATCATTCTGTTTTGCTTCTGATGATTCTGGTGTTAATCATTCTGTTTTGCTTCTGATGATTCTGGTGTTAATCATTCTATTTTGCTTCTGATGATTCTGGTGTTAATCATTCTGTTTTGCTTCTGATGATTCTAGTTTGAATCATTATGTTTTGCTTCTGATGATTCTGGTGTGAATCATTCTGTTTTGCTTCTGATGATTCTGGTGTGAATCATTTTGTTTTGCTTCTGATGATTGTGGTAATCATCCTGTTTCTGCTTCTGATGATTCTTTTAATCATCCTGTTTTTGCTTCTGATGATTCTGATGTTAATCGTCCTATTTTTGCTTCTGATGATAATCATCCTATTTCTGCTTCTGATGATTTTGATTTTAATCATTCTGTTTCTGCTTCTGATGACTATGATGTTAATCATCCTGTTTCTGCTTCTGATGATTCTGATGTTAATCATCCTATTTCTGCTTCTGATGATTTTGATGTTAATCATTCTGTTTTGCTTCTGATGAGTCTAGTGTGAATCATTCTGTTTTGCTTCTGTTGATTCTGGTGTGAATCATGATGTTTTGCTTCTAATGATTCTGGTGTGAGTCATTCTGTTTTGCTTCTGATGATTCTGGTGTGAATCATTCTGTTTTGCTTCTGATGATTCTGGTGTGAATCATTCTGTTTTGCTTCTGATGATTCTGGTGTGAATCATTCTGTTTTGCTTCTGATGATTTTGGTGTGAATCATTCTGTTTTGCTTCTGATGATTTTGGTGTGAATCATTCTATTTTGCTTCTGATGATTTTGCTGTGAATCATTCTGTTTTGCTTCTGATGATTCTGGTGTGAATCATTCTGTTTTGCTTCTGATGATTCCGGTGTGAATCATTCTGTTTTGCTTCTGATGATTCTGGTGTGAATGATTCTGTTTTGCTTCTGATGATTCTGGTGTGAATCATTCTCTTTTGCTTCTGATGATTCTGGTGTGAATCATTCTGTTTTGCTTCTGATGATTCTGGTGTGAATCTTTCTGTTTTGCTTCTGATGATTCTGGTGTGAATCATTCTGTTTTGCTTCTGATGATTCTGGTGTGAATCATTCTGTTTTGCTTCTGATGATTCTGGTGTGAATCATTCTGTTTTGCTTCTGATGATTCTGGAGTGAATCATTCTGTTTTGCTTCTGATGATTCTGGTGTGAATCATTCTGTTTTGCTTCTGATGATTCTGGTGTGAATCATTCTGTTTTGCTTCTGATGATTCTGGTGTGAATCATTCTATTTTGCTTCTGATGATTCTGGTGTGAATCATTCTGTTTTGCTTCTGATGATTCTGGTGTGAATCATTCTGTTTTGCTTCTGATGATTCTGGTGTTAATCATTCTGTTTTGCTTCTGATGATTCTAGTGTGAATCATTCTGTTTTGCTTCTGATGATTCTGGTGTGAATCATTCTATTTTGCTTCAGATGATTCTGGTGTTACACATTCGGTTTTGCTTCTGATGATTCTGGTGTGAATCATTCTGTTTTGCTTCTGATGATTCTGGTGTGAATCATTCTATTTTGCTTCTGATGATTTTGGTGTGAATCATTCTGTTTTGCTTCTGATGATTCTGGTGTGAATCATTCTGTTTTGCTTCTGATGATTCTGGTGTGAATCATTCTGTTTTGCTTCTGATGATTCTGGTGCGAATAATTCTGTTTTGCTTCTGATGATTCTGGTGCGAATCATTCTGTTTTGCTTCTGATGATTCTGGTGTGAATCATTCTGTTTTGCATCTGATGATTCTGGTGTGAATCATTCTGTTTTGCTTCTGATGATTCTGGTGTTAATTATTCTGTTTTGGTTCTGATGATTGTGGTGTTAATCGTTTTGCTTGTGATGATTCTGGTGTTAATCATTCAATTTTGCTTTTGATGATTCTGGTGTTAATCATTCTGTTTTGCTTCTGATGATTCTGTTAATAATCCTATTTTTGCTTCTGATGATTCTGATGTTAATCATCCTGTTTCTGCTTCTGATGATTCTGTTAATCATCCTATTTTTGCTTCTAATGATTCTGATGTTAATCATCATGTTTCTGCTTCTGATGACTCTATTAATCATCCTGTTTTTGCTTCTGATGATTCTGATGTTAATTATCCTATTTTTGCTTCTGATGACTCTGAAGTTAATCATCCTGTTGCTGCTTCTGATGATTCTTTTAATCATCCTGTTTTTGCTTCTGATGATTCTGTTAATCATCCTGTTTTTGCTTCTAATGATGTTTTTAATCATCCTGTTTTTGCTTCTCATGATTCTAATGTTAATCATCCTATTTTTGCTTCTAATGATTCTGATGTTAATCATCCTGTTTCTGCTTCTAATGATTCTGTTAATCATCCTTTTTTTTGCTTCTGATGATTCTGATGTTAATCATCCTGTTTTTGCTTCTGATGATAATCATCCTATTTCTGCTTCTGATGATTTTGATTTTAATCATTCTGTTTCTGCTTCTGATGACTATGATGTTAATCATCCTGTTTCTGCTTCTGATGATTCTGATGTTAATCATCCTATTTCTGCTTCTGATGATTTTGATGTTAATCATTCTGTTTTGCTTCTGATGAGTCTAGTGTGAATCATTCTGTTTTGCTTCTGATGATTCTGGTGTGAAACATGATGTTTTGCTTGTTATGATTCTGGTGTGAGTCATTCTGTTTTGATTCTGATGATTCTGGTGTGAATCATTCTGTTTTGCTTCTGATGATTCTGGTGTGAATCATTTTGTTTTGCTTCTGATGATTCTGGTGTGAATCATTCTGTTTTGTTTCTGATGATTCTTGTGTGAATCCTTCTGTTTTGCTTCTGATGATTCTGGTGTGAATCATTCTGTTTTGCTTCTGATGATTCTGGTGTTAATAATTGTGTTTTGCTTTTGATGATTCTGGTGTGAATTATTCTGTTTTGTTTCTGATGATTCTAGTGTGAATCATTTTGTTTTGCTTCTGATGATTCTGGTGTGAATCATTCTGTTTTGCTTCTGATGATTCTGGTGTGAATCATTCTGTTTTGCTTATGATGATTCTGGTGTGAATTATTCTGTTTTGTTTCTGATGATTCTGGTTTGAATCATTTTGTTTTGCTTCTGATGATTCTGGTGTGAATCATTCTGTTTTGCTTCTGATGATTCTGGTGTGAATCATTCTGTTTTGCTTATGATGATTCTGGTGTGAATTATTCTGTTTTGTTTCTGATGATTCTGGTGTGAATCATTTTGTTTTGCTTCTGATGATTCTGGTGTGAATCATTCTGTTTTGCTTCTGATGATTCAGGAGTGAATCATTCTGTTTTGCTTCTGATGATTCTGGTGTTAATCATTCTGTTTTGCTTCTGATGATTCTGGTGTTAATCATTCTATTTTGCTTCTGATGAATCTGGTGTTAATCATTCTGTTTTACTTTTGCTGATTCTGGTGTTAATCATTCTGTTTTGCTTCTGATGATTCTGGTGTTAATCATTCTATTTTGCTTCTGATGATTTTGGTGTGAATCATTCTGTTTTGCTTCTGATGATTCTTGTGTGAATCATTCTATTTTGCTTATCATGATTCTGGTGTGAATTATTCTGTTTTGCTTCTGATGATTCTGGTGTGAATCATTCTGTTTTGCTTCTGATGATTCTGGTGTGAATCATTCTATTTTTCTTCTGATGATTCAGGTGTGAATCATTCTGTTTTGCTTCTGATGATTCAAGTGTGAATCATTCTGTTTTGCTTCTGATGATTCTGGTGTTAATCATTCTGTTTTGCTTCTGATGATTCTGGTGTTAATCATTTTGTTTTGCTTTGATGATTCTGGTGTTAATCATTTTGTTTTGCTTCTGATGAATCTGGTGTTAATCATTCTATTTTGCTTTTGATGATTCGTGTGGTAATCATTCTGTTTTGCTTCTTATGATTCTGGTGTTAATCATTCTATTTTGCTTCTGATGATTCTGGTGTTAATCATTCTATTTTGCTTCTGATGATTCTGGTGTTAATCATTCTGTTTTGCTTCTGATGATTCTAGTTTGAATCATTATGTTTTGCTTCTGATGATTCTGGTTTGAATCATTCTGTTTTGCTTCTGATGATTCTGGTGTGAATCATTTTGTTTTGCTTCTAATGATTGTGGTAATCATCCTGTTTCTGCTTCTGATGATTCTTTTAATCATCCTGTTTTTGCTTCTGATGATTCTGATGTTAATCATCCTATTTTTCTTCTGATGATTCTGATGTTAATCATCCTATTTCTGCTCTGATGATACTGTTAATCATCCTGTCTTTGCTTATGATGATTCTTTTAATCATCCTGTTTTTGCTTATGATGATTCTGATGTTAATCATCCTATTTTTGCTTCTGATGATTCTGATGTTAATCATCCTATTTCTGCTTCTGATGATTCTGTTAATCATCCTATTTTTGCTTTTGATGATTCTGATGTTAATCATCCTGTTTTTGCTTCAAATGATAATCATCCTATTTCTGCTTCTGATAATTTTGATGTTAATCATTCTGTTTCTGCTTCTGATGACTTTGATGTTAATCATCCTGTTTCTGCTTCTGATGTTAATCATCCTATTTCTGCTTCTAATGATTATGATGTTAACCATTCTGTTTTGCTTCTGATGATTCTAGTGTGAATCATTCCGTTTTGCTTCTGATGATTTTGGTGTGAATCATTCTATTTTGCTTCTGATGATTCTCGTGTGAGTCATTCTGTTTTGCTTCTGATGATTCTGGTGTGAGTCATTCTATTTTGCTTCTGATGATTCTGGTGTAAGTCATTTTGTCTTGCTTCTGATGATTCTGGTGTGAATCATTCTGTTTTGCTTCTGATGATTCTGGTGTGAGTCATTCTGTTTTGCTTCTGATGATTCTGGTGTGAGTCATTCTGTTTTGCTTCTGATGATTCTGGTGTGAGTCATTCTGTTTTGCTTCTGATGATTCTGGTGTGAGTCATTCTATTTTGCTTCTGATTATTCTGGTGTGAATCATTCTGTTTTGCTTCTGATGATTCTGGTGTGAATCATTCTATTTTGCTTCTAATGATTCTGGTGTGAATCATTCTGTTTTGCTTCTGATGATTCTGGTGTGAATCATTATGTTTTGCTTCTCATGATTCTGGTGTGAATCATTCTGTTTTGCTTCTGATGATTTTGGTGTGAATCATTCTGTTTTGCTTCTGATGATTTTGGTGTGAATCATTCTATTTTGCTTCTGATGATTTTGCTGTGAATCATTCTGTTTTGCTTCTGATGATTCTGGTGTGAATCATTCTGTTTTGCTTCTGATGATTCCGGTGTGGATCATTCTGTTTTGCTTCAGATTATTCTGGTGTGAATCATTCTGTTTTGCTTCTGAAGATTCTGGTGTGAATCATTCTGTTTTGCTTCTGATGATTCTGGTGTGAATCATTCTGTTTTGCTTCTGATGATTCTGGTGTGAATCTTTCTGTTTTGCTTCTGATGATTCTGGTGTGAATCATTCTGTTTTGCTTCTGATGATTCTGGTGTGAATCATTCTGTTTTGCTTCTGATGATTCTGGTTTAATCATTCTGTTTTGCTTCTGATGATTTTGGTGTGAATCATTCTGTTTTGGTTCTGATGATTCTAGTGTGAATCATTCTGTTTTGCTTATCATGATTCTGGTGTGAATTATTCTGTTTTGCTTCTGATGATTCTCGTGTTAGTCATTCTGTTTTGCTTATCATGATTCTGGTGTGAATCATTCTATTTTTCTTCTGATGATTCAGGTGTGAATCATTCTGTTTTGCTTCTGATGATTCAAGTGTGAATCATTCTGTTTTGCTTCTGATGATTCTGGTGTTAATCATTCTGTTTTGCTTCTGATGATTCTGGTGTTAATCATTCTATTTTGCTTCTGATGATTCTGGTGTTAATCATTCTGTTTTGCTTCTGATGATTCTAGTTTGAATCATTATGTTTTGCTTCTGATGATTCTGGTGTGAATCATTCTGTTTTGCTTCTGATGATTCTGGTGTGAATCATTTTGTTTTGCTTCTGATGATTGTGGTAATCATCCTGTTTCTGCTTCTGATGATTCTTTTAATCATCCTGTTTTTGCTTCTGATGATTCTGATGTTAATCATCCTATTTTTCTTCTGATGACTCTGATGTTAATCATCCTATTTCTGCTTCTGATGATACTGTTAATCATCCTGTCTTTGCTTATGATGATTCTTTTAATCATCCTGTTTTTGCTTATGATGATTCTGATGTTAATCATCCTATTTTTGCTTCTGATGATTCTGATGTTAATCATCCTATTTCTGCTTCTGATGATTCTGTTAATCATCCTGTTTTTGCTTTTGATGATTCTGATGTTAATCATCCTGTTTTTGCTTCAAATGATAATTATCCTATTTCTGCTTCTGATGATTTTGATGTTAATCCTTCTGTTTCTGCTTCTGATGACTTTGATGTTAATCATCCTGTTTCTGCTTCTGATGTTAATCATCCTATTTCTGCTTCTAATGATTATGATGTTAACCATTCTGTTTTGCTTCTGATGATTCTAGTGTGAATCATTCCGTTTTGCTTCTGATGATTTTGGTGTGAATCATTCTATTTTGCTTCTGATGATTCTCGTGTGAGTCATTCTGTTTTGCTTCTGATGATTCTGGTGTGAGTCATTCTATTTTGCTTCTGATGATTCTGGTGTAAGTCATTTTGTCTTGCTTCTGATGATTCTGGTGTGAATCATTCTGTTTTGCTTCTGATGATTCTGGTGTGAGTCATTCTGTTTTGCTTCTGATGATTCTGGTGTGAGTCATTCTGTTTTGCTTCTGATGATTCTGGTGTGAGTCATTCTGTTTTGCTTCTGATGATTCTGGTGTGAGTCATTCTATTTTGCTTCTGATTATTCTGGTGTGAATCATTCTGTTTTGCTTCTGATGATTCTGGTGTGAATCATTCTATTTTGCTTCTAATGATTCTGGTGTGAATCATTCTGTTTTGCTTCTGATGATTCTGGTGTGAATCATTATGTTTTGCTTCTCATGATTCTGGTGTGAATCATTCTGTTTTGCTTCTGATGATTTTGGTGTGAATCATTCTGTTTTGCTTCTGATGATTTTGGTGTGAATCATTCTATTTTGCTTCTGATGATTTTGCTGTGAATCATTCTGTTTTGCTTCTGATGATTCTGGTGTGAATCATTCTGTTTTGCTTCTGATGATTCCGGTGTGGATCATTCTGTTTTGCTTCAGATTATTCTGGTGTGAATCATTCTGTTTTGCTTCTGAAGATTCTGGTGTGAATCATTCTGTTTTGCTTCTGATGATTCTGGTGTGAATCATTCTGTTTTGCTTCTGATGATTCTGGTGTGAATCTTTCTGTTTTGCTTCTGATGATTCTGGTGTGAATCATTCTGTTTTGCTTCTGATGATTCTGGTGTGAATCATTCTGTTTTGCTTCTGATGATTCTGGTGTTAATCATTCTATTTTGCTTCTGATGATTTTGGTGTGAATCATTCTGTTTTGGTTCTGATGATTCTAGTGTGAATCATTCTGTTTTGCTTATCATGATTCTGGTGTGAATTATTCTGATTTGCTTCTGATGATTCTCGTGTTAGTCATTCTATTTTGCTTATCATGATTCTGGTGTGAATCATTCTATTTTTCTTCTGATGATTCAGGTGTGAATCATTCTGTTTTGCTTCTGATGATTCAAGTGTGAATCATTCTGTTTTGCTACTGATGATTCTGGTGTTAATCATTCTGTTTTGCTTCTGATGATTCTGGTGTTAATCATTCTATTTTGCTTCTGATGATTCTGGTGTTAATCATTCTGTTTTGCTTCTGATGATTCTAGTTTGAATCATTATGTTTTGCTTCTGATGATTCTGGTGTGAATCATTCTGTTTTGCTTCTGATGATTCTGGTGTGAATCATTTTGTTTTGCTTCTGATGATTGTGGTAATCATCCTGTTTCTGCTTCTGATGATTCTTTTAATCATCCTGTTTTTGCTTCTGATGATTCTGATGTTAATCGTCCTATTTTTGCTTCTGATGATAATCATCCTATTTCTGCTTCTGATGATTTTGATTTTAATCATTCTGTTTCTGCTTCTGATGACTATGATGTTAATCATCCTGTTTCTGCTTCTGATGATTCTGATGTTAATCATCCTATTTCTGCTTCTGATGATTTTGATGTTAATCATTCTGTTTTGCTTCTGATGAGTCTAGTGTGAATCATTCTGTTTTGCTTCTGTTGATTCTGGTGTGAATCATGATGTTTTGCTTCTAATGATTCTGGTGTGAGTCATTCTGTTTTGCTTCTGATGATTCTGGTGTGAATCATTCTGTTTTGCTTCTCATGATTCTGGTGTCAATCATTCTGTTTTGCTTCTGATGATTCTGGTGTGAATCATTTTGTTTTGCTTCTGATGATTCGGGTGTGAATCATTCTGTTTTGCTTCTGATGATTCTTGTGTGAATCCTTCTGTTTTGCTTCTGATGATTCTGGTGTGAATCATTATGTTTTGCTTCTGATGATTCTGGTGTTAATAATTGTGTTTGTCTTTTGATGATTCTGGTGTGAATTATTCTGTTTTGTTTCTAATGATTCTGGTGTGAATCATTTTGTTTTGCTTCTGATGATTCTGGTGTGAATCATTCTGTTTTGTTTCTGATGATTCTGGTGTGAATCATTCTGTTTTGCTTATGATGATTCTGGTGTGAATTATTCTATTTTGTTTCTGATGATTCTGGTTTGAATCATTTTGTTTTGCTTCTGATGATTCTGGTGTGAATCATTCTGTTTTGCTTCTGATGATTCTGGTGTGAATCATTCTGTTTTGCTTATGATGATTCTGGTGTGAATTATTCTGTTTTGTTTCTGATGATTCTGGTGTGAATCATTTTGTTTTGCTTCTGATGATTCTGGTGTGAATCATTCTGTTTTGCTTTTGATGATTCAGGAGTGAATCATTCTGTTTTGCTTCTGATGATTCTGGTGTTAATCATTCTGTTTTGCTTTTGATGATTCTGGTGTTAATCATTCTGTTTTGCTTCTGATGAATCTGGTGTTAATCATTCTGTTTTGCTTTTGATGATTCTGGTGTTAATCATTCTGTTTTGCTTCTGATGATTCTGGTGTTAATCATTCTATTTTGCTTCTGATGATTCTGGTGTGAATCATTCTGTTTTTCTTTTGATGATTCTGGTGTGAATCATTCTGTTTTGCTTATCATGATTCTGGTGTGAATTATTTTGTTTTGCTTCTGATGATTCTGGTGTGAATCATTCTGTTTTGCTTCTGATGATTCTGGTGTGAATCATTCTATTTTGCTTCTGATGATTCAGGTGTGAATCATTCTGTTTTGCTTCTGATGATTCAAGTGTGAATCATTCTGTTTTGCTTCTGATGATTCTGGTGTTAATCATTCTGTTTTGCTTCTGATAATTCTGGTGTTAATCATTTTGTTTTGCTTTGATGATTCTGGTGTTAATCATTTTGTTTTGCTTCTGATGAATCTGGTGTTAATCATTCTGTTTTGCTTTTGATGATTCGTGTGTTAATCATTCTGTTTTGCTTCTTATGATTCTGGTGTTAATCATTCTATTTTGCTTCTGATGATTCTGGTGTTAATAATTCTATTTTGCTTCTGATGATTCTGGTGTTAATCATTCTGTTTTGCTTCTGATGATTCTAGTTTGAATCATTATGTTTTGCTTCTTATGATTCTGGTGTGAATCATTCTGTTTTGCTTCTGATGATTCTGGTGTGAATCATTTTGTTTTGCTTCTGATGATTGTGGTAATCATCCTGTTTCTGCTTCTGATGATTCTTTTAATCATCCTGTTTTTGCTTCTGATGATTATGTTAATCATCCTGTTTTTGCTTCTGATGATGCTGTTAATCATCCTGTTTTTGCTTCTGATGATTCTGATGTTAATCATCCTATTTTTGCTTCTAATGATTCTGATGTTAATCATCCTGTTTCTGCTTTGATGATTCTGTTAATCATCCTTTTTTTTGCTTCTGATGATTCTGATGTTAATCATCCTGTTTTTGCTTCTGATGATAATCATCCTATTTCTGCTTCTGATGATTTTGATCTTAATCATTTTGTTTCTGCTTCTGATGACTATAATGTTAATCATCCTGTTTCTGCTTCTGATGATTCTGATGTTAATCATCCTATTTCTGCTTCTGATGATTTTGATGTTAATCATTCTGTTTTGCTTCTGATGAGTCTAGTGTGAATCATTCTGTTTTGCTTATGATGATTCTGGTGTGAATCATGATGTTTTGCTTCTGATGATTCTGGTGTGAGTGATTCTGTTTTGCTTCTGATGATTCTGGTGTGAGTCATTCTGTTTTGCTTCTGATGATTCTGGTGTGAGTCATTCTGTTTTGCTTCTGATGATTCTGGTGTGAATCATTCTGTTTTGCATCTGATGATTCTGGTGTGAATCATTCTGTTTTGCTTTTGATGATTCTGGTGTGAATCATTTTGTTTTGCTTCTAATGATTCTGGTGTGAATCATTCTGTTTTGCTTCTGATGATTTTGGTGTGAATCCTTCTGTTTTGCTTCTGATGATTCTGGTGTGAATCATTCTGTTTTGCTTCTGATGATTCTGGTGTGAATCATGATGTTTTGCTTCTGATGATTCTGGTGTGAGTGATTCTGTTTTGCTTCTGCTGATTCTGGTGTGAGTCATTCTGTTTTGCTTCTGATGAATCTGCTGTGAGTCATTCTGTTTTGCTTCTGATGATTCTGGTGTGAATCATTTTGTTTTGCTTCTGATGATTCTGGTGTGAATCATTCTGTTTTGCTTTTGATGATTCTGGTGTGAATCATTGTGTTTTGCTTCTGATGATTTTGGTGTGAATCATTCTGTTTTGCTTCTGATGATTCTGGTGTGAATCCTTCTGTTTTGCTTCTGATGATTCTTGTGTGAATCATTCTGTTTTGCTTCTGATGATTCTGGTGTTAATCATTGTGTTTTGCTTTTGATGATTCTGGTGTTAATCATTCAATTTTGCTTCTGATGATTCTGGTGTGAATCATTCTGTTTTGCTTATGATGATTCTGGTGTGAATTATACTGTTTTGTTTCTGATGATTCTGGTGTGAATCATTTTGTTTTGCTTCTGATGATTCTGGTGTGAATCATTCTGTTTTGCTTCTGATGATTCAGGTGTGAATCATTCTGTTTTGCTTCTGATGATTCTAGTGTTAATCATTCTGTTTTGCTTCTGATGAATCTGGTGTTAATCATTCTGTTTTGCTTTTGATGATTCTGGTGTTAATCATTCTGTTTTGCTTCTGATGATTCTGGTGTTAATCATTCTATTTTGCTTCTGTTGATTCTAGTGTGAATCATTCTCTTTTGCTTCTGATGATTCTGGTGTGAATCATTCTGTTTTGCTTCTGATGATTCTGGTGTGAATCATTCTGTTTTGCTTCTGATGATTCTGGTGTGAATCATTCTATTTTGCTTCTGATGATTCTGGTGTGAATCATTCTGTTTTGCTTCTGATGATTCAGGTGTGAATCATTATGTTTTGCTTCTGATGATTCTGGTGTTAATCATTCTGTTTTGCTTCTGATGATTCTGGTGTTAATCATTTTGTTTTGCTTTGATGATTCTGGTGTTAATCATTTTGTTTTGCTTCTGATGAATCTGGTGTTAATCATTCTGTTTTGCTTTTGATGATTCGGTTGTTAATCATTCTGTTTTGCTTCTGATGATTCTGGTGTTAATCATTCTATTTTGCTTCTGATGATTCTGGTGTTAATCATTCTATTTTGCTTCTGATGATTCTGGTGTTAATCATTCTGTTTTGCTTCTGATGATTCTGGTTTGAATCATTCTGTTTTGCTTATGATGATTCTGGTGTTAATCATTCTGATTCTTGTTCTGTTTCTGATGTTCTGGTGTTGATGATTCTGGCTCTGTTCCTGATGTGCTGATGTTAATCATTCTGATTCTGGTTCTGTTACTGATGTTCTAGTGTTGATGATTCTGATTCTGGTTCTGTTCCTGATGTTCTGAATGCTAATCATCCTGGTTCTGGTTTTGGCTTCTGTATTCGACTACAGGCATGCTGTATTCGAATACAGAATGTTGAAATTACAGTTTCAGCTTTTGTATCTGAATACAAGGGATCTGTATTCGAATACAGATTCGAGTTTTCAGAAATTTCAAGTTTTTCAACAGTGTTTATAAACCCTAAGTGTTGGGGGATATTGGGAATGTTTATGGTGAATTAAAATGGGACTTTTGGTGATATTTTGAAGTGGTGGTGATGAAGTTTTTGAGACTTTACTGATGTAGTGAAAAATGTTGATTTGTGCACCGAGACTTCCTCTGTATTCGACTACTAGGCGGCTGTAGTCGAATACAGAGTGTTAATTCTGCACTGTTTTGGCTCCTGTATTCGAATATAGAGAGGCTGTATTCGAATACAGATTCGTATTTTCCAGAAAACTCAGTTTTAAACACTATTTTGTGAATTTTAAGAGTTGGGGAAAAGACCTATGATAATTAAGAATGGAATGTTGTAATAAAGTAAAGCGTTAATGATTACTGGAATGTTTAATCATTGCTGTGTTGATTATGAAATTATTTGTGCTGAGATGCTTTGGGGGAATGCTGGACAGGCTAAGTTTTCTGATATTGCATACTTTTCAGTGAAGAGAAAACACTGCATATTCATACATTGCATAGTCAGGTGGTGACCACGATGGGCCACAAAGTAATGTGGTGACCGTGATGGGCCGCGAAGTTAAGTAGTAGCCATGGGTAATAGAATAGTTCCGCGTGTATTAGACGGTCTGTTCTATCTGGGGTCAGAGTAGTTCCGCGTGTATTAGACGGTCTATTCTACTCGGGCTACGGAATGGCCGCGTGTTCGTGGTGGTCCATTCTATCCGTGCGAGGATTTAACTTCTGTGTATTTGGCATGTGAGAGGCTAATACACGTGAATGTAGAAACCGTGATGGGTTGTAGAGTGGCCGCGTGTTCGTGGTGGTCCATTCTATCCAGGCTACGGAATGGCCGCGTGTTCGTGGTGGTCCATTCAAATATGCGCAACCACGTGCTGATCTATTGAGCGATTGCACGAGTGCTGGTCTGTTGAGCGACTGCACTAGGTACTGATCTGTTGAGCGATTGTACCTTGGTATATGTCAAACGTGCTGGTCTGTTGAGCGACTGCACAAGTGCTGGTATGTTGAGCGATTGCACTAGGTGCTGATTTGTTGAGCGATTGCACCTTGGTCTTGAGGGCCGTTAAAGTCAAACAAATAAATTGTGCTGGTCTGTTGAGCGACTGCACCTTGGTGATTCCAAGAAATTGTATACATGAGCATATACATATTGCATCGGGGTGATTGACCGGTGGGTCACGATTGGGTTATGTGATGATAATTGGAAAGTGATGTGTGTGAGTACTTTATGAAATCTGAATTTCTGATGAATGATTGTGAATGTTGAGGTGTTGGTTGTACTTACAACTTATTTTCCATCTTAATTGGTTGCTGTTTTGAAAAATACATGTCATGAAATTTCAAAATGAGCATCTTTATTTATCATCATTGATTTTATGATGTGCCATGTGTATATTTGTTGCTGTGAAATATATGCTATGTGATTATTTGTTAATTTCGGTCGGTGACCCTTGCTATTATATTGTGGAAATTGGGCTTTGCCCTCAGATGTTACCCGAACCCGTCCTACCGACGGATACACTAACGACGGAAACGTCGTTAGTTTCCCCGGATCTTTACGTACGGAGTATCCGTGGACAACGCAGAAGGACGGACGGTTGGCTGAAGACGAGACTTATAGAGCATACGGTGGAGACCGTGCTACTGTAGCTTAGTGCATGATCAGACGAGACTTTTGTATAGGGTCTTGAGTTTTGGGAAATGTAATTTATTTTGGGAATTAATGTATGATTTTTCCGCTGTATTTTCCGCACTCTGATACTATTTAGTGGCCACAGGCTGGGTGTTCCCTTTTGAAATGAACTGATGAAATCTTATTTTAATTCCCTTGAATTAATTCTGAAAATTCTTTATTTATTTATTTAAAAAAAAAAAAAGAAAAAAAAATACACTCGCGCTGTATTTCAAACTCGGGGTGTTACATTATATTTACAATAGAATCTATATTATATATTTTCTTAATAAGACTAATGAATTTTGGAAAGCAATAAAATCCAACGTTTCATACTTTCATCAATTTGGTTGCATATGCTATAAGACTTCTTATTCACGATCTCAAAAGTACAAACATGGATGGAAATACAAATCTTCTGATCTACACTCTCTGATCATAGGAAATGTAAATGATCCTCTAAAAACCATAACCACTTTTAAAGAAACATCCATGTTTGGACTATTATCTAACATCGAACCTACAACTATAAACGAAGCTCTATCAGATGATGAATTCATAATGGATATGCATGAAGAGTTGAGTCGATTTAAAAGAAATGGCGTATGGTGTAACGCCCCGGATTTTTGGTCCAAAACGTTACTAAAAAAAAATACTTTTAGAAAAATTTACGATAATTTTTTTTTTGGTAAGAATATCTACATTTATACTTTTAAATAAATTAGTAACAATCACATTTATGCTTTTAAATAATTAGTAACAATCACATTTATTTAATATTATAAAAAAGGTTTATTCAAGCTGAAATAAAGGAAAAATCAATTATTCCTAACGGAAGCAAAAACCCGCTTCCGTATTTATAGAATTCGAATGCATTTAAAAGTTTAGTGACAAAAATTAAAAAAAATAAATAAACATAGAAATATTGCGGCAATATTTATTATTACAAAATTGTCGTGAAAACCCCATTTTCACCCCACGTTCGCCGCACGTTAATACTCATCAATTACTCTTGAATCTCCTCGAACTCATTAGTACCTAAAATGTTGTTGTAAGAGTCAATTTCTTTCCATCATCCACATCAAACCAAAGCTAAACATATAGAAGAATAACACAAAACATATAAAGGTAAAAACTTCTAATTTAAAAGAAAAAAATGCGCAAACGGCAAATCGTATAAAAATATATATATATATATATATATATATATATATATGTATAATGCATGCTCTTAAAACTATATGATCCGGATATAAACCTGCCACTAAGGCAACTTCCACACAGAAAAATCACCCATACCAATGGGGAAATAAACCTGCCACTAAGGCAACTCCCACAAAGATGCATATGCCATGACATGACCATATATTATCAAAACTATACTCGCACAACAAAAATCATGAATCATATATACTTTCAACAACAAAAATCATATTTTTAAAACCATCATCTTATTCACATATCACGAAGATCACATATCACACATCCTTATCATGAGAATCATATATTCATAGACAAATAATCATTAAATAATAATTTTCACAAAGTACGCATAAAAATTGAGACTTGACTTCATTTACACCATAAAGATTGAAACTTTATATATAACAAGAAACTTCAACTCCAACTCATATACATCATCGAACCAAAATCTTGTCATATATATATATAACATAAAAAAAATAATCATATTTTGCTTCATACTCATCATAAAAATTAAAACTTTATCACGTAAAAGATAAAAATTCACATTTTTACTTATTGAAAAGACATACATTACATATCAACTCAATGTAAAAGATTTCGGATTTCATTATTTTATTTTATTATTCTACATTTATTTCTTTCAAAAACAAGCAATTACAATTATAAGTTTCATGTATCCAACTAACGGTCTAACAATAATTTGTGCGGGGAAAAGCCCTTACCTTGGCCGCTTTTCTTCCTAGTACGAAACTCTAAGCCCCCACGAAGTTGTTCACACGAAAAGTTTGCCGCACGAAGGAGATGAGGTATGAAGGAGATGACGGCTAGGGTTTCGGTATTTTTTTCTGCTTACTATTACTTAGTATCGAAATATTGTGGACTTTAGGGAAAATTTAAAGTGGAGATTATTGGGTAGATAGTGTTGGGCCCAAATAAAGAAAAGAAGGGAGAAAATATTATTTTATTTATTTATTATTTTTTTTCTTAACCTTGATCATACAAAAACTAAGCCACCAACTCCAAGCCCAAATTTCTATTACGGGTTGGGTCACACCTAGCCACAAACCCTTAGCTCAAATTCTTCTTGTAAAAAAAACATATATATATATATATATAATTATATAAAACTTCTCCATTGATTAAATAATTCTTACTAATAATTTTATCAACTACAATAAGTCGAACAAGACAAATAATTATCACACCTAAATTAATAATGAAATATATATATTTATAAGTCTTAATTATTTTAAATAATAAATTTAGAGGATGTTACAATACTCACCCCCTTAAAATTTAAGCTACTAGACCCACACGTCGGAGGATTTTGGTATGAGCCGATGAATTTAGGAGTTAACTTCTTAGACTTCAGTGCCCTACCAACTCCAGTAGTAGGCGTCACTCTCAAAAATACATGTTCACCCTCTTGAAACTCAAGCGGTTTCCTCCGTTGGTCGGCATAACTCTTTTGTCTGCTTTGTGCTGCCTTCATCCTTTCTTGGATCAGACGGACCTTATCTGTGGTCTGTTGTACCAATTCTGGCCCCACAATTAAGTTCTCACCATCCTGATACCAACACAAGGGGGTTTGGCACTTATGCCCATATAGAGCCTCGTACGGTGCCATCCCAATGCTTGCATGATAGCTGTTGTTGTAGGTGAACTCAATGAGAGGCAATATATTATCCCAACTTCCTCGCTCATCCAGCACACACGCTCTTAGTAAATCCTCCAAGGTCTGAATAGTTCTTTCTGTTTGTCCGTCGGTTTGAGGGTGATAGGCCGAACTCAATCTCAACTTAGTACCCAACGCCTCATGTAATGCTCCCCACAAACAAGAATTGAACTTCGGATCTCTATCTGACACAATGCTAGAAGGTACCCCATGTAGTCTGACAATCTCTGCAATATATATCTCTGCAAGCTTAGTCACATCATAATTAGTCCTCACGGGTATGAAATGGGCAGATTTGGTTAACCTGTCGACAATCACCCAAATGGAGTCAAACTTCCGTTGAGTCTTAGGCAATGCTACCACAAAATCCATGGATATACTATCCCATTTCCATACTGGTATGTCTAATGGCCTTAATAGTCCCCCTGACTTTTGATGTTCTACCTTAGCTTTCTGACAAGTCAAACACGAAGCCACGTATTCTGCTACTTGTTTCTTCATTCATGGCCACCAAAACTTCTGCTTAACGTCTTTATACATTTTGGTGGTACCAGGGTGAATACTCAGCTTGCATTTGTGGGCCTCATCCAAGATAGCCCTCCTTAATTCGGTATTTTCGGGTATACAAACACGTCCATTACATCTCAAAATATCATCTGGGCCCACCTTGAATTCAGGTGCCCTGCCAACCTCGATCAACTTCCTTTTCTCTTGAGTCAACACGTCTGTAACTTGGAGAACTTTAACCTCATTCATCAGTTGACTATCTATAATGATCACTCCACAGTGTAATTTCCCCAATGGAGATTCCAAATTAAGATTCAAGTCACAGAACTTCTCTAACAACTCCAACCCCTTCATTGTTGCAAACGAGAGATGAACGCGCTTCCTGCTGAGGGCATCAGCCACCACGTTCGCTTTCCCTGGATGGTAATGCAATGTGAACTCATAATCTTTAATAAACTCCATCCATCTCCTCTGCCTAATGTTAAGCTCCTTTTGATCAAACAAGTATTTCAAACTCTTATGGTCACTAAATACATCAAAACTACACCTATACAGATAATGTCTCCAAATTTTCAATGCAAAGACAATTGCAGCTAACTCCAAGTCATGAGTGGGATAATTCTTTTCATGCACCTTCAATTGCCTCGAAGCATAGGCCACTACTTGTTTGTTTTGCATCAGTACACAACCCAATCCTTGGTATGAGGCATCACAATAAACTTCGTAAGGCTCTTCTGGTTGTGGCAACACTAACACTGGAGATGTAGTTAGTTTCTCTTTCATCAGTTGGAAATTTTTCTCACATTCCTCAGTCCAAGCATAAATCTGGTTCTTCTTCGTAAGGTGTGTCAACGGAGCAGCAATCTTGGCAAATCCCTCAATAAGTCTCCTATAGTACCCAGCCAAGCCCAGAAAACTCCTAATCTCTGTGACTGTCTGCAATTGTTTCCATGCCATCACGGCTTCTACCTTGGATGGGTCGACAGCGATCCCTTCCTTAGAAATTATGTGTCCCAAGAACTTCACTTCTTCCAACCAAAATTCACATTTTCCTAGATTGGCATATAGTTTTTGCTCCTTCAGTACTTGCAGAACTTGACGCAAATGTTCCTCATGTTCCTCCCTACTCTTGGAATAGATCAAGATGTCATCAATAAAGATCACCACAAACTTGTTTAAGAACGGACGAAAGATACGGTTCATATAATCCATGAAGATAGCCGGCGCATTGGTTACTCCAAAAGGCATCACCAAGTACTCATAGTGCCCATATCGCGTTCTAAAGGCTGTCTTGGATATATCATCTTCTTTCACTCGAATCTGGTGGTATCCCGACTTTAGATCAATCTTAGAAAACACCTCTGCCCCTCTGAGTTGGTCCATTAAATCATCAATGCGAGGTAAAGGGTATCTATTTTTTATTGTGACTTTGTTGAGCTGTCGATAATCAACACACAATCTCGACTTTCCATCCTTCTTCTTGACCAATAACACGGGGGCTCCCCATGGTGACACACTAGGCCGAATGAATTTCTTAGACAGAAGGTCTTCAAATTGGTTCTTTAGTTCTGATAGCTCTAAAGGGGCCATTCTGTAAGGAGCGATAGAGATGGGACCAGTACCTGGAATAACATCGATAGCAAATTCGACATCACGGACTAGGGGTAGTCCTGGTATGTCTGGTGGGAAAACCTCAAAGAAATCCTTCACTACCGGGATCTCATCGACAACAACCTCTGGACTCATGCTTACTGAGTTGAGAAACACATATTTCTGGACTCCTCCCTCCAGAGAAAACTTCAATTTGTTGGCTGAAAGGAACTTCGAAATATCGGGATCTGGAAATATCACGTTCCGTCGGGCACAGTCTAACATGATGTAGTTGCTAGACAACCAATCCATTCCCAAAATTACTCCAAGATGTTTCAGAGGAATACAAATTAAATTGATCTTAAAATTCATTTTAAACACAGTCAGTGAGCATTGCAAACACGCCAAATTACATTTTAATGGTTCAGCAGAGGGAAGGGTAACCATTAAATCAAATGGTAAGGTAGTGACATCTAGTTGGAGCAATTCCACCCAATCTAATGAAATGAACGAGTGTGTTGCCCCAGAATCATATATCACATAAAGTATTTTTCCAGCAATAAAACATTCACCATGGATAAGTTCTGAGGAAGATGGTGCTTCTTCTCCTCTAATGTGATAAACACGTCCTCGAGCAGTAGGGCGGGCCACATCCTTGTTGTTGACAGTATCCTTCTCCGGACAATCTTTTGCCATATGACCTGGTTTCTGACAAGCATAACATATCCTGGTTCTTTTTGGACACTTAGTCAGCCTATGTCCCTCCTGTCCACAGTGATAGCATCGAACAATATGTGCCTGGTTTTGTGTTGTTGGGTTCTGATGCCTCTGATCTCCCCCATTTTGGGGTCCCGGTCGATCTCCAGTAGTCCCCTGTGGGCGGGCATACGGCTTTTTCTGTTGGAATGACTGCCTTTGTTTTGTTGGTCACTGTTTCCCTGTTTGAAGGTAATATTTAGAGATAGAACCCCATAATTAAATGGTAAGGTTGTGTTTGATTTCCTACCTGATGTCTCGTTGGTCCCCCAATAGCACCTCTGTTCAGGCGGCCCCGTTTCATGATCTCCACCTTTTTGCACTTCTCCACCAGCACCTGATACTGACGTATCTCTAGAGGTCCCACAGACTCCTTAATTTCATATCTAAGCCCGCTTTCTAACCTCTCACACATGTACTCTTCATCCATTTGGTTACGAAAGTAGCGAAAATGTTTTGCTATGGACTCAAACTTTGCTGCATACTCGGACACTGTGAGACTTCCCTGATATAGTCTCAGGAATTGGGCCTCCTTCTCAGCCCTGGCACTCTTCGGAAAATATTTTTCCAAGAACTTTCTCTTGAAAACTTCCCAGGTCACCTCTTCATGATTTCCTTCCATCATTTGCCTCGCCCCTCGCCACCAGTTTTCAGCTTCACCAATCAACAAATAGGTGGCATACTCCACCTTCGTGTCATCTGGGTAGTGGAGGATCTCAAGGATCTTCTCGATCTCCTACAGCCAGAGGTCGGCCTTGTTAGGGTCATGCTCCCCTTTAAATTTTGGCGGATCTTGCCTAAGGAATTCAGTCAGTCCTCTCATTGCCATAGCTGCTTCCTCCCTCAGGTCCCTATGCGCATTACGTTGAGCCTGGTCTGCAGCTTGTTGAGCTTGAATTGCAGCTTGTTGGGCCATTGCGGCAGCCATTGCATTCATGGCTTGGATTGCTTCAGTCATGTCACTTTCTCCCTGGGGCACTGGTCGATTCGCGCGACGAGCCATTTTTCCTACAATTTATCTAATCAGGATAACACTACGATCTCATTGTAACCTTAGGGTCGTAAGGAATATTTTATTCACGACTATATAGTAGGTTCAGGTCACACAATAAATTGTGTACTAGGGGGTTCCCAAGAAAGAGAGGTGGGTCTACAGATCACTTAATAACCAAGTCTTTCCTTAGTCAGAATCCCACTACTACAACCTTTTACGGTATTACCCTTCCTTTCTATTATGGGGACAATAGCTTTAGGTAACACGATAAAGTCGTGTACTAGTGGGGTTCCCAGGAAAGAGAGGTGGGTCAATGGACCACTTAATAACCTAGTCTTTCCTTAGCCAGAATTCCACTAATACAACCTTTTTACGGTGTTACCCTTCACTTATATCATGGGAATCGTACAATTTTATATCAGTTAGAGCATTAAGGAACATTCATAATCATTATAAATTCAATTGGCCTAATTAATTTCATAATTAAGGTGGAGACCAATTAAATGTCGTATGTTTTCAAATCAATCTAATTTATTACACAATAATTTCACTGTATAACAAAATAACAACTAATCATTTATAGTTTTAAAAAAACATCAATCAGTTTCAATTAATTGATAATGTCATAATAGTAAATTCAAAACGTCATAATTTCATAAATCACGATTACTAAATCCATAACATACAAATAATTAATAAAAATTCAAATCACGAGTAGTAAATTCATAACATCATAATATTAAATTCATAACGTCATTAATTCACGAATAATAAATTTATAACATACAAACAATAATTAAAAAAAAAATTCAAATCACGAGAGTAAATTCACAACGTCATAAAATTAAAAGCAATTATTGTATTGAATCAAATTAAATCGAGATAATTTCAAATTATAAAGTAATAAATTCATAATTTATACCATCATAAAATCGTAATTAATTATTGCATTTATACCATAATAAATTCATAATTTATAACATCATAAATTCAGAACGTCATTAATTCACGAATAATAAATTCATAAAATTTCAACAATTATTAAAAAATTCAAATCACGAGAATAAATTCACAATGTCATAAAATTAAAAGCAATTATTGCATTGAATCAAATTAAATCGAGATAATTTCAAATTATAATGCAATAAATTCATAATTTATACCATCATAAAATCATAATTAATTATTGCATTGAATCAAATTAAAACTATTTCAAATCATAGGATTAAGAAATTAAGGCATATCATAATTGCAATTAATTGAAGAAAAATTTCTGTTTTTGAGTAGAAAGAAAAAAAATCAATCAGTATTAAAAGAGAACAAATAATCAATGCAAAATGTTAACTTTCCCTATATGAATATATATATAACCAAATTAGTAATAAATCATCGAATAAAATATACCAAAATCAAATATCACACATAAATCAAGGCATGCGTCATACAAAATCGTCCCACCCAAAAATTTCCGAGGATTATTGCTTTGATACCATAATGTAACGCCCCGGATTTTTGGTCCAAAACGTTACTAAAAAAAATACTTTTAGAAAAATTTACGATAATTTTTTTTTTTTTGTAAGAATATCTACATTTATACTTTTAAATAAATTAGTAACAATCACATTTATGCTTTTAAATAATTAGTAACAATCACATTTATTTAATATTATAAAAAAGGTTTATTCAAGCTAAAATAAAGGAAAAATCAATTATTCCTAACGGAAGCCAAAACCCGCTTCCGTATTTATAGAATTCGAATGCATTTAAAAGTTCAGTGACAAAAATTAAAAAAAATAAATAAACATAGAAATATTGCGGCAATATTTATTATTACAAAATTGTCGTGAAAACCCCATTTTTACCCCACGTTCGCCGCACGTTAATACTCATCAATTACTCTTGAATCTCCTTGAACTCATTAGTACCTAAAATGTTGTTGTAATGGTCAATTTTTTTCCATCATCCACATCAAACCAAAGCTAAACATATAGAAGAATAACACAAAACATATAAAGGTAAAAACTTTTAATTTAAAAGAAAAAAATGCGCAAACGGCAAATCGTATAAAAATATATATATGTATAATGCATGCTCTTAAAACTATATGATCCGGATATAAATCTGCCACTAAGGCAACTTCCACACAGAAAAATCACCCATACCAATGGGGAAATAAACCTGCCACTGAGGCAACTCCCACAAAGATGCATATGCCATGACATGACCATATATTATCAAAACTATACTCGCACACATCCCAATAAGAATCATGTCATATACTTTCAACAACAAAAATCATATTTTTAAAACCATCATCTTATTCACATATCACGAAGATCACATATCACACATCCTTATCATGAGAATCATATATTCATAGACAAATAATCATTAAATAATAATTTTCCCAAAGTACGCATAAAAATTGAGACTTGACTTCATTTACACCATAAAGATTGAAACTTTATATATAACAAGAAACTTCAACTCCAACTCATATACATCATCGAACCAAAATCTTGTCATATATATATATATAACATAAAAAAAATAATCATATTTTGCTTCATACTCATCATAAAAATTAAAACTTTATCACGTAAAAGATAAAAATTCACATTTTTACTTATTGAAAAGACATACATTACATATCAACTCAATGTAAAAGATTTCGGATTTCATTATTTTATTTTATTATTCTACATTTATTTCTTTCAAAAACAAGCAATTACAATTATAAGTTTCATGTATCCAACTAACGGTCTAACAATAATTTGTGCGGGGAAAAGCCCTTACCTTGGCCGCTTTTCTTCCTAGTACGAAACTCTAAGCCCCCACGAAGTTGTTCACACGAAAAGTTTGCCGCACGAAGGAGATGAGGTGTGAAGGAGATGACGGCTAGGGTTTCGCTATTTTTTTCTGCTTACTATTACTTAGTATCGAAATATTGTGGACTTTAGGGAAAATTTAAAGTGGAGATTATTGGGTAGATAGTGTTGGGCCCAAATAAAGAAAAGAAGGGAGAAAATATTATTTTATTTATTTATTATTATTTTTTTCTTAACCTTGATCATACAAAAACTAAGCCGCCAACTCCAAGCCCAAATTTCTATTACGGGTTGGGTCACACCTTGCCACAAACCCGTAGCTCAAATTCTTCTTGTAAAAAAAACATATATATATATATATATAATTATATAAAACTTCTCCATTGATTAAATAATTCTTACTAATAATTTTATCAACTACAATAAGTCGAACAAGACAAATAATTATCACACCTAAATTAATAATGAAATATATATATATATATATATATTTATAAGTCTTAATTATTTTAAATAATAAATTTAGAGGTTGTTACATATGGAATCTTGTCCCCAAGCCTAAAGAAGCCCAAAGCAATTGGTCCAGAAAGCTCCTGGCAGCCACGTTAGAAGGCTCATCAAGGGACGACGTATCTCCCTCTAGTGGTTTTCATCTGAAACTTCCAGTGGTTGCTCCATCAACACCATTGCAGTTCCCTGTGCTCATTCCATAGATTGAGATACCCTCCAGCTGCTGCTCAAGGATTTGCAGAATCTGCCTCTGGAAGTCACTCTGGCACTCCTTCTAGCCTCATGTTCGATCCTTCCTAGTATATCAAAAAGGAAGACTTTGATCGCCTGAAAGATACGACTGAGATGTTTATGGAACAAACATCCATGAATCAGGAGGACATTCGGACTACCCTAAGTTTAATCTTAGTTAGGTTGAATAACCAAAATCTGTAGTTTCTTATTTTTGTTTCCTTTGTGCTGTTGTTTGTCTTTTGTAATTTTTAAATTTTTCTTCTTACTCTTTTTGTCTGATGACAAAAGGGGGAGAATATATTTTTGAAAACAATTTTATGTAAAATGCATTTCTCATTTAAAATTAATTTCTTTTGCTAACGCTTATCAACCATGTCGTCAAAATATCTCTCATCACTCGACTAATGTTGTTTTAACTACTCTTCGAACTAAAGTGCTACCAGACACACAATTTCAAATAAGAAACAATAAACTACTTAAGCATATCATGCTTGGCCCAAGACAACAAAACACAAAGCACATATAGACTATAATTACTTGATCCCCCTAAACCAGACTCTTGACTAGCTTAGGACACCCTACTCACAACCTATAGAAATATAAACTGGGGCTCTGGTACCACAATGTAACACCCAATTTTTAACATCGAGAGTGTAATTTTTTTTAAAACAACTAAACACTCTTGGATAAAATATTCATAATCGTCCTTTAATTTAACTTAGAGAGTAAAATATTTAATTGTAAAATTCTTTTCCAAAAATGACGATTAGAATCATGGTTGCTTTATATAAAATGGTTTCGACACAACTGACTTACTTACATCCCACAATTCACATATACCAAACAAAAGTCACACTATTTTAGATACATAAATTCCATTGGGACAACAACATTGGAATAAGTAAGGGAGAATAAATAAAACCCTATGTTGATCTTGAACTCTAACTGAGGATGACTGGGTACTGAGGACCCACGGGTTACATCGAGCCTTACTGCTTCCGATCGCCAATCCAAATCATCGCTCTGTCATGTCTTCAACGTCGTTGCAATTCCCAAATGACGCAAAACTCTAAAAACCTGGGGCGTAAGCCCAGCCCACAATAACAATAGAAGGTCACAATCTAAAAATAACATACATACAAAACATATAACAAACATGATTCGTGTGACAAAACACCCTAATGCAATGCTTATATGCCAATACACATGATTCCAGAATTTTCACACCCTCCTCGAGAGGCGTAAATCATAAATGTATTGTGTAACACCCTAATTTTTAACAGCGCAAGTGCATTTTTTTTAAACATCATAAAATAAAACGTCGTAGCCCAAAAAGACAAGAGTCATAAATAATTACACCATATATACAAACAAGTTAAGATAGTTTTTGGGACAATAATCCAAAGTGTGCAAATGGAAAATACACTGAGGCTATGAGACCTATCAGACATCACTCAAACCCCTGGGGTACTCTCGGCAGACACCTGCACAAAAGTACTGCTCCAAGAATGTTATCCCCCCATGGTCACGTCAAAAAAATAGAACATGGACCCACAAAAAAAAAGTCTGGGGTATCCTCTTACGTGTTAAATAGATATATTAAATAGAGTTAAAGAGAATTAAATAATCAAGTGCATGATGCTCTAGATGATTTATTAAAGCGATAACTAACTCTATTAAACGTGCTCTCAACGCGCATATGTCGAATCTAATTACAAGCTCACTCAGATGATTCTATGTCTTATAATTCTAGTAAGTCAGTTGATGATCTGATCAACACTATGATAAAATCAACGCTCTGATAAAAAGTCAACATTCCAACATCCACTGCTTATTATAGTGCACTTATCCTCTAAATAAAGAAATGCATGACATCCTCTAATAGTGACATTGTAACACCCCGATTTTTAATAGCGCAAGTGCATTTTTTTTTAAAACAACATCAATAAATAATATTTCGTAGCACAAAAAGACAAGAGTCATAAATAATTACATCATATATACGAACAAGTTAAGATAGCTTTTGGGACAATAATCCAAATATGCAAATGAAAAATACACTGGGGCTATGAGACCTATCAAACATCACTCATACCCTTGGAGTATTCTCGGCAGACACCTGCACAAAAGTACTGCTCCAAGAATGTTATCCTCCCATGGTCACGTTAAAAAAATAGAACATGGACCCACACAAAAAAATCAACTGTCAAGGTATATCATAAATACAGTCATCCCAAAACAAAATAAGTACAACCATAAAAAAAAACACTAGGACCCTATACAACCAAAAACTAATCTGATCATCCAATAACTACAATAGCAAGGGTGACCTCCACACTCTACACAAGATCCTTCTGACGCAGTATCTCTCCTCTAAGTAACTTCTTCCTCCTCATCAGTCATGGAGGGATCAGTCTCCTTATAAGTCAAGTCCACCCGCGAGATAGGTAGCTTTGGCGGCGCTAGAATCTCAAAACAGTTCATTACCTTAGTGGTAGTCGGGAGAGGATCATTCACCGGAAGTGGCAGCTCTGACTCGACCCGTGGTGGCATCGACCCAAGTACAACTGATCCACCAATAGAACCCTAGACCCCCACCCCTACGGTGGGAGTCACCACACCTACGATGGCTTTCGCCTCACCTCTAATTGAAGTATCCCCTGCATCTGCCCAGGCTTCATTCACCCCGAGTACTAATCCCGAGGGTACATGATAGTCGATCCTCTCGTGAGTGAGCCCCACATGAAATACTGCCCTAGCTCTCCTACTTGTCTTCACCACTCTCCCCGTATATGTAGCCCTGTTTGAGATGGGGTTGTATACCCAAGCAGTCAGTGAATGCCGGTCAGGAAAGTCTAATGACATTTTCGTCGTCAAGGTAACAGTCGGTGGAACGAACTCTAGTATCATCTGAGGGCAAAGCCCAATTTTCACAGTAATGTAAAAAGTCACAAACCGAAATTAACAGTTAACAATTATATCATAAAAACTAACAGTAAACACTTAGCAATTATGACATGATAACAAACGATAACAGATCACGTATATACATATATCATATCATAACAAACATGAATCGTGTGCCACGAACCCTAATGCAATGCTTATATGTCAATGCATATGATTCTGGAATTTCCAAACCCTCTTCGAGGGGTGTAAACCATAAATGTACTGCCTCTCACAGACCAGTACTAATTACCGAATTGCCACCTATCACAGATCAGCACGATTTACCAGAGTGCATTTTATCACAAACCTACACGACTAAAAATCCTCGTAAGGATAAGATGGACCAATCAACTCATGGAACTATCCCGTGGCCTATCGCGGTCACCACTAATACCGTGGCCCATCGCAGTCACCACTAACTATGAAATGCATCAGCATACTCTGACTCTTTCACAACAATAATTATGTAAATGTAGCTATTAAAAGACTTCCCTTTTATTAATTATTAAACACTAACAATTTTTCATACTTTTCACAAAGCATACTCAAGACATATTCTTATCAATAAAAATTCATAACATGTAGCACCACATATTATCACTCAAGAATGCATAACCGCATCAATATTAATCATAACATATTCACACATCAAACACACATATAAGGTCCCTATGTGCAAACTAAAAATTTGGAAAGAGCTCTTACCTCAATTGTTGCTTTTTCAACAAATTTTTCTTCCACAATCAAGCACAACGAAAATCTCGCTCGTGCCAACATCTTCAATCAAATAGTGTTTGACTTAGTCAAATTAGTCCATGAGACTTTAACTACCTTACAACCCTTTTTTTACTCCTAACCACCTTAGAGTATATTTCATTAAAAGAGTTTACAACGAGTAAGGACTAATAGTATTATTATTCATAATTCCAACTTTTAACATATAAAAACATATTTTTTAAAAATCAATATCCTTCAATGTTTCAGAGCATTCACTAACAATCATTTGAGACGTCATAAATTATTTTTCACATTACCACAAATTTTTTTCAAATTTGCCATAACTCATTTTTTTTGTTTCAAATAACTACATTTATAAAGAGTAAATGTTCAATCAAAGTATTTACGTCATAACAACTTAACCACACACAAGAATATCAATAAATGTTTTTTTTTTCTAGTTTCAAAGTTCTAACTACTCTTCGAAATAGTTTCATTCCTTTCAAAATATATATTTTTTTAACAAAGTTTGTATTTTAATTCATGAAACTTAGAAGCTTTTAAAAAAAATGAAATTCTAACTCAAGAGTTTAACTTTTCCTTTATAAACTTGAAACTTAAATTAAAATCATGCAAAAATTTCTAAAGACTAAAAGTATACATATAAAAACTTGAATTCACAATTCACTAATTTTTCTTAAAACACATGTTCAAAGATTTGATAACCACATGTATACATTCTTGATCATCAATCATAACAACTATTTTTGAAAAGGTATAAACTAAGAAAAACCATTTTTCTTTAATCGCCACAACATTAATATTTCAGAATTCTCTCCACCACTAGCTCGGTGTCAACAGTCTCAATTCCTTTTTGAGACTGAAAGAGCTAACTACATAAACATAAAGATTTATAAAAATTTGTTCACCACCAAAATTTATCCCACTACATCATAATTCCAAAATTAAATCTCTTTCACACACAAAACTTTTAAAACCAGGTGATACATTAATTATTTAAAACTAAATAAAAACAAATATTTTCCAATCCACACATACACATACTCGACAATTCAAATCTTTTTAACTTTCAAGTTATATCACTCAACCACTAGCGCACAAAAATTTGAGTTAACAAAGTACTCTAAATTTCTTTAAACTCAGTCCAAGAGCAATTAAAATAATAACATTTTTAACTCTCAACATATTAATTTCATAATCTAATTTTTTGCTCAAACTCTTTAACTTAGTTAAAATTTGAACTTTTCACCACTCTACTCTAAATTTTCTCGTAAAGTTTCAACTTCAACTCAAACTCATTTATTTGAAAACTCATTATATAACTCAAACACATCAAAAATCAATTTTGTTTCCAAGATACTAACACTTATAATTCAACATTTTTAAAATAAAGTAACAAGCAAAATGAAATTAAAAAAAAAACAACAACACAAGCATTAATAGCTCAAGCAAAATGAAATTAAAAATAACAACAACAAAACAAACATAAAGTCATGTTTTGAAGAAAAGAAGTTAGCAACCAACTCTTCCAAAACCTCATTCAAGTTTGGCCAAACATAACTAAAAGAGAATGGAAGAAAACTTGATTATGTAATGACCACCAATAACAGATCGAGATCAATTGTTTATAAAAACAAAAACTTGAAAGTTTTCCCCCAAAAACCCAAGTAAGTTTCGCCCAACACAAGAAAAGAGAGAAGGGAGATGGAACTCACAAATCTAAGGACACCAAAAGCTTCACAAGACCACGCTCTAACTTTCTCCTCTTGGTTACTTCTCCAAAAGACCTCTCAATCTCTCTCAAAATCACTTGGTAGCTCACTAACTTAGAGCACCAACACTGTGTTTTTTTTTTTTTTTGGCTAAGAGAAGAAGGAAGAATAGAGTGAAGGAAACATAATGAGGAAAAATCCCAGGAGGAGTCGTTGGCTTTCTTTTAAAAGGCTGGGTACCTCTTTTTTTTTATAACTTTAAAAATTATTATAATTAAATATTTAAATTTTTACTAAAATAATCATTACAACATTTAATCACTCTTATACACATCACATCACTCACATTTTAATTTAATAAAAATATCTACTCTTGTTGCAACTCAATTGACAGAAGAATTTATCAGTAACATGTGACATTTTAAAATTTTTGTCGATAAAAAATTCTCCGTAACTTAATTAAATTATACTCTAATAAATAATTTTAATCGGGTCTCCACACACACACACACACACACACACATATATATATATATATTAAACATATTACTAACTCTAACAAATTATATTTTTGGTACCTAATTCATAAAATAAAAATTAGGCTAATAGCCTAAGCAATTCAACACAAAAAACACTAAAGTTGCATAAATTAGATTTTAGAAAATTCAGAGTCTTACATATCACAGATCCGCACGATTTAACCGAGTGCAGTCTATCATAGACCTACAGGACTCAAAAATCCCTGTAAAGATAAGGTGGACCAATCAACTCATGGCATCACCCATGGCCCATCACGGTTACCAATAACACTGTGGCCCTTCATGGTCACCACTAACTAAGAAATGTGTGAGCATACTCTATCTCCTTCACATAAATCATTATGTAAATGCAGCTATTAAAAAACTCTGTTTTTAATAGTCATTAAACACTAATAATTTTTAATACTTTTTCACATAGCATACTCAAGACATATTCTCATCAATAAAATTCATAACACATATGCTATCAGTTATGAATACGTAAATCTGTTAAATACTTAAACATGTGCACATTTATTCATCACTAGCACAAAGAACATGTATACAAACACATTTTGCATTCAAGCATATATAATATCTAGATATTTTCACTAACCCCTCAATAAAATATTAATATCATAGAAAAATATGTATATATTTTATGACTTTAAGTCACATAATCTATTTCAATCAACGAGTTCATTCTTAAATGAGTCACATTTTGGTCACAAATAAATTTCTCGGTGACTTAAAATTGTTATAATAAATCTACAAAGTTTCAACTATCAGTAGAATTATTTTTTTAAATTTCAACAATGTCAAGACATTAACATATTCATTTAACATCAAGGGAACATCCGAACAATTATTCAAAGATTAATTTGCAAGCCAGACACAATTACAACAATTTGACAAATAACAGACAATGAAAACGGTAAACAGACAAAACAATAAACAACATAAGACACAATTAGATAGTAAGCCCTAATCCTTGCTATAAATAAATCACGAGTCTTACAACCAAAAGGGAGAATATGTTTTTGAGAACAATTTTATGGAAAATGTCATCTCCCATTTCAATTTGATTTCTCTTGCTAACGCTTATCAACCATTTTGTCGGAATATCTCTCATCACTCTTACATTTAAAAATGCATATATTAAGTTAGAACGTTGTTGTTATATTTTTTTATATATATATTTCCAATAAAATTTAAAAATTTTCACAAAAATAAATGTTTGTCATCATAAAAAAGGAGATTGTTAGAACCAAGTTGGTTTGAAGAACTATAACCTTACTTGTTTTAATGATAACAAAATTATTTTTGTGGGAACAATTTCAAGCACTAATTTTCTGTTTTAGTGTGCAGTTTCCTATATCAGTTTATTTTATGAGTTCACACTGCATCTAATGATCTTTATGTCCATATTAAATGAACACCAAGACTCCACTCTATTCTCCGCATTCTAAGTCTTGCGAAGGTGCTCTAAAACGCGCCTCTAGTATTTATCTAATACAAGCAATACTCTTATTAGTCTGACTTTGATTATCACATCAAGTATTTGATCTCTCTGCTTCTGATAACCTTGACAAACAAGTGATTGTCTGCCTCTGATAATTGCATCAAGCATATGATCGTCTAACTCTGTTAATAGTTTATGCTCTAATGAAAGTCAATGCTCTAAAAAGTCAATGCTATGAAGAAGACAAAGCTTTTGCACATCCTCTGCTAAACTCTCTAAGTCGGTAATTATCTGAAGGTCTATGCGACATACTTTGATCATAATATCATCCGCTCTTTCTATCTTCATATCAATATTCACATAATCAATTTCAAGGATTTTTTTTTGACAAGGTTTAATGGCGAATCAATCTCAAAAGATTTGATACAAAACTGCATGATACATACTGATTTCTGCGATTAGGAAAATGGCCAGAAACCCTAAAAACCTCTATTAAAGGATGTGCAACCCTTATTGAAAAGTACAATCAACAACATACCATAATAATCACAATACAATCGTTTATTCACATTGCTCTTAATCTTTTGTCTTATTTAAGTGTTGAGAAATATTTTCTAAGAGTACAACATTATAAACACCCTCTTGTGAGAGTTATTCAGAAAACCCTTAAACTTGTTCTTTTGTAACCTAGCCATGTAGTGGCTGCATCCCTCAAGAACTTGACTGTACTAAGCTAGAAGGTTGAGAAGACTTGAACACAATCAGTTTGACTAGTAGGTCTTCAGTGGAAGAATAATTTAATTGGTGAATTAGTGGATTAAATCCTTCAGGTTGAAGGGACTGGACGTAGCCGTCATGTTTGTGGTGAACCAGAATAATTTAGTTGTGTCGTTCTATTTTTCTATTTATTTGCTTTGTTTTCATCACTTTATTTTAGCCTTGTTAAAACAATTTTAAAATAAAACACAATTCAAACTCCTATTCGTTTCTTGCATTTCTCGTTCTACATTTAACACATTTATCAAATAGTTTTCTCAAAATTCCAATCACAAATTTTTCAAATTAACTTCTTTTCCCGCTTTGGAAGAAAATAATCATTTTAAAAAATTATTAAGATAAACCATTTGTTTTTGTAACAAATCCTTGATTTTCAAACTGGCATCCACTTATCATAACTCAACTCAAAATAAACATATCCAACCTCAATATGAAAAATAGCTTTGTTGAACTTTCATCTCAAAGTATTTTCCACAACATCAAAACCCATAATTATAATCAATCATTGTTTTTCAAAATGCCTAAGTACATCTTTCAACCTCAACCTTAGCATAAAGTTAACATCTTTACTATAAAAATCAAAACTTTCAACTTTCAAACATGAATTAAAAAACTTTGTTCATAAAGTGAATATTTCATGTTCAAACCTTTTTGATATACAAGGTTTGAACCCTTAAGTTTTACATATGAAATTTTTCTCAAAATAATAAAGTTTCAAACTTTGCTTACCAAACTTAAATCTCTTCATAAAAATTTAAAATTTAATATCAATGATTAAATTTTTTTAGTTTTATCTATAAAGATGGAAACTAGTTTTCACCAAAACCCCAAAGATAAAACCTTTAACACCTTAATCATAAAGTCAACTTAAAACCATCTAAACAAAGTTTTGAACTCTCTAAATATATGTTAACATCTCGGCTAAAGCCCATTTTACTCAACAAAATCTTTCCAAAATTTTTCCAATTCCAAATTTAATTTAAACACCTTAAATAATCAAAGAAACAACTTATATTGTTTCAAATGTTGAACTATTCCAAATTTAGTTTTCTTCATCCTTAAGAATCAAAAGATAACTTTTTTTTTTCTATCTTTAAAATTTATTAAATTCCGACAACTAAAATTATTTTGAAATAATCCAAACACAATCGATTAATTTTCCATATAATACTACGTTGTTTCAAAACTTTTTCTAAAACTATTGCCATGAACATTTTGTTTGTATTTCATTTTCTCCAAAAATTTCACACAACAATTATTTGTTCCAAACCACTCTTTTTTTTTTTTATGAGAAACATTATCGTCAAGTTCAAAACTCCATCGCAACGTCAACATCATCATTCCTATTTCCTTCTATAGTTTCAAAACTCTAATTTAAACTCATTTTCATAGAATATCCTTTAACAATATGAACAATTCAATCTTCATAAATCATTAAAACAAGAAAATTTTCAACAAAAAACTTCTCAAAACCAACATCAAAAAGTGAGGAAAACTTTTGATCATTATTTAACAATCATTTTCTAGAAAACAAATATCTAAAGTATACACTATTCTTAACTCCAAAATAATCACTATCATACAAACTACACAAGCCAATCATATGAACACAACCTGAAAAAAAGTAAATTTTATCACACAACTTAGATTATCTCAAAAATTGAACCTTCGTTACAAGATATCAACTTTAACACAAAATTTGCTACTTTAATTCTACAAACATGAAATATCCTACTCTTTTCATCAACAACACAATCTCTACTTTTATTTTCATATTCTAAGAAAATAAATTTTTTCCTTCAATCATCATTAACGCAATCAACCACACCATTAAATGAAAAATTAAATTTTCAGAACTTAAACGCCTCAAACAAATTTAGTAAAATTTCTAACTTTAGTTCAAACTCATTTCTTTTGAAAATAACTATTACATAACTCAAATACATTCAAAAATCAATTTTTTACACAAACAACACATACCCTTCGGCTCTTTAGAAACATTTGGGGGGCTTGATCTAATTTCTTATTATTCAAGTCACTAACACTACCAATTTAATTTTTAGGAAAGACACTTAGTAAGAATCACACTTTCATTTTACTCCCTTAAAGGGTTTTTTATTTTGAAAGGGAACAAGTACAAAAAGTTTCTTTAATCATTCTAAATATCAATAACAACAAGGAAGGTAGAACTCTAAATTACCGAGCAAAATCAAATTGTCCCCATTACTATAGTGTAGCTGTGAAAAGGAGAGAAATAACTACCTCCACTTGTGATCTTTAGTTCAAACTCCTCTCTAGCAGTGGAGCAACTTTGTAGATGGAGGTTTTGTGATTGAAGGTCTTGAAGAAGCTCAAAAATGGCGGAGAAGGTGAGGGTTGAAGAGAAGTAAAGAAGATGAAGTGGAGTTTGAAAATAAGAAGGGAGTGTGATAATGATGATGATGGCTACGGGTTTGGCCTTTAAAAAGGGGAGAAGAAATTAAAAAAATATTCTCTCAATTTTAAATTAATTTTGAAAGATCTCTAGCCATTAAATCATTCATCTGAAATTTAATTACAAACTCTTATAATCATATGTATATAAACTCGCGAACTCGG
Source organism: Cicer cuneatum (assembly GCA_037974295.1). Taxonomy (NCBI): domain Eukaryota; kingdom Viridiplantae; phylum Streptophyta; class Magnoliopsida; order Fabales; family Fabaceae; genus Cicer; species Cicer cuneatum. Next base: position 33,294,756 of record JBBPBO010000004.1, on the reverse strand, counting down.
TTACTAAAATCAACCCAACTAATTTAAGTTTGGATTTAACTCAAATAAACCTATTTAAATTTAATAATGTTTGATTTGAATAGCGGATTTAACATTTTGAACATGTGAACTCACGAACTCAACTAATTAACATAACATATATAGTTTTATTTATTATTGATGTATAGTTATAATTTAGTTGTTGAATTTTATTTGAGAATTCTTTGTTAATTTAATTGATTTAAGTGTTTTTTTTGTATTTGCATATGTATTTTAAGTATTAAATGATATGTTGTGATATAATTTTATAATTTTTAAGATATTCAAGTATGTAAATTTAATTAATTTGTTTTTAAAATAAAATAAAATAAATTATTGATGACATGCGAACGCAACCTAACCCATCCCGATCATAATCCGATTTTTTTGGTTCACGTTTGATAAAAAATCACGAGTTGAAAACTCAACCTAACTCAATAGAAATTTATTACTTCGGGTATCAGTTTTAGAAAAAAGTGACTCAACCCAACCGTGTATACCCTTAATAACAAACATTAATGATTGAAAGATTTTGGTACATCTTGTTATCTAATGTTTGTTTTTGAGTGATTCCATTAAGACAAAAAAATCATACAAGATTAAGTACAAAAGAACCAAAACAGAAATCAAGAAACAACCTTATGACAGACTTAAAAAAGTTTTGCACTGGAAGTTTAGAATATTATGTCCTAAACATAAGTAAGTATGTTCAAACTTATGGAAAAAATAGAGAAGAACAAAGTAATGTTCATGTATTGAATCAGTCAAAGGAGTTATACTTAAATGCACCATTAGTAAGATGAAGAATCTTTGAATTTTTCACAAGCTCATTTAAGATAAAGAAGAATATTCAACCTTGATAAGCTATAACTTATGTGATATGATAAATAAGTTATCAAATGAATAAATGAGAGTTGAAGTCTAGGAACATCCCAAGAGTTCAACATGAATAAATTCAAATAACAACTTTATCAACGTCAGAAAGTTGTAAGATTAGAAAGTTCCCATAAAAATTAAAAAAGTACAAAAGTATTTGAAAAGTTGGTAACATCATGGTACTTGCATTGTTCACATATGAAAAGACCAATAATTTGAAAAAAAATGTGTAATGGCATACGTTTTCTCTCTCCTATACTACAAGAATAAAGACAGTCCATCAAACTTTTTCAAGTCAACTTAAAGTTCAAAATGCTAATAAATCTTCAAGAACTTCATCATTAAAGGTTACGTGTGTTGGAACTTGTGCCCTATGGAAACATAAAGGCCTATACACTTTACTAAAGCTCACTTAGTGGAGATACATCAAAGATACAACTAACTTATCACAAAAGTGCAAAAGCTTTATTAAAATTTCATTAACACTCAAGTTAAATCCATATAATTAATCTAGAGTATTAAGAGTATTGTAACTGCTTCATCTATTGTCAATTTCGGGAAACTTGACAACAACAAACTATTCTCATTGTAAACTTTCTGAAGTTCTCTTTTAGTATGTAAAAGAGACTTGTATGCAGTAATAGTTCTGCTAGTTTTAAGAGTGTCTTAGAGAAAGGATTGTAAGCCTATTAGGGCTACAAAAATATAGGAGAGAAATGTTTGATTGACAAAGTTGTAATAGTTTAGAATTTGAGAAGGTTGTCTCAAGCATTATAGTGAAAAATCTTCCCAAAAGTGAGAACTGAACATAACCCAAACTTGGGTGAATTATTAATTATCCTTTAATGCTTCACAACCAGACACACACTATCTCACATTTCTATTTCATTTATATACGAAACCTTTGGAACATTATGAACTATTTATTCTCTTAATACTTCAAGTCAACATACTTGAGAATTAATTTTAAAATATAGAATAAAATTTAAAAAAGATCACAATTCAAATCTCCATTTCTTTTACCATTAAATTCTACTTCACAACAACCAACCAACTAATATAACAAAAATTCAAAAATTATACTATACAAATCAAACAAAGAGTTTGATGAATAGACATATGTCAATAATATGAAACAATATTATTTGATTATTTTTAAACCTTGAACTTAAATCATTGTTATTCAAATATATGTATATATTACAAATTACTGACTAAAAATAATAATTTTGGTGCCTAAAATATTGGGGTCTAGGCAATTGACCATCCTTCCCATGCATAGGATCACATTTGTAATGGAAATTGAGTCTAAGAGACTATAGTCTCATAACATAGAGAATCAAAATTATTAAATCAATGTGTTTTAAATAAAATTATCTCTAATGGAGTAAGTCATAGAAATCTATAAAAAAAATGTAAAAACTATATTTGTAAACAAAAAAATGTAAATAATATTCGATAAATTAAGATGAATGCTGACTTAGAAGAATGTACTTTTTTTTATTCATATCAAGATGAATGTAACCTTCAAATACATTTATCTTTTTGTTTAATCTTTTCGCTGTATCTCCAATAAAATAACACGTCATCAAACATAGAAAAAATATGATGTCAAATTGAATTTTTACACCATACACAAATTTGTTTTCATGAATTATTAAGTCTCTTAGATAAAATGTGATATTATGAAATCTATTAATTTAATAGTAAACAATAATTTACACATGATTCAAAATTATCATTTTTAGTGCAGAAAAGGGAGATGTAAAATTATTTTATTTATGCACATTAAACAAAATAAGTTTTTATTTCATAGAATAAACAAGTGAAGGTGCTGGAAAACATAAGACACGAGAGTTTGAATTGTGTTGTACCCTTTATAAATATTATTTAAGTTGCTTTATCAAAGAGATATCTTGTTTATCAAATCATTCAACTTATGATTATCAATTAGTTTAAGTAAGACAAAATTGAATCATAAAGAACTTAGATTAAAATAGTAGAAAGAGAAAGGACACAAGAATTTTTATACTAGTTCACAATATATTGCTGCTACATGTAGTCCTCTCCTAACAAAGAGATTTTGGTTTAGTACAGTCGACGACTTAATCCACAATTGAAATAATAGCATAAAAGTATTATTTAATTTTGAAGTGCATAAGTATTTTTACATCTTTTCAAGTACCTCTTATGGATGAAAGAGTTGTTGCCACTATTGGGCTGATTTACATGAATTCTATTTTGTGTTTGAATTGACACAAAGTCTGTTCATTCTTTTTCTTTTAATGGGTTCTAGGCTTTTAAAGAAATTATTCTTAACACATTGCATTTTTCATTCTCTCGTTCCATTTTTCATATTGATCATTTTTTACCTAAATACTGAGAAATGTATCCGTTGAGAATGTTACCGTTGGATATCTTGAATAAGCATTTAAGGCAAATAAGCCTTTAAGACATATTCATATATATCTTCATCATTAATCAAGTGTATCTTCATTTAAGAAGATAGGTATCTGAGGATGGCTGTAAGACTCTGAATTTTCTAAAATTTAATTTATGCAATTTTAGTGTTTTTTTGTGTTGAATTGCTTAAGCTATTAGCCCAATATTTATTTTATGAATTAAGTACCAAAAATATATTTTGTTACAGTTAGTAATATGTTTAATATATATATATATATATATATATATATATATATATATATATATATATATATATATATATATATATGTATATATATATTTGGAGACCCAATTAAAATTATTTAGAAATAGTGAATTTCAAGTTGGATTCAAAATGTGTCATTGATAAGTTCCATTCTAATATTGAAAACGTTTCAGAATTAAGTGTAATTCTTTCTGATGGCGACTTGATTTACTACCACTTTTAGAAATTCCTAGTCGAGTTGTTATTATAGCTCCATTCTTATCTATTTCCCATTTATATTTAGATATTTCTCGTCGTATTTAAACTACTATTATGAATGAAATGCTATAAGCATTTTTGAATAAAAAAACATTATGGAATAGTAATATTGATCAATTATGTTTCAAACGTATCAAAATAGTTATAACAAATAATATTATTAAACAAATCAAAATTAAAACTAACACATTATAAATTAATACAATTAAAAAAAATCAAAATTGAAACTAACACATTCATAAAAAAAACAATTATTAAAATTTATATATACAGTTTAATTTAATTTAGTTAACTTCCATTTTTAATATTGTGATGAATTATAATGGAAAACTTTTAGATGTCAGTAACATTTATTCTTTTTAAGTGAAATCAATTTCTCCGGATAAAGTTTTCGAAACGTAATTCCCTCACTTGTTTCGACACCTCATTCTAATAAAATGTTTCAAGACCATTTTTTCAAAACTAATAAAATCACTCAAAATAATAATATACAAACCAAATTCATTTCATATTAAAAAAGCTTACCCCACCATGTCAAGCATCGGCAACACCATGTGGGTAGTGTCAGTAAAACACAGAGTTATACATAGTGTAATAATGGCACCACCCAAAGGGCAATTTTGTCACTCAACTCATATATATAACCCATGCAAACTTCACACTTCAAAATAAAACAACACTCTAACCCAATGGCTTCTTCCTTCATAATCCCCGTAACCGTTTTTCTCGCCACCGTCGTAATCGCCGTTAACGGTTGTTCTCCGTCCGACAGAGCAGCACTGTTATCCTTCAAGGATGCACTCAAAGAACCTTACCACGGCATATTCAACTCATGGTCCGGCGAAAATTGTTGCCTGAACTGGTACGGTGTCAGTTGCGACTCCACCACCGGCCGTGTCACCGATATCAACCTCCGCGGCGAGTCGGAGGATCCTATTTTTGAAAAATCCGGCCGTTCTGGTTACATGACCGGGAAAATCTCACCGGCGATTTGCAAGATCGATCATCTCACATCTCTCATCATCGCCGACTGGAAAGCCATCACCGGCGAGATTCCTCCATGTGTAACTTCCCTCTCTAACCTTCGCATACTTGACCTAATCGGAAACCAAATCGCCGGCAAAATTCCTTCTACCATTGGAAACCTACAAAGCCTCTCCGTTCTCAATCTCGCCGATAATTCCATCTCCGGCGAGATTCCGGCGTTAATCGTCGACCTCGGTTCTCTCAAACACCTCGATTTAAGCAATAACGTTCTCACCGGTTCAATTCCCGCTAATTTTGGGAAACTCGAAATGCTAAGCCGCGCTTTACTGAATCGGAACAAATTAACCGGTTCGATTCCCGTTTCCATTTCAAATATTTACCGGCTCGCTGATTTGGATTTATCAATGAACCGGTTAACCGGTTCGGTTCCTACTGAACTTGGCAAAATGCCGGTTCTTTCAACTTTAAATTTGGATAGTAACTTACTTTCGGGTCAAATACCTTCGAGTTTATTAAGCAATTCGGGTCTGGGTATTTTGAATTTGAGTAGAAACGGATTTTCGGGTACCATACCTGATGTTTTCGGTCCAAAATCGTATTTTATGGCTTTGGATATGTCTTTTAACAATTTAAACGGTCGGGTACCCGGTTCGTTGTCATCAGCCAAGTATATTGGGCACTTGGATCTTAGCCATAACCATTTATGTGGACCTATACCATTGGGTTTGGGTTCACCTTTTGATCATCTTGAAGCGTCGTCATTTAGTAACAATGATTGTTTGTGTGGGAATCCATTGAAGACTTGTTAATAATGTGGAGGACCCATGACCCGAAATAAGTGAATTACCCGATTCGTTTATAATTTGTACTATACTACAAGCTATGTCATGGAGATAAAGTGTGATTCTATTTTTTCTGTTGTAGTTTTAGTTTTTTAAATGATGTAATAATGTAATATGATATAGTGGTAAAGTTGAAACGGACAAAAAAAAAGTTTGTTTGAAAGGAGCATATGCATTTGAATGCACTTGCAAAACATCTTAAAGTAAATAATAACAAGGCTTTGAAGGGAAGAATTTATGTTTAATTGGGCAGATGTCAAGCTACTCTTAAAATGTTCCTATTATGCATGTGAGCTTTATAATGTAAAATATTTGGATAATGATACCATTATTGCTCTACATCATCATTTCAGAGTGGTTTATATCATTTCACGTTTGAATACTTTTTTGACATTTCTAAAAAAATATTTTGTTGGATAAGGTTGTTAAATTTGAGAGTTTAAATATTTATTTGTTTTGTCTAAGTAGAATCAAATCATAAACTCCATGTTAAAATAATTTTAGGCTCTCACGGTGAATTATCAAAATACTTGAGTTCTTGTAGTTGAGTTTTTGTATTGCTTTGGTGGCAGAACTATGAGGAGTCTTGGAGGGGTTACAAATACAATTAGCTCGTAATAGAGGCTTTTTGGCGGTTGAGCTATGGGTTGATTCCAAAGTGGTGGTGAGAAGTGTGGAGCGAGGTGCTATTGGTAGTATTGTTGTGTGGAGTTTGCTCTATAGAATTCAAAAGATGCTTGAGTTGGATTGGGGGTTAAGTTGTGTGAAACGAATTCTTGTGTGGATATGTTAGTTAGTATAGGTGTTAGAGTGGTGATTCATGGACCTTATTTGAGAAGTGTCCCTCTTAAATGAGATGAGTGCTTTGCTGCTTGCTAATGTTAGTGAAGTTTCTGCTCCTCATTTATTTTTTTTAGGAGTTAAATACATAAATTTCAAAATAAAATTTTTATATTTGATACTTAAAATGTACTCTTGGGATATAGATTAACATTTCCTTCTTTTCTTTTGGACATTTCCCTTTTTTGTAAAAAGAAATATTAAAATTAATATATACATAACATTTGTATAATAACATAAATGTATCAATAATTAAAAATTTCAGAAAAAATAAAATAAAATGATCAAAATAAAGTGTTATATTAAGGTCTACAGCCAACAATAATAATAATTTTGTAAAAGAAAAAGCTTATGATAATAATGAGATATAATAATAGTTCCACATCTAATATAAAAATAAATTTAAATATACGATTGGTCTTTATAATTATATGTTGTTTTTTTTGTTTTAGTCAATATAATTGTTTTCTTATCTTTGTAAATATTTTTGTTGTATTATTTGTCTTTGTAAAATTGATTTTTATTAAAATTGGTATCTGCAGTTGAAATTCCTTGTATCATTAATGATTTATGGACTTAAATCAAATATTATATAAACTGCTCTAAGACCGATTCCAACAAAAATCAATTTAACATGATTAAAACAAAAGAGCAATGATCAAAGAAACAGTATTAGTTAAGACCTCTACGTTAGTACCAGAGCTACTTTGTTTTCAAAGTCCCACATTGTAAACGTGACCACAAATTAGAGGAAGACTTACTTATAAAAGAGTAATGTATGACATTATAGGCCCTTGAGTGAGTCTTTATACTTGCACAAATGAGGCAGACTCAGTACGATTTAGTTCAGTGAGTTAACTCGTGAATGTGCTATTTGATGCATGTAACCTCCTCCAACATGAAGCTATTAGTATTTTGTTAAGGTACATTTATAGGAATGCGAAAATTAAATTTGCATTTGAGATTACTGAGAAGAAGATATTTTTAGTGTTTCTCTACTCAAGGGAAGTGTATGCCTATATTTAGCTGTCTTCAATTAGGTCAATATGTTCTCCTTTTGAGGCATTTATCTCAAAAGCTACAAAGGGTTATTAAAGTTGTTCCATTTTGGATCCAAGAAAATGAAGAAAAAAGAATAGTGAAAATGAAATGAAATAAGAAAACAATAATGTGGCCAGCTACCACTTGGGGGGCACATGATGCTGTACCTTAACCCTTCACATATGAATTTACTATGTGCTATTCAAATCGTCATAATAAAAGTAGAAATAAATGCATGTATATAGAGAAGTAAATGAGGGATGCACTATAGTACCCTCAACCATACGCATATGCCTACATTTACTCTACCAAACACATAACATAAATTTGGTCCAATCGTTTAGCAAAAATAAGGACATGGACCCTTTCACTTTTTTAGTGGTCCTCTTTCCCATGTGGTGATCCTGCTGTTCAGATTTGATCACTGATTGACATTGGGAACAGACCTAGCCACTAAGGTTTTACAATGGTCATGTGTAATACTCTCTCCTTCCCTTTTTAATAAAACTCTGTATAAAAGTAGATTTCATATAAAATAATAATATTAAACAAATTAAAAGTAATTAATTTTTATTTATAATAGTGATTAAAATTCTATGTCATTTTTTGTCTAAGAAGATATTGTAAATACTAACTACTATAATTAACTTATACAACTTTGAAGTTTTGAATTTGAATTCGCAACAAGACATTTAACATAACAATAACGACATTTGTTAGTTAAACTAAGACTTTAAGACGAGATCAATTATTTACTTATAATAATGACCAGAGAGTATCTTTTATGTATATTAAAAAAATAATATAATTGATGTGTATAATTTACATATAACCATAACTAATTATCATTTTGTTCATAGATGTATCAAATGCTTTTTTTTTATATACTAAGATAATAATTGTATCCACAAATTTCAAAGAATTTTATATTTAAAGACAAAAAAACAGTGTCAAAAAAATCATATAATTATTAAAAGAGAGTAAATTACAACCACCTTCGCCACTCTCATTCTTTCCTTCACTTTGATGAGCTAATTAATACAACAATTAAGTAAAAAAATACATAATATGCATATAACTTAGAGGCATCAAGCCGATCTCTATATCCTTACACCTAACTTATTTATCGATTTCTCTATTGGTTAAAGATATGTAAATGATGAGATGCCACGATCTTAAAATCTAACCAATTACGAATCATTTATTTGATTTGTATAAGAACAATTCAACTATAAGTGATCTTGAAGATATCCAACTTAACTCTTAGATCAGAAATGGAATGGAGGTTAGAGAGCATAAAGAAAAAGGATTTAGTCACATTAGTCTCCACACATTGAATGATTTTACTAAGTGTTGATTTCAAAGGCCTTTTCTCAAATAGTTTGTGTGCATCTTGTGCCCATTCTAAAACAAAAGGCAAAGCCACACCAACTTACCCAAATTGAAATTGTTTACTTAGATTTGATGGTTTTGGTGGAGGTCGCTTCAGAAACGGACTTGCTGGGGCAATAGAATTTTAAGAGCAGGAGACAAATGCGAAGGATCCGATGGTGGGTGTTCCGAAGTAGAAGAAGCCATGGTGGTAATGGATCGACACTCCATATGAGTTTCCTTGTGATATTTTGACAAGGGAAAATGATGTGGTTAAGGTATGAATAAAAGTTTCATGAGTATTGGCTTAATAACGGCAAGAGGGAAGTCGAGATGACATATTTGTGGTTGAGGGATTGTGGTTGGGTTGATGTCTTATGGCTACTTGGGATTACTTTGATGAATCATCTTATTAAGATGAAGAGCATGAAAATATGGCTTTGATGGAAGATAACACTCTCACGATGAATATGTTGATGAAGAAATTGAGGTATTATTTGATATATCTCGTAATGAACTAATAAATATGTTAAATGAGTTTCTGAACAAGAATCACAATGTTTCTTCAAAACTCAAATATCTTAGAAAACTCATGAAAACTTTAAAAGGAGTTTGCTTCTAACTAGAGGTGTGCAAAACATATAGTTAATTGGACTACATTGATAAATTGGATTGCACTGCACTAGAAAAACTCAAACCAATTAAATAGTTTATGAATTGAACCATAAATTTGAAAAAGACTAGTTAACTATACTTAATTAAAAAAACTAATTTGAATCACTTTCGAACTATTTTGCAACCAAAATCATATAATAATTTTTTTCACTAAATACACAAAAAACTAAACCCCAGCCCCAAGTTTAAAATGGTTGAACCGTAGCCCCTACCAATTTGTCATATGCTCTTCTCCTCACATTTTCTTTGGCGATGGTGCAACATCCCCAACGCCATTTCATTTCAATTCCCAAATTTTTCTTCGACATAACCTTTCTCATTTCTGATATTGTAACTTTGCATTTCACCTCCAACGTAAGCCTTTGTAAGACCCTTAATTTTCAAATAAAATTATGGATGAAATATTAAGTGTATTTTTTTTTTGGGGATATTTGCAAAATATTTAATATATGTATGTTTTGAGTAAATATATATATATATAAATATTTATTTTTGAAGATATATTAAAATTATTGGATGAAAAATAAATTAATTTAATTACGAGTAATTAAATTAACGGGCAATTAATTAAGGGATTATCGGCTAATTGCGACGAGACTGGTTAAGTGTTGAGGATCAGACAAGTGTCGGGTGAGGTGGCACCTAGACAAGCCTATATATAGGAGTGAGAAGGATGAGTAAAATCATAACACCATTCCTCCTCCCTTACTGCCCATACTGCATGTAACAGTATCACCTTCTCCCTACCCTTCTCCCAGTCTGAAATCTGTTTCACGTTAAAAAAAGAAAAAGAAAAAAAGGGAGTTCCTCAAAAGTGATGTTAATTGGAAATCTAAGCACAAAACCAGAAAACCCCCAGTACAAAAGTTGTTCCCCTCATCATTCTGAAGCTAGAGAACCTATTTTCGTAGCAGCAAACGCAAGCGGGAGTTTCGCCGATTTTTGACGCGTAAACGGGAACGAAAATAGAAACGTGAGAAGTAGCAGAAACGCAACAAGGGTAAGGGCACCTTCCACTTTCTAGTTGCATTAGGGCTGTAAGTGCATAAATGTCATGGCATTACTGGTGTTTTCATTACTGTTTTTGAAGAAAAACTGTTTTGCCTGTTGAATGAAAGAAATGAAAAATGCATTCTGTGATATTTTAAAAGTTCTGTGATGATTGTTGTTTGGGCTGAATGCATTAAAGTTGTTTTGTTTATGTGGGGAAGTTGAAAAATGTCTTGCATGTTATCTTGAAGATGATTAAAATGCATATTTTCAAAACAGTTGTGCTGGTTGTTATAAAATGCGAAAATGCATTATGTTGGCATTTTGCTGCTATGTGATGCTTGCTGTTTGGCTGAATGTGTTAATGTTGTTCTGATGGTTTGAGAAAACTGAAATGCTTTGCATGTTGTTCTTATGGTTTGAGAAAGCTGAAATGCTTTGCATGTTGTTCTGTTGGTTTGAGAAAGCTGGAAATGCTTTGCATGTGTTTTGAGAAATGATCAGAATGTAAATGGTTAAAAATGTCTTTTATTGTGGTTGACATTCTGTCTGAGTGGTTTAAGCAAAACTGTGATGAATGATCAGGTGTTGCTGATGATTCAAAATAAAAGGGTTCAAAATGATGAAAGTGTTTTCTTATGGAAAATCTGTATTGATGAAAAAGTCTGAGTTTTGTGGTTTGCAAAAGAGTGGTAAAACTGTTTTGGGGTTGTGCTGATTTTTCAAAGGAAACAGTTTGAAAATGTGTTGAAGTCTTAGAAAAAAATTCACTGATTTCGAAGGTGTATTCGAATACAACACGAGTGTATTCAAATACAACATGCCAAGCTTCTGTTTTACTCAAGTTTTCAAACTTGTATTCGAATACGGGTCTCTGTATTCGAATATAGAGGAAGGATTTTTGCTTCTGACTTAGCATCTGTATTCGACTACGACTCTGTCGTATTCGAATATAAAAGTGAAATTTTAACACTGTATTCGCATCTGTATTCGACTACGACAGCCTCGTATTCGAATACAGGATGCTGACTTTCACAATTTTTGCTTCTGTATTCGAATACAAGGGAGCTGTATTCGAATACAGATTCGTGTTTTTCCAGAAACTCAAGTTTTAGCTTCTGTATTCGAATACAAGGAAGCTGTATTCGAATACAGATTCGTGTTTTCCAGAAAATCAAATTTTAAACACTGTCATGTGAATCTTAAAGTGTTGGGGAACATTGAGAAGGGTTAAAATGATTTAAAATGGAGTCTTTGAAATAGTTTTGAAGAGGAGATGATGATGTTTTGTGTAACACCCCGAGTTTAAAACACAGCGCGAGTGCATTTTTTTTTTCAATAATAAAATGATTTTTCAGATTTGATTAAAATAGAGTTTTTCGCAAAATAGTACGCTGTGGATTAATCGATGAACGTAACAAAATGAATTCACCGTAATCTCAATAAATACTTAATTCTAGAAATTTAATAATAAACAATAAGACATTTTTGAAAGATAACAATGTCATAACATTCCCAAAAGTCAATATCAGAGTGCGGAATAAGTAGTACAACACTTGTTTTTCAAAATAAAAACAAAATACATTTCCAGCTCAAAGCCTATACATCAAGTCTAACTAATCATGCGCTAAAGCTACAGTAGCACGGATTTCCTCCGCATCCCAAGCAAGTCTCCTCTGAATCTGCCGCTCGCCTCGACGTGACCTCCTCCTCCTCCTCATCATACAGAGAGAGGTCAGCCTCCTCAGAAGTCAGATCAATACAAAGTCTCGGTCGCTTCAGCGGCGCTGGAATCTCATATTAATCATCGGAGATCCTGGATGGACCTGGAATCTCAGCTGCTACTAGCTTCGGCTCATCATTCTTCCCTTCTACCTCAGACTCATGTACATCTCCTCCAACCACCGGGTTAGGAGTCACCACACCTACGGTGGCCTCCGTCTCAACCCCTCTAGCGGACTCCTCAGCATCGTCGAAAATTCCGTGCGCCTCCAATACTAGACGGGAAGGCACGGGAAAATCTATACTCGCATGTGTGCGCTCCACGAAATCCGCTACGCCGTCGGTCCTACTCGTCCTCTCCAACCACCCCATGTAAGTCGCCCTGCTTGAGATGGGGTCGAATACCCAAGCAGCGCGCGAATAGCGATCAAGGAAGTCTAACGATGTTTCCGTCGTTCGGGTTCCCACGGGTGGCATGGGTTTGGGGGGCATCTGAGGGCAAAGCCCAATTTCCACAATATAATAGCAAGGGTCACCGACTGAAATTAACAATTAATCACATAACATATATTTCATAGCAACAATATATCCATGGTATAACATATGATGATGAGGAAAATAATAATGCTCATTTGAAATTTAATGACATATATGCCTTTTCAAAAACAGCAGCCAATTATTATGAAGTATGTGGTAAGTACAAACAACACCTCAGCAAATCACAATCATTAAATCAGAAATTCAGATTCTGAACAGTACTCACACACATTCAATTTCCAACCATTCATCATATAATCAAACGTGACCCACCGGTCAATCCCTCAATGCAATATTTATGCTCATGTATACAATTTTCTTGGAATCACCAAGGTGCTATCGCTCAACAGACCAGCACAATATGTTTGACTTTAACGGCCCTCAAGACCAAGGTGCAATCGCTCAACATATCAACATCTAGTGCAGTCGCTCAACAGACCAGCACTCGTGCAGTCGCTCAACAGACCAGCACGTTTGACATATACCAAGGTACAATCGCTCAACAGATCAATACCTAGTGCAGTCGCTCAACAGACCAGCACTCGTGCAATCGCTCAACAGATCAGCACGTGGCTGTGCATTTCAGGGTACAGACGCTCAACAGTCCAGTACCAGTGCAGTCGCTCAACAGACCAGCACCTATATACCAAAGTACAATCGCTCAACAGATCAGTACTTAGTGCAATCGCTAAATAGACCAGCACTCGTGCAATCGCTCAACAGATCATCACGTGGTTGCGCATTACTCTGTGGCCCATCGCGGGTACCACTTGACTATGCAATGTATGAATATGCAGTGTTTCACTTCTCTAGAAACAGTATGCAAAATCAGAAAATTCATGCCTTTCCATCATGTTTAAAATATCTCAGCACAGTCAGAATTATCATCATCATAATCATGATTAAACAGTCAAGTAAACATTAACACTTTGAAATGTTTTTCCCAGACTCTTAAAATTCAAATACAGTATTTAAAACTGGGATTTTCTGGAATTTTACGAATCTGTATTCGAATACACCTTCTCTGTATTCGAATACAAAAGCCAAAAACAGTGCAGAATTAAACTCTGTATTCGAATACAGCCCTCTGGTATTTGAATACAGAGGCAGTCTCAGTGCACAAAACAACATCTTTCATTACATCAGTAAAGTCTTAAAAACTTCATCACCACCACTTCAAAATATCACCAACAGTTCCATTTTACTTCACCACAACATTCCCAATATTCCCCAAACACTCAGGGTTTACAAAACACTCTTAAAAACTTGGAATTTCTAAAAACTCGAATCTGTATTCGAATACAAACCCCTTGTATTCGAATACAGAAGCATGAAAGTGCAATTTTAACATTCTGTATTCGAATACAGCATGCCTGTAGTCGAATACAGAAGACAAAATCTTGAAAAATTCAACATTTTCTCCTAGATCATTAAAGGTTTTCAATACTTCATCCTCTCCTCTTCAAAATATTTCAAGAACCCCATTTAAAATCACTTTAACCCTTCTCAAGGTTTCTCAATACTTTAAAATGCATATCACAGTGTTTAAAACTTGATTTTCTGGAAAACACGAATCTGTATTCGAATACAGCTTCCTTGTATTCGAATACAGAAGCTAAAAACTGAGCTTATGGAAAAACAAGAATCTGTATTCGAATACAGACCCATTGTATTCGAATACAGAAGCTGAAACTAGTGAAAATCTGCATTCTGTATTCGAATACAGCATGCCCGTAGTCGAATACAGATGCGAATACAGTGTTAAAATCCCACTTCTGTATTCGAATACGACATGGTCGTAGTCGAATACAGATGCTAAGTCAGAAAAAAAATCCTTCCTCTGTATTCCAATACATGGGCTCGTATTCGAATACAAGTTTGAAAACTTTAAGTAAAACAGAAACTTGATAGGTTGTAGTCGAATACACACATGTTGTATTCGAATACACCTTCGAAAACCAGTGAAATTTTCCTGAGATTCCAACCCTTTTCAAACTGTTTTCTTTTAAAAACCAACACCCAACATTAAAAACAGATTCAACACTTATTTCCAGACAATACTTTCCTCATTAAAAATCCCTTTTCTTTTTAAATCATCAACATCATCAGAATCACTCAAACAGAAACAGAATCAGAGTCATCAACAACAAATCATCCAGACTTTCAAACCATCAGAACATCATACAGCATTTCAACTTTCTCAATATCAGAATAACATGCAAGCATTTCAGCTTTCACAACACATCAGAATAACATGCAAGCATTTCAGCTTTCACAACACATCAGAATAACATGCAAGCATTTCAGCTTTCACAACACACCAGAATAACATGCAAGCATCATAGAGCAGCAAAACACAAACATTTTTGCATTTCAAAACCATTTTCAAAACAGTTTTATGAACATGCATTTTTAAATCATGTTTGAAATAAAATTCAAGACATTTTCCACTTTCCCACATAAACAACACAACTTTAGTGCATTCAGCCCAAACAGCAATCATCACAGAGCTTTTAAAAACATCAAAAAATGCATTTTTCATTTCTTTCCAGTGACAGGCAAACCAGTTTTCAAAACAGTAATGAAAACACTAGTAATGCCATGAAAGTTATGCACTTACAGCCCTAATGCAACTAGAAAGTGGATGGTGCCCTTACCCTTGTTGCGTGTTCTGCTTCTGCTAAAGTGTATGCGTCAAAAACGGCGAAAACTCCTGCCTGCGTTTGCTGCTACAAAATTGAGTTCTCTAGCTCCGTAATGATGTGGGGATTAACTTTAATACTGGGGGTTTTCTGTTTTGATGCTTGGATTTTCAAGTAATGGTGTTTTTGAGGAACTCCCTCTTTTTCTCTTTGTAGTTGTGACTGGAAATGGGGAAGGCAGAAACAACAAACAGAATGAGAGGGAAAATGGGGTACTGTTACATGCAGTATGGGCAGTGAGGAAGGAGGGATGGTGTTCTGATTTCATCATCCTTCTCACTCCTATTTATAGGCTTTTGTGGTGCCACCTCACCCCAAAAATAATGTTAAAATAATGCTGGATCCTTCAGCACTTAATTGTCTTGCAATTAGCCACTAATCCTCAATTAACTGCCCAATTAATTTAATTACTCGTAATTAATTTAATCTTCATCCAATAATTTTTATTTCATCCTCCAAAATAAATATTTATATATATATATATATATATATATATATATATATATATATATTCACTCAAACATACATATATTAAATATTTTACAAATATCCCCAAAAATACAATTAAAATTAATTCCATAATTTTAATTAAAAATTAAGGGTCTTACATTACTACCCCCTTAAATTAGTTTCGTCCTCGAAACTACATATAAGTAAACAACTGAGGATATTGTTCCCTCATCTTACTCTCCAGTTCCTAAGTCGCGTCTCCAGTAGTCGGATTCCAAATCACTTTGACTAGTGGGACTTCCTTATTCCTCAACTGTTTAATCTTCCTGTCTTCAATCCTTACAGGTAATACTTCAAAAGACAGGTTGTCCCTCAGCTGAATCGTATCTGGCTCGATCACATGTGACGGGTCTGCAATGTATTTCCTTAACTGCGACACAGGAAATACGTCATGAATATTGGACAATATTGGAGGTAAAGCAATCCGATAGGCCAATGGTCCAATACGCGCAGTAATCTGGTATGGTCCAATAAATTTCGGAGTTAACTTTCTCGACTTAATAGCTCTACCAATACCAGTTGTAGGCGTAACCCTTAGGAATACATGATCACCCTGCTCGAATTCTAAAGGTCTGCGACGCTTGTCCGCATAACTCTTCTGACGATCTTGCGAAGCCTTCATTTTCTCTTGTATCCTCTTGATTTTCTCTGTAGTCTGTTCCACCATCTCAGGTCCAACAATCATGCTTTCTCCGTCCTTATACCAGCATAAAGGCGTCTGACACTTGCGTCCATATAAAGCCTCATAGGGTGCCATTCCAATACTCGCGTGAAAGCTGTTGTTGTAAGTGAACTCAATCAATGGCAACACCTCATCCCAGTTTCCTATGTCATCCAACACACATGCTCTCAATAGATCTTCCAAGTACTAATTTGTTCTCTCAGTCTGTCCGTCTGTTTTTGGATGATAAGCGGAACTCAATTTTAGTTTCGTTCCCAAAGCTTCATGCAGCGCTCCCCAAAAATGAGATGTGAACTTTGGGTCACGGTCCGATACTATACTCGATGGAACGCCGTGTAACCTCACAATCTCAGCGATGTAGATCTCTGTCAGCTTATCTACTTTATAAGTGGTCCTTACCGGTAGGAAATGTGCGGACTTTGTCAATCGATCCACTATTACCCAAATAGAATCATTCTTTTTCCTTGTCTTGGGCAGTCCTGTTATGAAATCCATGGAAATGTTGTCCCACTTCCATTCCGGGATGTCCAAAGGTTGCAGCATTCCAGCAGGTCGTTGATGTTCCACTTTCGCTTTCTGACAAGTCAAACAAGCTGATACATATTCTGCCACATCCCTCTTCCTTCCTGGCCACCAGAAATTGTGACTTAAGTCCTGGTACATCTTGGTCGCTCCAGGATGAATACTCAACTTACTCTTATGAGCTTCTTCCAAAATCGCTCTTCTCATTTCTGCAACTTCCGGTACACAAACTCTTCCATTACATCTTAGAATATTATCTGTGCCGACGCTGAACTCAGTTGTCTGTCCTTGCGCTATCAGATTCCTCTTTTCTTGGATCAATGCGTCATCTTGCAAGTTTGCAATCTCCTCCAGTAATCTACTCGAAATGGTTATCATTCCACACTTTAACATTCCTGGTGCAAACTTTACGTCCAAATGTAGATCTCTAAATGCTTCCCATAACTCCTGTTGTCTGGCCATTATCATTGAAGATACTGACACGCTTTTCCAACTCAATGCGTCAGCCAACACATTGGCTTTTCCAGGGTGGTACTGCAATGAAAAGTCAAAATCCTTGAGAGTCTCCATCCATCTTCTCTGACGCATGTTCAATTCCTTCTGATCAAACAGATACTTCAAGCTTTTATGGTCGCTGAACACCGTGAATGTGCATCCATATAAGTAGTGTCTCCAAACCTTTAACGCAATCACTACTGCAGCCAGCTCCAAATCATGAGTGGGGTAGTTCCGTTCGTGAGTTTTCAACTGTCTTGAGGCGTAGGCTACAGCTTTCTTGTGTTGCATCAAAACACATCCCAAACCTTGGTGAGATGCATCACAGTAAACTTCATATGGTTCCTCCGGCTGTGGCAACACCAATACTGGTGAGGTTGTCAACTTTTCCTTCAACAACTGAAAACTTTCCTGACACTTCTCCGTCCATGCAAACGGTTGATTCTTCCTGGTGAGTTGTGTCAAAGGAGCTACAATCTTAGCAAATCCTTCAATAAATCTTCTGTAGTATCCTGCTAGTCCGACAAAACTTCTTATGTCCGTGACAATCTGGGGCTGTTTCCAGGCAAGAATTGTCTCAATCTTTGCCGGGTCGACAGCGATTCCTTCTTTCGTTCTCACATGTCCCAAGAAATTCACTCCCTTTAGCCAAAACTCGCACTTCGACAAATTGGCATACAGTTGCTTCTCACGTAAGACTTCAAGAACTTGGCGTAAGTGCTCTTCATGTTCTTCTTCATCCTTTGAATAAATCAAAATATCGTCGATGAATACCACCACGAACTTATCCAGAAACGGGCTGAAAATCCTATTCATATAGTCCATGAAAATTGCTAGTGCATTTGTAAGTCCAAAAAGGCATAACGAGATATTCATAGTGTCCGTAACGAGTCTTGAAAGCAGTCTTTTTAATATATCCTTCTCTTACTTGAATCTGATGGTATCTCGATTTCAAATCAATCTTTGAAAACACTGCTGCTCCCCTCAATTGGTCCATCAAATCATCGATGCGAGGTAATGGATAACGATTCTTGATAGTCACCTTGTTAAGTTGCCGATAATCCACACGTAAACGTGAACCTCCATCCTTCTTCTTAACCAACAACACCGGAGCTCCCAAGGGCGACACACTTGGTCTGATAAATCCTTTCTCTAATAATCCTTCAATTTGACCCTTAAGCTCGCTTAATTCCAATGGCGACATCCGATACGGCGCAATGGAAATAGGTCCAGTTCCGGGGTGCAAATCAATGAAGAATTCCACCTCTCTTACCGGGGGTAATCCTGGAATTTCCGTCGGAAATACGTCTGGATATTCTTTGACTATCATCACGTCTTCTATGTTCACATCCATCTTGGTCTCCACGTTAGCCAATGATGAAAATTCCTGAGTTCCTTCTCTCAGTGATACTCCGAGTTGATTAGCAGCCAAATACCGAGCGACTCCAGGTTCGGGGAAAACAAACCAATTTTCGAGCGCAATCCAAAACTACGTAGTTATAGGTCATCCAATCCATGCCGAGAATGATCTCGAGTGATTGTAGGGGTAAACAGATTAAATTGACCAAGAAATCTCTATTCTGTATCGTTACGGTACAGTGTAAACATGCAGAGTTTACAGTCAAAGTCTTAGCAGGTGTAGAAACAACCAAATCAAAAGGCAAAGCAGACACAGACAACTTCAAACGATGCACACAATCCATAGCAATGAAAGAATGGGTTGCCCCCGAATCAAAAAGTGCAGTTAGTGTGTTACCTGCAACCTCACAATCTTGTTGGATTAAATTTTGGGCTTGACTTCCAGCTTCAGCACCCATGTGATAGACGCGGCCTCTAGCAGTAGGACGAGCAGCCCTAGTCGCGTTCTGTAACACTCCGAGTTTAAAACACAGCGCGGGTGCATTTTTTTTTTAAATTAATAATTAAAATAAGTTTTTTTTTCCCAAATTTATTTCAAAAGAATTAAAATAAAGTTTTTCGTAATATAGTACGTTATTGATTAATCGATGAACGTAAACCAAATACTTCATCAGGATTATCACTAAGTACTTATCTTGGAAATTCACTTTTAAATATTAATACATCCCAAAATATCATTGTCATAATACATCAACAGTAAATATCAGAGTACATGGTTCAGCGGAAAATTGTACAGGATTTCCAAAATAAGACAAATTACAATTTCAACCCAAAACCTAATACAATAAGTCTAACTGATCATGCGCTGAAGTTGCAGTAGCACGGATTCCCTCCGCATCCCACACAAGTCTCCTCTGACTCTGCAGCTCGCTTCGACGTAACCTCCTCCTCTTCCTCGTCATACATAGAAGGGTCGGTCTCCTCCGAAGACAAGTCAATACACACTCGTGGCCGCTTTGGCGGTGCCGGAATCTCGTAGCAGTCATCGGAAATCCTAGATGGACCCGGAATCTCAGTCGCTACTGGTCTCAGCTCTTCACGCTTCTCTACCGCATCAGACTCATGTATCTCTCTTCCAATCTCAGGATTGGGAGTCACCACTCCTACAGTGGCCTCCGTCTTAACCCTTTCAGTAGGCTCCTCAGCATCGTCAAATACTCCGTGCGCCTCTAACACCAGGCGAGAAGGTACGGGGAAATCTATGCTCGCGTGAGTGCGCTCTACGAAGTCTTCAACATCATCCGTCCTACTAGTCCGCTCTAGCCACCCCGTATAGGTCGCTCTAATTGAGAGGGGGTCAAAAGCCCAAGCAGCGTGCGAGTAGCGCTCAAGGAAATTCAACGACGTTTCCGTCGTTCGAGTTCCCACGGGCGGCGCGGGTTTGGGAGGTATCTGAGGGCAAAGCCCAAAGTCCACAATATAATGGCAAGGGGGTCACCAACCGAAAATAACAAATATTCACACAGCATGTATTGCACAACAACATCTAATCATGGCATAATTTATGATGATGAGGAAAATAATAATGCTCCTTTGGAAATTTATGACTTTCATGCCTTTTCAAAACAGCAGTTAATGATTATGAATATGCGGTAAGTACAGCCAACACGTCAACAAAACACAAACATAAATTCAGAAATTTCAGATTTTGGACAGCACTCACACGCATTAATTTCCAACATTCATCATATAAACAATCATGAAACAACGGTCAAATCCCACAATGTAATGCATATATGCTCATGCATAATTTTCTTGGAATCACCAAGGTGCAGTCGCTCGACAGACCAGCACATCTCAACGGCCCTCATGACCAGGGTGCAATCGCTCAACAGATCAGCACCAGTGCAGATGCTCAACAGACCAGCACATTGTGCAGTCGCTTAACAGACCAGCACGTTTGAAATCACCCAAGGTACAATCGCTCAACAGATCAGTACCTAGTGCAGACGCTAAACAGTCCAGCACTTGTGCAATCGCTCAACAGATCAGCACGGGGTTGCGCATTTCAGGGTACAAACGCTCAACAATCCAGTACCAGTGCAGACGCTCAACAGTTTAGCACTTATATACCAAAGTACAATCGCTCAACAGATCAGTACTTAGTGCAGACGCTCAACAGTCCAGCAGTCGTGCAATCGCTCAACAGATCAGCACGTGGTTGCGCATTACTCTGTGGCCCATCGCGGGTACCACTTGACTATGCAAATGCATGAATATGCAATGTTTCACTTCTCTAGAAACAGAATGCATAACAGAACTTCATGCCTCTCAATCATATTTAAATATTTCAGCACAGTTATACATAACAACATCACAATCATGAATTAACAGTGAATTAATCATTCACTCTTTGAAATGTTTTTCCCAACCTCTCAAAAATTCAGACACAGAATTAAAACTGGAATTTTTCTGGGGTTTACGAATCTGTATTCGAATACAACTCTTCTGTATTCGAATACAGAAGCAAAAAACAGTGCAGATACATACTCTGTATTCGAATACAGCCCTCTGGTATTCGAATACATAGGCAGATTTTAGTGCATAAATCAACCTCTTTTATTACATCAGTAAAGTTTTTAAAACTTCATCACCACCACATCAAAATCTCATCAAAAGTTCCATTTAAATCCATCACAACATTCCCAGTATTCCCCCAAATACTCAGGGTTTTCAAAACACTCTTAAACTTGAAAATTTTCTGAAAATACGAATCTGTATTCGAATACAGACTCCCTGTATTCGAATACCGAAGCAGGAATTGAAATTTAACCTTCTGTATTCGAATACAGCATGGCTGTAGTCGAATACAGGAGTTCAACCTTTGAAAAATTCAGCCTTTTCTTCCAAGTCACTTAAAGATTTTCAAACATCTTTCTCCCCTCTTTAAAATCATTTCACAGACTTCTTTTCAATTCATTTAAAACTTCTCAGGGTTTCTCAACACTTCAAAACTCACATGACAGTGATTAAAACTTGTTTGTTTGGAAAACACGAATCGGTATTCGAATTCAGCTTCCTTGTATTCGAATACAGAAGCTAAAAATGGAGTTTCTGGAAAACTCGAATCTGTAGTCGAATACAGCATGTCTGTAGTCGACTACAGTTGCGAATACAGTGTTAAAAACTTCACTTCTGTATTCGAATACGACATGATCGTAGTCGAATACAGATGCGAATACAGGAGCAAAAATCTTTCCTCTGTATTCGAATACAGGTTCGTATTCGAATACAGGTTTGAAAACTTTAACATAAAACAGAAACCTGGAAGGTTGTATTCGAATACACATAAGCTGTAGTCGAATACACCTTCGAAAACCAGTGAAAGTTCAACTCTTTTCAAAACTGATTCTTTTAAAACAAACAGCCAACATCAAACAGGTTCTGCACTTTCTCAAGGGAACCTTTCCTCATTTAAAATCTCTTTTTCTTTAAAAACCATCAACACTACCAGAATCACACAAAACAACCAGAATCAGAATCATCACCAGAACCACACAAAACACCCAGAATCAGAATCATCACCAGAATCCCACAACATAAAACAGAATCAGAATCATTAACATCAAATTATCCAAAACAGAGGCAGATGATCAATCATCAAAACATCATGCAACATTTCAGTGTTCTCACTCATCAGAACAAACATGCAACATTTCAGTGTTCACACTCATCAGAACAAACATGCAACATTTCAGTGTTCACACTCATCAGAACAAACATGCAAAATTCCAGTGTTCACAAAATACCAAAGCAAACATGCATGCATTCAGTTTTCTCAATAACAGAATGACATGTAAAACATTTCAGCTTTCATGATACCACAGAAATACTTGCAAACATCACAGAACAACAAACCTCAACAGAATGCATTTTGCATTTTAATGCTATTTTTTCAAAACAGTTTTAAGACATGCATTTTAATCATAACTAAAATGGCATGCAAACATTTTCCAGCATTCACACAGAATGTAAAACCACCTATTTTACCAGTAAAAACAGCCAATGACAACTTATCAAAATAATCACTTCTCAAAAAAATGCATTTTCTCTCAAAATGTCATTTTCAAAAACAACTTTTCAGTTAAAAACAGAATTGCAGCCAGCACACATTATGGCCCTAATGCAGCATGCAATATGGGCAGAAAGCAGAAAGCAGAATGACAGGAATGGTGCAGAATGACAGGCAGAAAGCAGAAACAGAGACAAAATGGGAGGAGTGATGGAGTTGGTACATGCAATATGGGCAGTATGGAGGAAGGAATGGTGTTCTGACTTTCCCATCCCTCTCACTCCTATTTATAGACTCTCATGGTGCCACCTCACTTGCCACTTGTCTGATTTTCCAGCTTTTTAATTATCTTGCAATTAGCCACTTAATCCTTACTTAATTGTCCAATTAATTTAATTACTTGAAATTAAATTAATTTAATTCTTCACCCAATAATTTTAATTCATACTTCAAAATATATATATATATATATATATATATATATATATATATATATTCACTCAAAACATACATATATTAAATATTTACAAAAATTCCCAAAATGCCCTTGACCTTAATTCCAATATTAATATTTAAAATTAAGGGTCTTACAATACTACCCACCTTAAATTAGTTTCGTCCTCGAAACTACATGTCCGTAAATAATTGAGGGTATTGTTCCTTCATTTTACTTTCCAATTCCCAGGTTGCGTCTCCAGTAGTCGGATTCCAAATCACCTTGACTAGTGGGACTTCCTTGTTTCTGAACTGCTTAATCTTCCTGTCTTCGATTCTCACCGGATATACTTCAAACGACAGGTTGTCCCTTAGCTGAATTGTATCAGGTTCGATTACATGTGTCGGGTCTGCAATGTACTTTCTTAGCTGCGATACATGAAATACGTCATGAATGTTGGACAGTATTGGAGGTAAAGCAATCCGATAGTACAATGGTCCAATACGCGCAGTAATCTGGTATGGCCCAATAAATTTCGGAGTCAACTTTCTTGACTTAATAGCTCTGCCAACACCAGTTGTAGGCGTAACCTTCAAAAATACATGATCGCCTTGCTCGAATTCCAAGGGTCTGTGACGCTTGTCCGCATAACTCTTCTGTCGATCATGTGAAGCCTTCATTTTCTCTTGTATTCTCTTGATTTTCTCTGTGGTCTGTTCCACCATCTCTGGTCCGACAATCATACTTTCTCCGTCCTTATACCAGCATAAGGGCGTTTGACACTAGCGTCCGTATAATGCTTCATATGGCGCCATTCCAATGCTAGCGTGGAAACTGTAGTTTTAGGTGAACTCAATCAATGGCAGAACGTCATCCCAACTTCCTCTGTCATCCAACACGCATGGTCTTAAGAGATCCTCTAAGGACCGATTCGTCCTCTCTGTTTGTCCGTCTGTTTGTGGATGGTAGGCTGAACTCAATTTCAGTTTTGTGCCCAGAGCTTCATGTAGTGCTCCCCAGAAATGAGACGTGAATTTCGGGTCACGGTCCGATACTATACTTGATGGAACGCCGTGTAACCTTAGAATCTCAGCGATGTAGATCTCTGTCAGCTTGTCTACTTTATAAGTTGTCCTCACCAGTAGGAAATGTGCGGACTTCGTTAATCGATCCACTATTACTCAAATAGAATTGTTCTATTTCCTTGTCTTGGGCAGTCCTGTTATGAAATCCATGGAAATGCTGTCCCACTTCCATTCCGGTATGTCCAAAGGTTGCAGCATTCCAGCAGGTCGTTGATGTTCCACTTTCGCTTTCTGACAAGTCAAACAAGCTGATACATATTCTGCCACATCCCTCTTCATTCCTGGCCACCAGAAATTCTGACTTAAGTCCTGGTACATCTTGGTCGCTCCAGGATGAATACTTAACTTACTCTTATGAGCCTCTTCCAAAATTGCTCTTCTCATCTCTGCAACTTCCGGTACACAAACCCTTCCGTTACATCTCAGAAGATCATCTGTTCCGACGCTGAACTCAGTGGTCTGTCCTTGTGCTATTAGATTCATCTTTTCATGGATCAATGCGTCATTTTGCGAGTTTGCAATCTCCTCCAGTAATCCACTCGAAAGTGTTATCATTCCACACTTTAAGACTCCTAGTGCAAACTTCACGTCCAAGTGTAGGTCTCTAAATGCTTCCCACAA
Organism: Cicer cuneatum; assembly: GCA_037974295.1. NCBI lineage: Eukaryota > Viridiplantae > Streptophyta > Magnoliopsida > Fabales > Fabaceae > Cicer > Cicer cuneatum. The sequence goes on along the minus strand of JBBPBO010000004.1, from coordinate 33,269,447 downwards.
CTCTTGTTGTTTGGTCATTATCATTGCAGATACTGACACACTCTTTCTGCTCAATGCATCAGCCACTACATTGGCCTTCCCAGGGTGATACTGCAAGGAGAAGTTAAAATCCTTTAGGGTCTCCATCCATCTTCTCTGACGCATGTTCAATTCTTTCTGATCGAACAGATACTTCAAGCTTTTGTGGTCACTAAACACAGTGAACGTGCATCCATAAAGGTAGTGTCTCCAGACCTTTAGCGCAAACACTACTGTAGCAAGCTCTAAATCATGGGTAGGGTAGTTCCGTTCGTGAGTCTTTAACTGCCTTGAAACATAAGCTACATCTTTCTTGTGCTGCATCAAAACACATCCCAGACCTTGGTGAGATGCATCACAGTAAACTTCATATCATTCCTCTGGCTGTGGCAAAACTAACACTGGTGAGGTTGTCAATTTCTCCTTTAGCAACTGAAAACTCTCTTCACACTTCTCCGTCCATGCAAACGGCTGATTCTTTCTGGTTAGTTGTGTTAGAGGAGCTACAATCTTAGCGAATCCTTCAATGAATCTTTTGTAATACCCTGCTAATCCGACAAAACTCCTTATATCTGTGACAGTCTGAGGTTGTTTCCAAGCAAGAATGGTCTCAATCTTTGTTGGATCCACAGCGATTCCTTCTTTGGTTATTACGTGTCCCAAGAAATTCACTTCCTTTAACCAAAACTCGCACTTCGATAAATTGGCATACAGCTGCTTTTCGCGTAAGACTTCAAGAACTTGGCGTAGGTGCTCTTCGTGTTCTCCTTCATCCTTGGAATAAATCAAAATATCGTCGATGAATACCACCACAAACTTATCCAAAAACGGGCTGAATATCCTATTCATATAATCCATAAATATTTCCGGTGCATTCGTAACCCCAAAAGGCATAACGAGATATTCATAGTGTCCGTAACGAGTTCTTAAAGCAGTCTTCTGAATATCTCCTTTTCTTACTCGAATCTGATGGTATCCCGACTTCAAATCAATCTTTGAAAACACCGCTGCACCCCTCAATTGGTCCATCAAATCGTCAATGCGCGGTAACGGGTAACGATTCTTGATGGTCACCTTGTTCAGCTGTCGATAATCCACACATAGACGCGAACTTCCATCCTTCTTCTTAACCAACAATACCGGTGCTCCCCACGGCGACACACTTGGTCTGATAATTCCTTTCTCCAACAAGCCTTCAATCTGACTTTTAAGCTCGCTTAATTCGAATGGTGACATTCGGTATGGTGCTATTGAGATTGGTCCAGTTCCTGGGTGTAAGTCAATGAAGAACTCCACCTCTCTCACCGGGGGTAATCCTGGAATCTCAGATGGAAATACGTCCGAGTATTCCTTGACTAACATCACATCTTCTATATTTATATCCATCTTGGTCTCCATGTTAGCCAATGATAAGAACTCCTGAGTTCCTTCTCTCAGCGATACTCCGAGTTGGTTAGCAGTCAAATATCGAGCGACTCCAAGTTCGGGGAAAAGAACCAGTTTTCGAGCGCAATCCAAAACTACGAAATTATAGGACATCCAATCCATGCCGAGAATGATCTCGAGGGATTGTAGGGGTAGACAGATTAGATTAACCAAGAAGTCCCTATTCTGAATTGTTACCGTACAGTGTAAACATGCAGAGTCTACAATCAAAGTCTTAGCAGGCGTTGTAACAACCAAATCAAAAGGCAAAGCAGATACAAACAACTTCAAACGATGCACACAATCCATAGCAATGAAAGAGTGGATTGCCCCCGAATCAAAAAGTGCAGTTAGGGTGTTACCTGCAATCTCACAATCTTGCTGGATTAAATTCTGAGCTTGTTCCCCAGCTGCAGCACCCATGTGGTAGACGCGGCCTCTCGCAGTAGGACGAGCAGCCCTAGTCGCGTTCACCGTTGGCTCCACCTTTGGAACCCGGCAATCCCTCGCCTTGTGTCCTGGCTTGTGGCAGTTGAGGCATAACAAATCTCTCGTGGTACAAGCAATTGCAATATGTCCTTCCTTCCCACAGCGATAACACCGGACTCCTTGTCCCAACTGTCGTCGAAACGTCTGGTTTCCCGGCCGATTCTGGCCCCTCCTGTTGTTCTGTGGCCGGTTGTACGGCTTGGCCACTTGCTTCCCTTTGTTGTTCTGGTTATTCATCCGGCTAGGCCCTCCTGAGTTAAAGTGTCCTCCTCTGTTGGCCCTTTTATTCTTCATTTCCTCCACTTCTCTGCACTTTTCCACTAGCACTTGGAAACGTTGTATTCCCAAGGGTAGAACCGACTCCTGGATGTCATATCTCAATCCATTCTGGAAGCTATGACACATGAACTGTTCATCAACTTCTTCTCGGAAGAATCTGAAGTGTATGGATAGCGACTCAAATTTAGCGGCGTATTCTCCCACTGTCATACTCCCCTGGTACAATTTCAGAAAGTCATCCCCCAACTTGGTCCTCGTACTCATAGGGAAGTACTTGTCTAGAAACTTCTTTTTGAAGGACTCCCAGGTCACTTCCTCTTGAGCCGATGCCATCAGTGATCTCGTACTCCTCCACCAGTACTCTGCGTCCCCTACCAGTAGGTACGTGGCATAGTTGACTTGCATTACTGCCCGGCAGTTAATCATCTCGAATATCTTTTCCATCTCTTGGATCAACTGATCCGCCCTCTCTGGACCCTTATCACCTGTAAACTTGGGAGGGTTATGACGGCGAAAGTCCTCAAGCCCTCTAGACTCAGCAACACGAATTTCTCGTTCTCTCTTCTCTAAGTTGCGTTGAGTCTTGGCAGCCGTCTAGGCAGCAACAGACGCAACCATATTGTTCATTGCCTCAGCCATTCTATCTTCCCGGCTGACATTTGTCCTTGCGGTGTCATCTATTCTTGGAGGCATTGTTTCCTACAAAACTATCATTACTTCAGTCACATCACAACTCTCACAAGACTTGAAACTTTAACTACTTGCTTCTTATGCATGATCAGCTAATGACTCAAAATAAACACTTTAATCAGAGCTGAAACCCAAAAGTTAACCAAATGCTCTGATACCACATTTGTAACACCCCGAGTTTAAAACACAGTGCGGGTGCATTTTTTTTTCCCAAATTTATTTCAAAAGAATTAAAATAACGTTTTTTGTAATATAGTACGTTATTGATTAATCGATGAACGTAAACCAAATACTTCATCAGGATTATCACTAAGTACTTATCTTGGAAATTCACTTTTAAATATTAATACATCCCAAAATATAATTGTCATAATACATCAACAGAAAATATCAGAGTACATGGTTCAGTGGAAAATAGTACAGGATTTCCAAAATAAGACAAATTACAATTTCAACCCAAAACCTAATACAATAAGTCTAACTGATTATGCGCTGAAGCTGCTGTAGCACGGATTCCCTCTGCATCCCACACAAGTCTCCTCGGACTCTGCAGCTCGCTTCGACGTAACCTCCTCCTCGTCATACATAGAAGGGTCGGTCTCCTCCGAAGACAAGTCAATACACACTCGTGGCCGCTTTGGCGGTGCCGGAATCTCGTAGCAGTCATCGGAAATCCTAGATGGACCCGGAATCTCAGTCGCTACTGGTCTCAGCTCTTCACGCTTCTCTACCGCATCAGACTCATGTATCTCTCTTCCAATCTCAGGATTGGGAGTCACCACTCCTACAGTGGCCTCCGTCTCAACCCTTTCAGTAGGCTCCTCAGCATCGTCAAACACTCCGTGCGCCTCTAACACCAGGCGAGAAGGTACGGGGAAATCTATGCTCGCGTGAGTGCGCTCTACGAAGTCTTCAACACCATCCGTCCTACTAGTCCGCTCTAGCCACCCCGTATAGGTCGCTCTGCTTGAGATGGGGTCAAAAGCCCAAGCAATGTGCGAGTAGCGCTCAAGGAAATTCAACGACGTTTCTGTCGTTCGGGTTCCCACGGGCGGCGCGGGTTTGGGAGGCATCTGAGGGCAAAGCCCAAAGTCCACAATATAATGGCAAGGGGGTCACCAACCGAAAATAACAAATATTCACATAGCATGTATTGCACAACAACATCTAATCATGGCATAATTTATGATGATGAGGAAAATAATAATGCTCCTTTGGAAATTTATGACTTTCATGCCTTTTCAAAACAGCAGTTAATGATTATGAATATGCGGTAAGTACAGCCAACACGTCAACAAAACACAAACATAAATTCAGAAATTTCAGATTTTGGACAGCACTCACACGCATTAATTTCCAACATTCATCATATAAACAATCATGAAACAACGGTCAAATCCCACAATGTAATGCATATATGCTCATTCATCATATATGCTCATCATATCGCGGGTACCACTTGACTATGCAAATGCATGAATATGCAATGTTTCACTTCTCTAGAAACAGAATGCATAACAGAACTTCATGCCTCTCAATCATATTTAAATATTTCAGCACAGTCATACATAACAACATCACAATCATGAATTAACAGTGAATTAATCATTCACTCTTTGAAATGTTTTTCCCAACCTCTCAAAAATTCAGACACAGAATTAAAACTGGAATTTTTCTGGGATTTACGAATCTGTATTCGAATACAGAAGCCAAAAACAGTGCAGATTCACACTCTGTATTCGAATACAGCCCTCTGGTATTCGAATACAGAGGCAGATTTCAGTGCATAAATCAACCTCTTTTATTACATCAGTAAAGTTTTTAAAACTTCATCACCACCACTTCAAAATCTCATCAAAAGTTCCATTTAAATCCATTACAACATTCCCAGTATTCCCCCAAATACTTAGGGTTTTCAAAACACTCTTAAACTTGAAAATTTTCTGAAAATACGAATCTGTATTCGAATATAGACTCCCTGTATTCGAATACCGAAGCAGGAATTGAAATTTAACCTTCTGTATTCGAATACAGCATGGCTGTAGTCGAATACAGGAGTTCAACCTTTGAAAAATTCAGCCTTTTCTTCCAAGTCACTTAAAGATTTTCAAACATCTTTCTCCCCTCTTTAAAACCATTTCACAGACTTCTTTTCAATTCATTTAAAACTTCTCAGGGTTTCTCAACACTTCAAAACTCACATGACAGTGATTAAAACTTGCTTTTTCTGGAAAACACGAATCGGTATTCGAATACAGCTTCCTTGTATTCGAATACAGAAGCTAAAAATGGAGTTTCTTGAAAACTGGAATCTGTAGTCGAATACAGCATGTCTGTAGTCGACTACAGTTGCGAATACAGTGTTAAAAACTTCACTTATGTATTCGAATACGACATGATCGTAGTCGAATACAGATGCGAATACAGGAGCAAAAATCTTTCCTCTGTATTCGAATACAGGCTCGTATTCTAATACAAGTTTGAAAACTTTAACATAAAACAGAAACCTGGAAGGTTGTATTCGAATACACATAAGCTGTAGTCGAATACACCTTCGAAAACCAGTGAAAGTTCAACTCTTTTCAAAACTGATTCTTTTAAAACAAACAGCCAACATCAAACAGGTTCTGCACTTTCTCAAGAAAACCTTTCCTCATTTAAAATCTCTTTTTCTTTAAAAACCATCAACACTACCAGAATCACACAAAACAACCAGAATCAGAATCATCACCAGAACCACACAAAACACCCAGAATCAGAATCATCGCCAGAAACGGTGAAGCTGTTCCCTGAGTTTGCTGCTGCAAAACTCGGTTCTTTCTCTTCGTATTGAGGTGGGGATTAACTTTACTACTGGGGGTTTTCAGGTTTGAGACTTGGATTCTCAGTTAATGGGGTTTGAAGGATTTCCCTCTCTAAAATTTCAGTTCGGGAAAGGCAGAAAGCAGAAACAGAGACAAAATGGGAGGAGTGATGGAGTTGGTACATGCAATATGGGCAGTATGGAGGAAGGAATGGTGTTCTGACTTTCCCATCCCTCTCACTCCTATTTATAGACTCTCATGGTGCCACCTCACTTGCCACTTGTCTGATTTTCCAGCTTTTTAATTATCTTGCAATTAGCCACTTAATCCTTACTTAATTGTCCAATTAATTTAATTACTTGAAATTAAATTAATTTAATTCTTCACCCAATAATTTTAATTCATACTTCAAAATAAATATATATATATATATATATATATATATATTCACTCAAAACATACATATATTAAATATTTACAAAAATTCCCAAAATGCCCTTGTCCGACTAGGCCCTCCATAGTTAAAGTTCCCTCCTCTGTTGGCCCTCCTGTTCTTCATCTCTTCAACCTCTCTACATTTTCCACTAGCACTTGGAAACGTTGAATTCCCAATGGTAGGACCGAATCTTGGATCTCATACTTCAGTCCATTCTGAAAGCGATGACACATAAACTGTTCATCAACTTCTTCTCGGAAGAATATGAAATGTCTGGACAGCAATTCGAACTTAGCTGCGTATTCTCCTACTGTCATATTCCCCTGGTATAATTTCAGAAAGTCATCACCCAGCTTGGTCCTAGTGCTCATCGGGATGTACTTGTCCAAAAACTTCTTCTTGACGACTCCCAGTTCACTTCCTCTTGAGCTGACCCCATCAGTAATCTTGTACTTCTCCACCAATACTCTGCATCCCCTATCAGCAGGTACGTGGCATAACTGACTTTCACCGCTGCCCGACAGTTAATCATCTCGAAAATTTTATCCATCTCTTGGATCCACTGATCCGCTCTTTCTAGACCCTCATCACCCTTGAACTTGGGAGGATTATGGCGACGAAAACCCTCTAGTCCTCTAGATTCAGCAGCGCGAATCTCTCTTTCTCTCTTCTCCAGATCGCGTTGAGTCTTGGCAGCCGTCTGTGCAGCAACAGACGCAGCCATGTTGTTCATTGCTTCAGCCATCCTATCTTCCCGACTGACATTAGCTCTTGTGGTGTCGTCTCTTCGTGGAGGCATTGTTTCCCTACAAAACCATCATCACTTCAGTCACACCACAACTTACACAAGACTTGACACTTTAACTACTTGCTCTTATGCATGATCAACTAATAACTCAAAACAGATACTTAAATCAGAGCTTTATCCCAAAACTTAAACCAAATGCTCTGATACCACAGTTGTAACACCCTGAGTTTAAAACACAGCGCGGGTGCATTTTTTTTTTCAATAATAAAATGATTTTCCAGATTTGATTAAAATAGAGTTTTTCGCAAAATAGTACGCCGTGGATTAATCGATGAACGTAACAAAATGAATTCATCGTAATCTCAATAAATACTTAATTCTAGAAATTTAATAATAAACAATAAGACATTTTTGAAAGATAATAATGTCATAACATTCCCAAAAGCCAATATCAGAGTGCGGAATAAGTAGTACAACACTTGTTTTTCAAAATAAAAACAAAATACATTTCCAGCTCAAAGCCTATACATCAAGTCTAACTGATCATGCGCTAAAGCTGGTCCGTGAGAGACTGCACGTGTGCTGGTCCATGAGAGACTGCACCTTGGAAATTCCAAGAGTTGTGTACATTGGCATTTACATATTGCATCGGGGTGGTTGACTGTGAGTCATGTTTTAATATGAGTTGATGAGTTGAAATCGAGGGTGGCAAGTATCCATTAAAATTTGAGTGCCGAATGGGTGTTTGTGATTGCTGATTTTGTTGTACTTGTAATATAATTAATATGTAAATTGGCTATTTCGCGAAGATGTTAATGTATACGTTTCATAAGTAAGTATACTTCATCATTACTGTTGTTATATCATTTGAGCATGCCATGTATGTACATTGTTATGTTAGAAATAATTTCTTTGTGGTAATTGTTATTTTTGGTCGGTGACCCTTTACTATTATTGTGGAAAATTGGGCTTTTCCCTCAGATGATACCCGAACCCGTACCACCGACGGTTACACTAACGACAGAAACGTCGTTAGTTTTCCTTGATCTTCACGTACGTAGTATTTGTGGACAACGCAGAGGGACAGACAGCTGGGTGAAAACGAGACTTGTAGAGGATGCGGTGGAAACCGTGCTACTGTAGTTTTAGTGCATGATCAGACTAGACTTTTTGTATAGGGCCTAGTGTTGAGGGTTGTATTTATTTATTTTGGGATCATTGTATATTTTTCCGCACTCTGATAATATTTTGGTGGGTCTAGGATACAGTTTTCGATGTATTATTATTTGGGTATATTTTGAAGATCAAATTCCCAAAATTATCTTACTTGGTTATAATCATGGTATAATTAATTAATTACTTTTGTCGTTTGAATTTACGAAATTTATTTTAAGAAAATGACTTAATGAAGATTTTATTTTAATTATTTTGAATTAATTCGAGAATTCTTTTATTTATTTGGTTTTGGATGAAAAAAAAATACACTCGCGCTATTTAAAAACTCGGGGTGTTACATTGAAGGTGCAAACACGAGAAGGGGGGTTGAATTGTATTTGACTAACTTGAATACTTTTTCTGTTTTTGCAGTTTTATAACAAAACCTGATGTATAAATCAAACAGAGTTAGCAGCGGATATAAAGTAAAAGTAAAACACAATTTTATACTGGTTAACCGTTAACGAGGCTACGTCCAGTCCGTTCACTTAGAAGGATTTCACTAATTCAAAACCTTGAAATACAACAGAATTCATTTTTTCATTTTAAGACTATTTTCAAAACAGTTTTATGACATGCATTTTAATCATCATTAAAATAACATGCAAACATTTTCCAGCTGTCACCCATAAGTAAAACAGCATGTTTTATTAGAAAAACAGCCAGCAACACCCATCAGGATAGTCCTCAAGCCCTCTAGACTCAGCAGCGCGAATCTCTCGTTCTCCTTCTCTAAGTCGTGTTGAGTCTTGGCAGCCGTCTGGGCAGCGACAGACGCAGCCATATTGTTCATTGCTTCAACCATCCTATCTTCCCGGCTGACATTCGTCCTTGCGGTGTCGTCTCTTCTTGGAGGCATTGTTTCCTACAAAACCATCATTACTTCAGTCACACCACAACTCACACAAGACTTGAAACTTTAACTACTTGCTTCTTATGCATGATCAGCTAATGACTCAAAATAAACACTTTAATCAGAGCTCAAACCCAAAAGTTAACCAAATGCTCTGATACCACATTTGTAACACCCCGAGTTTAAAACACAGCGCGAGTGCAATGTTTTTTTTTAAAATCAATAATAAAAATGATTTTCCTGATTTAATTCGAAAGGAATTAAAATAAAGTTTCCGTAAATCAATAAGTACTCAATTTCGGGAAATTTAATAATAAACATTAAGGCATTTTTAAAATGTTAACAATGTCAGAGTGCAGAATAATACAGCGGAAAAAGTCGTACATTAATTCCCAAAATAAAATTACATTTCCCAAAACTCAAGACCCTGTACAAAAGTCTAGACTGATCATGCACTAAGCTACAGTAGCACGGTCTCCACCGTATCCTTTATAAATCTCGTCTTCAGCCAACCGTCCGTCCCTTTGCGTTGTCCACGTAGATTCCGTACGTAAAGATCAGAGAAAACTAACGACGTTTCCGTCGTTAGTGTATCCGTCGGTAGGACGGGTTCGGGTAATATCTGAGGGCAAAGCCCAAAGTCCACAATTTAATAGCAAGGGGTCACCGACCGAAAATAACAGATAATCACATAGCATATATTGCACAACAACACGTATAATCATGGTATCGCATATGATGATGAGGAAATAATAACGCTCATTTGAAAATTTATGACTTACATGCCTTTTCAAAACAGCAGTCAATGATTATGAAGTATGCGGTAAGTACAAACAACACGTCAACCAACACAATCATTAATTCATAATTTCAGATTCTGAACAGCACTCACACACATTAATTTCCAACATTCATCATATAAACAATCGTGACACACCGGTCAAATCCCTCCATGTAATGCATATATGCTCATGCATAATTTTCTTGGAATCACCAAAGTGCAATCGCTCAACAGACCAGCACAAATTAACGGCCCTCATGACCAGGGTGCAATCGCTCAACAGATCAGCACCAGTGCAGACGCTCAACAGTCCAACACATCGTGCAGTCGCTCAACAGACCAGCATGTTTGACATAATCCGAGGTACAATCGCTCAACAGATCAGTACCTAGTGCAGACGCTCAACAGTCCAGCACTCGTGCAATCGCTCAACAGATCAGCACGGGGTTGCGCATTTCAGGGTACAGACGCTCAACTGTCCAGTACCAGTGCAGACGCTCAACAGTCCAGCACTTATATACCAAAGTACAATCGCTCAACAGATTAGTACCTAGTGCAGACGCTCAACAGTCCAGCACTCGTGGATTCGCTCAACAGATTAGCACGTGGTTGCGCATTACTCTGTGGCCCATCGCGGGTACCACTTGACTATGCAATGCATGAATATGCAATGTTTCACTTCTCTAGAAACAGAATGCAAACTCAGAAAATTCATGCTCTTCATCATGTTTAAATATTTCAGCACAGTCACAAATAACAACATCACAATCATGAATTAAACAGTCCATTAATCATTAACACTTTGAAATGTTTTCTCAACCTCTCAAAATTCAGACATAGTGCTCAAAACTGGGATTTTCTGGAATTTTTCGAATCTGTATTCGAATACAGCTCCTCTGTATTCGAATACAGAAGCCAAAAACAGTGCAGATTCACACTCTGTATTCGAATACAGCCCTTTGGTATTCGAATATAGAGGCAGTCTCTGTGTGCAAAACCACATCTTTCACTATATCAGTAAAATCTAAAAACTCCATCACCACCACTTCAAAATGTCATCCAAAAGTTCCATTTAAATCCACTACAACATTCCCAGTATCCCCCCAAATACTCATGGTTTTCAAAACATTGTTAAAACCTGAAATTTTTTGAAAACTGGAATCTGTATTCGAATCCAGACCCCCTGTATTCGAATACAGAGACAGGAACTGAAATTTAACATTCTGTATTCGAATACAGCATGGCTGTGGTCGAATACAGGAGTTCAACCTTTGAAAAGTTTAGCCTTTTCTCCCATGTCACTTAAAGGTTTTCAAACATCTTTCTCTTCTATTTTAAAACCATTTCACAGACATCTTTTCAAATCGTTTAAACCTTCTCAAAGTTTCTCAACACTTCAAAACTCACATGACAGTGATTAAAACCTGTTTTTCTGGAAAACACGAATCTGTATTCGAATACAGCTTCCTTGTATTCGAATACAGAAGCTAAAAACTGAGTTTCTGGAAAAAATCGAATCTGTAGTCGAATACAGCATGCCTGTAGTCGACTACAGATGCGAAGACCCTGTTAAAAATTTCACTTATGTATTCGAATACGACAAGGTCGTAGTCGAATACAGTTTCTTAGTCAGAAGCAAAATCCTACCTCTGTATTCGACTACAGGGGCTCGTAGTCGAATACAAGTTTGAGAACTTTAGTTAAAACAGAACTTGACAGGTTGTATTCGAATACACACTTGTTGTATTCGAATACACCTTCGAAAACCAGTGAAATACTTCTTGAAACATCAACACTTTTTCAAACTATTCTTTAAAAATAAGAATCAAACATCAAACAGATTCTGCACTTTTTCAAAAAACTTCCCTCATTTAAAATCCCTTTTCCTTTAAAAACCATCAACACCACCAGAATCACACAAAACAACCAGAATCAGAATCATCAATATCACCAGAATCACTCAACACAGAACAGAATCAGAGTCACCATCACCAAATCATTCAGATTTTCAAACCATCAGAACATCATTTAAACATTGCAGTTTCCTCACTCATCAGAACAAACATGCAAGTATTCAGTTTTCTCAAAAACACCAGAATGACATGCAAATACTCAGCTTCATCAAACATCAGGATGACATTCAAGCACTCAGTTTTCTCAACAACAGAATGACATGTAAAGCATTTCAGCTTTCACCACACAATAGAATAACATGCAAGTATTCAGCTTTCATGATACAACAGAAATCCATGCAAGCATCACATAACAACAAACCTCAACAGAATGCATTTTTGCATTTTAAGACTATTTTCAAAACAGTTTTATGACATGCATTTTAATCATCATTAAAATAACATGCAAACATTTTTCCAGCTTTCACCCATAAGTAAAACAACATGTTTTATTAGAAAAACAGCCAGCAACAACCATCAGGATAATCACATATCAACAAAATGCATTTTCTTTCAAATGTCATTTTTCGAAAACAGTTTTTCTTTTAAAAACAGAACTGAAATAACACACATTCGTGGCCTTAATGCAGCTAAAAGATGGAAGGTTCCCTTACCCTTGTAGCGTGCTCTGCTATTTTTCTTGTTCCTGCTGCGTTCCCTTTTTTGCGTCTAAAAACGGCGAAGCTGTTCCCTGAGTTTGCTGCTGCAAAACTGGGCTCTTTCTCTTCGTATTGAGATGGGGATTAACTTTACTACTGGGGGTTTTTAGGTTTGATGGTTGGAATTTCAGTTAATGGTGTTTGGAGGAATTTCCCTCTCTTCAATTTTGAATTCGGGAATGGCAGAACAGAGACAGAATGGGAGGGGAGATGGTGTTCTGACTTCACCATCCTTCTCACTCCTATATATAAGCTCTTGTGGTGCCACCTCACTTTTCACATGTCTGATTTTCAGCTTTTAATTACCTTGCAATTAGCCACTAATCCTTAATTAGTGGTCCGATTAATTTAATTACTTGAAATTAAATTAATTTAATTCTTCACCCAATAATTTTAATTCATCTTCCAAATAAATATTTATATATATATATATTCACTTAAATCATACATATATTAAATATTTACAAAAATTCCCAAAATACCCTTGACAATAATTCCAAAAATTAATATTTATAATTAAGGGTCTTACACTAAGCTACAGTAGCACGGTCTTCGCCGCATCCTCTACAAGTCTCGTCTTCAGCAAGCTATCCGTCCCTCTGCGTTGTCCACATAGACTCCGTATACGAATATCAAGGAAAACTAACGATGTTTTTGTCGTTAGTGTAACCGTTGGTGAGACGGGTTTGGGGTTCATCTGAGGGCAAAGCCCAATTTTCCACAATAATAGTAAAGGGTCACCGACCGAAATTAACAGATAAACACATAGCATTTATATCACAGAACTGATACACCCATGGTATAACATGACAATGATGAAAAATAAAGATGCTCATTTTGAATTTTCATGACATGTATGCCTTTTCAAAACAACAACCAATTAATATGAGAAATATGTGGTAAGTACAGCCAACACTTTAGCAATCACAGTCATATATCAGAAATTCAGATTTCATAAAGTACTCACACACCTCACTTTCCAATCATCATCACATAATCAATTTCGTGACCCACCGGTCAATCCCCCGATGCAATATGTATATGCTCATGTATACAATTTCTTGAATTACCAAGGTGTAGTCGCTCAACGGACCAACACATTTTAAATATGTTTGACCTTAACGGCCCTCAAGACCAAGCTGGAATCGCTCAATAGATCAGCACCAGTGCAGTCGCTCAACAGACCAGCACTCGTGCAGTCGCTCAATAGACCAGCACGTTTGACATATACTCAGGTACAATCGCTCAACAGATCAGTACCAGTGCAGTTGCTCAACAGACCCGCACTCGTGCAATCGCTCAACAGATCAGCATGTTTTTGCGCATTTCAGGGTACAATCGCTCAACAGATCAGTACCAGTGCAGTCGCTCAACAGACCAGCACTCGTGCAATTGCTCAACAGATCAGCACGTTTACGCATTACTCTATGGCCCATCGCGGGTACCACTTGACTATGCAAATGCATGAATATGCAGTGTTTTCTCTTCACTGAAACAATATGCATTATCAGGAATTTTCAACCTTTCCATCATTTTTCAAAACATCTCAACACAGTCAATATCATCATCAACACAACCATGATTAAACAGTCAAGCAATCATTAACACATTACATTATCTCACAATTCCATTCTTAGTTATCATAAGTCTTTCCCCCAACTGTTAAAATTCATACATCAGTGTTTAAAACTGAGATTTCTGGAAAATACGAATCTGTATTCGAATACAGCTTCTCTGTATTCGAATACAGAAGCAAAAAACAGTGCATAATTAACTCTCTGTATTCGAATACAGCTTCCTTGTATTCGAATACAGAGGCTGTCACAGTGCAAAACCAGTATTTTTCACTACATCAGTAAAGTCTCAAAAACTTCATCACCACCACTTCAAACTATCACAAAATTCCATTTTAATTTGTCACAAAACCTTCCCAAATACTCCCCAATACTTAAAGTTTATAAACATTGTTTAAAACTTTGATTTTCTGAAAAACACGAATCTGTATTCGAATACACATCCCTTGTATTCGAATACAGAAGCTGAAACTGTAATTTCAACATTCTGTATTCGAATATAGAAGATAAAAACAGTGTATATTCAACATTTTCCCATCATCATTGAAGTTTTTATTAAACTCATCATCTCTTCTTCAAAACTTTTCAAAAACTTCATTTTAAATTGTTTCAAACCTTCCCCAACACTTTAAAGTTCACATGACAGTGCTTAAAACTTGATTTTCTAGAAAGCACGAATTTGTATTCGAATACATCTTCCTTGTATTCGAATACAGTAGCTAAAACTTGAGTTTCTTGAAAAACACGAATCTGTATTAGAATACAGCTCCCTTGTATTCGAATACAGAAGCAAAAATTGTGAAAGTTAGCATCCTGTATTCGAATACGAGGCTGTCGTAGTCGAATACATATGCGAATATAGTGTTAAAATTTCACTTCTGTATTCGAATACGACAGGGTCGTAGTCGAATACAGATGATAAGTCAGAAGCAAAAATCCTTCCTCTGTATTCGAATACCGAGGCCTGTATTCGAATACAAGTTTGAAAACTTGAGTAAAACAGAAGCTTGGCAGGTTGTATTAGAAACACTCATGTTGTATTCGAATACACCTTCGAATTTAGTGAACTTTTCCTAAAAACTACAACACATTTTTAATCTTTTACCTTTGAAAAACCAGCACAATCCCAAAACAGTTTCATCACTCTTTTGAACCACAAAACTCAGGCATTTTTTATCAATACAGATTTTCCAAAAGAAACACTTTCATCATTTTAAAATCCCTTTTCTTTTGAAAACATCAGCATCACCAGAATCACTCAAAATAGAATGTTGATCACACAGAACAGACCTTTTTCAATGTTTACATTGTTGACCATTTCTCAAAACAACATGCAAGGTATTTCCAACATTCTTACACCACCATTCACAACATGCAAAGCATTTTCAGCTTCCTCACACAAGCAGAACAACATTCATACATTCAGCCAAACAGCAACCATCACATAGCAGCAAAACACATCAACAGAATGTATTTTCACATTTTATAACAACCAGCACAATAGTTTTACAAATATGCATTTTGATCATCTTCAAAATAACATGCAAGACATTTTTCAACTTCCCCACATAAACAAAACAGCAATGATATAACCACCCAAAACAGCACATCACAGATTTTTAAAATCTCAACAGAATGCATTTTCTTTCATCTTTCAAAATGTCTTGCAAAACAGTTTTTTTTCAAAACAGAAACTCAAATATGATCACACCTCAAACATACATTTACAGTCCTAAAATGCAACTAGAAAGTGGAAGGTGCCCTTACCCTTGTTGCGTTTCTGCTACTGCTCTCGTTTTTGTTTTCGTACCCGTTTACGCGTCAAAAATCGGCGAAACTCCCGCCTGCGTTTCCTGCTACGAAACTGGGTTCTCTAGCTTCGGAATGATGAGGGGAACAACTTTTGTACTGGGGGTTTTCTGGTTTGGTGCTTAGATTTCCAATTAATGTTACCTTTGAGGAACTCCCTCTTTTCTTTCTTTTGAACAGACTGGAACAGAAACAGAATGGGAGGGAAGGGATACTGTTACATGCAGTATGGGAAGTGAGGGAGGAGGAATGGTGTTCTGATTTCACCATCCTTCTCACTCCTATAAATAGGCTTGTGTGGGTGCCACGTCACTCGACACTTGTCTGATTTTCAGCACTTAACCTGTCTCGTTGCAATTAGCCGATAATCCCTTAATTAGCTGTCCGTTAATTTAATTACTCGTAATTAAATTAATTTATTCTTAATCCAATAATCTTAATTTATCTTCCAAAATAAATATTTATATATATATATATATATATATATATATTTACTCAAAACATACATATATTAAATATTTTACAATATCCCCAAAATATACTTAATATTAATTCCATAATTTTAATTTAAAAATTAAGGGTCTTACAGCAATGGTGCTTTGTCTTTTGCTTGACCAAGAGATCCAATTATCACCTAAGAAAGTGCAGTTGCCACTTGTACTTTTCCTTTCCAGCTTGTCTCCAGCATAGTCGGAATCACAAAAACCTCTCAGTTTTTAGGTGGGGGTTTTCTTGTATAACAAGGTAAGTTTGGTGGTTCCTTTAAGGTATCTCAAAATTCGTTTGACAGCAGCTAAATGGGATTCCCTAGGGTCAGCTTGAAAACGGGCACAGACACAAACACTAAACAAAATGTCAGGTCTAGAAGCAGTTAAATAAAGAAGGGATCCAATCATACCTCTGTATGTTTTCTGGTATACCTTTTGGCTGGTTTCATCTTTCTCAAGTGAGCAGGTTGAGTGCATGGGGGTGGCCATAGGCTTACATTCACTCATTTTGAACTTTTTAAGAAGTTCTTTAGTGTATTTAGATTGGTGAATAAGTATACCTGTTTTACCTTGGTGAATCTGAATTCCCAGGAAGAACTTAAGTTCTCCCATCATGCTCATTTGGAACTCTTTCTGCATTAGGTCAGAAAACTCCTTGCACAAAGTGCCATTAGTGGATCCAAAGATGATATCATCAACATAAACTTGAATAATCAAAATATCATTTTAAAAGGATTTCCTAAATAGAGTATTATCAATCTGGCCTCTATCAAATTCATTCTTAAGCAGAAAGTTACTAAGTCTATCATACCATGCCCTTGGTGCTTGTTTTAAACCATATAAAGATTTTTTAAGTTTAAAAACATGGTTTGGAAAATCAGAATTTTCAAATCCAGGGGGCTGTTTGACATAGACTTCCTCACTTATATAACCATTTAAGAATGCACTTTTAACATCCATTTGATACATAATTATATCATGATTATCAGCAAATGATAAGAGGATTCTAATTGCTTCTAACCTGGCCACTGGAGAAAATGCTCAGTGTAATCGATACCTTCCTGTTGACTGTATCCTTGAGCTACTAGTCTGGCTTTGTTCCTTACCACTTCACCTTTTCCATTGAGTTTATTCCTGAACACCCACTTGGTTCCAATAATGTTTTTGTTTGGTCTGGATATCAGATCCCAAACATCATTCCTTTGGAATTCATTCAGCTCTTCTTGCATTACAAGTATCCATCCTTCCTCTGCCAAAGCTTCATCAACATTGCTTGGTTTAATTGTTGAGAGTAAACCAAACAGACTGGTTTCTCTACTTGATGATCTGGTTTTTAAAGGTTCTGCTGCACTGGCAATAATAGGAGTTTCTAGATGTGAAGACTTGTACTTCCATCATTTCTTTCTCTCTGACTTGTCTTCAGAGTCAGCATGTTCTTCTTCCTCGCTTTCACTTTCTGGTTTTGCTGCTGGTCCAGCTTCTGGTTCCTGTGCCTTTGGTTTCTGCGCCTCTGGTTCACCTGCAATTTCCTCATCTTGCTTTGACTTTTCAGAGTCAAGCTGTTTATCATCAAACTTAATGTGAATTGATTCTTCCACAATGTTTGTTTCTTTGTTAAACACTCTATAAGCTTTTGATCTCTCAGAGTAGCCAATAAAGATACACTTTTGAGATCTAGAATCAAACTTAGCTAGATTATCTTTAGTGTTCCAACATAAAATAGATGCAGCCAAATTGCTTAAAGTTAGAAATATTAGGTTTCTTACCTTTCCACAATTCATAGGGAGTTTTATTTAAGATGGACCTGATGTAGATTCTATTGTGAATGTAGCAAGCTGTGTTGACAGCTTCTGCCCAAAGGTAGGTGGCAACCTTCATATCATTCAGCATGGTTTTGGCCATCTCCTGCAGTGATCTATTCTTCCTTTCTACCATTCCGTTCTGTTGAGTTGTTCTAGGGGATGAGAAGTTGTGAGAGATGCCATTCTCATCACAAAATTCTTCCAAGTGTTTGTTCTTTAATTCACCTCCATGATCATTTCTGATGGTTATGATCTTGACACCCTGTTCATTCATTACTTGCTTACAAAAAGAAATAAACACTTTGTGAGATTCATCTTTGTTCTTTAAAATTTTTACCCAAGTCCACCTTGAGTAATCATCAACAATCACAAAACCATATTTCTTACCAGTGAGTGAAGTTGTTTGAACAGAACCAAACAGATCTAAGTGAAGCAGTTAAAGTGGTTGAGAGGTAGAAACACAATTTTTAGTTTTAAAAGAGCTTTTAGTTTGTTTACCTCTTTGACATGCTTCACACAGAATCTCAGTTTTGGAACTTACCTTGGGAAGCCCTCTTACCAACTGGAGTTTTCCCAACTCGGATATAAGTCTAGGGTTTGCATGCCCTAGCCTCTTGTGCCAAATCAGATTCTGCTGACTTATAGATAATTGGCATTTAACATGTTGCTTAGCAAGACTAAACAGATCAATTTTATAAACATTATCCTTTCTAATGCCAGTAAATAAAACAGACCCATCAAGTTGACTAACAACTTTGCAAGTTTTTTTATTAAAGATAACATCATAATTGCAATCACTTAATTGACTTATGCTCAAAAGAATATGTTTCATCCCTTTAACTAACAAAACATTTTTAATAGAAAGGGAAGAAGAAGTGTTACCAACTGTTCCTGTACCAATAATCTGACCTTTCTGGTTTCTTCCAAAGGAAACTTTGCCTCCATTCTTCATATTCTGATTCAGAAACATGGAATTGTCTCCTGTCATGTGTTTGGAGCATCCACTATCAAGATACCAAGCTTTGTGTTGCTGATCAGACCTTGCATTTTCTCTGTCAGAATCAGAGTCAGAGTCAGACTCAGCTTCTGTTCGAGCCATCAGAGCTAGTTCTGATTCTGGCCTATTTGAGCAGTTTCCTTGATTCTGCTTTGGTCAATAAACCATGTTCCTCTGATGATTCTGGAACATGTTTTGGTTCTGGTATCTTTGGTGAATTTGGTGATTATGATAACCTTGATGATTCTGTGATTCTGGTGATTTGGATGAATCTGGTAATTTTGGTGGTTCTGATGAATCTGGTGATTCTGATGATTCTGGTAATTCTTGTTCTGGTTCCAGTATTAATTCTGATTCTGGTTCTAGTGTTGATTTTGGTTCCAGTACTGATTCTGATTCTGGTTCCATTGTTGGTTCTGGTTCCAGTTTCTGTGCTTCTAATACTGATTCCAGTTCTGGTTCTAATTCCAGTTCCTGTTCTGATTCTGGTTCCAGTTTAGATTCTGGTTCCAGTTTAGATTCTGTTCCAGTTCTGATTCTGATTCTGGTTGAGTTGACCAGACCTTCTTCTATCAGACTCAGATTGCCTTTGTCTGGTTGTAGCAGGAACATAAACCTTCTTCTGCTTGTGCATTGCCAACATCCATTGTCCAGGCGCCATTGTTGGTATCTCCTTTTGGTTGCTCAAAACATCTGCAACATAGACAATTTGATCTTTTGGTACCCAGAACTGATTGGGTCCAGGTTTGTTAGTTTTAACAGCTCTATGAATGAACATTTTTAGTTTCAGCAATAGTTTTTGTAAAACCAACACCTCTCTTTCCAGTGTTACTGTTTCCATAAATCATAGATGCATATTTACTTATTTCCATTCCATTAGAAATAAAGTTTTGAAAAAATTGCTCATGCATATCAGATTCACAAACAGTTTTGGAAATGGAACAAATATTACTTTTGAGAGTTTGGTTTTTAGATTTGAGTCTTGTAACTTCAGTTTTAAAATCCTTGTTTTCAGTTGCATATTCAGAATTTCAATTCTTTAAAACTTGGACTTCTTTGGTCAGATTTTTCTTGTCTTCCCTGAGAGTTTTTAGTTTTAAAGACATCTTATATTTTGCATTTACAAAATCTTTTAAAGCCTCAATTAATTCAGATTTAGTGAGATCATAAAATACCTCACTGTCTTCATCTTCTGAATCTGTTCCAGAGCCTGAGCTGTATTTAGAACTTGAGTTAGTATGAGCCATTAGAGCCAAAATTGCTTCCTCTGATGTGCTTCCAGACTTGCCTAAATGACTTCTTTGATCATTCTTCCTTCTGTCTGCTTTCCTTCCTGAAACTATGCCTTTATGAAGTCCAGAGGCAGACTGATGTGTGCCATCATTGCTGTTTCTGCCTCTTCTTCATCAGACGATTCTTCTTCTGATTCTAATGCATCACAGGCTGCCATCAGACCCTTCTTTATGAATCTGGAACTCTTCTTGTGTTGTTTTCCTTTTTCCAGATTTGGACATTCTGACTTGATATGTCCAGGTTCATTGCATCCATAGCAGACGATACTCTTCTTGTCAGATTCTTCCTTTCCTTTGCTGTTATGTTTCTTCTTGGAGCCTCTCCTCTTCCTGTTTTCCCAGATCTTAACCATCTGTTTGGTTAAGTAAGCCATATCATCACCATCACTGTTGCTATCCTCTGAACTGGTGCTGCCCTTGCAGCTTTCTTCGGTTTCGACTTTAGGGCCAGATTCTTCTTCTTCTTTGGTTAATCTGCTTCCAGTTCTATTTCATGAGACTTGAGTGAGCTAATCAGATCTTCAAGTCTCAAGTTATTCAGATCTCTGGCTTGCTGAACTGTAGTAACCATTGGTCTCCACTTGGTTGGTAAGCTTCTAGAATCTTCTTGACATAATCTGCTGTTGTGTAGCTTTTCTTCAAGACCTATAGTCCATATATCAGAGTCTGGAATCTATAGAATATTCCATCAATGTCTTCATCATCTTCCATCTTGAACATCTCATACTGTTTGACCAGTATGTTAGCCCTTGCTTTTTGTACCTGCTGGCTTCCTTCATAGGTCAGAACCAGACTGTCGAATATGCTCTTTGCTGTTTCTTTATATGTGCATCTATCAAATTCCTTGAATGTGTTGACACTGATCATGATGGTTCGGGCTTTGTGATGCAGTTTGTATGTTTTGCTCTGGTCTGGTTTCATATCTTCCATGTCCAGTTCTTTAGTTGGATCTCCTAGAACAGTAGGTGCAGTGTATCCTTTGACTACCAGCTTCCATAATTCAGGATCTTGAGATATGAAGAAACTTCTCATTCTGTCCTTCCGATACTCAAACCTGTCTCCATCAAACAATGGTGGTCTGTTGATGTTTCCTCCAAAATCATCTTTGGATTCTGCCATGTTGTTGACCCCTTAGACCTTTCCTCAAACACTAGTTAAGTGCTCAGCCTTGAGACCGAGCTTTGATGCCAATTGAAGGTGCAAACACGAGAAGGGGGGTTGAATTGTGTTTGACAAACTTGAATACTATTTCTGTTTTTGCAGTTTTATAAAAAAACCTGATGTATAAATCAAACAGAGTTAGCAGCGGATATAAAGTAAAAATAAAACACAAAATTTTATACTGGTTCACCGTTAACGAGGCTACGTCCAGTCCCTTGACTTTGAAGGATTTCACTAATTCAAAACCTTGAATTACAACAATACCACTGACCCTCCAAGTCAGTCTTCTCAAACAATCTAACAATCCTAGACTTTTGAGGAATACAGTAGCTTAACTTCTCAAGTCAAGTCTTCTCCTACTAATCTGACAACCCCATATTGTAGAAGGAATTACAACGCCTTGAATCTAATTGCTAAGTAGTCTGCTACCCCTTCTGACTCCCTCAGATTGTAGACTCTACTTCAACAACTTAGATCTAACACAAGGGAAAGAAAAAACACGAGTGCTTGCCTCTGGAAAGCTGAAACTCACAATTAATCTCACTGAAAACTCGAGTGTTTGCTTTTGGAAGTGTATGACTCTTTTGTGATTTTTCGATACTAAGTCTTCTGCCTTGAGCCTCCTTTTATAGATGCAGATTACGGTCTCTTCGAAGCTGAAGTTCGAGCTGTATCTTGCTGGATTCTCTTGCAGAATAACTTGTTCAATCGGGTTTCTCTTAAATAAAAAACATATCTTTTTCTGCTCTAGATTGCCTTCAAAAATAACTTTGGCCAATCCTGACTTTAATTAATTCTAGAACAAATCTTTCTTCCCGCCAATAGCTTCTGAATTCCACAAGACTTCACTTTATTTTTGTATCAAATCCTTTTTAATACTTTGATTAAATATAATCACGACTCCACTGATCATGATTCAATCTGGATCGCTTGATCTTCTGCTCTCGTCCACATTTGGACCATACTAAGTGATCTGTTGTGATCCTCTGATTTCGGCCAACCCTGGACCACACTTTCTGATCTTCTGATCTCAAGCACTCTGTAATTGTAATCTGATCTACTGTGATCCTCTGATCTCGGCCAATGTTGGACCACACGTTCTGATCTTCTGATCTCAGCCAACACTGGGCCATGGTCTGATCTTCTGATCTCGGCCAACACTGGGCCACATACTTAAATCTTGACCATTGATCTGAATATCTTCCCTCTGATTTGGACCAATTTTGGACTTGGTCTGGTTTGAGCTAAAATTAACTCTGGACAAAGAATATTTCATTCTAGACATTTACCTCTTTACCTGGATCAGGTATGGATTGAATCTGGACATCATTTCTTCTGGTCTGGACTTATTTTCATACTCTGAACCATGCTACCTTCTAGTCTGGGCCAAATTTGAATTAAATCTCTTGTTCTGGACCAATTAATTTATGCTCTGATCAAGTCTGGATCAAGTCTAGACTGATTATCATTTCACCGCCAAGCTATCTTCTGGTCAGAATAACTTCTGGACCAAATCTAATTTTTGATTTCTTCTGGTCTGGAACAAGTCTCCCTCTGGCAGGCTTCCTACTGGTCTGGTTCAGGTCTCCTTTTGGACTCTACTTCCTTCTGATCTGGGCCAGGAAAGATATCCTTTGATGGTATTTTAACATCCTGGAGTATCCTCTGGTGCTTTCAGGATGCATCTTATGGTACCTTCTGGATGCATTATCTGGTGACTTCTGGAGGTGTATCCTCTGGTCTGATTTTACCTTTTGATTACTCATCTTCTGCCTCTGGTGGCTTCAGCTTCTACCTCTGATAACTTCATCTTCTGGTGGCATTTAAAATAGTAATTCAAGGTACAAAATAAGATTACATGGAGTGCTTTTGTAAACATCAAAATCCTAAGTTCTTAGAACCAACTTGGTTCCAACAGTTGTAGTCTCCTCACTAAGTCTTTGTGACTTACTCCTTCATGTTGTTCTTTTTTTCCAAATTCACAGGCAGTTGAGTAGCATGCTGTTAGTAGATTCAAGTCACGATCATATTTTTTGGTAGACCTATTTGATCGAGGACCCTTTTTTGTAAAGTATGTTAAGTCATGATGTATTTTGCAGCTATTTTGAGTCTAGAAAATATTTTGGGAAATGTATTAATTATTTAGATTATGCTATTTGAAATTGACTGAGTTAGAAGTTTAAACAGGGATTTTGTAAATTTAGAAATGTTGAAGTTACAAGGGATACTCTTGAAGGTGCAAACACGAGAAGGGGGGTTGAATTGTGTTTGTAAAAATTGAATTCTTTTGATGTGTTGATGTGAATTGCTTGTTGAATAAATAATCAGACTCAGCATCAGATAATGATAGCATAAGAACACAACGATTTATTCTGGTTCACTATTAACTTGGCTATATCGAGTCCCTTCATTATGAAGGCTGTAATCCACTAATTCAAAACACTTTGAATTACAGCATCAGACTCTCCAAGCTAGTCTTCTCAAACAGTCTGACAACCCCATACTTTGGAGGAATAACAACACCTTGACCCTACAAGCCAAGTCTTCTTAAACAGCCTGACAACCCCAAACTTTTGAGGAAAAACAACACCTTGACCCTACAAGCCAAGTCTTCTCCTAAAAATCTGACAACCCCAGATTGAAGGAGGAATTCACACCACTATCGGGTTTGATTACAAGGGTTTTGAACTTTGCATAATTGCTTTTGGAAAGCTGATTGTAACATTGACTCTCACTCTCTGAAAACATTTAGGTCATATTTCTCTTTCACACAAGTATTTCTCTCTTTTGAACTCTTGGATGACGTTGAATTGTAAGCTTGAGTTCTTTTGTTTTTCGATTGATTTGAACTTTAAGATGAATCTGGATTTTACGCTTGAGTTCTTCTACTATTCGATGCTTTCTGCTTCGGCCTGAAGCCACCTTTTATAGTTGAAACATGGGATTTTTCCAAGCTTAATTTCAAGATAAATCTTGCTCAGATTTCCTTTGAAAATTCTTTTGACCAATTCTGTTTCTTTTTAATTTTAAACCAAAATGATTTTCTCCGATCTTCTTCGAATTTCCATCAGGTCTTCTTTGATTTTTGAATCAAATCTTTTTAAAACATTGATCAGATCTCTTTCAAAATTCAATCAAGTCTTCTTCGAATTTTAATCAAGTCTTATATGAATCTAAATCATGTTTTAAATCTGGAATGTGTATACTTCTGATCTAGACCAAGTATGGACCATGTCTTCTTCTGATCATGTATTCTTGTGATCTGGACCATGTCTTCTTCTGATGTGGACCATGTTATCTTCTGATCTTAACCATGTTATCTTCTTGACCATGTTTGCTTATGATCTGGACCATGTCTTCTTCTGGACCATGTTTCCTTTTGATTTGGAACATGTCTTCTTCTGGACCATGTTTCCTTCTAATATGGACCATGTATTCTTCTAATATGGACCATGTTATCTTCTGATATGAACATGTCTTCTTGTGGACCATATTTCTTTTTGATATGTACCATGTATTCTTCTGGACCATGTTTCCTTCTTATCTGGACCAAGTCTCCCTCTAGACCATGTTTCCTTCTGATCTAGACCATGTATTCTTCTGGACCATGTTTCCTTCTGATCTAGACCAAGTCTCCTTATGGACCATGTTTCCTTCTGAGCTGGACCACGAATGATATCCTCCGATGATGTCATTGATTCTTCCCTCTGATGATATCCTTTGATTTTTGCCTTTGATGACGTCCTCTGATTCTTGCTTCTGATGGGATCCTCTAGTGATATCCCCTGGTATCCTCTGATGACATCTTCTGGTATCCTCTGTCCTCTAGTAACATCTTCTAGTATCCTCTGGAAGTATCCTCTGGTGACGCCATCTTCTGGTTTCTGCTTCTGGGGATGTCATCTTCTGGTGTCATCATCTGATTTTTGCATTCTTCTTTGAAGTCAAATATATTATTTTCATAAAATACTTTTGTTAACATCAAAACTTTAAGTGAAAGAACCAACTTGGTTCCAACAATCTTCCTCTTTTTTATGATTACAAAACTTGTTTTTTTTTATAACTATTTTTCTTTCTTTATTTATTTAACTCCCCCTAAGACTAAGCTTCACTTTGTATTTTTCTCCCCCTAAGTCTAATGCCCCAATTTCTCTTTTATCACATATATTTCTCCTCCTTTTGTCATCAGACAAAAAGGAATGAAGGAGTTCTTCATTTTTTATTCATCTTCTTCTCTTTTTTTTTATTTTTTTTTTAATTTGAATATAACATAATACAAGAAAATATAAAAAATAATTTAACAACTAGCTATGTTGAAATTATCACAATATTTGTCAAATATGAAAGTAAGGTTTAGGTTGTTCTTGATGAAGTCAAACCTATCTACAGGTAGTGGTTTGGTGAATATGTCAGCCCATTGGTGGTCAGTATCTACAAAGTGAATGATGAGTATCCCTTTTTGAACATAATCTCTGATGAAATGATGTTTGATCTCTATGTGTTTGGCTCTGGAATCATCCTTTTCAAGTGAGCAGGTAGAGTGCATTGGGGTAGCCATAGGTTTGCAATCACTCATCTTAAACTTCTTGAGAAGCTCTTTTGTATATTTCGTTTGATGAATGTATATACGTTTTTGAATTTGCTGAATTTGTATCCCTAGGAAGAACTTAAGTTCTCCCATCATGCTCATTTGAAATTCATGCTGCATCAATTTAGAAAATTCTTGGCAAAGAGTGCCATTAGTAGATCCAAAGATAATATAATCAACATAAACTTGAATAATCAGAATATCATCTTCTATTGATTTTCTAAAAAGTGTATTGTCTACTTGTCCTCTTTCAAAGTTATTTTCAAGCAAGAAGTTACTAAGTCTATCATACCATGCCCTAGGTGCTTGTTTTAAACCATACAAAGATTTTTAAGTTTAAAAACGTGATTTGGAAAATCAAAACTTTTAAAACCCGAGGGTTGTTTAACACAGACTTCTTCACTTATATAACCATTTAGAAAAGCGCTTTTAACATCCATTTTAAATAATGTAATGTTATTATTAGCAGCAAAGGAAAGTAAGATACGAATAGCTTCTAACCTGGCCGCTGGAGCAAATGCCTCAGTGTAGTCAATACCTTCTTGCTGACTGTAGCCTTGTGCAACATGTCTTGCCTTGTTTCTGACCACTTCACCTTTTTCATTTAGCTTGTTTTTGAAAACCCACTTGGTTCCAATAATGTTCTTTTCTGGTCTTGGTACTAGATCCCAAACATCATTCCTCTCAAATTCATTTAATTACTCTTGCATTGCAAGAATCCATCCATCTTCTGCTAATGCTTCATCAACAGAGGTAGGCTCAATAGATGAGAGTAAGCCAAACAAACTGATTTCTTTAAGTGATGACCCGGTCCTTAAAAGATCGCTTGCACTTCCAATGATTAGTGTTTCACGATGAGATGACTTGTACTTCCATCCACATCTTCCTTATGACTTATCTTCATATTCATCCTTTGAAGATTTGTCGTGTTCTTCTGTTTTGCTTTCATCCTCTACTTTTCAAGTTCTCTTGGTTTGTCTGCATCATTTTGCTTTGACT
Source organism: Cicer cuneatum (assembly GCA_037974295.1). Lineage (NCBI taxonomy): Eukaryota > Viridiplantae > Streptophyta > Magnoliopsida > Fabales > Fabaceae > Cicer > Cicer cuneatum. The sequence continues at coordinate 33,242,388 of JBBPBO010000004.1, read as the reverse complement.
TCTCAAGGTCAAGCTATTTGTCATATAACATAATAAAAATCATGTAATTTAAGAATGAAATCAATACAACTAGAACATCAATTTTGTTTCTGGTGGTTTCTACTTGGTTTTGGAACCATTGGTATGCTGTTTCTGCTGAAGTGTTCAAATTATGTGGATCACCTGGTTCCTCTAACTGTTTGAGAACTTGCAACATACTTATCTAGCTTTGGTTTTTAAGATCAAACTTCTTGTTATCACAATAAACATAATATCAAACCAATAATAATAGTTAAAGAAAGATATAACCTATATGTCAACAATTTCAGTTTCACTCTGAAAATCCTCTTGTTTCTGGTTTTCAGATTGTGAATTTGCATATTCTGTGATTAGAGGGTCTGGATGAAGGGCTTTGAATTCCCATCCAGATTTGTAGTTTTGATAAATTTCACTTGAGTGTTCGAAAAAGTCTCCTGATTCTGATTGTTAATCTGACACTTTTCTTTATGCTGATATATCAGGTTCCTCTAATAGTTTTGAAACTGATGATAATTTTGATTCTTCTGGCAGTTCCATTTTTGTTGATATGTGTGATTTCTCTGTCTGTTTTGATATTTCTGGTTCTTCATATTGTTTTGGTTCCGATAGGTAATGTGTTGACCAGTTCTTCTTCCACCAGAGTTAATTTGCTTCTGTTTGGTAGGTGTTGGAACATAGACCTTTTTCCCTTCATATATTGCAAGCATCCATTGACCAAACACCATGATTGGTGTTTCAATTTGGTTGCTTAGAACATCTGCAACATAAACAATTTTATCTTTTGGTACCCAAATTTGGTTAAATGCAGGTTTGTTAGTCTTGGAAGGTTTCTTGTCTTTCCTTGTATTTATCATGGGACAAGACAATTTGGAGTGACCTTTCTTAGTGCAAACAGAACACAAAACATCAGAGGAAATAGGTTTAGTTTCAGTTACAGATTCTTCAAATCCTATACCTCTTTTACCATTGTTACTAACTCCATATATGATAGAAGCATATTTGCTTCGTTCCATTCCATTAGCAATAAAATCTTGTAATACTTGTTCACGCATAGAAGAATTACATACACTATTTTCACTTGATGTTGAACAAAGATTACTTTTTAGAGTTAGGTTTTCAGCCTTGAGTTCAGCACTCTTAGTTTTAAGAACTGCATTTTCTGTTTTACATTCTGCATTTTGATTCTTTAAAACAGTAACTTCTTTGGTTAGAATTTTATTTTCTTTGCTAAGTGTTTTCAGTTTTAAAGACAGTTTGTTATTGACATTTAAAATATCATTAATTGCAGTAATTAAATCATATCGTGTGAGTTCAGAAAATACGTCGTTTTTTTCCTCTGATGATTCACTTCCAGAATCAGAGTCTGTTTTGGATCTAGATGCAGTGTTGGTGTGAGCCATCAAAGCTAGTTCTACTTCTTCATCTTCTGATTTCCTTCCAGAGTCAGCAATTGTGTGGGATCTTGATGCAGAATTGATGTGAGCCGTCATAGCCAATTTTGCTTTTTCATCATCAGACGATTCAACAGAATCATCCCAGTATTTCCAATCTTTTTCTTCATATGTTGATTTGCTTCCAGGGTCAGCAACTGTGTGGGATCCAAAGGCAGAATGATGTGAGCCATCATAGCAATATTATGCTTCTTCATCATCAGCAGATTCATCATAATCATCCCATGTAGCCATCAGATTTTTCTTCTTGGGTCTGGAATCTTTCTTCTGGTTTTTCCCTTTCTCTAAGTTTGTACATTCTAAATTGATGTGCCAAGGTTCATTGCATCCATAACAGATGATACTCTTCTTGTCATGTTCATCCTTTCCTCTATTGGAATGCTTGGAATACCTTTCTGGAAACTTCTTCTTTTTGTTGTGCCACATCTTCAGAACCTATTTGGTTATGAAGGCAATCTCTTGTTCTTCTGGTTTCTGATTCTGGTCATCAGAATCACTATCTTCTAATTCTGCTTCAGCTCTTAGAACTTTCTTCTGCTTGTAGCCGTGTTATGGGTGACCTTATTGCACAGTTCAGAAAAAACTTGTGTATGTGATGCAAGTGAACGTGTACGAAAAAGCTGTATCTAGGGTGAGTTCCGTACGAAAAAGCTGTACGAAAAAGCTGTATCTATGTTTCAAGGCTAGGGTTTTGTTCTTCTTCTTGGGCTCATCTTCTTCAAGCTCAATTTCATGTGATTTGAGGGAGCTGATTAATTCTTCTAGCTTCAAAGTGTTCAAATCCTTTGCTTCCTGGATGGCAGTGATCTTTGGTCTCCACTTGGTTGGCAAGCTTCTAAGAATTTTCTTCACGTGGTCAGCAGTAGTGTAGCTCTTCTTGAGTACCTTTAATCCTGAAACCAGAGTCTGGAATCAAGAAAACATTGCTTCAATGTCTTCATCTTCTTCTATCTTGAACAACTCGTACTTTTTGAATAGGATGTTTGCCTTTGCTTCTTGAGCTTGCTTGCTCCTTTCATAAGTCAGAGTCAGACTATCATAGATGTTCTTTGCTGTCTCTTTGTTGGTGCACTTGTCGAATTCCTTCAATGTGATTGCATTGATCATGAACGTTCGGGATTTGTGATGCATCATGTATATCTTCTTCTGGTCAGCATCCATATCTTTTCTTTGAATTTCAACACCATCAGCATCCTCTGGAGCATTATGGCCGTCTTCTACCAAGTCACAAAGTTCAGGATCTTGTGAAATAAAGAAACTCCTCAGCCTGTCCTTCTAGTACTCGAACCGTTCCCCATCAAACAGAGGTTGTCTGTTGATGTTTCCTCCAGTAGCTTCTGTTGGAACCAAGTTGGTTCTAAGTACTTAGGATTTTGATGTTTACAAAAGCACTCCATGTAATCTTATTTTGTACTTAGAATTATTATATTAAATGCCACCAGAAGATGAAGTTACCAGAGGCAGAAGATGAAGTCACCAGAGGCAGAAGATAAATTACCAGAGGATAAAATCAGACCAGAGGATATACCTCCAGAAGATACCAGGTAATTCATCCAGAAGGTACCGGAGGATACATCCTGAAGGCACCAGAGGATACACCGTGATGTCAAAACACCATCAGAGGATACCCTTCCTGGCCCAGATAAGAAGGAAGCAGAGTCCAGAAGGAGACCTGGACCAGACCAAAAGGAAGTCTGCCAGAGGGAGACTTGTTCCAGGAGATCCAACTACTGTTCCAGGAGATCCAGGAGATCCAACTACACTGCACCTACTGTTCCAGGAGATCCAACTAAAGAACTGGACATGGAAGATATGAAACCAGACCAGACCAAATTATACAAACTGCATCACAAGTCCAGAACCATTATGATCAGTGCCATCATATTCAAGGAATTTGACTCATGCACAGATAAAGAAACAACAAAGAGCATATTTGACAGTCTGGTTCTGACCTATGAAGGAAGCCAGCAGGTTCAAGAAGCAAGAGCTAACATACTGGTCAAACAGTATGAGATGTTCAAGATGGAAGATGATGAAGACATTGATGGAATGTTCTGTAGATTCCAGACTCTGATATCTGGACTGAATATCCTGAAGAAAAGCTACACAACAGCAAATCATGTCAAGAAGATTCTAAGAAGCTTACCAACCAAGTGGAGACCAATGGTTACTGCAGTTCAGCAAGCCAAAGATCTGAATAACTTAAAACTTGAAGATCTGATCAGCTCACTCAGGTCTCATGAAATAGAACTAGAACCAGATGAACCAAAGAAGAAGAAGAATATGGCCCTGAAGTCGAAATAGAAGAAAGCTGCAAGGGCAGCAACAGAATCAGAGAATAGCGACAATGACTGTGATGATATGGCTTACTTAACCAAATAGATTGTTAAGATCTGGGAAAACAGAAAGAGGAGAGGCTCCAGAAAGAAACATAACAACAAAGGAAAGGAAAAATCTGACAAGAAGAGCATCATCTGTTATGGATGCAATGAACCTGGACATATCAAGTAAGAATGTCCAAATCTGGAAAAAGGCAAACAGCACAAGAAGAGTTCCATATTCAAAAAGAAGGGTCTGATGGTAGCCTGGGATATATCAGAATCAGAAGAAGAATCGTCTGATGAAGAAGAGGTAGAAACAACAATGATGGCACACATCAGGCCTGCCTCTGGACTTCGAAGGAAAGCAGGCAGAAGGAAGAATGATCAAAGCAGTCATTCAGGCATGTCTGGAAGCACATCAGAGGAAGCAATTCTGGCTCTGATGACTCATACAAACTCAAGTTCTGGGTACTGCTCAGGCTTTGGAACAGATTCAGAAGATGAAGACAATGAGCTATTTTTTGATCTCTCTAAATTTGAATTAATTGAGGCTGTAAAAGACTTTCTAAATGCAAACAATAAGATGTCTTTAAAACTGAAAACTCTTAGGGAAGATAAGAAAAATCTGACCAAAGAAATCCAAGTTTTAAAGAATCAAAATTCTGAGTATGCAACTGAAAACAAGGATTTTAAAACTGAAGTTGCAAGACTCAAAATCTGAAAACCAAACTGTCAAAAGTAATATCTGTTCCACTTCCAAAACTGTTTATGAATTTGATATGCATGAGCAATTTTTTCAAAACTTTATTTCTAATGGAATGGAAAGAAGTAAATATGCATCTATGATTTATGGAGACAATAACATTGGAAAGAGAGGTCTTGGTTTTGAAGAAACTATTGCTGAAACTAAAACCGTTCATTCTGATGTTTTATGCATTGTTTGTGCTAAGAAAGGTCACTCTGAATTATCTTGTTCAATGGTAAAATCTGAACAAGATCAGAGAGCTGTTAAAATTAAAAACCTGGACCTAATCAGTTATGGGTACCAAAAGATCAAATTTTCTATGTTGCAGATATTCTGAGCAACCAGAAGGAGACACCAACAATGGTGCCTCGACAATGGATGTTGGCAAAGCACAAGCAGAAGAAGGTTTATGTTCCTGCTACAACCAGATAGAGGCAATCTGAGTCTGATGGAAAAGGTCTGGTCAACTCAACCAGAACCAGAATCAGAACCAGAGCAGGAATCAGAATCATAACCATAACTAGAACCATAATCAGAACAGGAATTGGAACCAGAACTGGAACCAGTATCAGAAGCACAGGAACTGGAACCAGAACCAACACGGGAACTAGAATCAGAATCAGTACTGGAACCAGAACAAAAAATCAGAATCAGTACTGGAACCAGAACCAAAATTGGAATTACCAGAATCATCAGAATCACTAGATTCATCAGAACCACCAAAATTACCAGAATCATGCAAATCACCCGAATCACTAGAATCATCAAGGTTATCAGAATCACCAGATTCACCAAAGATACCAGAACCAAAACATGTTCCTGAATCATTAGAGGAACATGGTTTATCAACCAAAGCAGAATCAAGGAAACTACTCAAACAGGCCAGAAGCAGAACTGGCTCTGATGGCTCGTACAGAAGCTGAGTCTGACTCTGATTCTGACAGAGAAAAAGCAAGGTCTGATCAGCAACACAAAGCTTGATATCTTAACAGTGGATGCTCCAAACACATGACATGAGACAAATCCATGTTTCTGGATCTGACCATGAAAAATGGAGGCAAAGTTTCCTTTGGCGGAAACCAGAAAGGTCAGATTATTGGTACAGGAACAGTTGGTAACAAATCTTCTTCCCTTTCTATTAAAAATGTTCTGTTAGTTAAAAGGTTGAAACATAATCTATTAAGCATAAGTCAATTAAGTGATTGCAAATATGATGTTATCTTTAATCAGAAAACTTGCAAAGCTGTTAGTCAACTTGATGGGTCTGTTTTATTTACTGGCATTAGAGAGGATAATGTTTATAAAATTGATCTGTTAAGTCTTGCTAAGCAACAAGTTAAATGCTTATTATCTGTAAGTGAGCAGAATCTGATTTGGCACAAGAGGGTAGGGCATGCAAACCCTAGACTTATATCTGAGTTGGGAACACTCCAGTTGGTAAGAGGGCTTTCCAAGGTAAGTTCCAAAATTGAGATTATGTGTGAAGCATGTCAAAGAGGTAAACAAACTAAAAGTTCTTTCAAAACTAAAAACTGTGTTTCTACTTCTCAACCACTTGAACTGCTTCACTTAGATCTGTTTGGTCCTGTTCAAACAACTTCACTCAGTGGTAAGAAATATGGTTTTGTGATTGTTGATGATTACTCAAGGTGGACTTGGGTAAAAATTTTAAAGAACAAATATGAATCTCACAAAGTGATTATTTCTTTTTGTAAGCAAGGAATGAATGAACAGGATGTCAAGATCATAACCATCAGAAGTGATCATGGAGGTGAATTTAAGAACAAACACTTTGAAGAATTCTGTTATGAGAATGGCATCTCTCACAACTTCTCATCCCCCAGAACACCTCAACAGAATGGAGTGGTAGAAAGGAAGAATAGATCACTGCAGGAGATGGCCATAACAATGTTGAATGATATGAAGGTTGCCACCTACCTTTGGGCAGAAGCTGTCAACACAGCTTGCTACATTCAGAATAGAGTCTACATCAGGTCAATCTTAAATAAAACTCCCTATGAATTATGGAAAGGTAAGAAACCTAACATTTCCTATTTCAAGCAATTTGGCTGTACTTGTTTTATGTTGAACACTAAAGATAATCTAGCTAAGTTTGACTCTAGATCTCAAAAGTGTACTTTTATTGGTTACTATGAGAGATCAAAACCTTATAGAGTGTTTAACAAGGAAACTAACACTATGGAAGAATCAATCCACATTAAGTTTGATGATAAACAGCTTGACTCTGAAAAGTCAAAGAAGATGAGGAAATTGCAACTGAACCAGAGGCACAGGAACCAGAAGCAGGACTAGCAGCACAACCTGAGAAAGATAAAGATGAAAGCAAGGAAGAAGAACATGCTGACTCTGAAGACAAGTCAGAGGGAAAGAATGGATGGGAGTACAAGTCTTCACATCCAGAAACTCTCATTATTGGTAGTGCAGCAGAACCTTTGAAGACCAGATCATCAAGTAGAGAAACCAGTCTGTTTGGTTTACTCTCAACAATTGAACCAAGCAATGTTGATGAAGGTTGGCAGAGGAAGGTTGGATACTTGCAATGCAAGAAGAGCTGAATGAATTTCAAATGAATGATGTTTGGAACCAAGTGGGTGTTCAGGAATAAACTCAATGAAAAAGGTGAAGTGGTAAGGAACAAAGCCATACTTGCAGCTCAAGGATACAGTCAACAGGAAGGTATTGATTACACTAAGACTTTTGCTCCAGTGGCCAGGTTAGAAGCAATTAGAATTCTTTTATCATTTGCTGCTAATCATGATATAATTCTGTATCAAATGGATGTTAAAAGTGCATTTTTAAATGGCTATATAAGTGTGGAAATCTATGTCAAACAGCCCCCTGGATTTGAAAATTCTGATTTTCCAAACCATGTTTTTAAAACAAGCACGAAATGCATGGTATGACAGACTTAGTAACTTTCTGCTTAAGAATGATTTTGATAGAGGCCAGATTTATAATACTCTATTTAGGAAATCCATTAAAAATGATATTTTGATTATTCAAGTTTATGTTGATGATATCATCTTTGGATCCACTAATGGCCCTTTGTGCAAGTAGTTTTCTGACCTAATGCAAAAAGAGTTCCAAATGAGCATGATGAGTTCCAAATCAACAGGAAGGTATTGATTACACTAAGACTTTTGCTCCAGTGGCCAGGTTAGAAGCAATTAGAATTCTTTTATCATTTGCTGCTAATCATGATATAATTCTGTATCAAATGGATGTTAAAAGTGCATTTTTAAATGGCTATATAAGTGTGGAAATCTATGTCAAACAGCCCCCTGGATTTGAAAATTCTGATTTTCCAAACCATGTTTTTAAAACAAGCACGAAATGCATGGTATGACAGACTTAGTAACTTTCTGCTTAAGAATGATTTTGATAGAGGCCAGATTTATAATACTCTATTTAGGAAATCCATTAAAAATGATATTTTGATTATTCAAGTTTATGTTGATGATATCATCTTTGGATCCACTAATGGCCCTTTGTGCAAGTAGTTTTCTAACCTAATGCAAAAAGAGTTCCAAATGAGCATGATGAGTGAACTTAAGTTCTTCCTGGGAATTCAGATTCACCAAGGTAAATCAGGTATACTCATTCACCAATATAAATACACTAAAGAACTTCTCAAAAAGTTCAAGATGAGTGACTGTAAGCCTATGGCCACTCTATGCACCCAACTTGCTCACTTGAGAAAGATAAAACCAGCCAAAATGTAGACCAGAAAACACACAGAGGTATGATTGGATCCCTTTTTCACCTAACTGCTTCTAGACCTGACATTTTGTTTAGTGTTTGTGTCTGTGCCCATTTTCAAGCTGACCCTAGGGAATCCCATGTAACTGTTGTCAAAAGAATCTTGACATACCTTAAAGGAACCACCAACCTTACCTTGTTATACAAGAAAACCCTCACCTACAAACTAAGAGTTTTTTGTGATTCTGACTATGCTGGAGAGAAGCTGGAAAGGAAAAGTACAAGTGGCAACTGCACATTCTTAGGTGATAATTTGATATCTTGGTCAAGCAAAAGACAAAGCAGCATTGCCATGTCAACAGCTGAAGCTGAGTATATTTCAGCTGCAGGATGCAGCTCACAGTTAATTTGGATGAAACATCAACTTGAAGATTACAAAATCTTTGAAACCAATATCCCTTTGTTATGTGATAACACTTCAGCCATAAACCTAACCAAGAAACCTATCTTACACTTTAGAGCCAAACACATTGAAATAAAACACTATTTCATTAGGGACCATGTTCAAAAACGGAGTTTAAGCATCCAGTTTGTGGACACTGATAATCAATGGGCTGATATCTTCACCAAAGCATTACTTGAAGATAGCTTTGAGTTCATCAAGAAGCATCTCAACATTATCTCCATATCTAACTAGCTCAAGTAGTCATCTTAGGAGTTTTTAATTTTCTTGTAATTTTACTTTATGTTTTTTATTTTTCTGTTTTTACTTTCTGTAATTTGTAAAGAGAAAAACAAAAATACAAAAATAGTAGGACCTCTTTTTGGCTGATGACAAAAAGGGGAAGAGAGAGAAAAAGGAGAAATAAGTAGAAAAGGAGAGATAAAAAGAAAGGAGGAGCGAAAAAGAAAGAGATGAAAAGAGAAGGAGTTGAAAAGGAGAAGAAATAAGGAGAGAGAAAAATAAAGAGAGAAAAAAGAAAGAGTGAAAAGAGAAGGAGTTGAAAAGGAGAAGAAACAGGGAGACATAACAATAAAGAGAACAGAAAGAGATGAAAAGAGAAGGAGTTGAAAAGGAGAAGAGAAGAAAACAAAGAGTAATTTAAGAAGAAGTTGAAAAGGAGAAGAAAAAGTCATTATTAGACTTAGGGGGAGAGATTGGTCTAAGAGGGAGTATTTCAAGTACTTCGAGTTATAAGCTAGCAAAATAAGTTAAGGTTTTGTCATCATTAAAAAGGGGGAGATTGTTGGAACCAAGTTGGTTCTAAGTATTTCGGATTTTGATGTTTACAAATGCACTCCATGTAATCTTATTTTGTACTTATAATTATTATATTAAATGCCACCAGAAGATGAAGTTACCAGAGGCAGAAGATGAAGTCACCAGAGGCAGAAGATGAATTACCAGAGGATAAAATCAGACCAGAGGATACACCTCTAGAAGATACCAGATAATGCATCCAGAAGGTACCAGAGGATACATCCTGAAGGCACCAGAGGATACACCAGGATGTCAAAACACCATTAGATGATATCTTTCTTGGCCCAGATAAGAAGAAAGTAGAGTCCAGAAGGAGACCTGGACCAGACCAGAAGGAAGCCTGCCAGAGGGAGACTTGTTCCAAACTAGAAGGTATCATAAGTCAGACTTGGTCTAGAATTAATTCTGACCAGAAGATAGCCTGGTCGTGAAATGATAATCAGTCCAGACATGATCCAGACTTAATCAGAGCATAAAAGAATTGGTCCAGAACAAGAGATTTAATCCAGATTTGGCCCAGACCAGAAGATAGCATGGTTAAGAGTATGAAACTAAGTCTAGACCAGAAGAAACGATTGTCTAGATTTAATCCAGACCTGATCCAGATCAGAAGGTTAATGTCCAGACTAAATTATCATAAGTCCATATTTAATTTCAGTTCAATCCAGACCCAATCCAGAATTGGTCTAGATCAGAGGGAAGATATTCAGATCAATGGTCCAGATTTAAGCATCATGGTCTATTGTTGGCCGAGATCAGAAGATCAGAACATGTGGTCCAGTGTTGGCCGAAATCAGAGGATCACAACAGATCAGATTATATGTTTCAATGATTAGCCAAGATCTGAAGATTAGAACGTGTGGTCTAGTGTTGGCCGAGATCAAAGGATCATAGCAGATCAGTTTGTGTGGTCCAGATGTGGACGAGAGCTGAAGATCAAATAGTCCAGATTTAATCATGATGATAATCAGTGGAGACTTGATTAAATTCAAATAGAAATTTGATCAAAGTATCAAAAGGATTTGATTCAAAAATAAATTGAAGTCTTGTCGGAATTCAGAAGCTATTGGTGAGAAGAAATATTTGATCCAGAATTAATCAAGAACAGGATTGGCCAAAGTTATTTTTGAATGCAAATCTGGAGCTAAAAAGAGATGTTTTTAATTTAAGTGAAACCCGATTGGCCAAGGTATTTTTGCAAGAGTATCTGGCAAGATACAGCACGAACTTAAGCATGGAACAAACCCTAATTATTCATCTATAAAAGGAGGCTCAAGGCAGAAGACTTAGCATCGAAAATACTTGAGAGTCATACACTTCCAAAAGCAAAATACTTGAGTTTTCAGTGAGGTCAATTGTGAGTATCCTCTTTCCAGAAGCAAGTACTCTAAGTTTTCTTTCCCTTTTGTTAGATCTAAGTTGTTGAAGTAGAGTCTACAATTTGAAGGAGTCAGAAGGAGTAGCAAATTACTTAGCAATTAGATTCAAGGTTCTTTTCCTCAAAAGTCTAGGATTGTTAGACTGTTTGAGAAGAATGACTTGGAGGGTTAATGGTATTGCTGTAATTCAAGGTTTTTGAATTATTGAAATCTCCTGTAGTATCCTGCCAGTCCGACGAAACTTCTTATGTCCGTGATGGTCTGAGGTTGTTTCCAAGCAAGAATTGTCTCAATCTTTGCCGGATCTACTGCAATTCCTTCCTTTGTTATTACATGTCCCAAGAAATTCACTTTCTCCAACCAGAATTCACACTTCGACAGATTGGCGTACAATTGCTTCCCTCGTAAAATTTCCAGAACTTGACGCAAATTCTCTTCGTGTTCTTCTTCATCCTTTGAATAAATCAAAATATCATCAATGAATACCACCACGAATTTATCTAAAAATGGACTGAAAATCCTATTCATATAATCCATAAAAATCGTTGGTGCATTCGTAACTCCAAATGACATAACAAGATATTCATAATGCCCGTAACGAGTCCTGAAAGCGGTCTTTTGAATATCTCCTTCTCTTACTCGAATCTGATGATATCCTGACTTCAAATCGATCTTTGGAAACACCGCTGCTCCCCTCAATTGATCCATCAAGTCATCGATGCGCGGTAAAGGATAACGATTCTTAACGGTTACCTTGTTAAGTTGCCTGTAATCCACACATAAGCGTGAACTTCCATCCTTTTTCTTAACCAATAACACCGGAGCTCCCCACGGTGACACACTTGGCCTGATAAATCCTTTCTCCAACAGACCTTCAATTTGATCCTTAAGCTCGTTTAATTCCAATGGCGACATTCTATACGGTGCAATTGAAATGGGTCCAGTTCCTGGGTGCAAATCAATGAAGAACTCCACTTCTCTGACTGGGGGTAATCCTGGAATTTCTATCGGAAATACGTCCGGATACTCTTGGACTAACACTACATCTTCTATGCTTATATCCATCTTGGTCTCCATGTTAGCCAATGATAAGAATTCCTGAGTTCCTTCTCTCAGTGATACTCCAAGCTTGTTAGCAAACAAATACCGAACGACTTCAAGTTCGGGAAAAAGAACTAATTTGCGGGCACAATCCAAGACTACTTAATTATAAGACATCCAATCCATGCCGAGAATTATCTCGAGTGATTGCAGGGGTAAACAGATTAAATTAACCAAGAAATTTCTATCTTGAATTGTTACAGGACAACGTAAACATGTAGAATTTACAGTCAAAGTCTGAGCAGGTGTGGAAACAATCAAATCAAAAGGCAAGGCAGACATAGATAGCTTCAAACGATTCACACAATCCATAGCAATGAAAGAATGAGTTGCTCCCGAATCAAAAAGTGCAGTTAATGTGTTACCTGCAATCTGGCAGTCTTGCTGGATTAAATTAGGAGTTTGACTTCCAGCAGCAGCATCCATGTGGTAGACGCGTCCCCTAGCAATAGGACGAGTGGCCCTAGCTGTATTCACTGTTGGTTCCACCTTCGGAGCCCGACAATCCCTTGCGACGTGTCCCGGTTTTTGACAATTGAAACATACAAGATCCCTTGTGGTACAAGCTGGAGCTATATGCCCTTCCTTCCTACAGCGATAACACCGGACTCCTTGTCCCAGTTGTCTTCCAAAGTTCTGATTTCCTGGCCGATTCTGGCCTCTACTGCTGTTTTGGGGTCTGTTATATGGCTTAAACACTTGCTTTCCTTTGCTGTTTGGATAGTTCATTCGGCTGGGTCCTCCCGAATTAAAGTTTCCTCCTCGGTTGGCCCTCCTATTTTTCATGTCCTCAACCTCTCTACACTTCTCCACTAGAACTTGGAAACGTTGAATTCCCAATGGTAAAACGGAGTCTTGAATTTCATATTTCAGCCCACTTTGAAAACGATGACACATAAACTGTTCATCCACCTCTTCGCGGAAAAATCTGAAATGCCTTGATAGGGATTCAAATTTGGCTGCATATTCCCCCACTGTCATGTTTCCCTGATGCAGTTTCAGAAAATCGTCACCCAATTTCGTTCTAGTGCTCATTGGGAAATATTTGTCCAAAAACTTCCTCTTGAACGACTCCCAGTTTACCTCCTCATGAGCTGCCCCCATCAGCAACCTTGTACTCCTCCACCAATACTCTGCATCCCCTAGCAGCAGATATGTAGCATAATTGACTTTTACTGCTGCCTGGCAGTTAATCATTTCAAAGATCTTCTCCATCTCCTGAATCCATTGGTCCGCTCTTTCCGGACCCTCATCACCTTTGAATTTGGGAGGATTATGACGACGAAAATCCTCTAGTCCTCTTGACTCAGCAGCACGAATTTCTCTTTCTCTTTTCTCTAAGTCGCGCTGAGTCTTCGCAGCCGTCTATGCAGCAACAGACGCAGCCATATTAATCATTGCTTCAGCCATCCTATCTTCCCGGTTGTCGTTGGTTCTTACAGTGTCGTCTCTCCTTGGAGGCATGGTTCCACTACAAAACCATCATCAAGTAGAAATCTCACACCGTTTAGAATAATTCCAAAATATAGCTCAACAACATCATTACTTCAGCACACCACAACTATACAAGACTTGACACTCTAACTACTTGCTCCTATGTATGATCAGATAACGACTTAAAACCAACAATTAAATCAGAGCTTTAACCCAAAACTTTAACCAAAGGCTCTGATACCACTAATGTAACACCCCGAGTTTAAAACACAGCACGAGTGTATTTATTTATTTTTTTTTAAAACGAATACATAAATAAAAGAGTTTTCAGAATTGCGTTCCATGGAAATTAAAATCAATTCAAATTAAATATCATTCGACTTCGTAATTAAAAATAGTAAGGAATTTTAAAACAGCAACATCACAATTGAATCGAATGAGATATTTATGGGAATTTGATCTTTATAATATACTAAAATAAAGATACATCAAAATATTTATCAGAGTGCGGAAGACTTTTACAATAATTCCCAAAATGAATATTTACAACCATTGAGTTCAAAACCCTATACATAAGTCTACTCTGATCATACCCTAAGCTACAGTAGCATTACAATATTCACAAGTCTTTTCTTCACCCAGCTGCTCATCTCTTTGCATAGCCCACAAGTAAAGATCAAGGGAAACTAACGACGTTCCCTGTCGTTAGTATGACCATCAGGGGTACGGTTCTGAATCTCATCTGAGGGCAACGCCCAATTTCCACAATAATTGTAAAGGGTCACCGACCGAAAATAACAATTACCACATAGCAGTTATATCAAGAATATCAAACATATTCATAGTACATGATGATAAATAAGGATGCTAAATTTTGAAATACATGTCATTTGTACTTTACAAAACAGCAACCAAGTAAGTATAAAAATCATGATGTAAGCACAACATCAATTCATCCGAAATTACAGATTTTCAAAAAAATACTTACTCACACAACAGTTTTCCACCATCAACATAAAATCAAACGTGACCCTCCGGTCAAACACTCCGATGCAATATGTATATGTTCATGTTCATAAATTCTTGGAATCACCAAGGTGCAGTCACTTACAGACCAGCACAATTTAACGGCCCTCATGACCAGGGTGCAATCGCATACAGATCAGCACCAGTGCAGTCGCATACAGACCAGCACTCATGCAGTCACTACAGACCAGCACGTTTGACATAAACCAAGGTACAATCACTACAGATCAGTACCTAGTGCAATCACTACAGATCAGCACTCGTGCAATCACTACAGATCAGCACGTGGCTGCGCATTTTAGGATACAGACACTACAGTCCAGTACCAGTGCAGTCGTTTATCTGACCAACACTTATATACCAAGGTACAATCACATATTAGTACCTAGTGCAATCACTACAGATCAGCACTCGTGCAATCACTACAGATCAGCACGTGGATGCACATTACTCTGTGGCCCATCGCGGGTACCACCTGACTATGCCATGCATGAATATGCATTGTTTCACTTCATTGAAAATAGTATGCAACCTTAGTAAAATTCATGCATTTTCCTCATTTGTCAAAACATCTCAACACATTCAAAGATTAACCATTCAAGCAAGCATTACACTTTGCATTACCTCAGAGTTCCACTCTTTATTAACAAAGGTTTTTCCCCAACTATTAAGATTCAAAACTGTGATTAAAACTGAGGTTTCTGGCAAAAATACGAATCTGTATTCGAATACAATGAAGCTGTATTCGAATACAGGGGCTGTCATAGTACAAAAATCAGAATTTCTACAACTTCAGTAAATTATAAAAAAACTTCATCATCACCACTTCAAACTATCACCAAATTTCCATTTTTAATCACCACAAACCGTCCTAAGGTACCCCAACACTTAAGGTTTATAAAACAATGTTAAAAACTTGAATTTCTGAAAAACACGAATCTGTATTCGACTACAGCTACCTTGTATTCGAATACAGAAGCTAAAACAGTGAAAAATCAGCATTTTGTATTCGAATACGAGGCCTTCGTAGTCGAATACAGATGCGAAGTCAGTGGCAAAAGTTGCAAATCTGTATTCGGCTACAGGGGGTTGTAGTCGAATACAATGGTTAAAACAGAAGCAAAAATTGCAAATCTGTATTCGGCTACAGAGGGTCGTAGTCGAATACAGATGCTAAGTCAGTAGCAAAATTGGAAAATCTGTATTCGACTACAGGGGCTCGTAGTCGAATACAAGTTCGAAAACTTAGGGAAAACAGAAGCTTTGCAGGTTGTATTATAATACACTCAATGCCGTATTCGAATACACCTTCGAAATCAGTGAATTTTCCTGAAACTTCAACACATTTTCAAAACCTTTTCTTTTGAAAATCCAACCCAACACACAGAATCCTAATTCCCCTCTTTTAAAACCTCAACTCAGAACATTTTTCATCCAATACCAACAACAGATTTTTCATAAAAATACTTCCACCATTTTAAATCACTTTTCATTTGAAACAACCATCAACACCAGATTGTTTAACAAAACACAGCAAAACACAGATTTACTCAAACCAGAATAACCTCACTGATTTTTAACAAAACAAAATCAGAACCAGAATCATCATTTCACGCTCACAGAATGATTTTCAAAACATAATACAATGTTTTTCACAATCATAAACCAAATATCATTCATCACACATGCATTTACAGCCCTAAATTCAAATCTAGAAAGTTGGAAGGTGCCCTTACCTTAGTTACGTTCCCTTAGCTCGTACGCTTCTACGACAAAAGCCGACGATACTCCCGTTCGCGTTCGCCGCTACGAAAATTAGTTCTTTAGCTCCGTAACGATCAGAGGAACGACTTTCGTACTCAAAACTTTCTGATTCGACACTCAGATGTTCCAGAACGATGACTTTTAAGTAAACTGTTTTTCTTCACCAACACTCAGAAAATTAGAAGAAGAAGAAGATAAAGCAGAACTGGCGCGTAGAGGAAAGAAGGAAAAGCTTCTTACTTAAATATCCATCTAAAGCAACTGACACAACAGAGGAGAGAGGAATTGTTTCCTTTTTCACAAATATCTACGCCACCTCACCAATTCTTATATCAAAATATCTTTTGATCCTCCAGCACTTAACCCGTTTCCGTCGAAATTAGCAGAGAATATCTTAATTAACGGTCCGATAATTTAATTACTCAAAATTAAATTAATCCATCCATTATCCAATAATTTTAATTCCACCTCCAAAACAATTAATTATATATATATATATATATATTTACACAAAATATACATATATTGAATATTACACCGATATTCCCAAATTACCCTTAAAATCAAATCTGAATTTAAATTTAAATTTAAGGGTCTTACACTAGACGTAGCCTAGTTAACGGTGAACTAGTATTAAATTCTGTGTTTTATATTTACTTTATATCCGCTGCTAACTCTGTTTTATTCATACATCAGGTTTTGTTGTAAAACTGCAAAAACAGAAAAAGTAATCAAGTTAGTCAAACACAATTCAACCCCCCTTCTCCTGTTTGCACCTTCAGCTTCTTCATTGAATCCTGACATGTTGAACCCTTGGATCTTTCCTCAAACACTTTAAAGTACTCATCCTTGAGACCGAGCTCAGATGGCAATTGAAGGTGCAATCACGAGAAGGGGGTTGAATTGTGTTTGTAAAAATTGAATTCTTTTGCTGTTTTGATGAATGTTGATGTGAATTACTTGGTGAATAAATAATCAGACTCAGCAGTGGATAATGACAGCATAAGAACACAACGATTTATCCTAGTTCACCATTAACTTGGCTATTTCCATTCCCTTCATTCCAAAGGCTTTAATCCACTAATTCAAAACACTTTGAATTACAGCACCTGACCCTCCAAGCCAGTCTTCGCAAATAATCTGACAACCCCAAACATTTGAGGAATAAAAATACCTTGACCCTACAAGCCAAGTCTTCTAAAACAGCTTGACAATCCCAGACTTTTGAGGAATAACAACACCTTGACCCTACAAGCCATGTCTTCTCCTACCAATCTGACAACCCCTGATTGAATGAGGAATTCACACCACTATCGGGTTCGATTACAAGGGTTTGGAAATTTGCATAGTTGCTTCTGGAAAGCTGATTGTTGCAATGACTCTCTTGAGTAGTTGCTTCTGGAAAGCTTATTATAACATTGACTCCCACTATCTGAAAACACCTAGATAGTATTTCTCTTTCACACAAGTATTTCTCTCTTTTGAACTCTTGGATGACTTTGAATTGTAAGCTTGAGTTCTTGTGTTTTTCGATTGATTTGAACTCTAAGATGAATCTGGATTTTATGCTTGAGTCTTCTACTTTTCGATGCTTTCGGCTGTGGCCTGAAGCCTCCTTTTATAGCTGAAACATGGGCTTTGTCCAAGCTTAATTTTGAGATAAATCTTGCTCAGATTTCCTTTGAAAATTCTTTTGACCAATTCTATTTCTTTTTAACTTCAAACCAAATCTCCTTTGCTCAGATCTTCTTCGAATTTCCATAAGGTCTTCTTTGATTTTTGAATCAAATCTTCTTAAAACTTTGATCAGATCTCTTTCAAAATTCAATCAAGTTTACTTCGAATTTTAATCAAGTCTTCTATGAATCTGAATCACGTTTTAAATCTTGACCGTGTATACTTCTGATCTGGACCATGTCTTCTTCTGATCATGTATTCTTCTGATTTGGACCATGTCTTCTTCTGATCTGGACCATGTTTTCTTCTGATCTGGACCATATTATCTTCTAGACCATGTTTGCTTCTGATATCGACCATGTCTTCTTTTGGACCATGTTTCCTTCTGATCTGGAACATGTCTTCTTCTGGACCATGTTTCCTTCTTATTTGGACCATGTATTCTTCTGATTTGGACCATGTTATCTTCTGATCTCAACATGTCTTCTTCTGGACCATGTTTCCTTCTGATTTGGACCATGTATTCTTTTCGACCATGTTTCCTTCTGATCTGGACCAAGTCTCCTTTTGGACCATGTTTCCTTCTAATTTGGACTATGTATTCTTCTGGACCATGTTTCCTTCTAATCTGGACCAAGTCTCATTCTGGACCATGTTTCCTTCTGATCTGGACCATGAATGATATCCTCTGATGATGTCATTGATTCTTCCCTCTGATGATACCCTCTGATTTTTGCCTTTGACGAAATCCTTTGATTCTTACTTCTGATGAGATCCTCTGGTATCCTCTGATGACATCTTCTGGTATCCTCTAGAGGTATCCTCTGGTGATATCTTATGGTATCCTCTGGTGACGTCGTCTTCTGGTTTCTGCTTCTGGTGACGTCATCTTCTGGTGTCTGCTTCTGGTGACATCATCTTATGGTTTCTGCTTCTGGTGTCATCTTCTGATTTTTGCATTCTTCTTTGAAGTCAAATAAATTATTTTCATAAAATACTTTTGTTAACATCCAAACTTTAAGTGAAAGAACCAACTTGGTTCCAACAACTCTGTCGCAATTTCAAGAAACAAATCATATATATTTTTTGAAATGGTTATTGAGAATGATTTAGTTGCTTAATTGTTAAGTTAGTTGATAGGCTTGGTAGGCTAGGAGTATAGCTGGTGCGCCAATCACGACGTTTGGTTTTGGGGTCGTGACAAAGTTGGTATTAGAGCTTGATCGTAGGTCCTAATAGCTGCAAATATAAGGTGATAATATATTCTTGTCAGTAAATTGTGTACCCGGGAACAACTTACTTGCAAGGGGTTATTAGCACTTTATGAGAGTCTCGTCTGTTGTCTGAATTTGTGTTTAAATTCATCATCACTATCTTTCCACATTTTCTTATCGTCTCGTTCAAATTTGGATCAATGTTCTTTGATTAGGTGAGAATGCCACCCAACACTAGGAATCCTACTATAAGGGAAATTGTTGATGAGTCAATTGCCCAAGTCCAAGGCGCTCGTCAACGAGGTCATGTTTCAATTCGTGCTCGAAATCGGCATAGAGCTAATGTTGGTGGACGTGGCTTGGATACCGATGTTGAGGTGCCTAGGAAGAGGCTCGAAAATCCAGTCATGGAATAGTTTGCTAATGGTCTGCAGGGATTACAATAGGTTGTGCAACAACTTGTTGGGGTTGCTGTCGGACAACAACATCAGGGTGACCAAAGACATGAAAATATTAATGGTCAACAAAATGTTAGACAAGTTGAGCAACAGACGCCTACTGCAACAAAGGGGATTAAGGTTACTTTACCAGGCTTCATGAAGCTTAAACCCCTATTTTTTCAGGGTCTAGCGCGAGTGAGAACCCCTAACAATTCATTGATAATCTAGAGCGGCTTTGGAGAGCATTAGATTATTCTGAGGTAAGAGCAATAGAATTGACATCATTTTAGTTAATAGGTGTGGCACGTGATTGGTTTGATATAGTGTCACATGGTAGACAAGTGGGGTCATTTCCATTAGCATGGAGAAAGTTCTCTCAGTTTTTCATGGCCCGTTTTCTTTAGGAGAGTGTTAGAGATGGATTAGCTCATGAATTTGAGCGATTGGAGCAAATGGAGGGTATGACAGTTTCAGAATATAGTGCTCGTTTTACACAGCTCTCTAGATACACTCCTTACCCTATCACTGACGAAATGTGTGTCAAGAGGTTCATCAGAGGATTGAGGGGTTACTTATTTAGATATGTGGTTGGGTCAAATAGTTCTAATTTTGCTGAGGTTTTGAGTTTGGCACTTCAGATTGAGCAACGACAGAAGGAAAAAAGAGGTAATAGACATGATTCACGGAAGAAACAAAGGGTTGAAGGATCCTACAGTAACTATCCGAGTCGTGGCAGTGGATCTATGTTTGGTTATCAGGGGCAACAAAGACTCATGTCTCAAAGAGGTGGTCATAGAGGGCAGTCTTCTAGAATAGTGCAGAGTCGTAGATCTAATTCTGGAGCAACATCACAATCCACTTTCCGTCAAAGACATTTTAGTGTTTCAGCTACACGATGTTCTACTTGTGGTAGGTTTCACTTTGGAAATTGTTCCAGAGATGGTAAGGTGTGCTATCAATGTGGCCAAGTAGGTCACATCAGGAAGGATTGTCCTGTAGACACGACACACCCATCCTCTAGTTATGCATCAGCACCAACAAAATGGGAGTTCTTCTGTCAAGGGTTCAAGAACATCTCAGGAGGGAGGTAAAGGATTTGGTGGTAGAGGTCAGACACCAGCAAGAAGAAGTCAGGCTCGAGTGTTTGCTTTGACTCCCCAGGATGCTCAAACATCTAATGCAGTAGTTACAGGTATACTTTCTATTTGTTCTAGAGATGCTCATGTTTTGTTTGATCCT
Source organism: Cicer cuneatum (assembly GCA_037974295.1). NCBI lineage: Eukaryota > Viridiplantae > Streptophyta > Magnoliopsida > Fabales > Fabaceae > Cicer > Cicer cuneatum. The sequence goes on along the minus strand of JBBPBO010000004.1, from coordinate 33,221,598 downwards.
AGAGCTACACACTCTTTTGTATCCTCGTGGTTTGGAACTTAACTTGGTAAATGTTCATCTTCTTTAGAAGAGGTTTTAGTTGTGGCTACACCTGTTGGATGAAATTTTCTTGCTAAGTCAGTGTATCGTTCTTGTGATATAACTATTAAGGACAAGGTGTTGCCAGTAGATCTAGTAGTTACTAACTTGATAGATTTTGATGTGATTTTGGGAATTGGTTGGCTTTTATGCTCATGTTTTGTTTGATCCTGGAGCTACACATTCTTTTGTATCCTCGTGGTTTGGTACTTAACTTGGTAAATGTTCATATTCTTTAGAAGAGGTTTTAGTTGTGGCTACACCTGTTGGATGAAATTTTCTTGCTAAGTCAGTGTATCGTTCTTGTGATATAACTATTGAGGGCAAGGTGTTGCCAGTAGATCTAGTAGTTATTAACTTGATAGATTTTGATGTGATTTTGGGTATTGGTTGGCTTTTAATCATGCCACTTTGGATTGTCATAACAAAGTGGTGAAATTTTAGATACCAGGGCAATCAATTTTCTTGTTTCAAGGAAAACGTTGTTGGGTACCACATAACCAAATCTCAGCCTTGAGAGCTAGCAAGTTAATGAGAAGAGGTTGTCAAGGGTACTTGGCCTTGGTAAGGGATACACAAGTGGCCGGGGAGAAATTGGAAGAAATTCTAATAGCATGTGAATTTCCAGATGTTTTTCCTGAAGAACTTCCTGGGTTGCCACCTGATAGGGAGATTGAGTTCTCTATAGACTTGGTTCCTAATACTCATCCTATTTCCATACCTCCTTATCGTATGGCCCTAGAAGAACTTAAGGATTTAAGGGAGAAACTTCAAGATCTTCTTGATAAGGGTTTTATTCGCCCAAGTTCTTCTCCTTAGGGAGCACTGGTATTGTTTGTAAAGAAGCTCAATGTTTGATCAACTTCAAGGAGCCCAATGTTTTTCTAAGATTGACTTATGATCAGGGTATCACCAGTTGAAGAATAATAGGGATGATATAACGAAGACAACTTTCGCACGCGTTATAGACATTATGAATTTCTAGTTATGTCATTTGGGCTTACTAATGCCTCAACATCTTTTATGGATTTGATGAATCTTGTTTTTAAACCATTCTTGGATAAATTCGTGATTGTGTTTATTGATGATATCCTTGTTTATTCCAAGAGTAAAGAGGAACACGAACAACAATTGAGGTAGGTTTTGCAAACCTTAAGAGATAAAAAATTATATGCTAAAATCTCTAAATGTTAGTTTTGGCTGGATAGTGTGGCAATTTTAGGTCATCTTGTGTCTAAGAATGGAATAAGTGTTAATCCCAGTAAGGTGGAAGTAGTGCAGAATTGGCCCAGACCTACCACAATAAAGGAGATTCGGAGTTTTCTTCGTTTAGCTAGTTATTATCGATGTTTTGTGAAGGATTTCTAAAAAATCTCATCTTCATTGACTAGGTTGACCCAGAAGAAAGTTGAGTTCTGATGGACTGATGCATGTGAGGAAAACTTTCAAAAATTGAAGGAGTACTTGACATCAGCACCTATTTTGGCATTACCTCTAGGTGGTGAAAGTTATGCAGTTTATTGTGATGCTTCTAGAGTTGGTGTCGGTTGTGTACTGAGGCAACAAGGTAAAGTTATTGCCTATGCATCTAGACAACTCAAGCGACATGAGGTAAACTATCCCACACATGATTTGGAAATGGCTGCAATGATTTTCGCTCTTAATATTTGGAGGTATTATCTATATGGTGAAACTTGTGAGATTTATACCGATCATAAAAGTCTTAAGTATATCTTTCAACAACGAGATTTAAATTTAAGATAAAGAAGATGGATGGAGCTCTTGAAAGATTACGATTGCACAATCTTATACCACCCAGAGAAGGAAAATGTTGTTGCAAATGCTTTGAGTAGGAAATCCATGGGTAGTCTCTCTCATATAACATAAGTAAATAGGCCAATAGTTAAAGAGTTCAAGAAATTGTTGAAAGTAGAATTCAATTTGAACTTCATCATTTAAGGTTATTTTTAGCCCATGTACAAATTCGTCCAACCATAGTTGATGATATCAAGGAAGCTGAAGGTCAAGACTAATACTTAGTGAATATGGTAAAAAATATTCAGAATGGTAAAATTTCATATTTTTCAGTTGATTCTGATGGTGTGCTGAGGTTGAAATCTCGATTGTGTGCTCCAAATGTTGGTAGCTTAAAGAGGAAAAATTTAGAGGAGGCTCATCATTATTCTTATAGTATTCACCCAGGTTTTAACAAGATGTATCAAGACTTGAGGGAACTGTATTGGTGGGAAGGGATGAAGAGAGACGTAGCAGATTTTGTCTCTAAGTGCTTAGTGTGTCAACAAGTAAAGGCTGAACATCAAAAGCATCCAGGGTTACTTCAACTTGTTGAAATACCTGAATGGAAGTGGGAAGGCATCGCTATGGATTTTGTCACAGGATTACCACGAACCCAAAAGGGTTATGACTCGGTGTGGGTGATTATAGATCGGTTAACCAAATCGGCACATTTCTTGCCTATGAAGAGTACTTATACTGCATCTCAATATGCTAAAATTTATTTAGATGAAATTTTCTCTTTGCATGGTGTACCAGTGTCTATTATTTCTGACTGTGGGGCTCAATTTATTGCTCAATTTTGGAAGTCATTCCAAACTTCATTAGGAAATCGTTTGGAGTTTAGCACGACTTTTCATCCTGAAACAAATGGCCAGTCTGAAAGGACTATACAAATATTAGAAGATATGCTTCGTGCTTGTGTTATGGATCTTGGAGGTAGTTGGGATCAACATTTACCCTTGATGGAATTTGAATACAATAATAGTTATCAATCTAGTATTCAGATGGCTCCATTTGAGGCCTTGTACGGAAGACGGTGTAGGACTCCGATAGGATGGTTTGAAGTTTGAGAAGCTAAACTAGTTGGTCCAGGGTTGATTCAAGATGCCATTGAAAAGGCTAAATTGATTCGAGATAGCTTAGTGATAGCTCAAAGTAGACAAAAATCTTATTTTGATAAGAGGCGTCGTCCCTTAGATTTTTTAGTGGGAGAACATGTATTCCTACTTGTGTTGCCAATGAAAGGAGCTTTACGATTTGGTAAAAAGGGAAAAATAAGTCCAAGGTTCATTAGACCATTTGAAATTTAAAAAGGGTCGGACCGGTAGCATATCGCTTGGCACTTCCACTGGATCTCTCGGGAGTTCATCCAGTCTTTTATATTTCGATGCTTCAAAAGTATCTTCATGATCCTTCTCATGTGATTAATCATGAAGATGTGTAGTTAGATGAGAGTCTATCATACGTTGAGCATCCGGTAGCTATATTAGATCACCAAGTGAGACGTTTACGCTCGAAGGATATTGTTTGAATAAAATTTCTTTAGCGTGGTCCATCTAGTGAAGAAACAACGTCGGAACCCGAAGAAGTCATCCGTGCAAAGTACCTACACTTATTTGAAACTAAAGGTCAGTAGTATTAGAAAGAAAAAAAATCAAATACATTTGAGGACGAATTTTCATAAAGGTAGGCGATTGAAACACCCCATTTCATTTAAAATGGTTTTTTTATTTTTTTATTATTAATATTAAATAATAAAAACCAAACCAACTCCCCTCAAACATCCTTCTCCCCCATTTTTTTTTCCTTCTTTCTTCTTGATTCTTCTCACTCCACTATACAAAAACCCTACACCATTGAAATGAATTTAACATCCCCAAGAGCATAACTTCTCATACTCCTACAAATGCTCTTGGTTAGGATTTTGGGTTAGGGTTAGTGCTCTAAAGAAGGAGAAAGGTACATAATTCTTGAGAGTTGTTTATTGAGACTCTTTGAGGTAAATACACAACTCTAGTACTAGTATGAATCTCTAGAAAAAATGTAGTTTTGTTTAAACATCTTAATTTTGTGTTCAAAATAGATTTTTAAGATTTCCTAGAGTAAGCTAAACTTTAGAATAATTTTTCGAAAGTCTTGAGAATATAAAAGTATTAAACAGATTCGATACAAAAATAAATTGAAGTATTGTGGAATTCATAAGCTATTAGCGGGAAGAAAGATTTGATCCATAATTAATTAAGATCAGGATTGGCCAGAGTTATTTTCGAATGCATATTTGGAGCTAAAAAGATATGTTTTTTATTTAAGTGAAACTCGATTGGTCAAGGTATTTTTGCAAGAGAATCCAGCAAGATACAACTCGAATTTAAGCTTAGAAGAGACCCTAATTCCACATCTATAAAAGGAGGCTCAAGACTGAAGACTCAACATCGAAAAATCACAAAAGAGTCATACACTTCCAGAAGCAAACACTCGAGTTTTCAGTGAGGTTAATTCAGAGTTTCAGCTTTCCAGAAGCAAGAACTCTTGTTTTTCTTTCCCTTGTGTTAGATCTAAGTTGTTGAAGTAGAATCTACAATCTGAGGGAGTCATAAGGGGTAGCAGATTACTTAGCAATTAGATTCAAGGCGGTGTAATTCCTTCTACAATCTGGGGTTGTCAGATTGGTAGGAGAAGACTTGACTTGAGAAGTCAAGGTGTTGTATTCCTCAAAAGTCTAGGATTGTTAAACTGTTTCAGAAGACTGACTTGGAGGGTCAGTGGTATTGTTGTAGTTCAAGGTTTTGAATTAGTGAAATCCTTCAAAGTGAAGGGATTGGACGTAGCCTCGTTAACGGTGAACCAGTATAAAATTATGTGTTTTTATTTTTACTTTATATCCGCTGCTAACTCTGCTTGATTCATACATCAGGTTTTGTTATAAAACTGCAAAAACAGAAAAAGTATTCAAGTTAGTCAAACATAATTCAACCCCTTTCTCGTGTTTGCACCGTCAATTGGCATCAGAGCTCCGTCTCAAGGTTGAGCACTTAACTAGTGTTTGAGGAAAGGTCCAAGGGGTCAACAACATGGCAGAACCTAAGATGATTTTGGAGGCAACATTAACAGACCACCACTGTTTGATGGAGACAGGTTTGAGTATTGAAAGGACAGAATGAGAAGTTTCTGCATATCTCAAGATCCTGAATTATGGAAGCTGGTAGTAGATGGGTACACTGCACCTACTGTTCCAGGAGATCCAACTAAAGAAATGGACATGGAAGATACGAAACCAGACCAGAGAAAATGATACAAACTACATCACAAAGCTAGAAACATCATGATCAGTGCCATCACATTCAAGGAATTTGACGGATGCACAGATAAAGAAACAGCAAAGAGCATATTCGACAGTCTGGTTCTGACCTACGAAGGAAGCCAGACGGTTCAAGTAGCAAGGGTTAACATACTTGTCAAACAGTATGAGATGTTCAAGATGGAAGATGATGAAGACATTGATGGAATGTTCTGTAGATTCCAGACTCTGATATCTAGACTGAAGGTCTTGAGGAAAAGCTACACAACAGCAGATCATGTCAAGAAGATTCTAAGAAGCTTACCAACCAAGTGGAGACCAATGGTTACTATAGTTCAGCAAGCCAGAGATCTGAATAACTTGAGACTTGAAGATCTGATTAGCTCACTCAAGTCTCATGAAATAGAATTGGAAGCAGATTAACCAAAGAAGAAGAAGAATCTGGCCCTAAAGTCGACACCAGAATCAGAGGATAGCGACAATGACTGTGATGATATGGCTTACTTAACCAAACAGATGGTTAAGATCTGGGAAAACAAGAAGAGAAGAGGCTCCAAGAAGTAACATAACAACAAAGGAAAGGAAGAATCTGAAAAGAGTATCGTCTGTTATGGATGCAATGAACCTGGACATATCAAGTCAGAATGTCCAAATTTGGAAAAAGGAAAACAGCACAAGAAGAGTTCCAGATTCAGAAAGAAGGGTGTGATGGCAGCCTGGGAAACATCAGAATCATAAGAAGAATTGTCTGATGAAGAAGATGCACAAACAGCAATGATGGCACACATCAGGTCTGCCTCTGGACTTCGTAAAGGCACTGTTTCAGGAAGGAAAGCAGGCAGAAGGAAGAATGATCAAAGCAATCATTCAGGCAAGTCTGGAAGCACCTTAGAGGAAGCAATTCTGGCTCTGATGGCTCATACCAACTCAAGTTCTGGATACAGCTCAGGTTCTGGAACAGAATCAGAAGATGAAGACAGTGAGGTATTTTCTGATCTCACTAAATCTGAATTAATTGAGGCTTTAAATAACTTTTTAAATGCAAACAATAAGATGTCTTTAAAACTGAAAACTCTTAGGGAAGATAAGAAAAATCTGACCAAAGAAGTCCAAGTTTTAAAGAATCGAATTTCTGAGTATGCAACTGAAAACAAGGGTTTTAAAACTGAAGTTGCAAGACTCAAATCTGAAAACCAAACTCTCAAAAGTAATATTGTTCCACTTCCAAAACTGTTTGTGAATCTGATATGCATGAGCATTTTTTTCAAAACTTTATTTCTAATGGAATGGAAAGAAGTAAATATGCATATATGATTTATGGAAACAGTAACAATGGAAAGAGAGGTCTTGGTTTTACATAAACTATTGCTGAAACTAAAGCTGTTCATTCTGATGTTTTATGCATTGTTTGTGCTAAGAAAGGTCACTCTGAATTATCTTGTCCAATGGTAAAATCTGAACAAGATCAGAGAGCTGTTAAAACTAACAAACCTGGACCCAATTAGTTATGGGTACCAAAAGATCGAATTATCTATGTTGCAGATATTCTGAGCAACCAAAAGGAGACACCAACAATGGTGCCTGGAAAATGGATGTTGGCAATGCATAAGCAAAAGAAGGTTTATGTTCCTGCCATAACAAGACAGAGGCAATCTGAGTTTGAAGGAAGAAGGTCTGGTCAACTCAACCAGAACCAGAATTAGAACCAGAACTGGAACCAGAATCAAAACTAGAACCTGAATTAGAACAGGAACTGGAACCAGAACCAGTACTGGAACCAGTAACGGGAACTGGAATCAGAACCAGAATCAGCACAGGAACCAGAACCAGAACATGTATCAGTATCAAACGTTCAGGAATTACCAGATTCATCAAAACTACCAGATTCACCCAAATCACCAGAATCATCAAGGTTATCATAATCACCAGATTCACCAAAGTTACAAGAACCAAAACATGTTCCAGAATCATCAGAGGAACATGGTTTATCGACCAAAGCAGAATCAAGGAAACTGCTCAAACAGGCCAGAAGCATAACTGACTCTGATGGCTCGAACAGAAGCTGAGTCTGAGTCTAACTCTGACTCTGATTCTGACAAAGAAAAAGCAAGGTCTGATCAGCAACAGAAAGCTTGGTATCTTGACAGTGGATGCTCCAAACACATGACAGGAGACAAATCCATGTTTCTGAATCTGACTATGAAGAATGGAGGCAAAGTTTCCTTTGGAGGAAACCAGAAGGATCAGATTATTGGTACAAGAACCGTTGGTAACACTTCATCTTCCCTTTCTATTAAAAATGTTATGTTAATTAAAGGGCTAAAACATAATCTTATGAGCATAAGTCAATTAAGTGATTGCAATTATGATGTTATCTTTAATTAGAAAACTTGCAAAGCTGCCAGTCAACTTGATGGGTCTGTTTTATTTACTGGCATTAGGAAGGATAATGTTTATAAAATTGATCTGTTTAGTCTTGCTAAGAAACAAGTTAAATGCTTATTATCTGTAAGTGAGAAGAATCTGATTTGGCACAAAAGGCTAGGGCATGCAAACCCTAGACTTATATCTGAGTTGAGCAAACTCCAGTTGGTAAGAGGGCTTCCCAAGGTAAGTTCCAAAACTGAGATTTTGTGTGTAGCATGTCAAAGAGGTAAACAAACTAAAAGCTCTTTTCAAACGAAAAAATGTATTTCTACCTCTCAACCTCTTGAACTGCTTCACTTAGATCTGTTTAGTTCTGTTCAAACAGCTTCTCTCAGTGGTAAGAAATATGGTTTTGTGATTGTTGATGATTACTCAAGGTGGACTTGGGTAAAAATTTTAAATAACAAAGATGAATCTAACAAAGTGTTTATTTCTTTTTGTAAGCAAGTAATGAATGAACAGGGTGTCAAGATCATAACCATCATAAGTGATCATGGAGGTGAATTCAAGATCAAATACTTTGAAGAATTCTTTGATGAGAATGGTATCTTTCACAACTTCTCATCCCCCAGAACACCACAACAAAATGGAGTAGTGGAAAGAAAAAAAAAGATCACTGCAGAAGATGGCCAGAACCATGCTGAATGATATAAAGCTTGCCACCTACCTTTGGGCAGAAGCTGTCAACACAACTTGCTACATTCAAAATAGAGTGTACATCAGGTCAATCTTAAATAAAACTCCATATGAACTGTGGAAAGGTAAGAAACCTAACATTTCCTACTTCAAGCAATTTGGCTGTACTTGTTTTATGTTGAACACTAAAGATAATTTAGCTAAGTTTGACTCTAGATCTCAAAAGTGTACCTTTATTGGTTACTCTGAGAGATCGAAAGCTTATAAAGTGTTTAACAAAGAAACTAACACTGTGGAAGAATCAATCCACATTAAGTTTGATGATAAACAGCTTGATGAGGAAATTGCAGGTGAACCAGAGGCACAAGAACCAAAAGCTGGACCAGCAACAGAATCTCAGAAAGATAAAGATGAAAGCAAGGAAGAAGAACATCTTGACTCTGAAGACAAGTCAAAGGGAAAGAATGGATGGAAGTACAACTCTTCACATCCAAAAAATATCATTATTGGCAGTGCAGCAGAACCTTTAAAGACCAGGTCATCAAGTAGAGAAACTAGTCTGTTTGGTTTACTCTCAACAATTAAACCAAGCAATGTTGATGAAGCTTTGGCAGAGGAAGGATGGATACTTCCAATGCATGAAGAGCAGAACGAATTTCAAAGGAATGATGTTTGGGATCTGGTATCCACACCAAACAAAAACATTATTGGAACCAAGTGGGTGTTTAAGAATAAACTCAACGAAAAAGGTGAAGTGGTAAGGAACAAAGCCAGACTTGTAGCTCAAGGATACAGTCAACAGGAAGGTATTGATTACACTGAGACTTTTGCTCCAGTGGCCAGGTTAGAAGCAATTAGAATTCTTTTATCATTTGCTACTAATCATAATATAATGATGTATCAAATGGATGTTAAAAGTGCTGTAAAACCCTTAATTTTAAGAATTAATTTATGGAATTAATATTAAGTGTATTTTGGGGATATTTGTAAAATATTTAATATATGTATGTTTTGAGTGAATATATATATATATATATATAAATATTTATTTTGGAAGATGAATTAAGATTATTGGATGAAGAATAAATTAATTTAATTACGAGTAATTAAATTAACGGACAATTAATTAAGGGATTATCGGCTAATTGCGACGAGACTGGTTAAGTGCTGAGGATCAGACAAGTGTTGGGTGAGGTGGCACCCACACAAGCCTATAAATAGGAGTGAGAAGGATGGGTGAAATCAGAACACCATTCCTCCTCCCTCACTGCCCATACTGCATGTAACAGTATCCCTTCACTCCCATTCTGTTTTCTGTTCCAGTCCGTTCAAAAGAAAAAAAAGAGGGAGTTCCTCAAAAGTGACATTAATTGGAAATCTAAGCACCAAACCAGAAAACCCCCAGTACAAAAGTTGTTCCCCTCATCATTCTGGAGCTAGAGAACCTATTTTCGTAGCAGCAAACGCAAGCGGGAGTTTCGCCGATTATTGACGCATAAACGGGAATGAAAACAGAAACGTGAGAAGTAGCAGAAACGCAACAAGGGTAAGGGCAGCTTCCACTTTCTAGTTGCATTAGGGCTGTAAATGCATAACTGTCATGACATTACTGATGTTTTCATCATTGTTTAAAGAAAAACTGCTTTTGCAATGACATTTTGAAAAATGAAGAAAATACATTATGTTGATGTGTAATGATTCTGTGATGGTTGCTGTTTGGTTGAATGCAGTAATGTTGTTTTGTTTGTGTGTGGGAAAGATGAAAAATGTCTTGCATGTTATTTTGAATATGATTAAAATGCATGTTCATAAAACTGTTTTGAAAGTTGTTTTAAAATGCGATGTGATGCTATGTGATGCTTGCTTGGTGTTTTGCTGCTATGTGATGCTTGCTGTTTGGCTGAATGTGTTAATGTCGTTCTAATGGTTTGAGAAAGCTGAAATGCTTTGCATGTTGTTCTGTTTGTGTGAGAAAGTTGGAAATGCTTTGCATGTGTTTTGAGAAATGATCATAATGTAAATGGTTAAAAATGTCTTTTGCTGTGGTTGACATTCTGTTTGAATGGTTTGAGCAAAACTGTGATGAATGATCTAGTGTTGCTGATGTTTTCAAAAGTAAAGGGATTTTAAATGATGAAAGTGTTTTTCTGGAAAAGTTGTTATTGATAAAAAAGGCCTGAGTTTTGTGGTTCCAAAGAGTGCTAAATCTGTTTTGGTGTTTTGCTGATTTTTCAAAGGAAACAGTTGAAAATGTGTTGAAGTCTCAAGAAATTTTCACTGAATTCAAAGGTGTATTCGAATACAACATGAGTGTATTCGAATACAGCTTGCCAAGTTTCTGTTTTACTCAAGTTTTCAAACTTGTATTCAAATACGGTATTCGAATACAGAGGAAGGATTTTTGCTTCTGACTTAGCATCTGTATTCGACTACAACCCTATCGTATTCGAATACAGAAGTGAAATTTTAACATTGTATTCGCATCTATATTCGACTACGACAGCCTCGTATTCGAATACAGGATGGTAACTTTCATAATTTTTGCTTCTGTATTCGAATACAAGGGAGCTGTATTCGAATACAGATTCGTGTTTTTCCAGAAACTCAAGTTTTAGCTTCTGTATTCGAATACAAGGAAGCTGTATTCGAATACAGATTCGTGTTTTTCAGAAAATCAAGTTTTAAACACTGCCATGAGAACTTTAAAGGGTTGGAAAACATTGGAAAGGTTTGAAATGATTTAAAATGGAGTTTTTGAAATATTTTTGAAGAAGATATGATGAAGTTCTTGAAAACCTTAAATGATGTTAGGGAAATGCTGAATTTACACATGTTGTGTCTTCTGTATTCGACTACAGGCATGTTGTATTCGAATACAGAGTGTTGACATTGCATTTTTCAGCTTCTGTATTCGAATACAGATTTGTGTTTTTCCAGAAAATCAAAGTTTTAAACATTGTTTATAAACTTTAAGTGTTGGGGAGTATTTGGGAAGGTTTGTGATGAATTAAAATGGAATTTTTGTGATAGTTTGAAGTGGTGGTGTTGAAGTTTTGAGACTTTACAGATGTAGTGAAAAATACTGGTTTTGCACTGTGACAGCCTCTATATTCGAATACAAGGAAGCTGTATTCGAATACAGAGTGTTAATTCTACACTATTTTTGGCTTTAGTATTCGAATACAGAGAAGCTGTATTCGAATACAGATTCGTATTTTCCAGAAATTCCAGTTTTAAACACTGTTTTATGAATTTTAAGAGTTGGGGGAAAGACTTATGATAATTAAGAATGGAATTTTGGGATAATGTAAAGTGATAATATTTGCTGGAATGTTTAATCATTGATGTGTTGATGATGAAATTAATTGTGTTGAGATGTTTTGGGGAATGCTGAAAAGGCTGAGTTTTTCTGATATTGCATACTGTTTTCAGTGAAGAGAAAACATTGCATGTCCATGCATTTCATAGTTAGGTGGTGACCGCGATGGGCCACAGAGTAATGTGGTAACCGTGATGGTCCGCGAAGTTAAGTAGTAACCATAGTAGTGGGCTACAGAATGGCCGCGTGTTCGTGGTGGTCCATTTTATCCGTGCGAGGATTTAACTTTTGTGTATTTGGCATGTGAGAGGCTAATACACGTGAAACTAGTAACCGTGATGGGTTGTAGAGTGGCCGCGTGTTCGTGGTGGTCCATTCTATCCGGGCTACGGAATGGCCGCGTGTTCGTGGTGGTCCATTCAAATATGTAAAACGTGCTGGTCTGTTGAGCGACTGCACCTTGGTAATTCCATGAAGTTGAATACATGAGCATATACATATTGCATCGGGGTGATTGACCGGAGGGTCACGATTTGGTTATATGATGATGATTGGAAAGTGACGTGTGTAAGTACGTGGTAAAATCTGAATTTTCTGATGAATGTTTGTGATTGCTAAGATGGTAGTTGTACTTACAATATGTTTTCCTTATTAATTGGTTGCTGTTTGAAAAAGCATATATGTCATGAAATTTCAAATGAGCATCCTTAATTTTCATCATTGTCATATGTTATACCATGGGAGTATTTGTTCTGTGATATAAATGCTATGTGTTTATTTGTTAATTTCGGTCGGTGACCCTTTACTATTATTGTGGCAATTAGGCTTTGCCCTCAGATGATACTCGAACCCTTCCTACCGACGGTTACACTAACGACGGAGACGTTGTTAGTTTTCCTTGATCATTATGCACAGCGTATTTGTAGACAACACAGAGGGGCAGACAGCTAGGTGAAGACGAGACTGGCAGAGGATGCGGTGTAAACCGTGCTACTGTAGCTTAGTGCATGATCAGACCAGACTTTTGTATAGGGTCTTGAGTTTGGGGAATGTAATTGGTTATTTTGGGAATTACTGTATAACTTTTCCGTTGTTTTTTTCCGCATTCTGATACTGTTTAGTGGGCCACAGGCCAGGTGTTTTATTTTGAGATGATATGACAATGGTTTTCTTTTTGAATGTATTCATGATTATTATTAATTCCCAAAGTTTAAGTACTCAGTGATATCATAAAGAAACTACTTAATTACGTCATCAATTAGATTATGACGTACTATTTTATGAAATGAATTACTGAGAATTTTATTTTAATTCTCTTTGAATTAGTCTAAAAATTCTTTTACTTATTTATTTAAAAAAAAATAAAATAAAATACACTCGCGTTGTGTTTTAAACTCGGGGTGTTACAAGTGCATTCTTAAATGATTATATAAGTGAGGAAGTCTATGTCAAACAGCCCCCTGGATTTGAAAATTCTGATTTTCCAAACCATGTTTTTAACCTTAAAAAATCTTTATATGGTTTAAAACAAGCACGAAGGGCTTGGTATGACAGACTTAGTAACTTTCTGCTTAAGAATGAATTTGATAGAGGCCAGATTGATAATACTCTATTTAGGAAATCCATTAAAAATGATATTTTAATTATTCAAGTTTATGTTGATGATATCATCTTTGGATCCACTAATGGCACTTTGTGCAAAGAGTTTTCTGACCTAATGCAGAAAGAGTTCCAAATGAGCATGATGGGAGAACTTAAGTTCTTCTTGGGAATTTAGATTCACCAAGGTAAATCAAGTATACTCATTCACCAATCTAAATACACTAAAGAACTTCATAAAAAGTTCAAGATGAGTGACTGTAAGCCTATGGCCACTCCCATGCACCCAACCTGCTCTCTTGAGAAAGATGAAACCAGCCAAAAGGTACACCAGAAAACATACAGAGGTATGATTGGATCCCTTCATTATTTAACTGCTTCTAGACCTGACATTTTGTTTAGTGTTTGTGTCTGTGCCCGTTTTCAAGCTGACCCTAGGGAATCCCATTTAACTGCCGTCAAACAAATTTTGAGATACCTTAAAGGAACCACCAACCTTACCTTGTTATACAAGAAAACCCCCACCTACAAACTAAAAGGTTTTTGTGACTCCAACTATGCTGGAGACAAACTGGAAAGGAAAAGTACAAGTGGCAACTGCACATTCTTAGGTGATAATTTGCTCTCTTGGTCAAGCAAAAAACAAAGCACCATTGCCATGTCAACAGCTGAAGCTAAGTATATATCAGCAGCAGGATGCAGCTCACAGTTAATCTGGATGAAACATCAACTTGAAGATTACAACATCTTCGAAACCAATATCCCTTTGTTCTGTGATAACACTTCAGCCATAAACCTAACCAAGAACCCCATCTTACACTCTAGAGCCAAACACATTGAAATAAAACACCATTTCATTAGGGACCATGTTCAGAAAGGGACTTTAAGCATCCAGTTTGTGGACACTGATCATTAATGGGCTGATATCTTCACCAAAGCATTACCAAAAGATAGGTTCGAGTTCATCAAGAAGTATCTCAACCTTATCTCCATATCTGACTAGCTCAAGTAGTCATCTTAAGAGTTTTTAATTTTCTTGTAATTTTACTTTATGTTTTTTATTTTTCTGTTTTTACTTTCTGTACTTTGTAAAGAGAAAAAAAAATACAAAAATAGTAGGACCTCTTTTTGGCTGATGACAAAAACGGGGAGAGAGAGAGAGAGAGAAAGGAGAAATAAGTAGAAAAGGAGAGATAAAAAGAATGGAGGAGCGAAAAAGAAAGAGATGAAAAGATAAGGAGTTGAAAAGGAGAAGAAACAGGGAGAGAGAAAAATAAATCAGAAAGAGATGAATAGAGAAGGAGTTGAAAAGGAGAGGGGAAGAGAAGAAAAGAAAGAGTGAGTCAAGAAGGAGTTGATAAGGAGAAGAAAAAGTCAGTATTAGACTTAGGAGGAGAGATTGGTCCGAGGGTGTAACGCCCCGGATTTTTGGTCCAAAACGTTACTAAGAAAAATACTTTTAGAAAAATTTACGATAATCTTTATTTTTTGGTAAGAACATCTAACATTTATCCATTTAAATAATTAGTAACAATCACGTTTATTTAATATTATTAAAAAATATTTATTCAAAAACTAAAACAAAAAAAAGCTTACTAAAGTTTAGTGACAAAGATTTAAAAATAAAAAATAGACATATAAATGTTGCGGCAATATTTATTATTACAAAAATTGTCTTGAAAACCCCATTTTTACCCCACGTTCGCCGCACATTAATACTCATCAACTACTTTTGAATCTCCTCGAACTCATTAGTACCTAAAATGTTGTTGTAAGGGTCAGTTTTTTTCATCATCCACATCAAACCAAAGCTAAACATATAGAAGAATAACACAAAACATATAAAGGTAAAAACTTCTAATTTAAAAGAAAGAATGAGCAAACGGTAAATCGTATATAAAAAATATATGTATAATGCATGCTCCTAAAACTATATGATCCGGATATAAATCTGCCACTAAGGCAACTCTCACGAAGATGCATATGCCATGACATGACCATATATTATCACAATTATACTTGCACACAGCCCACTAAGAATCATGTCATATGCATTCAAAAAAATCACCTTTTTAAAACCATCATCTTATTCACATCACAAAGATCACATATCACACATCCTTATCATGAGAATCATATATTCATAGACAAATAATCATTAAATAATAATTTTCACCACGTAAGTATAAAAATCGGGACTTGACTTCATTTACACCATAAAGATTAAAACTTTATATATAACAAGAAACTTCTAACTCCAACTCATAATACATCATCAAAATCAAAACTTTATCATATATATAACATAAGAAAAATCATATTTTTCTTCATATCCATCATAAAAATTAAAACTCTATCGTGTATAATATAAAAATTCATATTTTACTTCTTAAAAAGACATACATTACATATCGAACTCAACGTAAAGGATTTCATATTCCATTATTTTATTTTATTAGTCTACATTTATTTCTTTCAAAACCAAGCAATTACAATTATTAGTTCCATGTCATCCAACTAACGGTCAAACTCAAATTTGTGTGGGGAAAAGCCCTTACCTTGGCCGCTTTTCTTCCTAGTACGAAGCTCTAAGCCCCCACGAAGTTGTTCACACGAAAAGTTTGACGGCTAGGGTTTTGATATTTTTTTCTACTTATTATTACTTAGTATCGAAATATTCTGGACTTTAGGGAAAATTTAAAGTGGAGATTATTGGGTAGATAGTGTTGGGCCCAAATAAAGAATAGAAGGGAGAAAATATTATTTTATTTATTTATTATTTTTTTTCTTAACCTTGATCATACAAAAACTAAGCCACCAACTCCAAGCCCAAATTTCTATTATGAGTTGGGTCACACCTAGCCACAAACCCTTAGCTATATATATATATATATATATATATATATATTTATGGGAGCGCCGAAGATTTACCAAACCACAAAAGGAAAAAGAAAAATAACATGGAAGAGATAGAAGTAGCACATTTTTAACTAAAGCAGCACTGTATCCACGATGCCAAAGCATGAATTGATAAGGAAAACATACAAAATGTCATAATCAACCTTTTTTTTACGGGACCACACACTCAACCTTTGGCCACGAGTTAATTTATCTCTCAATAAATAGTTATTTTGGTATTTAAATAGTGATTTTGGTACAGAAAAAAATAGTGATTTTGGACTTTAAGTAGCTATTATTATAATATGAATATATCAAAATTTTAAATACATCACTAAATATATATTTTTTTACTAATTTTATGTATTAAGATGTTTTAGAAAAACAGTTTTATTAAACTAATTAACTAAAGACAACTTTGAGGATCAAAATAAATATTAAAAGATATTACGGTAGTCTTATTATTATTAGTGTTATGTTAAGGGTAGGAATCAAATGTTTGACTTTCTTATCATTCTACTCATTAACTCTCTAACCCTAACCATCAATAGAACCTTGGTTACTTAACAAAAAATATATTTAAATGCATTTTTTTAATTTTGATACATACAAATACTATTATTATTATTATTATTATTATTATTATTATTATTATAAACATTTTACGTTTGAGAGTTGAGATCAATAGCCGTGACAACATTACTTTTGGTGTTATAAATATTTGGAATATTGGGTGGATGTTCCTTACAATTTCCTTCGGTTAAAGTCTTAATCTTTAATGATAGTAGGACTCTTAATGTTAGTAGAATGTTAATGACATATTATGATTAGACCATTCAAATGCTTGTAAGTTATAGGTTTTGTGTCCTATAAATAGGACTCTTATAACAATGTAATATATCTTGAAGAACATAATATAAAGTTCATATTCTTCCCCTTTTCTTTCATTCATATCTATTCTTCTAGATGTTGTTCTCTTTTAAGTTAATTTCATAATGTAAGACCCTTAATTTTAAATTAAATTATGAATTAAATATTAAATATATTTTGAGATATTTATAATACGTTTAATATACGTATATATTTATATATATATATATATCTATATTGAGACCGAATAAAATTATTTGTCGAAGGATTATTTAATTTTATAACGAGGAATTTAATACCGGGTATTTTATCTGTCAATAGAGTTGTAACGAGAGTATTTAGTTAAATGTGGGTTAGTTTTCACTATAATATATATATATATATAAACATAGTAGGTGGGAAGTATTATATATATATACTTAGCAAGGAAGGCAAGGAAAAATCAAAACAGAAAGGAAATCTTCTTCCTCACTTGCCCGCGAAACTACTCCTTCTTCCTCTTTTTTCTGTTTGTGTTGGTTGGTAGTAAGAAAACCAAACACAAATCCTAGATTATTTCAAAATCTAAGCTTCCATTCGAAGAGTGTCAAGACGGAAAGTTACTCCTCTCCTCACTACGGTGCTAGTGAGCTAACTTTGGTAGCGTCGACGCGAGCGGGAGTTTCGCCGTATTTGGTCGCAGTAACTAAAACGGTTGAGAAAGCGTAACGAAGGTAAAGGGCTCCTTCCATATTTTTGGTTTGCATGTAGGAACTCTAAATGTATGTGTTGATAGACGATTAACGTGTTATCTTTGTTGAAAACATTAAGTTGTGTTATTGACGATAAAAATGTCATTGTTGTTATGATATTTTTGATGATGTTGTTGCTATGTTGATGTGTTAAGATGTTCTTGTTGTTGTTGTTGATGACGTGTTGTTGTGTTGAAGATGTTCTGGTTGTTGTTGTTGAGAGATTGATTGTTGTTGTGTTTGTAGTTATTTTCAAATAAAAGAGTTTGAACCGAAGTTGAAGTTTACTTGAAAAATTATACAGTCTTCGAAGATGTATTCAAATACGACACTAGTGTATTCGAATACACCTCTGCAAAGTTCAGTTTTTATTCAAATTTTGAACCTCGTATTCGAATACAAATACGACACCTCGTATTCGAATACAGAACTAAAATTTTTGCTACTGACTTAGCATCTGTATTCGGCTACGACACGTCGTATTCGAATACAGAACTGAAAATGTTGCTACTGACTTAGCATATGTATTCGGCTACGACACCTCGTATTTGAATACAGAACTGCAGATTTTGCTACTGACTTAGCGTCTATATTCGGCTACAAGAAGCTGTATTCGAATACAAACTGGATTTTTGTCAAATATTCTATTTTTAAATATTTGTTTATGCACTTAATTATTTGGAAAACATTTTTAAGGAATATGATAAATTATATGTGGTTCTCTTGAGATTGTTTCTGTAATGGTGGTGAAGTGTCCGGGTTTCATATTTGCATTTACGTACTGATTTCAGTGAAGAGAAACAGAGTACACACATGCATTGCATAGTTAAGAGGTGGCCGTGATGGGCCACATAGTTGACCGGTGACCGTGATGGGCCGTGAAGTTAAGTAGTGACCGTGATGGGCTACTGGGTGGTTCCACGTGATTAGATGGTTCATCCTATCCGTACGAGGATTTAACTTGTGTATAGTGCCTATGATAGGCTACACTTTAAGTAAATCATGCTAGTCCGTGAGAGACTGCACCTCGGTAATTAGTACTAAGGCCTATGATAGGCGGTACAATTATGGTTTACGCCCCTTCGAGGAGGGTTTTGTCGTTATGTGGTGACCGTGATGGGCCACGAAGTTATGTAGTGACCGTGATGGGCTACGGGGTGGTTCCACGTGATTAGATGGTCCATCTTATCCTTACGCGGATTTAACTTATGTGTAGTGCCTGTGATAGGCTACACTTTAAGTAAATCGTGCTAGTCTGTGATGCAACTACACCTCAGTAATTAGTACTTAGGCCTGTGATAGGCGGTACAATTATGATTTACGCCACTCGTGGAGGGTTTTTTTTTTAGGATTTCGAGGTCATGTGCATTGGCATGTACGCATTGCATTAGAATGGTTGATGTGTGAGTCATGATTGTTTTGATCCTATATGTGAAAATGATATGTGCAAGTACCTTAAATTCTAAGTTCCTAATAAGTTGTTGTGTTTGTTGATTGTACTTAGTCTTGCAACATGATTTGTATTTTAAATCTTTTGTTTCATCGTAAACTTAGATGTTATACATTTTCAATAAGTGGGTATACTTAGTTGGAACTGCTAAATATGCATTGTTGACTTTGTCATATTTGGTAATTGTTAACTGTAACACCCCGAGTTTAAAACATAGCTCGAGTGTATTTTTTTTTTTAAATAAATAAAAGAATTTTCAGAATTAATTAAAATAAAATTAATTCATTTTCTAGGAATAATTTGCCGTAAACCAAACGACCAAAAGTAATTAAATAATTAGATCACGATGACTCAAGTAAAATATTTTTGGGAATTAAATCTTCAAATTATATCAAAATAGAGATACATCCAACAACAGTATCCTGGACCCACCAAAATATTATCAGAGTGCGGAGAATATTAGCGGAAAAGTTATACAATAATTCCCAAAATAACCAATTACATTTCCGAAACTCAAGACCCTATACAAAAGTCTACTATGATCATGCACTAAGCTACAATAGCACGGTTTACACCGCATCCTTTGTCAGTCTCGTCTTCACCCAGCTGTCTGCCCCTCCGTGTTGTCTACAAATACGCCGTGCGTAAACATCCAGGAAAACTAACGACGTCTCCGTCGTTAGTGTAACCGTCGGTAGGAAGGGTTCGGGTATCATCTGAGGGCAAAGCCCAATTTCCACATTAATAGTAAAGGGTCACCGACCGAAATTAACACATAACACATAGCATTTATATTACAGCAACAAATACATCCATGGCATATTATATAACAATGATGAAGATTTAAGGATGTTCATTTGAAATTTCATGACATCAACCAATTAATATGGCAAACATGATGTAAGTACCCTAACACTTCAGCAATCACAATCATTCATTAGAAATTCATATTTCAGGGAGTACTTACACACACCAATTTCCAAATCATAAACATATATTCCAATCGTGACCCACCGGTCAACCACCCCGATGCAATATGTATATGCTCATGTATTCAACTTCTTGGAATTTCAAAGGTGCAGTCGCTCATAGACCAGCACAACTTAAATATGCTTGACTTTAACGGCCCTCAAGACCAGGGTGCAATCGCTCAACAGATCAGCACCAGTGCAGTCGCTCAACAGACCAGCACTCGTGCATTCGCTCAACAGACCAGCACTCGTGCAGTCGCTCAACAGACCAGCACGTTTTACATATTTGAATGGACCACCACGAACACGCGGCCACTCTGAACCCGAATAGAATGGACCACCACGAACATGCGGCCACTCTACAACCTATCACGGTTACTACTTTCACGTGTATTAGCCTCTCACAGGCCAAATACACAGAAGTTAAATCCTCGAACGGATAGAATGGACCACCATGAACACGAGGCCATTCTGTAGCCCATTACGGTGGTTACTACTTAACTTTGCGGACCATCACGGTTACCGCATTACTCTGTGGCCCATCGCGGTCACCACCTGACTATGCAATGCATGGACATGCAATGTTTTCTCTTCACTGAAAACAATATGCAACATTAGTAAAATTCACACCTTTCCCTCTTTTCTCAAAACATCTTAACACAACCAATTTCATTATCAACTCATCATAAATCAAACATTCAACATCTCATCATTTCCACTTCACATCATCTTAAAACTCCATTCTTATTCATCAAAAATCTTTCCTCTGTTTTCCCCAACTCTTAAAATTCATAAAACAGTGTTTAAAACTGAGATTTCTAAAAAATACGAATCTGTATTCGAATACATAAGCCAAAAACAGGGCAGAATCAACACTCTGTATTCCAATACAGCCTCCTTGTATTCGAATACAGAGGCTGTCACAGTGCAAAAATCAGTATTTTCACAACTTCAGTAGAAGTCTCAAAAGCTTCATCATTACCACTTCAAACTATCACACAATTCCATTTTTAACTTGTCACAAACCTTCCCAATGTTCCCCAACACTTAGGGTTTACAAAACAATGTTTAAAACTTGGTTTTTCTGACAAACACGAATCTGTATTCGAATACAGCTCTCTTGTATTCGAATACAGAAGCTGAAAACTGCAAATTTAACACTCTATATTCGAATACAGCATCCTTGTATTCGAATACAGAAGACAAAAACAGTGTAACTCAGTATTTTCTCCAAAATCATTAAAGGTTTCCAGAATCTCATCATCTTCTCTTTAAAACTATTTCAAAACTCCATTTTAAATCATTTTAACCCTTCTCAATGTTCCTCAACACTTTAAGATTCACATGATAGTGTTTAAAACTTGATTTTCTGGAAAACACGAATCTATATTCGAATACAGCTTCCTTGTATTCAAATACATAAGCTAAAAACTGAGTTTTTGGAAAAAAAACCCGAATCTGTATTCGAATACAGCTCCCTTGTATTCGAATACAGAAGCAAAAATTGTGAAAGTCAACATCCTGTATTCGAATATGAAACTGTTGGAGTCGAATACAGATGCTAAGTCATGAGCAAAACTCCTTCCTCTGTATTCGAATATAGGAGTCCGTATTCGAATACCAGTTTGAAAAACTTTAGTAAAACAGAAGCTTGGCAGGTTGTATTTGAATACATTCATGTTTTATTCGAATACACCTTCGAATTCAGTGAACTTTTCCTGAAAAACTACAACACATTTTCAATCTTTTTCCTTTGAAAAACCAGCACAACCCCAAACAGATTCTGCACCTCTTTTGAACCATAAAACTCAGGCATTTTTATCAATAACAATTTTTCCAGAAAAACACTTTCATCATTTCAAATCCCTTTTTTTTTTGAAAACATCAACAACACCAGAATCACTCAAAAACAAAATGTAAACCACACAGAACAAACATTTTTCAACATTACATTGTTGATCATTTCTCAAATCATGCAAGGTATTTCCAGCATTCTTACACAACCAATCACCACATGCAAAGCATTTTCTGCTTTCTCACACAAGCAGAACAACAGTAATACATTCAGCCAAACAGCAACCATCACATAGCAGCAAAACACCAACATAATGTATTTTTTTGCATTTTATACAACTAGCACAACAGTTTTGAAAATATGCATTTTAATCATCTTCAAAATAACATGCAAGACATTTTTCAATTTTCCCACATAAACAAAACAGCTTTAATGCATTCAGCTCAAACAACAATCATCACATAACTTTTAAAACATCACAGCATGCAAAACTTTTAAATCATCACATAACTTTTCCTGTCTTTCAATCAATAGGCAAAACAGTTTTTCTTCAAAAACAGTAATGACAACACTAGTAATGCCATGACAGTTATGCACTTACAGCCCTAATGCAACTAGAAAGTGGAAGGTGCCCTTATCCTTGTTGCGTTTCTGCTACTGCTCACGTTTCTGTTTTCGTTCCCGTTTACGCGTCAAAAATCGGCGAAACTCCCGCCTGCGTTTGCTGCTATGAAATTGGGTTCTCTAGCTCCGAAATAATGAGGGGAATAACTTTTGTACTGGGGGTTTTCTGGTTTGGTGCTTGGATTTCCAAGTAATGTCACTTTTGAGGAACTCCCTTTTTTTTTCTTACGTGAAACAGATTTCAGAATGGGAGGGAAGGGATACTGTTACATGCAGTATGGGTAGTGAGGGAGGAGGAATGGTGTTCTGATTTCACCCATCCTTCTCACTCCTATATATAGGCTTGTGTGGGTGCCACCTCACCCGACACTTGTCTGATCCTCAGCACTTAACCAGTCTCGTCGCAATTAGCCGATAATCCCTTAATTAACTGTCCGTTAATTTAATTACTCGTAATTAAATTAATTTACTCTTCATCCAATACTCCGAATATATCTTCCAAAATAAATATATATATATATATATATTCACTCAAAACATACATATATTAAATATTTTACAAATATCCCCAAAATACACTTAATATTAATTCCATAAATTAATTCTTAAATTTAAGGGTCTTACATTAACTATTATTTTCGGTTGGTGACCTTTTACATTATTGTGGAAAATGGGGCTTTGCCCTCAGATGATACCCAAGTTCGTACCACTGACGGTTAACCTGACGACGGAGACGTTGTTAGACTTCCTTGATCGTCATATGCCGACTGCTTGGTATACGACCCCATCTCAAGCAGGGCTACTTATATGGGGAGGGTGGTGAGAACCAGTAAGATTACCGGGGCAGTGTCGTATGTGGAGCACACTCACGCGCAGATCGACTTTCCTGTACCTTCAGAATTGGTACTTGAGGCGAATGGGGTATTTACGGATGCAGAGGGTCCTACAGTTGGACTTGAGACGGAGGCCACCGTATGTATGCTGACTCCTACCGTGGCAGCAGGAGATGCGGTGCGCGAACCAGGAGCGGGTGAGAATGACAAAGGGCTAACGCCAGCGGGGATTGACATTCCA
This sequence comes from Cicer cuneatum, assembly GCA_037974295.1. NCBI lineage: Eukaryota > Viridiplantae > Streptophyta > Magnoliopsida > Fabales > Fabaceae > Cicer > Cicer cuneatum. The sequence continues at coordinate 33,198,031 of JBBPBO010000004.1, read as the reverse complement.
GGACCGTCTAAGCCGGTAGAGGACTGTTTCGAGATTCCAGCGCCGCCGAAGCGACCTATATCGTGGGTGGATCTGTCTTTAGAGGAAACTGATCCTTCTCTGGCTGATGAGGAGGAGGATGTCACGTCGAGGCGAGTGACTGCGTCGGACGAGACTTTTGGAGAGTGTGGTGGTAACCATTGTTATTGTAGTTGTTAGTGCATTGTAACACCCTGATTTTTAACAGCGCGAGTGTATTTTTTTTTTCAAAACGAATAAAGGAATTTCAACTTAATTCAAAAGAATTGAAATGAATTAAAATAAAACCACTTAAATAAATTGAAATTAAACCATTTCAAAATAGAATGGCGTCGTAATCCAAATCGACAAAAGTAGTTAAATAAATACATCATAATTACAGCTAAGTTATTTAATTTTGGGAATTAATACTTTTAATATATCAAAAGGTAGTACATCAACAAAAGTCATTGTCATAATACCTCAAAAATTCGGATCACGGACCCACTAAAACATTATCAGAGTGCGGAATAGATATACAATTATCCCAAAACAAATAAATACATCCACCATGCACTAGGCCCTATACAACAAGACTAAACTGATCTGATCATGCACTAAAATTATAGTAGCACGGTTTCCACCGCATCCTCTACAAGTCTCGTCTTCACTCCAGCTGTCCGTCCCTCTGCGTTGTCCACAAATACTTCGTACGTGAAGATCAAGGAAAACTAACGACCTTTCCGTCGTCAGTGTAACCGTCGATGGTACGGGTTTGGGTATCAACTGAGGGCAAAGCCAATTTTCCACAATAATTGTAAAGGGTCACCAACCGAAATTAACAATTACCACATTAGCATTTATGTCAAAAATAACAAGTATATTCATGGCATGTTCCAATGCTGATGACAACAAGAATGAATAAATATGCTCACTTATTAAAGTGTATGACATTGACATTTTTGGAAAACAAAACAGTTTAACATATAAGTCATGTTGCAAGTACAAATACGATCAACAATCACAACAACTTATTTGGAACTTAGAATTCATAAAATACTTGCACACCTCAATTTCCACTCATCAATTCATATCAAATCATGACTCACAGGTCAACCATCCCAATGCTATATGTATATGTCAATGTACTCAACTCTTGGAATTACCAAGGTGCAGTCTCTCACAGACCAGCACACGTGCAGTCTCTCACGGACCAGCACACGTGCAGTCTCTCACGGACCAGCATGATTTACAGATAGAATGGATTGTCTAATACACGTGGAACCACTCCATAGCCTGGATAAAATGGACCGTCTAATACACGCGGAACTACTCTATAACCCATCACAGTTACTACATTTACGTGTATTAGCCTCTCACAAGCCAAATACATAGAAGTTAAATCCTCGCACGGATAAAATGGACCGTCTAATACACGCGTAACCACTCCGTAGCCTGGATAGAATAGACCGTCTAATACACGCGGAACTACTCTGAACCCGGATAGAATAGACCGTCTAATACACGCAGAACTACACTATAACCCATCACAGTTACTACTTAACTTTGCGGCCCATCACAGTCACCGCATCGACTCTGTGGCCCATCGCAGTCACCACCTGACTATGCAATGCATGAGCATGCTATGTTTCTCTTCACTAAAACCAACATGCAAATGTAATATGTAACCCAACACTTCACCATCACCTCAAAACAATCTCAAGAATTTCATTTAATTTCATCACATGCCTTACAAATGTTTTCCAAATATGTAACACCCCGAGTTTAAAACACAGCGCGGGTGCATTTTTTTTTTATCAATAATAAAATAATTTTCCAGATTTAATTAAAATAAAGTTTTTCGTAATCTCAATAAATACTCAATTCTGGAAAATTTAATAATAATAAGACATTTTTGAAAGGTAATAATGTCATAACATTCCCAAAAGTCAATATATGAGTGCGGAATAAATAATACAACAATTGTTTTTTAAAAATAAAAACAAAATACATTTCCAGCTCAAATCCTAATACATCAAGTCTAACTGATCATGCGCTAAAGCTACAGTAGCACGAACTTCCTCCGCATCCTAAGCAAGTCTTCTCCGAATCTGCCGCTCGCCTCGACGTGACCTCCTCCTCCTCCTCCTCATCATACAAAGAGGGGTCGGTCTCCTCAGAAGTCAGATTAATACATAGTCTCGGCCGCTTCGGCGGAGCCGGAATCTCATAACAATCGTCGGAGATCCTAGACGGACCCAGAATCTCAGCTGCTACTAGCTTCGGCTCATCAGTCTTCCCTTCTGCCTCAGACTCATGCATAACTCCTCCAATCACTGGGTTGGGAGTCACCACTTCTACGATGGCCTCCGTCTCAACCCCTCTAACGGACTCCTCAGCATCGTCGAAAATTCCGTGTGCCTCCAATACCAGACGGGAAGACACAGGAAAGTCTATACTCGCATGAGTGCGCTCTACGAAATCCTCCACGCCGTCAGTCCTACTCGTCCGCTCCAACCACCCCGTGTAACTCGCCCTACTTGAGATGGGGTCAAATACCCAAGCAGTACGGGAATAGCGATCAAGGAAGTCCAACGACGTTTCTGTCGTTCGGGTACCCACGGGTGGCATGGGTTTGGGGGGCATCTGAGGGCAAAGCCCAAAGTCCACAATATAATAGCAAGGGTCACCGACCAAAATTAACAATTAAACACATAGCATATTTTTCACAGCAACAATTATGTCCATGGTATAACGTATGATGATGAGGAAAATAATCATGCTCATTTGAATTTTAATGACATATATGCCTTTTCGAAAACAGCAGCCAATTATTATGAAATATGTGGTAAGTACAAACAACACCTTAGTAAATCACAATCATTAATTCAGAAATTCAGATTCTGGAATAGTACTCACACACATTCAATTTCCACTCATTCATCATATAATCAAACGTGACCCACTGGTCAATCCCTCAATGCAATATGTATATGCTCATGTATACAATTTTCTTGGAATCACCAAGGTGCAGTCGCTCAACAGACCAGCACATTATGTTTGACATTAATGGCCCTCAAGACCAGGGTGCAATCGCTCAACAGATTAGCACCAGTGCAGACGCTCAACAGTCCAGCACGTTTTACATATACCAAGGTACAATCGCTCATCAGATCAGCACCTAGTGCGGTCGCTCAACAGACTAGCACTCGTGCAATCACTCAACAAATCAACACGTGGCTGTGCATTTCAGGGTACATACGCTCAACAGTCCAGTACCAGTGCAGTCGCTCAACAGACCAACACCTATATACCAAAGTACAATCGCTCAACAGATCAGTACTTAGTGCAGACACTCAACAGTCCAGCACTCGTGCAATCGCTCAACAGATCAGCACGTGGTTGCGCATTCCAGGGTACCGACGCTCAACAGTCCAGTACCAGTGCAGTCGCTCAACAGACCATCACTCGTGCAATCGCTCAACAGATCAGCACGTGGCTGCGCATTTCAGGGTACAGACGCTCAATAGTCCAGTACCAGTGCAGTCGCTCAACACACCAGCACCTATATACCAAGGTACAATCGCTCAACAGATCAGTACCTAGTGCAGACGCTCAACAGTCCAGCACTCATGCAATCGCTCAACAGATGAGCACGTGGTTGCGCATTACTCTGTGGCCCATCGCGGGTACCACTTGACTATGCAATGCATGAATATTGCAGTGTTTCACTTCTCTAGAAACAGAATGCAAAATCAGAAAATTCATGCTTTTCATCATGTTTTAAATATCTCGGCACAGTCAGAATTAACATCATCACAATCATGATTAAACAGTCAATTAATCATTAATACTTTGAAATGTTTTTCCCAGACTCTTAAAATTCAATTACAGAGTTTAAAACTGAGGATTTCTGGAATTTTACGAATCTGTATTCAAATACAGCTTCTCTGTATTCGAATACAAAAGCCAAAAATAGTGCAGAATTACACTCTGTATTCGAATACAGCCCTCTGGTATTTGAATACAGAGGCAGTCTTAGTGCACACAACCTCATCTTTCACTACATCAGTAAAGTCTCAAAACTTCATCTCTACAACTTCAAAACATCACCAAAAATTCCATTTTAATTCACCACAACAATCCCAACATTCCCCAAACACTCAGGGTTTACAAAACACTCTTAAAAACTTGGAATTTCTGGAAACTCGAATCTGTATTCGAATACAGACCCCTTGTATTCGAATACAGAAACATGAAACTGCAATTTTAACATTCTGTATTCGAATACAGCATGCCTGTAGTCGAATACAGAAGACAAAACCTTGAAAAATTCAATCTTTTCTTCCAGATCCTTAAAGGTTTTCAATACTTCATCCTCTCCTCTTCAAAGATATTTCAAGAACTCCATTTAAAATCACTTTAATCCTTCTCAAAGTTCCCAACACTTTAAAATTCACAAGGTAGAGTTTAAAACTTGATTTTCTGGAAAACACGAATCTGTATTCGAATACAGCTTCCTTGTATTCGAATACATAAGCTAAAAACAGTGCTTCTGGAAAAACACGAATTTGTATTCGAATAAAGACCCACTGTATTCGAATACAAAAACTGAAACTAGTGAAAATCTGCATTCTGTATTCGAATACAGCATGCCTGTAGTCGAATACAGATGCAATTACAGTGTTAAAAATCCCACTTCTGTATTCGAATACGACATAGTCGTAGTCGAATACAGATGCGAATACAGAAGCAAAAATCCTTCCTCTGTATTCGAATACAAGGGCTCGTATTCAAATACAAGTTTGAAAACTTAAGTAAAACAGAAACTTGACAGGTTGTAGTCGAATACACACATGTTGTATTCGAATACACCTTCGAAAACCAGTGAAATTTTCCTGAGATTTCAACCCTTTTCAAAACTGTTTTCTTTTAAAAACAAACAACCAACATTAAAAACAGATTCTGCATTTTTTTCCAGACAATACTTTCCTCATTAAAAATCCCTTTTCTTTTTAAATCATCAGCATCACCAGAATCATTTATAACAAAAACAGAATCAAAATCATTAACACCAAATCATCCAGAAACAGAAACAGAATGATCAATCATCAGAATCATCCAGACTTTCAAACCATTAGAACAACACACATCATTTCAGTTTTCACAATATTAGAATAATATGCAAGCATTTCAGCTTTCACAACACATCAGAATACATACAAGCATTTCAGCTTTCACAACACACCAGCATAACATGCAGCATCACAGAGTAGCAAAACACAAACAGAATGCATTTTTGCATTTCAAAACCATTTTCTAAACAGTTTTATGAACATGCATTTTTAAATCATGTTTGAAATCACATTCAAGACATTTTCCACTTTCCCACATAAACAACACAACTTAAGTGCATTCAGCTTAAACAGCCATCATCATAGAGTTTTGAAAACGTCAAAAAGATGTATTTTTCATTTCTTTCAAGTAACAGGCAAACCAGTTTTCAAAATAGTAAAGAAAACACTAGTAATGCCATGAAAATCATGGACTTACAGCCCTAATGCATCTAGAAAGTGGAAGGTGCCCTTACCCTTGTAGCGTGCTCTGCTTCTGCTAAGGTGTGTGCGTCAATAACGGTGAAACTGCTGTCTGAGTTTGCTGCTACAAAACTGGGTTCTCTAGCTCCGTAATGACGTGGGGAACAACTTTAATACTGGGGGTTTTCTGGTTTGGTGCTTGTATTTCCAGTTATGGTGTCTTTGAGCAACTCTTTCTTTGGTATTTTTGAAATCGTGAAACCGTGTTTCAGGAAAACAGGAGGCAGAAATGGGAAAAGAGGTTACTGTTACATGCAACACTATTACATGCAAAATGGGGAGATGTGAAGTTCTGATTTCTGCCCTGCCTCCTCACATGTACTTATAGAATGTACTCAAGTGCTACCACCTCAAAAATAATAATAAAATAATGATGGATTCTTTCATCACTTAATCCTTTTGCAATTAGCCACTAATCCTTAATTAATGGTCCGATTAATTTAATTACTCGAAATTAAATTAATTTAATCTTCATCCAATAATTTTAATTCATCTTCCAAAATAAATATTTATATATATATATATATATATTTACTCAAAACATACATATATTAAATATTTTACAAAAATTCCCAAAATACCCTTGACATTAATTCCATAAATTAATTCTTAATTTTAAGGGTCTTACAAAATACACCTCAAACAATCTCAAGAACTTCATTTAATTCATCACATGCCTTCCAAATGTTTCGCAATTCATTAAGTGCATAAACTAATGTTTAAAAATAGAATTTTTTGAGAAAAAATCAATCTGTATTCAAACACAGCTTCCTTGTATTCGAATATAGATGCCAAAACAGTGGCAAAAATCACCAATCTTGTATTCGAATACGTGGTTGTCGTAGCCGAATACAGATGCGAAAACAGTGACAAAAATTAGCAAATCTGTATTTGAATACGACAGGGTCGTAGCCGAATACAGATGCAAAGTCAGTAGCAAGAATTACAATTTTGTATTCGAATACGACAGGGTCGTAGCCGAATACAGATGCTAAATCAGAAGCAAAAATCACGTATTTGTATTCGAGTACGAGGTTCAAAATTGGAATAAAATTGAAATTTTACATAAGTGTATTCGAATACGCCAGTGCCGTATCCAAATACATCTTCGAAAACAGTGAGATTTTCCAGAAAACTTCAACACAGTTTCAAATTTCTTTTCTTTGAAAACCAACACAACACCAAAACATAATCACCATTTCTTGAACCACAAACCCAGAACATCCTCAACACAACATCAATGGTTTTTACACATCAACACCACAACAAAAGATCATCAATAACAGCAACCAAAAGTAGCAACAACAACTCTCAACATGCATTATCTCAACAACATGCATTTTACTCATTCACAAACCACATGCAAGGCAGATTTCAGGATAAACACAACACCAAAACATCATCAATACATCAACCACGACAGCAACCAAACAGAACAGCAACAAAACAGACACCACAAGCAGTTTGCTCATTCATAACAACATGCAAGGGCAGTTTCATTTTCAAAACAGAACATCGCATATAATCATCCATCACACATGCATTTACAGCCCTAAATGCAATCTAGAAAGTTGGAAGGTGCCCCTTACCTTAGTTACGTTTTCTTGCTCGTTTACGTTACCGCGACAAAAGCCGGTGACACTTCCGCTCGCGTCGTCGCTACCAAAGTTGGTTCACTAGCTCCGTAAGGATGAGAGGAACAACTTTCCTTCTTGACACTTACTGTTTCGACGCTTGGATATCCATGTAATTTGACTTTTGAGAATGCTCTTTTCTTTACCAACACAAGCAAAATAGAAAAGAGGAAGGAGAAAGATGAGCTGGTGCGCAGCAGGTAGGAGAGGAAGTGTTTCTCTTTCTGATTCTGATTTTCTGTTTTTTTCCCTTTCCCTTGCCTCTCACATACATACGCATATATAGGCATACCCCTCACTTACTATATATATATACATATTATAATTAAACTTTCCCCTCAAGCAACTAAATACTCTCGTCGCAACTCTGTTGGCAGATAAAATCTTGATCAACTCCCCGATTTTTAACTACTCGTAATTAAATTAAATAATCCTTCGTTCAATAATTTTACTCAATTTCAAAAATATTTATATACATATAGAAATATACGTATACCAAATACCTTTACAAATATTTCAAAATACATATGATATTCAATCCATAATTTAATTTAAATTTAAGGGTCTTACATGCATGATCAAATTAGTTTTGTTGTATAGGGCCCTAGTATTTTGGTGGTTGTACTTATTTCATTTTGGGATGACTGTACTTATGACGTACCTTGACAGTGACTATTGTTGGTGGGTCCATGATCCAAATTTTTTGACGTGACCATGTGGGGAGATAGCATTCTTGGAGCAGTACTTCTATGCAGGTGTCTGCCGAGAATACCCCAGGGGTATGAGCGATGTCTGTTAGGTCTCATAGCCCCAGTGTATTTTCTATTTATATATTTTGAATAGTAATTCCCAAAACTATTTTAACTGGTTACATTTATAATGTAATTATTTAATTACTTTTGTCGTTTTGTATTACGACGTATTACTTTACCGAATGGTTTTATTTTTATTTTAATTTCTTTTATTTGTTTTGAAAATAAAATACACTCGCGATGTTAAAAATCGGGGTGTTACACATAACATATTATCAGCACGCTTCTGAAAAATTTTCTTGAACGTTATATTGCAAGAATACTTTTTCTTCCTCTCGCATTTCTACAATGTATAGAAGAATATTATGTTGAACACCATGTAGCATATATCTTTTATAATTATCTAGAAAGTATTGAATGTTTATTTGATTTTATGTTGCACACCATGTAGCATATGTTCATACGCAAAAATGGATTTGAAGATCCATTTTTCAGACGCTAAAATTAATTGTATGATCAATCCTTAGGAGATCATAACTTTAAAATTCTACTTTGGGAACATACAATCATGTATGTTGAGATATTTATTCGTATCATATCAATTAGTTATTATATGTAAGTCATCCTGTTAATTTACAATCAATTTGAGTTGATAACCTAATATTCCTCATCTAAGAGAATTTTAGATGTGTTGTGTATGTTTCAATTGCTCCAATATAATGCATTAAGATGAGTCGTAAAAGAATATTGGGAATACATATTGGATATGAAATGTCCATTGATAATAGAGTATATTGAGCAAAGAAATTGGAGATTTGTTTAGAAATGAGTTTGTTGATTATCACTTTATGAATTAGTTTTCCATTATTAGGGAGGAGAAACTAAGCAGCTAAAAATGATCAATGGAATATGTTATTATCTCATCTTGATCCTCATGCAAACTAGTTTAAACTAGAAGTTCAAAAGATAATGCAAAGTTTATGAAACCAATTATCAACTGCTAATGCTCCAATGAAAATGGATGTCCCTATTGGGAATCTAATATTATAAATGAGTCTCAATTGCGCCTGAAGCGTGGTAAGCAAGTTGGTTCCAAAGACAAAAATCCTCAAACACAGAAAATGAGCTAAAAAGAAAGATGACCCAAGTAAGGATATGAAATTTCAAAAGAGTGCTTTGACATAATTTTTTTAGTTCCAAAAGAACTGATCAAGTACCTGAAATTTATGAAAATAAAGAGATCTCAATAAATTATGTCATATGAAGGAACCAAAGTGAAGTCAACATTGACAATAATTTTTCATATAAACTTTGCAAAGGAAAAAGTTTTTGGACATGAAGTCTGCACATCTGATGATGTGAACTAATTAGATAAGATTGATTTTTTTCGCGAAAATTAAAATGAGAATGGTGAAATACATATATTTAAGAGTATTGATAAAAGACTATCATTGATTTTGAAGAGACATATTCACCTAAAGTGAATTCAAAAATCTTTCTATACTTGATTAAGTTTAGTAGCATATGAATGACCCAATTTACATATGAAAGATGTGTTATAATGGATTTGTATAGATCACTTGATAGTGATAATTATATGAAAATCTCTTAAGGATTTAATTTTTGTGATACATACAATTTAGGATCTTGAAGAGATTACTTAATCAAAAGGAATAAGTCTCTTTATGCTCTCAAACAATCTAGATGTATGTTGTATATTACTCTTAGCCAGGTAAAAATACATTTATGGTCGTTTAAATTTAGTTCAGTTCATGCTTAGGTCCTTTAAGTTTATTTTTTTTCAATTTGGTCATTTAAGTTACATTATGTTTGCACTCATAATTCTTTATCTCATTTTCAACAATGATTGGTGCAATTCAAAGCTTCTAATCATTAAAAACTCTAACAAATGCTACAAAAATATGTCCCTTATACTAATGTTTCAAAAAACATTCATCAAACCTTATAAATGGTCTTCATTTCTTGATTTTCTTTGCAACTAATATTTGAGTAAATCATAAAACTTAAATGATAAAAGTACTAATATGATTCTACATGGACAAATTACATTTGTTGACTACTCTAATGGTTCTAAGATCACTAGACATGAACAAAGGTCGATTTTAGAACTTGAAAAAACGATGAAGTACTAATTAGTCCTAAAGTACCATACTTTAGTTCAATTTGGAGATAATATGGAACCTTGCTAATTGTACATATTTTAATATATTATTTAATGTCAATCTAATAACAATGTACATTTTGTCACCAAACGAAAACATTGAAATGAAGTCAAACATATATTTTGTTACCTTAAGTATGCATGTTATTTGTCTAATCCTCATAATGATATTTTAACATTACATGTGGCCAGTCAATAATGCAATTTTATTGAGATGCGTGATTCTACACATACAAGAAATTTGTGGATTTTCTTAAAAAAATGAGATTATTGCAACAATTCAATGTGAAGATAATATCGCATGCATAACTACTTTGGAGAAATGTATAATAAAGGAAATAGAGCAAATCTTTCTACAAAAGTCACCACCAAGCGAATCTTTTGAGCAATTAGTACTAAAGATTAATTAGTTTTCCCCGTCGCAGATATAATTGCCTCTATTTGAGGGAGAAATAGATGTGCTATGCACTTTTTTTTCTTTCACCATGGTTTTGTTCCACTAGTTTTTCCTGGTAAAATTGTTAATGACGCGGTTTTCTCGCACAAAAGATAGTGTACTCTTTTTCCCTCTCTAGGATTTTTTTTACCACTGGAATTTTTCCTAGTAAGGTTTTAACAAGACATATTCTTAGTAGACATCCAAGGAGGAGTGTTATAAATATTTGGTGGATGTCCTTACAATTTCCTTGAGTTAAAGGCTTAATCTTTAATGATAGTGGAATTCATAATGTTAGTGGAATGCTAATGACATATTGTTATTAGACCATTCAAATGCCAGTAAGTTATAGGTTTTGTGTCTTATAAATAAGATTCTTTTAACATTGTAAAGTATCTTGAAGAGTATAATACAAAGTTCATATTCTTCTATTTTTCTTTCATTCATCTCTGTTCTTCTATATGTTGCTTTCATTTAAGTGAATTTCATAACATTTAATTTCTTTTCCACCAATTTGTTGGTGTGTCAAAGTGAATTTTCATCCAAGTTCCACATTAAACAGTGTGAAGAAGAAAGTTGTAGATAGTTATTATAAATATGAACTATTAATTTGAGTTTTAATCACCACAGTACAATTCTAATCTTTTGGATGATTGACTATGGAGAACTTGAATAGTTGTGTCTTTGAGAGAGTTTACATTGTTTTTGTGCAAAATAATGTATGAGAAAATTGTAATTTTTTCTTTGTAAACCTTGCAAGTTGAGTAATAAAATATTTTATTGTAAAATTGTGTAGTATGAAGTGTCAAATGACATTAAATTTATGAGTTGTGTTTTGTTATTTATTTGTTTGTTATGTGGTTGTGCTACCGTTTGTATGAATATCTTCTTTTATTGGCAGTATTAAATTTTTTTTAATCAAAATATAGCATGTTAATAAATATCATTACATCATATATTATTAGAATTTATTTGCCATACACTATCAGCGTAAAAGTTTTATATTATCAGCACATCACAATCTTTTATGGATGATTTTAGAAGTAGTTTTGTTAAAAGTCAAATATTTTTATTGATCTAGTGATTGTGATTGACTGACAATGTAAATTTTTTTTACGTCAACTATGTAAATGAATTAAATTTATATTATTATTAAAATTAAAATTTAGGTGTTAACAACAAAATAAAAAATATGTGATTCTATTCTATTTTATTCTTTTGATTACCCAATGGACCAAAAGTACTGAGTTATACGATACAAGTGCGGGAAATACACACCCCACGGGCCACGACGTCACCCCATGGAGGTAATAGACTAATAGTAATAACATTTTTCATGTACATAAGGATAACTCAGGTGGTTCAAATTATAAGAGTTTTTAGTCAAAAAAGAAAGAAAAGTAATAAGAGTTTAATAGATATCTTTTATCATTATAAATAGTTTTATACACTGATAGTCAACACATTTTGTTATAATGACAATTATAGTGTTGTGACATGACAAAATTAATGGTTTGTGTAAAATTGGTTTACGGCAAAGTCATTTTTCTCAAAGCTATAAAGAATATTTAATATGACTTGATGCAAATTTAAATCCGCAATACCCTATTTTTCAATATTTTGTGTATATGAGTTGCGACAGTAGAATTTAAAAAAAAAAGTAATAATGTTTCATTAAAAAAGGAAAAATATATTTGATAGTCCAATAAATTACATGAAAATACTAAATTAGTCCTTTAACATTTTTATATAAATTTAGTCTTTTATGTTTCTAAAATCTATACCGTTGAACTGTTTTATGTCCTTTATGTTTTGTTCTCGATAATATCAATAAGGTAATATAATTTTATTTGATTTCATGAATTAGATTAAAATAATTTTGCGTTTAATTTCATGAATCATAAAACGCATTTCACTTGAATTATCTCTCGTTTAATTATTTTTCTAATAGTTGATTGAGAGTTTATGCTCTAATGTTATTGCAATCAAAACCCCTTAAGCATTAAATGAGTTTATTGAAAAAATTAGAAAAATTTTAAATTTTGATGTAAACATTTTTAAACATTAAGGACTAATTTGGAAGAAAAAAAATCCGACTAATTTTTAAACATTAAAAGACCATCAAATATATTTTGCATAGAAAAGGTAATATGAAATAAAATCGAGGTAGATCTGGAAAATAATGACACCCTAAGTTATATGGTGTAGGGGTTGGATCTCGACTATGTTTTTATTTTTTAGACATAATTGTAGTTTTATTTTTTCTATTTTTATCAATTTACGAAAACGGTCTTCCGTTTTAAAAATCGATAGTTTTAGTCTCTCTATCATATTTTTATTAAAAAATAGTGATATGACATATTTTAAATAAGGTAACATACAATCTAACGATGTATAACCATTTAAATGCATTTTATATTTATATGTTATTAATTGAATTACCAAAATGAATAATTTCAAAAGTTGAAATTGAAGTGTTTAGAGAGTTTTATAGCAATTTCATAGATGTTAATCATTCCACATCATTCCATATCATCGTATCATAGGTCGCATCATTTAAAACCTGTCATATTACCATTTTTTAATTTAAAAACCTGAAATAGAAACCAAAATAGTCGAATTTTGAAATAAGGAGATCAATTTCGTGAATTGATGAAAATAGAGGGACTAAAACTACAATGAAGCCTACTTTTTATTTTTGAATCTATATTTTTTTTGAATAATATATATATATATATATAATAACATAAATAGTTAACTAATAGATTATTATGAAGTAAAATGAAGAAATTTGTTAATTTACATCATTTTTAAGTTTATCAAGCGATTGATCGACATAGTTGAACAATCATTTTATAGAAGGAGATTCTTAGATTTTTCTTGTAAAGTTTGTTTAAGTCCAAAAGATATATTTTAAACATTTGATAGAAAGGTTGAATTGTAAGATGATTGTTAAATGAGCATTATCAAGAATGGGATGTAAAATTGCATGAGACATGAATTGTTAAATCCTTTGCTTTTTGGATGGCAGTGATCTTTGGTCTCCACTTGGTTGGCAAACTTCTAAGAATTTTCTTCACATGGTCAGCAATCGTGTAGCTCTTCTTGAGTACCTTTAATCTTGAAACCAGAGTCTGGAAGCTAGAAAACATGGTTTCAATATTTTCATCTTCTTCCATCTTGAACAGCTCGTACTTCTTGACTATAATGTTTGCCTTAGCTTCTTTAACCTGCTTGCTGCCTTCGTAAGTCAAAGTTAGACTATCATAGATGCTCTTTGTCGTCTCTTTGTTGGTGCATTTGTTGAATTCCTTGAATGTGATTGCATTGATCATGAACGTTATAGATTTGTGATGCATCTTGTACATCTTCTTCTGGTCAGCATCCATTTCTTTTCTGGGAATTTCAACACCATCAGCATCTTCTGGAGTAGTATAGCCATCTTCCATCAAGTCCCAAAGATCAGGATCTTGTGAAATAAAGAAACTCCTCAGCCTGTCCTTCCAGTACTCGAATCCTTCCCCATCAAAAAGAGGTGGTCTGTTGATGTTTCCTCCAGCAGCTTCTTCAGTGAATCCAAACATGTTGAACCCTTGGATCTTTTCTCAAACACTGTCAAGTGATCAGTCTTTAGACCGAGCTCTGATGCCAATTGAAGGTACAAGTGGATGCATCCTGAAATTACCAGAAGATATCTTTGCTGGCCCAGATTAGAAGGAAGCAAAGTTAGAAGGAGACTTGGACCAGACCAGAAGGAAGCTTGCCAGAGGGAGACTTGATCCAGACCAGAAGGAATCATTAGTCTAACTTAGAGCATAAGTTATTATGACCAGAAGATTGCCTGGCAGTGAAATGATAAAACAGCCCACACTTGATCCAGACTTAATCAGAGGATAAATTAATGGGTCCAGAACAAGAGATTCAATCCAGATTTGACCCAGACCAGAAGATAGCATGGTTCAGGGTATGAAACTAAGTCCATACCAGAAGAAATGATGTCCAGATTTGATCCAGACTTGATCCAAATCAGAAGGTAAAATGTCCAAACTGAAATATTATTTGTCCAGATTTAATTTCAGTTCAATCCAGACCCAGTTCAAAATTGGTCCACACCAGAGGGAAAAGGTTCAGATCAATGGTCAAGATTTAAGTATATGGCCCAGTGTTGGCCGAGATCAGAAGATCAGACCATGGCCCAATGTTGGCCGAAATCAGAAGGTCGGAATGTGTGGTCCAGCATTAGGCCGAGATCAGAGGATCACAGCAGATCAGTTTGCAAGTCCAGGTTGGCCGAGATCAGAAGATCGGAAGATCAGAAAGTCTGGTCCAGGGCTGGCCGAAATCAGAGGATCACAGCAGATCACTTAGTATGGTCCAGATGTGGACTAGCGCAGAAGATCAAACGGTCCAGATTTAATCATGAGGATTAACAGTGGATATTTAATTAAATTTGATCAAAGTATTAAAAGGATTTGTTGAAAAAATAAAGTGAAGTCGTATAGGAGTTCAAAAGCTATTGGCAAGAAGAAAGATTTGTTCCAGAATTAATTAAAGACAGGATTGGCCCAAGTTATTTATGAAAACAAATCTGGAGATAAAAAGATATGTTTTTTATTTATATGAAACCCGATTGGTCAGAGTATTTTTGCAAGAGAATCCAGCAAGATACAGCTCGAAATTCAGCTTGGAAGAGACCCTAATTCAGATCTATAAAAGGAGGCTCAAGGCAGAATACTTAGCATCGAAAATCACAAAAGAGTCATACACTTCCAAAAGCAAACACTCAAGTTTTCAGTGAGGTTAATTGTGAGTTCCAGCTTTCCAGAAGCAAGCACTCGTGTTATTTTCTTTCCCTTGTGTTAGATCTAAGTTGTTAAAGTAGAGTCTACAATCTGAGGGAGTCCGAAGGGGTAGCAGATTACTTGGCAATTAGATTCAAGGCGTTGTAATTCCTTCTACAATTTGGGGTTGTCAGATTGGTAGGAGAAGACTTGAATTGAGAAGTCAAGGTGCTGTATTCCTCCAAAGTCTAGGATTGTTAGACTGTTTGAGAAGACTGACTTAGAGGGTCAGTGGTGTTGTAATTCAAGGATTTGAATTAGTGAAATCCTTCAAGGTGAATGGATTGGACGTAGCCTCGTTAACGGTGAACCAGTATAAAATTATGTGTTTTTATCTTTACTTTATATCCGCTACTAACTCTGTTTTATTCATACATCAAGTTTTATTTTAAAACTGCAAAAACAGAAAAAGTATTCAAGTTAGTCAAACACAATTCAACCCCCCTTCTCGTGTTTGCACCTTCAATTGGCATCAGAGCTCGGTCTCAAGGCTGAGCACTTAACAGTGTTTGAGGAAAGGTCCAAGGGGTTCAACATGGCAGAATCCAAAGATGATTTGGGAGGCAACATCAACAGACCACCACTATTTGATGGAGAAAGATTTGAGTATTGAAAGGACAGAATGAGAAGTTTCTTCATATCTCAAGATCCTGAATTATGGAATATGGTAGTCAAAGGATACACTGCACCTACTGTTCCAGGAGATCCAACTAAAGAACTGGACATGGAAGATATGAAACCAGACCAGAGCAAATTATTCAAACTGCATACAAGTCCCGAAACATCATGATCAGTGCCATCACATTCAAAGAATTTGACAGATGCACAGATAAAGAAACAGCAAATAGCATATCGACAGTCTGGTTCTGACCAATGAAGGAAACCAGCAGGTTCAAGAAGCAAGGGCTAACATACTGGTCAAACAGTATGAGATGTTGAAGATGGAAGAAGATGAAAACATTGATGGAATGTTCTGTAGATTCCAGACTCTAATATCTGGATTGAAAGTCTTGAAGAAAAGCTACACAACAGCAGATCATGTCAAGAAGATTTTAAGAAGCTTACCAACCAAGTGGAGACCAATGGTTACAGCAGTTCAGCAAGCCAAAGATCTGAATAACTTAAAACTTGAAGACCTGATCAGCTCACTCAGGGTCTGATGAAATAGAACTAGAAGCAGAGGAACCAAAGAAGAAGAATCTGGCCCTAAAGTCGAAACAGAAGAAAGCTGCAAAGGCAGCACCAGAATTAGAGGATAGCGACAGTGACTGTGATGATATGGCTTACTTAACCAAATAGATGGTTAAGATCTGGGAAAACAGGAAGAGAAGAGGTTCCAAGAAGAAACATAACAGCAAAGGAAAGGAAGAATCTGACAAGAAGAGCATCATCAATTATGGATGCAATGAACCTGGACATATCAAGTTAGAATGTCCAAATCTGGAAAAAGGCAAACAGCACAAGAAGAGTTCCAGATTCAGAAAGAAGGGTCTGATGGCTTCCTGGGATGTATCAGAATCAGAAGAAGAATCATCTGATGAAGTAGAGGCAGAAACAGCAATGATGGCACACATCAGGTCTGCCTCTGGACCTCATAAAGGCACAACTTCAGGAAGGAAAACAAGCAGAACAAAGAATGATTAAAGCAATCATTCAGACAAGTCCAGAAGCACATCAGATGAAATAATTATGGCTCTGATGGCTCATACCAACTCAAGTTCTGGATACAGCTCATGCTCTAGAACAGATTCAGAAGATGAAGACAATGAGGTATTTTCTGATCTCTCTAAATCTGAATTAATTGATGCTGTTAAAGACTTTTTAAATGCAAACAATAAGATGTCTTTAAAACTGAAAACTCTTAGGGAAGATAAGAAAAATCTGACTAAAGAAGTCCAAGTTTTAAAGAATCAAAATTCTGAGTATGCAATTGAAAACAAGGATTTTAAAACTGAAGTTGCAAGACTCAAATCAGAAAACCAAACTCTCAAAAGTAATGTTTGTTCCACTTCCAAAACTGTTTGTGAATCTGATATGCATGAGCAATTTTTTCAAAACTTTATTTCTAATGGAATTGAAAGAAATAAATATGCATCTATGATTTATGGAAATAGTAACATTGGAAATAGAGGTCTTGGTTTTACAGAAACTATTGTTGATACTAAAACTGTTCATTCTGATGTTTTTGCTAAGAAAGGTCACTCTGAATTATCTTGTCCAATGGTGAAATCTGAACAAGATCAAAGAGCTGTTAAGACTAACAAACTTGGACCCAATCAGTTTTGGGTACCAAAAGATCAAATTGCCTATGTTGCAGATATTCTGAGCAACCAGAAGGAGACACCAACAATGGTGCCTGGACAACACAATACCTATCAGAACCAGAATCATAGGAGGAACAGGAAATATCAAAGAAATCATACATACCACACGAATCAGAACAGGAACTAGAACCAGAATCAGAACTGGAACCAGTATCAGAGGTACAAGAACTGGAACCAGTATCAGAGGCACAGGAACTGGAACCAGAATCAACACTGGAACCAGAATCTGAATAAGTACCAGAACCCAAACCAGAACCAAAACCAGTATAATTACCAGAATCACCATAAGTTCCAGAATCACCAGAGGAACATGGTGTATCAGCCAAAGCAGAAAGAGTAGAATCAGAATCTGGAGAGTTCTTCAAACACTCCAGTGAAATTCATCAAGACTACAAACCTCGAAGGGAATTCAAATCCCTTGATCCAAACCATGTAATCACAGAACATACAGATTCGGAATCTGAAAATCAGAAGCAAGAGGATTTTCAAAGTAAAACTGAAACTGTTGACATAGAGGTTACATCTTGCTGTAAATACTATTATTGGTTGATATTTATGTTTATTGTGATAACAAGAAGCTTAATCTTAAAAAAATCAAAGCTAGATAAGTATTCTGCAGGTTTTCAAACTGTCAGAGGAACCAGGTGATTCACTCGAATTGCACACTTCAGCAGAAACAACATTCCAGTGGTTTAAAAAACAAGCAGAAACCACCAGAAGCAGAATTAATGGTTTAGCTATATTGAGTTCATTTTTAAATTATTTGATTTGTATTATGTTATGACAAACTGCTTGATCTTGACAAATCAAAGCAAGATAAAGATAGTGCAGGTTCACCAAAACCAAAGGGAGCAGAAGCAGAAGAAACAGAAGTACCTGGAAAGGTAGAGGATACAGGCAAGTCAGCAACACATGACAAATCTTCAAAAGATAAATCTGAAGAGAAATCTGGACATTTACCAGAACCAGAAACTGATTTATCAGAATCAGAAGCTGTTATAGATTTACCAGAAGCTGATTTATTAGAATCAGAAGCTGTTACAGACTTACCAGAACCAGAAGTTGATTTATCAGAATCAGAAGCTGTTACAGATCTTCAAGAAACAGAAGTTCATGCAGACCAACCAATATTGATGAAGCTTTGGCAGAGGAAGGTTGGATACTTGCAATGCAAGAAGAGCTGAAGGAATGATGTTTGGGATCTGGTATCCAGACCAAACAAAAACATTATTGGAACCAAGTGGGTGTTCAGGAATAAACTCAAGGAATAAACTTAAAAAATCTTTATATGGGTTAAAACAAGCACCAAGGGCATGGTATGACAGACTTAGCAACTTTCTGCTTAAGAATGAATTTGATAGAGGCCAGATTGATAATACTCTATTTAGGAAATCCATTAAAAATGATATTTTGATTATTCAAGTTTATGTTGATGATATCATATTTGGATCCACTAATGGCACTTTGTGCAAGGAGTTTTCTGACCTAATGCAGAAAGAGTTCCAAATGAGCATGATGGGAGAACTTAAGTTCTTCTTGGGAATTCAGATTCACCAAGGTAAATCAGGTATACTCATTCACCAATCTAAATACACTAAAGAACTTCTTAAAAAGTTCAAAATGAGTGAATGTAAGCCTATGGCCACCCCATGCACCCAACCTGCTCACTTGAGAAAGATGAAACCAGCCAAAAGGTAGACCAGAAAACATACAGAGGTATGATTGGATCCCTTCTTTATTTAACTGCTTCTAGACATGACATCTTGTTTAGTGTTTGTGTCTTTGCCCGTTTTCAAGCTGACCCTAGGGAATCCCACTTAACTACTGTCAAACGCATTCTGAGATACCTTAAAGAAACCACCAACCTTACCCTGTTATACATGAAAGGAAAAGCTGGAAAGGAAAAGTACAAGTGGCAACTGCACATTCTTAGGTGATAATTTGATCTCTTGGTCAACCAAAAGACAAAGCACCATTTCCATGTCAACAGCTGAAGCTGAGTATATATCAGCAGCAGGATGCAGCTCACAGTTAATCTGGATGAAACATCAACTTGAAGATTACAACATCTTTGAAACCAATATGCCTTTGTTCTGTGATAACACTTCAGCCATAAACCAAACCAAGAACCCTATCTTACACTCGAGAGCCAAACACATTGAAATAAAACACCATTTCATTAGGGACCATGTTCAAAAAGGGACTTCAAGCATCCAGTTTGTGGACACTGATCATCAATGGGCTGATATCCTCACCAAAGCATTACTTGAAGATAAGATCGAATTCATCAAGAAGCATCTCAACATTGTCTCCATATCTGACTAGCTCAAGTAGTCATCTTAGGAGTTTTTAATTTTCTTGTAATTTTAATTTTATGTTTTTTATTTTTCTGTTTTTACTTTCTGTAATTTGTAAAGAGAAAAACAAAAATAGTAGGACCTCTTTTTGGCTGATGTAAAAAAGGTAGAGAGAGAGAGAGAAAAAGGAGAGATAAGTAGAAAAGGAGAGATAAAAAGAAAGGAGGAGCGAAAAAGAAAGAGATGAAAAGAGAAGGAGTTGAAAAGGAGAAGAAACAGGGAGAGAGAAAAATAAATAGAGAAAAAAAGAAAGAGTGAAAAGAGAAGGAGCTGAAAAGGAGAAGAAACAGCAAGAGAGAAAAAAGAAAGAGTGAAAAGAGAAGGAGTTGAAAAGGAAAAGAAACAGGGACAGAGAAAAATAAAGAGAACAGAAAGAGATGAAAAGAGAAGGAGTTGAAAAGGAGAGGAGAATAGGAGTTGAAAAGCAGAAGAAAAAGTCATTATTAGACTTAAGGGGAGAGATTGGTCTGAGGGGGAGTATTTTAAGTACCACAAGCAGCTTCTTCAGTGAATCCAGACATGTTGAACCCTTGGATCTTTTCTCAAACACTGTAAAGTGATCAGTCTTGAGACCGAACTCTGATACCAATTGAAGGTTCAAACATGAGAAGGGGGGTTGAATTGTGTTTGCCAAATACAAATTCTTTTTGCTGTTTTTGATGAATGTTGATGTGAATTACTTGTTGAATAAATAATCAGATTAAGTAGCGAATAGTAATAGCATAAGAAGACCGCAATTTATTCTGGTTCACCATTAACTTGGTCCAGTCCCTTCATCTTGAAGACTTTAATCCAATAATTCAAAACCTTTGAAATACTGCACCTAACCCTCCAAGCCAGTCTTCTCAAACAGCTTGACAACCCCAAACTTTTGAGGAATAACAATGTTGTAACCAAGTTGGTTCTAAGTACTTAGGATTTTGATGTTAACAAAAGCACTCCATGTAATCTTATTTTGTACTTAGAATTATTATATTAAATGCCACCAGAATATGAAGTTACCAGAGGCAGAAGATGAATTACCAGAGGATAAAATCAGACTAGAGGATACACCTCCAGAAGATACCAGATAATGCATCTAGAAGGTACCAGAGGATGCATCCTGAAGGCACCAAAGGATACACCAGGATGTCAAAACACCACCAGAGGATATCTTTCCTGGCTCAGATCAGAAGGAAGCAGAGTCTAGAAGGAGACCTGGACCAGACCAGAAGGAAGCCTTCCAAAGGGAGACTTGTTCCAGACCAGAAGGTATCATAAGTCAGACTTGGTCAAGAATTAATTCTGACCAGAAGATAGTCTGGTCGTGAAATGATAATCTGTCCACACATGATCCAGACTTAATCAGAGCATAAAAGAATTGGTCCAGAACAAGAGATTTAATCCAGATTTAGCCAAGACCAGAAGATAGCATGGTTCAGAGTATGAAACTAAGTTCAGACCAGAGGAAATGATTGTCCAGATTAAATCCAGACCTGATCCAGATCAGAAGGTAATTATCCAGACTAAAATATCATAAGTCCAGATTTAACTTCAGTTCAATCCAGACCCAGTCCAGAATTGGTCCAGATCAGAGGGAAGATATTCAGATCAATGGTCCTGATTTAAGCATCATGGCCCAGTGTTGGCCGAGATCAGAAGATCAAAACATGTGGTTCAGTGTTGGCCGAAATCAGAGGATCACAGCAGATCAGATTATATGTTCCAATGATTGGCCAAGATCAGAAGATCAGAATGTGTGGTCCAGTGTTGGCCGAGATCAAAGGATCACAGCAGATCAGTTTGTATGGTCCTGATGTGGACGAGAGCAGAAGATCAAACAATCCAGATTTAATCATGATGATAATCAGTGGAGACTTGATTAAATTTGATCAAAGTATTAAAAGGATTTGATACAAAAATAAAGTGAAGTCTTGTGGGAATTCAGAAGCTATTGGCGGGAAGAAAGATTTGATCTAAAATTAACTAAGAACAGGATTGGCCAAAGTTATTTTTGAAAGCAAATCTGGAGCTAAAAAGATATGTTTTTTATTTAAGTGAAACCCGATTGGCCAATGTATTTTTGCAAGAGTATATGGCAAGATACAGCTCGAACTTAAGCATGGAAGCAACCCTAATTATTCATCTATAAAAGGAGGCTCAAGGCAGAAGACTCAGCATCGAAAATACTTGAGAGTCATACACTTCCAAAAGCAAAATACTTGAGTTTTCAATGAGGTCAATTGTGAGTATCCGCTTTCCAGAAGCAAGTACTATAAGTGTTTGTTCCCTTGTGTTAGATCTAAGTTGTTAAAGTAGAGTCTACAATCTGAAGGAGTCAAAAGGAGTAGCAGATTACTTAGCAGTTAGATTCAAGGTTCTTTTCCTCAAAAGTCTAGGATTGTTAGACTGTTTGAGAAGACTGACTTGGAATGTCAGTAGTATTGTTGTAATTCAAGGTTTTTAATTAGGGAAATCCTTCAAAGTGAAGGGACTAGATGTAGCCTAGTTAATGGTGAACCAGTATAAAATTCTGAGTTTTATATTTACTTTATATCCACTGCTAACTCTGTTTTATTCATACATCAGGTTTTGTTATAAAACTGCAAAAACAGAAAAAGTAATCAAGTTAGTCAAACACAATTAAATCCCCTTTTCTCGTGTTTGCACCTTCAAACAACACCTTGACCCTACAAGTCAAGTCTTCTCAAACAATCTGACAATCCCAGACTTTTGAGGAACGATAACAACACCTTGACCCTACAAGTCAAGTCTTCTTCTACCAATCTCACAACCCTAGATTGAAGAAGGAATCTACACCTCTAACGGGTTTGATTACAAGGGTTTGGAACTCTGCAATGTTGCTTTTGGAAAGCTGATTGTTGCACTATTTCTCTTGAGTAGTTGCTTCTGGTAAGCTGATTGTTGCATTGTTTCTCTTGAGTAGTTGCTTGTGGAAAGCTGATTGTTGCACTATTTCTCACTCTCGAAAAATCACTTAGAGAATATTTCTTTTGCACTCAAGTGTTTCTCTCTTTTGAACTCTCGAATGACTTCGAATTTGAAGATTGAGTTATGTGTTTTTCGATCGATTGGAACTCTAAGATGAATCTGGATTTTACGCTTGAGTTCTTCTACTTTTCGATACATATGCTTCGGCCTGAAGCCTCCTTTTATAGCTGCAATATGGGCATTGTCCAAGCTTAGTTTCGAGATGAATCTTGCTCAGATTTCCTTTGAAAATTCTGTTGGCCAATTTTGTTTCTTTTTAATTTGGAACCATATCTTCTTTGCTCAGATTTCCTTCGTATTGTCTTTAGGTCTTCTTTGATTTTTGAATCAAATCTTCTTAAGCATACGATCAGATCTCATTCAAAATTCAGTCAAGTCCTCTTCTAATTTTAATCAAGTCTTCACTTGATCTGCATCATGATTTAAAATATGGACCGTATTATTTGCTGATCTAGACCAAGTTTGAACCATGTGATCTGATCTGTACCATTCTGTTTCCTGATCTAGACAGTATAACCTTGTGATCTGGACTATGTGATATTCCGATCTGGACTTGTGATCTTCTAATCTGAACCATGTGATATGTTCTGCACCATGCTATCTTCTGGTCTGAACCAAGTCTAAACTAAGTCTTGTATTATGGACCAAGTTTGGAACATGTCTTCTATTCTGGACTGAGTTATCTTCTAAACTACGTTTCCTTCTGGTCTGACCACGTCTCCTTCTGGACAAGATTACCTTCTGGTCTTACCAAGTCTTCTTCTAGACAATGTTTCCTTCTAGTCTGGACCAAGTCTCCTTCTGGACATGCTTCCTTCTAGTCTGGACCAAGTTTCCTTCTGGACCATGTTTCCTTTTGGTCTAGACCAAGTCTCCTTCTGGACTATGCTTCCTTCTTATCTGGGCCATGAATAATATCCTCTGATAATGTCATTATTTCTTCCCTCTGATGATATCCTCTGATGTTTGCCTTTGATGACATCCTTTAATTCTTACTTCTGATGGGATCCTCTGGTGATATCCTCTATAGGTATCTTCTGGTATCCTCTAGAGGTATCTTATGGTATCCTCTGGAATTATCTTCTGGTATCCTCTGGTGACATCCTCTGGATGTATCCTTTGGTGATATCTTCTGGCCGTATCTTCTAGTGGCATTTTTATCTTCTGGTGACATCATCCTCTGATGACATCTTCTATTTCTGATTTGTATCTTCAGGAGGTATCTTCTGGAGGTATCTTCTGCTGACGTCATCCTCTGATTTTTCACATCCTCTGATTTTTCATTCTTCTTCTAAGTCAAAATATGATTTTCATAAAATACTTTTGTTAACATCAAAACTTTAATTGAAAGAACCAACTTGGTTCCAACAGATCTGTTACAACCAATACCTTTTAATCCAGAAAGGAATTTTTCACTGATCTATCCTTCAATCTTTACGAAGGATTAATCACATTACCTTCTCTATAACATAGAACGATTTTTACAACTTCTCAAGACTAGTTTTTACTCTTTTTGTCTTGAGATTACAATGGAATGATAAAGTGTTTGATAGAATCTAAATATCCTCAACTCATGTTTGAGTATTGATTTTGATCTTTGGAACTCAGAGTGATCTTAGAGCACAATAGTAATTGGATGATGCAGTTTCTAAGTACTTGACAGAACTTGAGAAAATGTGTGTAAAAAGGGTGGAAGCTCTTAAATCTGATTATGAATGACGAAAAAATTGCTTTCGTGAGTTATGATATTTGCCTTCACCTTGAGGTATCTTTTATAGACTTCAAAAGAGCTTATGACAGCTCATTTTCCCGTTGGGAGCAGACTGGCTGTCCTTTGTCAGTGATTAGGTGAGAGTAGGCCAAAAAGCAAGAATGTTCTTCATCCTTGCTTCTGAAGTTCAAGAACAGACTTGGTTCTTTCTCTGTGTGGCAATTGAGTCTTGATCTTAGTGATGCATATTCTTGGCCTTTGACTTTGTAGAGGGATCTTCCAATAATGATTTTCTCTTATCGTGATTGAGAGATCATGATTGAATTGGAACTGCACAAACTGAATCTAGAACTGTTTTTGCGTTTTTGCATTTCTGGAGCACCTCGAGAATGTTCTTCGTTTTCTTCAAAATTGTCCATAACGTTCTTGGTTTTACTGACTTAGCTTGTTTCTTCTTTGATATGATCTGTTTAAGTTTCTTGGTACCTATCTTGATTAATACACTCAAACACACTTATTAGATACGAAACATGCTTTAGAATCATAATTATGATTCTTAATTAATCTTTGTTTATCATCAAAATATTTAAATTGGGGCTTTGTCTCAACACAACTTTCACCTCCAAGTTGGAGATGTTTCGCCTATTGCTGTTCTTAAATTGCTTATACCTTGTCTTGCTTCTACGCAAGCGGAAGTCATACGCTTTTACTCAAGCAGAAGCCATACGCTTCTAAGGCTTGTTTCCAAGTCTTTAACTTCCCATTTAGTTCCATCCTTGACTCTCCAAGTAGGACTATATTTAAACCATGTGACTTGTGGCATTGTATGATCTCCAACATTCACCTCCAAGTTGGAAATGTTTCACTTGTTGCTATTATTAAATTACTTATACATTTTCTTAGCTTCTACTCAAGCAGAAGTCATACGCTTTTACTCAAGCAGAAGCCATACGCTTATAAGGCTTGTTTCCAAGTCTTTAACTTCCCATTTAGTTCCATCCTCAACTCTTCAAGTAGGACTATATCATCTACAAAATGCATATATCCCAGTGCCGACTCTTGGATATGTTCTATAAGTACATCCAAAACTAATGTATAAAGATAAGGGCTTAAAGTTGACACTTGGTGTAGTCATATCATTAGGGAAAAATCTTATGTGATACCATCTTGTGTCCTCCCACTCGTAAATATCTTTGATAGCTCGAATATAGGCGATCCTAACCCTTTTCATCTCTAAGTCTTTCCACAAGATCTCTCTAAACACTTTATCATATACCTTTTCCAAATCAATTACAACTAAGTGCAAGTATTTTTTATTTATCTAATATCGCTCCATTACCCACCAAAGTAAGTAGATTGCTTCCACGGCTGATGTAACACCCCGATTTTTTTTCAAAATAAATAAAAGAAATTTTCAAAATTAATTCAAAGGAATTAAAAGAAATTAAAATTAAACCACTTAAATAAATTGAAATTAAACCATTTCAAAATAATATGGCGTCGTAATCCAAAACGACAAAGTAGTTAAGTAATTACATCATAATTATAGCCAAGTAATTTAATTTTGGGAATTAATACTTTTAATATATCAAGAGGTATTACATCAACAAAAGTCACTGTCATAATACCTCAAAAGTTCGGATCACAGACCCACTAAAACATTATCAGAGTGCGGAATAGATATACCATTATCCCAAAACTAATAAATACATCCACCAAGCACTAAGCCCTATACAACAAGACTAAACTGATCTGATCATGCACTAAAACTATAGTAGCACGGTTTCCACCGCATCCTCTACAAGTCTCTTCTTCACTCCAGCTGTTTGTCCCTCTGCGCTGTCCACAAATACTCCGTACGTGAAGATCAAGGAAATCTAACGACGTTTCTGTCGTCAGTGTAACCGTCGATGGTACGGGTTTGGGTATCATCTGAGGGCAAAGCCCAATTTTCCACAATAATTGTAAAGGGTCACCAACCGAAATTAACAATTACCACATAGCAGTTATGTCAAAGATAACATATACATTCATGGCATGTTCCAATGCTAAGATAATAGTAATAAATAAGTATGCTCACTTATTAAAATGTATAACATCTACATCTTTTGCAAAACAGCCAATTTAACATATAAATCATGTTGCAAGTACACATACAATCAACAATCACAGCACTCATTTGGCACTTAGAATTCATGAGATACTTGCACACATCGATTTCCACTCATCCGCTCATATCAAATCATGACTCATAGGTCAACCATCCCAATGCAATATGTATATGCCAATGTACACAACTCTTGGAATTACCAAGATGCAGTCTCTCACGGACTAGCACACGTGCAGTCTCTCACGGACTAGCACACGTGCAGTCTCTCACGGACCAGCACGATTTACACATGTTAGTCTCTCACAGGCCCAACACACATAAGTTAAATCCTCGCACGGATAGAACGGACCGTCTAATACACGCGGAACCACTTCGTAGCCCGGATAGAATGGACCGTCTAATACACGCGGAACCACTCTAAAACACGGATAGAATAGATCGTCTAATACACGCGGAACTACTCTATAATCTATCACGGTTACTACATAACTTCGCAGCCCATCACGATCACCGCATCAAATTTGTGGCCCATCGTGGTCACCACCTGACTATGCAATGCATGAACATGCTATGTTTTCTCTTCACTATAAACAGTATGCAAATGCAATCTGAAACCCAGACACTCCATCACCACCTCAAACCATCTCAAGAACTTCATATAGTTTGTCATATGCCTTACAATTGTTTCCCAAATCATTAAGTGCATAAACCAATGTTTAAAACTAGAATTTTAGAGAAAAAAAAACAATCTGTATTTGAATACAGCTTCCTTGTAGTCGAATATAGATGCTAAAACAATGGCAAAATCAGCACTTCAGTATTCAAATACGAGGTTGTCGTAGCCGAATACAGATGCGGAGTTAGTGGCAAAAACAACAATTTTGTATTCGAATACGACAGGGTCGTAGCCGAATACAGATGCTAAGTCAAAAGCAATAATTACGTATTTGTATTCGAATACGGAGTGTCGTATTCAAATACGAGGTTCAAAATTTGAATAAAAACTGAATTTTTACATAAGTGTATTTGAATACGCCAGTGTCGTATCCGAATACATCTTCGAAAATAGTGGGATTTTCCAGAAAATTCACTTTAGTTTCAAAACTCTTTTCTTTGAAAACCAACACATCCACCATTTCATGAACCACAAAACCCAGAATGTCAACAACACAACAGAAATGATTTCTTTCACCGCAACAAAACAACAAAAGCATCATCCACTCAACAACAAGTCACAACAATAGCAAGAACATTACCCTCAACAACAGCCACAAAACAGTACAACCATATCTCAGTACATGTATTTTGATCATCCACAAACCACATGCAAAGGCAGTTTTCAATATCAACACAACAACACGTTCTTAACACATATAACACATAACAATCATCCATCAAACATGCATTTAAAGTCCCTACATGCAATCTAAAAAGTTGGAAGGTGCCCCTTACCTTCGTTTCGTTTTCTTGTTCGTTTACCTTACCGCGACTAAAACCGGCGAAACTCTCGCTCACGTCGTTGCTACCAAAGTTGGTTCTCTAGTACCGTAAAGATGATAGGAATAACTTTCCTTCTTGACACTTTCTTATTCGAGACTTGGATTTCCAAGTAATTTGAGTTTTGAGTATCCTTTCTCACTACCAACACAAACAGAACTGAACAGAGGAAGAAGAAGAAGGCAGCTCAGTTAGGTGAGGGAAACTGATTCTTTGTTTCTGATTTTTTTTCTTCCCTTGCCTCTCACATACATACGTATATATAGGCATACCCCTCACTTACTATATATATATATATACACACACATATTATGATTAAACTTGCCCTTCAAGCAACTAAATACTCCCGTCGCAACTCTGTTGGGAGATAAAATCTTGATCAACTGCCTGATATTTAACTACTCATAATTAAATTAAATAATCTTTCGTTCAATAATTTTACTCAATCTAAAAAATATTTATATACATATAGAAATATACATATATCAAATACCTTTACAAATATTCCAAAATATATCTGATATTCAATCCATAATTTAATTTAAATTTAAGGGTCTTACAGTTGATCTCTCAAACATAGAACCAAATTGGTTATTAGTAACTCTTGTCTCTTTTCTTAGTCTCCGCTAAATCACTCATTCCCACAACTTTATGGTATGACTCATAAGTATAATCCCCTATAATTTGCGCAATTTTGTATATCTCCCTTGTTCTTAAAAAAATCAGAATTAGAGTGCTCTTCCTCCACTAGTTCGACATTTTCGCCGACTTCATAATCTTGTTAAAAACTTTAACCTTTGTGAGAATGACTCTATATCCAAGACTTTTCCATACTCCAATAGGTAGATTGCCGACCCAACTTTCTTGTCATCATTCATCTTTTCCAATTCTTCTTTTACCTCTCGTTCTTGAATCCTACAATAAAAGATATAATTTTGATCAACATCTCTAATGTCTAGCCTGTTAGAGTCAAGTAGAATCTCGTAATCTTTAATGAATAATTTGTGGAAATAATTCTTCCATCTATCCTTTATATCTTTATCTTGAACCAAAATTTACCTTCTTCATTCTTGATGCACTTTACTTAGTTCAAGTCCTTTATCTTTCTTTCTCTCCCCTTAGTCATATAGATTTTTCCCCCTCCTAGGTATCTAAGGCATGATATAACCCTTCAAAAGTTTTGTTTGTACTTCACCCACCACCTTCTTGGCATATTTCTTAGTTGAAATTTAAATGAGTCCCATTAAATTTATATGAAACTTACATGATTTAATGAGACACATTTGAATTTATATCAATTAGAAAATGTATTAAAAAAATGTTTGAGAATATGTTATAAATACTCATCATATCACTAGATATTATTTCAACTATTTGTAGTTGCTTTTAAAAAAATACCAGATTCCACTTTTATTTGTAAACCAAAACATTGGTGCAAATTAATAATATATCTATCAATCTCATAAATGTTCCTACCTCCTATTAGATTTAGTCATTTTTTTATAAATAGATTATTGAAATATAAAAACAAAAAGTATACACTTAAATTAGTTTTTACGAAATTAAAATACTGATTAAATAAAATATAAAAACTCAGTTATCATAAAATATTACATTATTCTTCATGAACCAACATATCGGTAATTTTTTTTTAATAAATAAAATTTAGCTGAGTTGAATCTCATAGATTCATTAGTGCCCAGGAAAACTCTTAAGCTGAAAGAACACGTACATAGATGAAGCATATTATATACCAACGAAATCTTTACAACGACACTGAGATTTGAATCTACATTCAATTGCAATATAGGCAAATTCTTAACCTTTGTTGGCACATACCAGTAATTTTTAATAGCTAAAGCCTAAAGATTATATTTTTTCTCAAAGGAACAATAAACTTGTGATTATTGAGACCATACCACAAGCAAATTTTGGATATTCAAATTTCGAGTATTCAAATGCTATTCATTTCCACTATCCAAGACACGAATTTGTTTCCCCTGATTCTAGTTCTATGAAGGAAACTTTCATATCCATTACTGAAATGGCTAAAATTACATAAAAAACACTGACATGACAAAGAAGAATCATCTATATTCCTCAGGCAATCGGTAACCTGGCAAGACTATTTTATCTGCAAACATTTTGCCCGTCTTTGGCATAACATGCCAGTGCAAAGTTAGGTTAAACTTTTTACCACGCAAGTTGCTTCCCTAGACAACAAAAAAAATGGCATAATTAAGGCCTAAGGAATTCAACACAATTTAGATTAGACACAATATCATTGAAAATTTGAATACCTGATCAATGAAGCGGTACTTATTTGACGTGTGAATCAAAAACTTTGCGTGCTCTTTAGAAGGAATAATACCGTCCCAAAGGGATATCTGTAAAATGTCATCTCAACAGCCTAAGCAACATATATGACATAATATGACAGAGATGCATGCAGCATAACTTGCAAAGTCACAGCTATCTGGGTAACATGAAATCAGGAATGGTGTAAACAAACATTGAAGCTGCCACCTCAACAATGGAATTTGACGAAATCAACCAACCCATTATTACCACGGCTTCCTATTATCTCTTGTTATAAAATGAAGTTGGCAAGTTTAAAATTTAAGTGCGTGTATTTCAACTGAAAATGCAAACTAGCTAACAAACCAAATCGTACCTGATTCAAGGAGTTCTTTGGAGTTTCATATTCAGTGGCTAGAAATACAAAAACCTGCAAGCAAAGAAAAGAAGAAAAACTAAATCTGTGGACAGCCCCAATGGGAGAAACCGAAGTGCAATATTAAATTGACAAATATGACAAGATTTGCAAAATTAATTCTCTCTCTTCCCTGTCCAGTCCTGATATTTAACTTATTGCTTTTATATACTTTTCAGAAAGCACAAAAAAAAGTGAAAAATGCAAATTGAAGTAAAGAACCTGTTTTGTGTTCCACGTGAAAAGGGTTTGTAAATCTGCTGATATATTCAGTGTCATGCTGATCTGCAAGAATAAAAAGGCTTTCACTTCAGATAGGGAAGCATCATGAATTTTGGAAAGATGGTCAAGGGAATATATATAGGTGACTTGAGCGTCAAAGAAGTGAATCAATGGGTTAGTGTTAGGACTCAAAATGTGAATGTGAGTCCAAAAGGGCAAATACTATGTCAACTGCCTAAGCCCATTATGTGTCTAGTTTTAGTGGGAAAATATAGAAATGGGGAGGTGAGAATGTGACGTGGCAGAGGAAGAGTGGGATATAATTGTGGGACCAATGCAGTTATAGGGGGGGATGGAGAGAGTGAGGATCATTCTAGATCTATTTAGATTAGAACCTTAGAGGTTGGGCAGAGAGAGAATTATCTCTTCTCTTAGGAGCTTTGCTCCGGCATTATCTGATTATCTTCTGTAATAGTTCTTATTTTCAGTAAATAATATCATTTTCAGTTCTCTTTTAATTTGGATTCCTATCAGTTAGAATGCAAGTTACTTCCTAGCCAAATAGTCCTATGCTATGATACCATAATTTCACTCTTCAGCTCGGATTACAAGCCATTTTCTGCATAGTTATGCAGAAATTTTGTTGACTACAGAGGTGCTGTCAAGATTCAGAAGTAATGATTTGGAGGTTTGACAACACAGTTGGAAGTTAAAAGTGCTAGTTATGTACCTATAAGTCTAGGATACTATTAAGCTAGATACACAATCTGTATAACTGAGTTTCAATCACCCAAACTACTGACATACCAGTCCTGAATTTCATTTTGTAGGTTGCTTGACAAGTTCCAAAGCCAAGCCATAAGTAATCATCAAGTCAAACCCTTGATGTGGAAGTTTTCAAGTCTATAGAGAGTGCCTATGTTGAAGACACCATAAATCTTAAACCACATAAGCTTTTCGGATGAAACCTTTTCTGACAGTTTTGGTATCCCTAATACAGTGTGTCTGCAAAATCTGAGATCAATCGGAGCAGTATAGCTCAATCTAGACCTTGAGGACCAAATCTTGAATTTTAAAGATTTATTAGTGATTACTGATTTAGATCCACAGATATCAAACCAGATATCATACAAAGTTGGACTCATTTCCCACAGTTTTGTAAGACCGAAGGGATGCTATATACCAAACTGAACAAGCAATGTTGTTAAATGGAGGCCATGGCGTGCGGATGTTTTTACAATCGCCATAGGCAATTTTTGAAGGGATGCTTGCCATGGCGGTGCTATAGGCCGTAATGGTGTGTTTATATGGTGGATTTTTTACCTTCCGCCATATACAACACTAGGAACAAGTATAACTCAGGTTGGCCCCATATTTGTAATTTAACAATAAAAACAAGTCAATTGGGGTATATTGTAGAAGTCACACCCAGAAAAAGAGTTTGGATCTGAGATTTGATATAGAAATTTTATATGTTAAAGGAGCCCTATCTACATAACTTAAGATCAAACAGAATTTGCAATCTCATATAGTACATATAAGTCTAAATGGA
The DNA here is from genome assembly GCA_037974295.1 of Cicer cuneatum. NCBI lineage: Eukaryota > Viridiplantae > Streptophyta > Magnoliopsida > Fabales > Fabaceae > Cicer > Cicer cuneatum. The sequence goes on along the minus strand of JBBPBO010000004.1, from coordinate 33,165,115 downwards.
AGGTTTAGTGAAATCAAGGATAAGTAGGCCTGCAGAAATCCAACTTTAAGAGTTAGAATCTGAACCTAAATTTTTGAATAAACCTTATCCATACAATAGATGCTATCTATGTTTACTAGCAAAGATTTAGACTGACAATACCTAAACTCATTGTTGTCCATTGATTATCCTTGTTATTTTCATGTAAGTGGCCATTTACAGAGCCCAGCCGTTATTTTCCCTTCCCTCATTTTAATCCACACAAGTAGCATGGGCAGAGGAATACCCGATCTTATCCCCTCCATCACCTCACCCGATTGAATCGTGTAATTTCCAAGGCTGGACTTTGTTCCACACCTCTTTCCAAATGTCCAGCATATGTATAAATAGGTGGGGATCAACTTAACCCAAAAATAATTCTTGTTCTTGGTAGTTACTTTGCTTAATAATAACTCCTTAAAGACATTGAATTTCAATGATCTAACTATCAAATAAAAAGTTTTTATTGAATAGTTCAATTCCATAAAACTTTAAAACTATTCCATACTTCAACTAATAATTTCAATTGAACCTATAATATGTTTTGTAAAAATACATATAAATCAACTATTAGATTACTTATATGTGTAAGGTGAATTATAAAGCAGAGTAACCAAGTAACTATGTCAATAGTTACTCTAGGAGTAAGTTGATCCCACTCTTTATATGTATGCAACTATGCATGTGTGCAGAAAAGGATATAAGGTTGATTTGCTTGTTGGAGTGAGGAGTGAAATGATAACGAAATCGAGGATTCGGTCTCCTCCCTCAGCAAAATACTAACAATACTAATTACATACATTGATTGTTGCAAAAAAAAATGCATATAAGTAGAATTGAATTTCACTAAATATTTCCTCTCATTTTCTCCTTTCACAATTCCCTTTTTAATATCGTTCCAGCACATCACAATATGAATTGAATTTCCATCTATAACTCTTGTAAGTATGAAACTTATTACTCCTTTACACACATGACATAACCTTATGTTTATACTTCAAGTATTTCCATTTTATTAATTGTTAAGATAAAACCTCGATTAGTGAGGTAAGGACACCAAAGAAGTTTTAAACATGAGGTTCATAATTTAATCCCTAGAAACCTAGATAGCTCCGACGTTTCAAACGAAAGAAGTATCCGACAAGTGTTTGATATTCCCTAAACATATGTGATTACATTTAATTACTTCAACTTTCCTAAAGTTTTACCAATATCAACATGTCTGTCATAAACTAACATAATCACTGATTTATTAGTTTTTTAGGCTTTGCCTATTAACAAAAGAAACAAGAATGAATTATTGAATTACCTCGTCGTTGCCGTTTGGCTGTTTCTGAAACCAATTAATGTTCAACACCTACATCCACATAAACAAACACGGAGTATAAATGCAAGAGATATTGAAACTGAAAATTGAGAGAGAGAGAGAGAGAAGGTTTTAGAGAGGTACCTACCTGGACTTGAGCGGAAGGAGTGTGAGAATTGAATGTATCGGAGAGCGAAGCCATGGCACACATGAAAGCAAGAATTGTAACCGCAAATGTTAACAAAGCATTGGCTCTGTAAGTGAATGAATGCATTTTGATTCGATTGCGTTTTCTCAGTTCTGTTTTTGTGATAATAATGAAAAAGAAGAGAAAGGTAACTCAGAGAGAGAGGGTTTAAGGAATGGTGCAATGAAATGCAATGAAGGAGACAAGTCAGAAGAAAAGGATCCTCTTCTTTCATTGGATTCAAGTCAGGATGTAACGAAACTATTATTTTTGGGTTGAGTTGAGGTCTAAATTAATATTTTTTTTCTTTTTATTTAATCAGAATTAAATGGATTCAATCAAGAACTCTTTGAGTTATGTTGGCGGGTTATAAATAAATAGTAACATGTTCTGTATTCTAGGAAAGAAACATAAGTAACAACAATAACAATTTAATTAAATAAAAATATAAGTTAAATAGCACCCGTAGTCCCTTAGTTTAATTTCAGTTAACGTTTTAGTCATTTATCTTCTTTTTTTTTTTTCCCAATTTGGTCATTTATTTTAATGTTAAGTGACAATTTGATATTTTATGTTTTAAAATATCAATAATATTATCCTCTTTTTTTACAAAAATTCAAAAAACTCATCAAAATTTTCAACCAAAACTCATAAAATTAATTATATTCTTTAATATAATACAAATTTCATCAAATTCGTAACTCAAATCTTCAAATAAACTCATATAAAAATTTCATCAGATTCTATTCTTTATTTAATGTTGTTAGAGATGGAAATATGAGTTTATTTGAAGATTTGAGTTTCGAATTTGATGAAATTTGTATTATATTGAAAAATATAATTAATTTTATGGGTTTTGGTTGAAAATTTTGATTAATTTTTTGAATTTTTGTAAAAAAAAAAAGGATAATATTGTTGACATTTTAAAACATAAAAGATCAAATTGTCACTTAAAATTAAAATAAAGAACCAAAACGGGAAGAAAAAAAAATAAAGAACTAAAACGTTAACTGAAATTAAGTTAAGGGACCATGGGTGTTATTTAGCCTAAAAATATATTTAATATTTGTCTCAAAAACTATAAAATTTCAATCACATTATTCAATGCTTTAAAAAGTCAATAGTCTCTCACACAAAAAAATAAATCCAACCATTACTTTCATCATTATCTTGAACTAAAACATTGAGTAGCCAAATTTTTAAAATTTTAATAGATAAATAAAAAGTATAATATTATATTGTATATAAGAATTTTAAGTTATAAATATATAAAAATATATTGAAGAGGTGTAGTAAATCAAATTTTAGTTGACATTTTTAATAATAAAAAATTAGTTGGGATTTAGGTTGAAAAATTTATTTTATTTTATAAGTATAGTAGTAGTTTTTGTAATATTTTTATAAATCATTTCCTCCGATTTTTTAATACTAGACATCTAGATTATAATTTATTCTACAAAAATTGATGTATTTGATTTAGGGTCGTCTTAAAGATTTTGGAGTCTCTATTCTAATCTTCAAAATTAGGCCTAATAAAAAAATAGCAATTTTAAAAATTAAAAGAAATTGGAAAATAAATATTAGTCGATATATACATATCAATCTAATATGAGGATCTACGCATACTAATCTATATGATACATATCATTTGGTCACATTAATTCATATAACAAGAAAAGATGCACAAATAGCATGTCACATTCACATATTATACTCAAACATACATTTCGGTAATAATAACCCAAAATTGAGGGCTCTAGCAAAAGTCTCCTCTGCATCATTTGAAAATTGCATGTATATAGGCATGACATCATTTTAGGATATTATCAATCAAACCTATGGCAGTAAATCCTCTACAGTACATGAAACAAAACTATAAAACTACATATATAAGTCACAAGGAGGCTTATTTATGAACTAAGTACCTTATGGGAACTCAAATGATTTGGATAAGCATCACTTCTAACAACACTGGACTCATTCCTTAGAGCCACTAAATGCATAACTTTAACAGCTTTCAATGGATATCTAAAGCAGATGTAATCCTTTTAAAATAAATTTATTTAATTAAAAAAATTGGAAAGTAAATACATCAAATGCATAACACACCATCACAAGACACACTTGGTTAAACATTCTACTATTACCAAGTTAAAAAGAAATATTGAACGACAAACAATCTTTAAATGATACTTGAAGGAATGGCATGCATCTTCAAATGAAAGTAGTCCAATACATATTTAAAAATTGAAATATCGAATTATGGTGTTTTTAAATTGAAAAGTTACTAAAATACCTCAAGCAAAAGCCATAACCTTCAAATTTTAAGAGGTATTTTTGAAAATTTTGAATTTATTATGAGATGCAGCACTATAACAGTCGTGTCATCTGCTATTTTGGCTGCTATAGTGGCCACTACACTAAATTGCTCTGCTACTGCATGTCATGTAGCGGCCAGAAGCCATTTCGCTACACCGCTATAGGCTATATGGGCATGAAAGTTGAACATTTGATCTGATAGCTAAGCAGGAACAGCACCAGAACACACCCATGATTCAACTAAAGAAGTGAGAGATAGATATATTGTACACCACTTTTATTCCTCATGTTAACCATAAAATAGTAACTTTGCATACATAAATTAATCAAAAACACATATAGAGATAAACAACCCTATGTCATAACACCATTGAAAGATATTTATTAAAACTGCAGGGCAATCAAGCAATTACTGAATTAAACCAATCAAGCAATTGCTCAACTAATCACACAATTGGACATATATCTATAAATTGTATTAAACAACTTGTGAAAGAAAGTGAAAAGAGAACCACACGACTACTTTCACTAAAACTGAAACAATTTCAAGATCATCCTTTGACTTCAAAAAAATTGGATGTCATAAGGGTTCTTAAAGATAATTTTCCTCTGTCAATTGTAGCATATTAGGTATCTGATGTTGGAACAAAGTTGGTTCTTTCAATTAAAGTTTTGATGTTAACAAAAGTATTTTATGAAAATCAGATTTTGACTTAGAAGAATGAAAAATCAGAGGATGTCAAAAATCAGAGGATGACGTCACCAGAGGATACACCAGAGGATGACGTCAACAGAAGATACCTCCAAAAGATACAACCAGAAGATACCTCCAGAAGATACAAATCAGAAGCAGAAGATTTCATTAGAGGATGACATCACCAGAAGATAAAAATGTCACTAGAAGATTCGGCCAGAAGATATCACCAGAGGATACCTCTAGAGGATATAAAAAATCAGAGCATATCATCAGAGGCAAGAAAAAATAACATCATCAGAGGATGTTATTCTTGGCCCAGATCAGAAGGAAGCAGAGTCCAGAAGGAGACTTGGTCCAGACCAGAAGGGAGCATGGTCCAGAACAGAAGACTTGGTCCAGACCAGAAGGAAGCATAAGCCAGACTTGGTCTAGACCAGAAGGAAACATAAGTCAGACTTGGTCCAGACTTGTTCCAGACCAGAAGGAAACATAAGCCAGACTTGGTCCAGACTTGTTCCATACCAAAAGATAGCCTGGTTCAGAACATAAGACTTGATCCAGACTTTGTCCAGACCAAAAGATAGCATGATCCAAAACATAAGACTTGGTCCAGATCAGATGATCACAAAATGGTACAGATCAGATCACATGGTCCAAAGTTGGTCGAGATCAGCAGATCATACGATCCAGAATTTAAATCATGATGCAGATCGGTGAAGACTTGATTAAAATTTGAAGAAAACTTGGTTGAATTTTGATAAAAATTTCATCAAAGTATTAAGGGGATTTGATTCAAAAATCACTAAAGACTTGAAGGAAATTCGAAAGCAATCTGAAGCTAAAAAGATACGGTTTGAAATTAAGAGAAACAGGATTGGTCAACAGAATTTTCAAATGCAATCTGAAACTAAAAAGACACGGTTTGAAATTAAGTGAAACATGATTAACTTACAGAATTTTCAAAGGAAATCTGAGCAAGATTTATCTCGAATTAAAGCTTGGACAAAGCCTTAAGTGCAACTATAAAAGGAGGCTTCAGGCAGCAGCATTAGGCATCAAAAAACACAGAACTCAAGCTTCAAATTCAAAGTTATCCGAGAGTTCAATAGAGAGAAATACTTGAGTGCAAAAACAATATTTTCTAAGTGTTTTTGAGAGAGAAATTTAGTGCAACAATCAGCTTTGTAGAAGCAACAAAAGAGTGCAAGAATCAGTGCAGCAATCAGCTTTCCAGAAGCAACTTTGTAGAGTTCCAAACCCTTGTAATCTAACCCGATAGTGGTGTAGATTCCTTCTTCAATCTGGGGTTGTCAGATTGGTAGGAGAAGACTTGACTTGTAGAGTTAAGGTCCTGTTATCGTTCCTCAAAAGTCTGGGGTTGTTAGACTGTTTAGGAAGACTGACTTGGAGGGTCAGGTGTTGTAATTCAAAGTGTTTTGAATTAATGGATTAAAGCCTTCAGAGTGAAGGGACTTGATGTAGCCAAGTTAATGGTGAACCAGGATAAATTGTTGTGTTCTTATGTTGTTATTATCCGCTGCTAAGTATGATTATTTATTCATCGAGTAATTCACATCAACTTTCAACAAAACAGCAAAAGAATTCAAGTTTGACAAACACAATTCAACCCTCCCTTCTCATGTTTGCACCTTCAATTGGCATCAGAGCTCGGTCTCAAGACTGACCATTTTGCAGTGTTTGAGGAAAGATCCACGAGTTCAACATGTCTAGATTTAGTGAAGAAGCTGTTGGAGGAAACATCAACAGACCACCTTTGTTTGATGGGGAACGATTCGAGTACTGGAAGGACATGCTGAAGAGTTTCTTTTTTTCCACAAGATCCCAAACTTTGGGACTTGGTGGAAGATGGGTATACTGCTCCAGAAGATGTTGATGGTGTTAAAATTCCCAGGAGAGATATGGATGCTGACCAGAAGAAGATGTTCAAGTTGCATCACAAATCCAGAACATTCATTATCAATGCAATCACATTCAAGGAGTTCGACAAATGTACTAGCAAAGAAACAACAAAGAGCATCTATGATAGTCTGATTCTGACTTACGAAGGCAGCAAGCAAGTCCAAGAAGCAAAGGCCAACATTCTAGTCAAGAAGTTCGAGCTGTTCAAGATGGAAGAAGATGAAGACATTAAAACAATGTTTTCCAGATTTCAGACTCTGGTTTCGAGATTAAGAGTACTCAAGAAGAGCTATACCACTGCTGACCACATGAAGAAAATTCTTAGAAGTCTGCCAACCAAGTGGAGACCAAAGGTCACTGCCATTCAGGAAGCAAAGAACTTGAACACTCTGAAGTTGGAAGAATTAATCAGCTCCCTCAAGTCACATGAAATAGAGCTGGAAGAAGATGAACCCAAGAAGAAGAACAAAACCCTAGCCTTAAAATCCAAACAGAAGAAAGTTCTAAAAGCAGAAGCAGAATCAGAAGATAGTGATTCTGAGGACAAGAACCAAAAACCAGAAGAAGAAGACATTGCCTTCATAACCAGGAAAGTTCTGAAGATGTGGCAGAATAGAAAGAAGAAGTTTCCCTAGAGGTATTCCAAGCATTCCAATAGAGGAAAGGATGAACAAGAAAAGAAGAGTATCATCTGCTATGGATGCAATGAACCTAGGCACATCAAGTCAGAATGTAAAAATCTGGAGAAAGGGAAAAATCATAAGAAAGACTCCAGACCCAAGAAGAAGAATCTAATGGCAACATGGGATGATTCTGATGAATCTTCTGAAGATGAAGAAGCATAATTAGCCATGATGGCTCACATCAATTCTGCCTCTGGATCCAACATAAAATCTGACTCTGAAAGTGAATTAGAAGAAGCAGAATTGGCTCAGACAGTTCGCACACATTCTGCCTCTGGATCCAACTCTGGAAGTAAATCAGAAGAAGCATAATTGGCTCTTATGGCACACATTTATTCTGTCTCTGGATACGACACTGATGCTGACTCTAGAAGAGAATCAGAAGATGAAGAAGCAGAACTGGCTCTGATGGCTTACACCAGCTCTGCCTCTAGATCTAACCCAGACTCTGATTTTGGAAGTGAATCAGAAACAGAATTGGCTCTGATGGCTCACACAAGCTCTACCTCTGGATTTGATGCAAAATCTGATTCTGGAAGTGAATCATCATAAGAAGAAAAATAGGTATTTTCTGAACTCACTCGATCTGATTTAATTACTGCAATGAATGATATTTTAAATATAAATAATAAACTGTCTTTAAAAATGAAAACACTTAGGGAAGAAAATAAAACTTTAACCAAAGAAATTGATGTTTTAAAGAATCAAAATGCAGAATATAAAACAGAAAATGCAACTCTTAAAACTGATATTGTTGAGCTTAAGTCTGAAAACCTAACTCTAAAAAGTAATCTTTGTTCAACATCAAATAATGTATGTAATTCGGATATGCATGGACAAGTGTTACAAGATTTTATTGTTAAAGGTATTGAAATATGCTTCTATGATCTATTGAGTTAGTAACAATGGTAAAAGAGGCATAGGATTTGATGAAACTATAATTGTAACTAAACCTATTTCCTCTGATGTTTTATGTGCTGTTTGTGCCAAGAAAGGTCACTCAAAATTGTCTTGTCCCATGATAAAATCAAGGAGAGACAAGAAACCTTTCAAGACTAACAAACCTAGACCCAACCAGATTTGGGTACCAAAAGATAAAATTGTTTATGTTGCAGATGTTCTGAGCAACCAAAGTGAAACACCAATCATGGTTCCTGGTCAATGGATGCTGGCAATATATGAAGGGAAAAAGGTCTATGTTCCAACATCTGCCAAACAGAAGCAAACTGACTCTGGTGGAAGAAGAACTGGTCAACAAAATAACTATCAGAACCAGACCCACATGAAGAACCAGAAATATCAAAGAAAGCACACATATCAACCAAATCAAAATAGGTAGAGGAATCACACATATCAACAAAACTTGAACTACCAGAGGAATCAAAATTATCATCAGTTCTAGAACTATCAGAGGAACCTGATATATCAGCAGAAAGAGAAGTGTCAGAATCTGGAGACTTCTTCGAACACTCCAGTGAAATTCATCAAGACTACAAATCTGGAAGGGAATGCAAAGCCCTTCATCCATACCCTCTTATCCCAGAATACGCAGATTCAGAATCTGAAAAATCATAAACAAGAGGATTTTTAGAATGAAACTGAAGCTGTGACATATAGATTATATCTATCTTTAAATATTATTATTGTTTGATATTTATGTTTACTGTGATAACAAGAAGCTTGATCTTAAAAATCAAAGCTAGATAAGTATTTTGCAGGTTTTCAAACTGTCAGAGGAACCAAGTGATCCACGTGATGTGAACACTTCAACATAAACAGTATTTCAGTGGTTTCAAAAACAAGCAGAAACCACAAGAAGCAGAATTAATGGTTTGACTATATTGAGTTTATTTTTAAATTATTTGATTTGTATTATGTTATATGACAAATAGCTTAACCTGAAAAGTCAAAGCAAGATAAAGTTGATGCAGGTTAACTAGAACCAAAGGAAACATTTGCTCCAGCGGCCAGGTTAGAAGCTATTCGTATCCTACTTTCCCTTGCTGCTTATAATAACATTTCATTATTTCAAATGGATGTTAAAAGTGCATTTTTAAATGGTTATATAAGTGAAGAAGTCTATGTTAAACAACCCCCAGGTTTTGAAAGTTCTGAATTTCCAAACCATGTTTTTAAACTTAAAAAAAATCTTTGTATGGTTTAAAACAAGCACCTAGGGCATGCTATGATAGACTTAGTTACTTCTTAATTAAAAATAACTTTGAAAGAGGAAGAGTAGACAATACACTTTTTAGAAAATCATTTAGAGATGATATTCTGATCATTCAAGTTTATGTTGATGATATTATCTTTGGATCTACTAATGGCACTCTCTCCCAAGAATTTTCTAAATTGATGCAACAGGAATTTCAAATGAGCATGATGGGAGAACTTAAGTTTTTCCTAGGAATACAAATTCAGCAAAGTCAAAAAGGTATATACATTCATCAATCAAAATATACAAAAGAGCTTCTCAAGAAGTTTAAGATGAGTGACTGCAAACCTATGGCTACCCCAATGCACCCTACCTGCTCACTTGAAAAGGATGACTCAGGCTAAAAAGTTGATCAAAAATCCTACAGAGGTATGATAGGATCTCCCCTTTACCTCATTGCTTCTAGACCTGACATTATGTTTAGTGTATGTACATGTGACCGATTTCAGTCTGACCCTGGGGAATCCCATTTAACTGTCGTTAAGAGATTCCTTAGATACCTAAAAGGAACTACCAACCTCACCTTGCTCTACAAGAAAACTCCTACATACAAATTGAGTGGATACTATGACTCTGATTATGCCGGAGACAAACTTAAGAGAAAGAGCACAAGTGGAAATTGCACATTCTTGGGAGATTATTTAATATCCTGGTCAAGAAATAGACAAAGCATCATTGTCATGTCAACATCAGAAGTTGAATACATTTCAGCAGTCGGATGCAGTTCTCAACTCATTTGGATGAAACATCAGCTGGAAGACTACAACATCATGGAAACCAACATCCCTTTATACTGTGACAACATTTCATCCATCAACCTAACCAAAAACCCTATCCTACATTCTAGAGCCAAACACATAGAGATCAAACACCACTTCATCATAGATTATGTTCAAAAAGGGGTACTTAACATTCAATTTGTAGACACTGACCATCAATGGGCTGACATATTCACGACACCATTACCTGAAGATAGGTTTGACTTCATCAAGAAAAACCTAAACCTTACCTTCATCCATGACAAGTAGCTTAGTAAGTTTTTATCTTATTTTATTTTATTGTTATATGTATTATTTTCGTCCTTCAATCCTTTTTGTCTGATGACAAAGGGGGAGAAGATGTATTTGATAAAGTATCTGGGGCATTAGACTTAGAGGGAGACAAATTCAAAATAAAGCTCAATCTTAGGGGGAGTCAAAGTCAAAAGAAACAAAAATAGTTATCAAAAATACAAAGTTTTGTCATCATCAAAAAGGGGGAGATTGTTGGAACCAAGTTGGTTCGTTCAAATAAAGTTTTGATGTTAACAAAAGTATTTTATGAAAATCAGATTTTGACTTAGAAGAATGAAAAATTAGAGGATGTAAAAAATCAGAGGATGACGTCAGTAGAAGATACCTCCAGAAGATACAAATCAGAAGCAGAACATGTCATCAGAGGATAACGTCACCAGAAGATAAAAATGCCACCAGAAGATTCAGTCAGAAGATATCACCAGAAGATACCTCTAGAGGATATCAAAAATCAGAGGATATCATCAGAGTCAAGAAAAAATAACATCATTAGAGGCTGTTATTCTTGGCCCAGATCAGAAGGAAGCAGAGTCCAGAAAGAGACTTGGTCTAGACTAGAAGTGAGCATGGTCCAAAATAGAATACTTGGTCCAGACCAGAAGGAAGCATAAGCCTAACTTGGTCCAGACCTGGTCCAAACCAGAAGGAAACATAAGTCAGACATGGTCCAGACTTGTTCCAGACCAGAAGATAGCCTGGTTCAGAACATAAGACTTGATCCAGACCAGAAGATAGCATGATCCAAAACATGAGACTTAGTCCAGACATGGTCCAGATCAAAAGATCAATGGTCCAAATCAGAAGATCAATGGTCCATATCAGAATATCACAGAATGATACAGATCAGATCACATGGTTCAGAGTTGGTCGAGATTAGCAGATCATATGGTCCAGAATTTAAATCATGATGCAGATTAGTGAAGACTTGATTAAAATTCGAAGAAGACTTGGTTAAATTTTGATAAAAATTTGATCAAAGTATTAAGGAGATTTGATTCAAAAATCACTGAAGACTTGAAGGAAATTCGAATGCAATCTGAAGCTAAAAAGATACGGTTTGAAATTAAGAGAAACAGGATTGGTCAACAGAATTTTCAAATGCAATATGAAGCTAAAAAGATACGGTTTTAAATTAAGTGAAACAGGATTTGCCAACAGAATTTGCAAAGGAAATCTGAGCAAGATTTATCTCGAATTCAAGCTTGGACAAAGCCTTAAGTGCAGCTATAAAAGGAGGCTTCAGACAGCAGCATTAGGCATCGAAAAACACAAAACTCAAGCTTCAAATTCAAAGTTATCCGAGAGTTCAATACTTGAGTGCAAAAGCAATATTTTCTAAGTGTTTTTGAGAGAGAAATTGAGTGCAACAATCAGCTTTCTAGAAGCAACAAAAGAGTGCAAGAATCAGTGCAACAATCAGCTTTCCATAAGCAACTTTGTAGAGTTCCAAACCCTTGTAATCTAACCCGATAATGGTTTAGATTCCTTCTTCAATCTGGGGTTGTTAGATTGGTAGGAGAAGACTTGACTTGTAGAGTCAAGGTGTTGTTATCGTTCCTCAAAAGTCTAGGGTTGTTAGACTGTTTGGGAAGACTGACTTGGAGGGTCAGGTGTTGTAATTTAAAGTGTTTTGAATTAGTGGATTAAAGCCTTCAGAGTGAAGGGACTGGATGTAGCCAAGTTAATGGTGAACTAGGATAAATCGTTGTGTTCTTATGTTGTTATTATCCGCTACTAAGTCTGATTATTTATTCATCGAGTCATTCGCATCAACATTCAACAAAACAACAAAAGAATTCAAGTTTGACAAACACAATTCAACCCTCTTTTCTCGTGTTTGCACCTTCATCAGGCCCATTCTAGCACTAGGCCAAATAAACAATTATGAAAGATATTTAAAGGCAAAAACAATTATGAATCAATTACATAACCCTAACTAACTGATTAACAAAAACCAACAATTATGAATAGATAAACAAGTTTTTAATTCATAACTCAGCCAAATAAACAATTATGAACCACTAAACAAGTTTTTAATTCATAAAAATTTTGAAATAAAAAATTGGAAGAGGAAAAACATAGTTTACCGGTTGAAAGTCTGAAGAATATGCGGCGACGATGGATGAAGGAGTTGTGGTGAGTGAAGAAATGGAGTCGCAAAGAGGCGGCGGCGGCGATGGATGAAGGTGTTGTGGCGAGATGAAGAAACAAAGTCGCAAAGAGGCGGCGTCAACACGGGGAGATGCGAGAAGGGAGAGCGAGAAATGTGAGGTCATGAAGAGAGTGAGAGGGTTCTTCGGCATCGACAAGGAGATGGGAGAAGGGAGAACGACAAATTATGAAAGGTTCTTCGTGGGAGTTTTAGACGAAAGTTGGCCATAAATCTTGAAATCTTAAGCAATTGAAATAAAGTTGCATACACTATCCCATGTCTAGAGCAGCATGGCAAGCAAAAGCATTTATGATCATAAGACATGATAGAAATAAGTATTGACATATCGACAACAGTTAGCAACCTCTCGATGCATAGGACCAGTAACCTGCGGATTTTTTAACAATAATTAATTTATGCTCAAGCAACTCACTCGTGAAGAAAAAAATTCTGAATTTCATGCCTGTTGTAAAATGGAAAATGCCTCTGAAAATAAAGTGTAAGCTTCACTAAGCATTCCCTGCATCAAGCTTACACATCAGCATGTTTTGTCAAGAAAAACATATAGGCACACAAATCATTAACCAAAATTCCATAATTTACGAATTTATATTATAGTACAGTATTTAACACATTTAAAAGTGGCATTTTTCAATTCACTAGAGTGCAACCTCAATAAGATACATTGGAAGTACTAAATAGTTGGTTAGCCCTTCCACAAATAACAAATATATCATCTTGCCCTTTCGCATATGGTAATTAGTACCATTTAAGCATATCATCTTTATATTCATATTTGTCTTTATCCTTCAAGCAAGTCAAATAGCCCTTTAACCAAAAGCTTTGATGCCACTCTGATGATAATAAATACAAAACACTATCACAAGTAATACGTAGTGGATATAAAATTCTCCCAACTTGTAAGAACCCGTGAGGAGCAACAACAAATATATACGGTAGCTAATTCATCAAAATAAAGTAGCGTAAAGAATACCGATATTTTAATGTAGAAAACCACGGGTCGTCCAGACCAAAGAAATATCTCTAATATAATCAAATAAGGGTGCAAGAGAATTTCAAAATGATGCACAAATTGTGCCTACAACCAGCCAAGATAACAAAGCACTAAAGCTTACAAATGAAAAACAAGAAGAAAAACACGCAAAAAACTGTTGTTGTGCGAGCACTATTCCTCCATCTTCATACTTCGTTTTGCCGATCCAACCGTTAAAAACGAAGACCTGAATATTGCGAACCTACTGTCCAAAAATCAGCCCGATCCAACATTTAACGAATGCACAATCGATATTTTTCTGAGACTGATTTGACAAAATCGAGAATAGGATTTACTCTTCTCTTTTCTCTTTTGGTGACTGCCTTTTCTTACAAAATAATTTCTCTCTTACATCCCTAATCAGCCCCCACTCCACTCAAATAAGTGAGACACATGAGCTACAATTTTGTGACTTTCTCCACTAGGAAGGGAGCCCAATACCCAACATAATTGACTCAAAAGAAAATGAAATCAATAATGTAGAACTCGCTCAAACTTCTCTAAACTCATACATAGAGAATGCGAAGAAGAAACTTATACATATACTCTACCATAATTAATCCAAAAAAATTATAGTAATCTCTTGGTGTCTTGAAATTGTTTAGATTTGGAAAACAGTGATAAATTTATTCAATGTCTTGTAATTTTTCATATATGAATCTTGTTGCATAAATTTGTCGTAAATTTGACTATCAACCACACAATCGTTCTCCCTTGTTCTGTCACTAAGACTGAGCGGCCTTGACGCTTCCACCGCAACAAGTCATATGACTTTTAATCTTTGGATTTTAATCTCAAGCGTAGATGTTGATTTAACATTGTAGATTGATTTTTCTATTTCTCATATAAAATAAGTTTTCTTTCTTAATATGACGTATATATATACATACATAAATAAATAGATAAAAGAGAGAGAAGGGAAATATAAAGAGTTGATCGAGAGAGGTCAGAAGATAAAGAAGGGAGATAGAGAGGGATAAGGGGTAGAGAGGAGAGAAAGCGTGGAGAAAAGTACAGAGAGACAAAGGGTGAGAAATATAGACATGGAAAATAAGATAGAGATGAGAGAGATATGATCGAGGGAGAGGATATAGATGGTAGAGAATATTTTTTGAGTTGAAAATTGTTATTTTTGATAACTTGTATTTGACACAAAAAGTTGTCTCATAATTTATTAGAAAAAGATAAAAAAAATTGACTTTTGTCAATTCTCGTGATCAGTTCTAAATCAAATATAGCACAATTGTAGTTTGAAGGTGCCTAAAAAAGAGGAATTTGAATTGTATTTTTAGTTTTAGACCTTTTTCTAAATTAATAGCTCTCATCAATTGATTTGAGTTAGATCAAAAACATTTTTAAAATACATTTGATAAAAATGTTAATGTGAATATATAAAGAGAAAATATATCAAGACAGCTACTAATGGGCGTTTTAAAAAA
Source organism: Cicer cuneatum (assembly GCA_037974295.1). Taxonomy (NCBI): domain Eukaryota; kingdom Viridiplantae; phylum Streptophyta; class Magnoliopsida; order Fabales; family Fabaceae; genus Cicer; species Cicer cuneatum. Next base: position 33,150,052 of record JBBPBO010000004.1, on the reverse strand, counting down.
GCGGAAGATATGATACAAATAATTGATAACTTCTAAGAGAAGATATGCAATATAATTACAATTCAATTTATAAATCCAAGTATTTCTCTTATAAAAGATATTTATGTTTCTTATTGGATGATTTACAAGATATTACTTTCAATGGGAGTATATACAATTTATATCTTACATTGTGATTTATATTTAGAATTTCTCTATAGAACGAAGTACACTATTTTCGTCAACTTCTACACGAGGATAGAAGTGGGTTTGAATAAATATTGACAATAAATTCATTGAGACAATCCTAGTAGCCATTGTCATTGTAAACAAAGTTGTTTGAAGTTGACACAAAGTTGATTGCTACTTTTCAAGTTGTCATGTACGAAAGATTGAGTCTTTAGATGAGCTTCGATATTTGAACTCACATTACGTTTAGATTCATTATTTGCCTTTGGTAACTTCATAAAATATAGCATAAGTTAAAGCGAATGATGTATTTGCCTAGTTAGACTTAACAAATGTTATCTTTATGTTGATCTACTAAAGACTTTGTATTGTGCTAGATGATATTTTTTAGTTGAACATATAATCTTTTGAATAAAATTAATTTACTTTGTATTACTTGTACATAAATAGAAGATGAAGTCTATAAGATCTTTTTCTTTTCTTTTTCTCTTTTCTTAAATACTTGATAAGATTGAGTTTTTCCTCGTTAAAGGTATGATATTGTCAAGAATTTATGATATGCACATGTGTGTAATTGTGTACACGTGCGTGTGTGCGCTTGTGCGTGTGTGTGGGTGTGGGTGCGTGTGTGTGTATATGTGTGTGTGCGATCGTGTGTGTGTGTGGGTGTATGTGTGTGTGCTTTAGAGGTGTGCAAAATATATGATTAATTAGACTGATAAATTCAATTGTACTGCACCACAAAAAATCAAACCATTTAAATAATTCATGAACATATTTAAAACAATTCAATTAACCAAACTTAATTAAAAAAACTAGTTTAACAATTTTAAAATATTTTTAACCTCAATTAAGATTTTTCTTCCTTATAAAATTTTTGAAATTTGTTTTTTTTTTAAAAAAATATAGAAAATATTGAAACTTTTTTTTAAAAAAAATCAAAATAATTTAAATAATTTTTTTCTTGAAAAATTTTTGATTTTGTTTTTGAAAAATATCAAAACTTTTTTCTTGTAATTTTTTTTATCGAAAAATTTTTTATATCTATTTTTCTCGAAAAAACTTGAAAAAAATCGAAAACATTTTCTAAAAAACAATTAAAAAATTTTTGTCAAAAAAATTTCAAAATCTTTTTTTATCGAAAAATTATTTACATCTATTTTTCTTGAAAAAATTGATATTTTTTTATCAAAAGAATTTCAAAATTCTTTTTCTGAATAACTAGTTGGAAATCGATTTTTACTAAAAATTTATTCAAAATATTAAGCTGGTTTATATTTATAAACCAGTTTCAAACAAGTTCAAAACTGCACTGAACTTGATTTGAAAGTGGTTTTCAAAAACTGAACCAAACAATTAATATAGCTCAATACAACTCAGTTTTTGCACCATAAACACCCTACGTATGTGTAAATAATTCATTTTAACTATATGACTTCTCCTTCTATATATGAAGGGACGTATACTTAGAGTTTTGTTTAATATACTCAACGAAACTAAGATACTAGAGAGTTCACCCTCATCATATACAAAACTAATATTATTATAATAAACTACATCTAAGACTCATGCGATATACGAGAAGATAATTTAAATGAAAAATATTTTCAATTATAAGAGTGTAATATTATCTATTATAAAAACATATACATATTATAGAGAATGAAATAATAATAATAATATTTATTTCCACAAAAAATATTATTTACCATTATCATAGAAAAATAATTAAGCATTCATATTGAATAAACCTAAAAATTATTTAACTAATATAATCAAATAATTATTTAAATTTACACATTATGAAGAAATTTAATTTACACCGAGTGCATTATCTTTGTTCTCTTATCAATGAGTAAGCATGTGTTCGAGGAGTTGAAGAACCATAGCTACTGCCACAAGTTCTACTAACTATCGCGAAAAATTATCTTTGTCACATTCGAACTCAAATTTTCTTAATGATTTGTCTATAGCTAAGATTTATTAACCAGTTGAGTTCAATCAATTGATTTAACATAACTAAGATTAGTTTAAAGAGTTGAAAAAATGCCACTTTATATATAATATATCTTTATAGCAAATATGACATTTGTCACTTAATTATAGTATTTACTTATTTTCATCTTTCTATTAGTGATAAATTACTATTATTATTATTATTATTATTATTATTATTATTATTTTAATTTGTTTTTTTATTTGTTAATTGTATATATTTAACTTTTGGTGATTAATTATATCTTTTTTTTAAATTGTTGGGAAATTGCACTCATCTTGTACAATAGCTTCTCTGATACTCTTCTCCAAACTTTATTTTCTTAAAAACGTTTATTTTCTTGGCTAATCAATTAATGTATTGAGCGTCAATAATCTAACCCAATATTGTAATAATCGTTGATCAACAAGAAGACTATATGGCTATTTGAGAATGTATCACTTTGAAAATTCTAACGATTTGTTTAATCAATACAAATAGTGACCCGGATTTGACAGATATTTCGATTCCAGCTAACGATGATGCTACAGCTTCAATCCGATTAATTCTTAACAAATTAGTTTTTGCAATTTGTGAGGGTGGTTCTAGTTATATACGAAATCTTTGATTAATAATAAGATAAATAAAGTTTTAGATTTGGTTGGAGGTTGTAGATTTATGGAATCGGTTATTATTCCATTAGAAAATTGTCTAAAAAGAGAAAGATAAAAAGAAAAAACAGAAATATTTTGTTATTCACATTTCTTAGTTCTGAATTTGAATGTTGAATATAGGCGCATGTTGTTTATTAATTAAAGAAGGATACCCAACTAAGAGAGGAGGAGCCACATTATTGCACGGTGCCAATTTCCAAATGCAGATGTTCAGAAAATCAGGACTTTTTATTTTCTTTGAGAAATTGCCCAAGTAATGCATTTCCATCTTCACTTCTTTTAAATAACAATTGTGACATTTGTCATCTAATAGAAAACTTCTTTAAAGTTAAACTTCTAAAATAGGAATTATCATTTATTAATTACTACTTCCTTAAAAATAAAATATAAATAAAAATAGTATCAGAAAAATTAATTAATGTATGTTGTTAAAAGTTAAAATAAGATACATTAATTTTTTTATATATTCATTTTATTTATATTTTATTTTAGATTAGTACTATTTATTTATTAACAATATATTTTATCTTTTAAAATTTTGAAAAAAATTATATATATATATATATATATATATATTGTATTTTGTTTTTGACAACTATTAAGGCACAAAGTTATAATAGGATGTTGGTTATTACGTTTAACTTTCCAACTACTCACATAACAATATACAAATAGTATATAGAATAAAAAATATCTCTTTTCTTTAAAAAAAAAAGAAAAAAAAACAATAAAGATACTATATTACTCCCTCTCTCTATTTTAAAATAATTGCCACATTTAAATAATTGTCCTAAAATAATTGTGGAATTTGATTTTTAATTCAATTTTAATCAATTGTACTATTTAATTAATGTTACATATATTAGTATTTTCAAATTATTATTCTTCACTTTATATCTATAACAATGAAAATAAATCAATAATTGATATAAATAATTTGATAAAATTACCGTTTTATTTTATTTATTTGTAAAATAGTGAACTAAAACCATTATTTTGGAATGGAAGTAGCAGCTGGTAAGGATTAAAAATATATAGTACTGCATGACAAATTGTTTAGGCATTAAATTTCATGCCCATGTGTGAGAAGAATATTTGTGTTCAATTAGTGCTGCATCTTTCCAAAGTCATTTTTCTTTATTGGTCTTAATAGTCATTTTTTTAATCTGACTGTTATTGGACTGGAGCATTAAACCACAACAATCACTTCTCATACAATTTTCTGACTCTTCTTCTTTGTCCAGCCTACAGACATGCGATATCTCCATCTCTTCCCTGTGAAATTCAGTTGCTTCTTCTTTCCTTCACATTTGTTCTTCTATGTCTTTTCTTTACCTTTTTTTTTTTGTGACAAAGGCAATATTTGGTGTAGGTATATTCATCTTTTCAAATAGATGTTTTGTTCTATTGTCTCTCGTTTGTGTTCTTATTTATTTGTTTCTATTTGTTAATTTATTTGTTCTTTTTTATTTGATTCATTGCACCTTTGGTGTTTTATTTTATATTGTTTTTTAGTTTCAAAAATTAAAGTCACTCACAATATGGTATTATAATCACTGACAATATGGTATTCTGACCACTCGCAATATGATACTATGACCACTCATAAATCAAAAAGACAACGGCACAAAAACCGCTCAAAAAAGACTGTGGTATTAGAACCACTCAAAAATCGAAAGGATTACGACACATAAACCGCTCTCAAACATCGAAGGGTCTTCGACATAAACCGCTCTAAAAGGAAAGTGGTACTAAGACTACTGAAAAATCAAATGAACTACGGCACAAAAACCGCTCTAAAACGACATTGGTATTAGAAGTACTCAAAAATCGAAGAGACAAAACGAAAGGGGTGAAGTGGCTTGGAAATGCGTCAAGAAAAAGAGGGAGAAAAGAGAATGTTGGGAATTGTATCCAACATTTGTGTGTTTTTCACAAGAGTTTGACACTCTTTATATAGTGATGGAAGCAAACCCACATATGTTAAATATCAAATGGGGACTATAGTATTTATAAAGTTGAAAACTACTCAATATATGAGATTTTTCCTATGTGGGACTTCAACAATTTCTAAATTCACACACTAACATACTCTATGTTCCAACAATCCCCCACTTGAATTAAAAAAAATGTTTATGAAGTAGCGTCAAACACTTCTATAAGATTATGCATATGTTGCAGTATCTTCCGACTTAAACCTTGCATTGTAAGTACGATTCAGATTCAACAAGAGTGACTTGTAGTCTTGAACTCTATCTCTGACATCAAATTCACACACAACTTTTTCATAAGGTATATTATCAAAAGCTCGTACGTTAATGGCTCTGCACGTTTATCCCAGTAGAGTGAACGCTCTAGAAATTCAACCTCAATATTCCATAAGAAACGGCCTCACTTCCACATTCACATAGGTGAATCTATCAAAAATACTCCTGTAGCTAAGTACTCCACATAGAGTATAGCTCTCATAAAGAGTTTCTATTACCTCACACTTTCATTTCTTCAAGAATTATGTTTCTCTGATTTATAATAGCATGTTCATCTTATATATATCACTTCACGATTTGTTATTACTCATTAAACCTAATTCTTGGGATCTCCTGTCTTTTAGGTTGGGTTACCATCATGAGTGACTCTATAGACAATAGTCTCATCCTTTTGGATGTATTTAGGACTTTCTCTATAGCTAATCCTTTCATCAAAGGATTTGTAATTCTCATAAGTGCGTACATGATCCACTATGACAACTCCTTTAGAAAGTAACTCTTTAACAATGGTGTGCTTACGATGAATTTTTCGTTTCTTACTGCTGTAATAACGATTCTCGATCTTTACAATAGTCACGGTACTATCGCAGTAGATCAATAGAACTGACATAAGTTTTTCCTATAAAGGGATCTCAGCTAGCAAGCATGTCGACCATCTTGCTTATTCACTAGTGGTAGATAATGCTATCATTTTATACTCCATAGTGATTTCACAATATTTACAGCATGAATGTTTGAACCAAATATGAGTAGGTCGTCTACATAGAGACATATGATAGTGCAAATGTCATTTTTCAGATTTGTAATAAACACATTTGCCATTTTCATTCACTTTTAAACGCATTTGATATAATCAAGTTATCAAACTTTTCATGTCATTGCTTAGAAACTTGTTTAAGACCATACATAGATTTAAATAACTTACAAACCTTGTTTTCTTGTCCATAAATCACAAAACCTTCAGGTTTTTCTATATAGATTTCTTCTTCCAAATTACCATTTAAAAAAGTAGTTTTGACATCCATTTGGTGTACCACCAAGTTATGAATAGCAGCAAGTGCAATGAGTACCCAAATAATGTAATTATAGTGACCGGTGAAAAAGTGTAGAAGAAATCTATATTTTCTCTTTGTCTAAAACCTTTGGCTACAAGGCGAGCCTTGTAAATTAACAGTTCCATCGGGTTTTAGTTTCTATTTCAATATTCATTTACAACATATCAGTTCGTAACCAGGAGGAAAGTCTACTAAATGTCAAGACCTGTTAGACTATAGAAAATCCATCTCATCGTTTATAGCCTCTTGCCATAAATCTGCATCCAAATATGATAAAGCATTTTTGAAGATTTGAAGGATCCTCTTCTAAGGTATAAGCCGAACAATCAAGTTCATAATCTTTAGCAAATCTAGCTCTCTTACTTCTTTGAGTTCAGTTTTAGCTACTGACTTGGTTTGTATTTGGCTACGACATTCCATATTCGAATACAAAAGTTTAATGTTAGCTACTGACTTGTTTTGTATTTGGCTACAACATGGTGTAGTCGAATACAAATGTCCATTTTTTGCTACTGACTTCATTTGTATTCAGCTACACATATATGTAGTCGAATACAACTTTGATTTTTGTCAAAAACTTGATTTTTAATTATTTGTTTTATGTATTTTGACACTTTGAAAATCCTTTTGATGCATATGTTAAAATAACAAGGTTCTCATATTATTGTATTTGAAATGTAATTGGATTTTATCAAATACCTTAAATTCTAAGTTTCCTAATATTTGAATTGATTGTTGATTTCACTTTGAACTTGCAACTAGATCATTATTCTTAGTCTTTTGTCTTCATCAAAAACATATATCTTCTTATACATTTTCATTCTCCCCCTTTTTGATGATGACAAAGCCTTTGTGGTTGAAATTCCAAGAGTTTTGATTTCTCCCCCTTAATTTATACTTACTCCCCCTTTGAATTTGAATTTATGTCATCATGTGTTGAAAGTTTTGGAGACCTATAAATTCTTTAACAATAACAACATACCAATTTTCTCCCCCTTTTGACATGATCAAAAAGGAAGAAAAAAAAAACAAACAAAAATCCTAGCATTCACAGTATATAGGGAATAAACAAAACATCACACAAAATAGGGAAGATATCAACAAAAGTAGTTTTAAAAGGATAAACATGTCTAATTAATACATCAGCAAATGTAAGAAGTGAAAAGAAATATCTAATAAAGCTTTTAAAAGAAAACAACAGAAACTACAGTAGCCAACTACATATCAAAATCCGGTGGAAGTTGAAGGTGGTCAATTTTGACGGACAGGCCATGTAGTTCATTTAACAGAGATTCATGGTTTTGAGTGGTGGTCTCAATGTTTTGGAATCTGGTGTTGATAGATGTGCCCATGGATGGAAATTGCTCAGTGATAAATGTTTGGAGAGAGTTGATCTTGTCCATAATCATGTGATTTGAAACATGATCATTGTCTGATGTTATTTCCTCTACTTCTTTTTTCTGTGCAACAGCAAATGATGATTGTCCAAGATCGCTCTTGTGGACATAAGTCTGAAGTGGATCACTCCATACAATTTTCATGCTCGGCAGTACATTCAAGTCCAACAGATTATCCTTGGAAGGTTTATAAAGAACTTCACCTGAAAAATATACCTTAAAGTGGTCCAAAATTCTAGTGACTTCTTTTGCATAAGGCAATCCGATAGCATTTTTGGAGGCAAACAGAACAGAGCGAACAAAATAAGCCCAGTTGAGATCAGACCCTTCTAGCATGAAGAACATGATCTAAAGCTCAAATTCAGAGATTTGGGAATAATTGCCTGCCTTTGGCACTAGAATATAGCTTAGGAAATAATGCAACAATATGTTATCAATGGTTAGGTTTCCAACACCATATTGTTGCCTAGCAAACTCAGAACCAGCATGTGCCCTTTTTCGTTCCATAGTGTGTGTATCAAATCGACATAATGAGACATAAGCATCATACTTGGTAACATTTTCCCATTCACATAAATTTCCAGGACAAAGTTTTTTACCCTCATATGGTAATTGCAGAATTTCTCCAATAGTGAAAGTGAGAGATATTTGGCTTTCTACCTTTATGTAGTTCGTATGGAGTCTTCTTTAGGATTGGTCGGATTATTACTCGGTTGGATACGTAAAAAATTGTGCTTACAACATCTGCCCAAAAGTATTTTGGTAGACTTGAGTCGCTTAGCATAGTTCTTGCAAGTTCTACCAATGATCTATTCTTTCTCTCAATAACTCTATTTTGTTGAGGTGTTCTCGGTGCAGAAAAATTATGGAAGATTCCATTTTCTCACAATATTCTAGAAAGGAAGCATTTTGAAATTCTCCTCCATGATCACTTCTTATTGATACAATTTTGGTTGCTTGTTCATTTTGAACTAGTTTGGCATATTTTTTAAATGCTTTAAAAGCTTCGTTTTTATTTGCCAAAAATAAGGTCCATGTGAACCTTGAGAAGTCATCAACGATTACTAGTCCATATGAATTTCCACCAAGACTTTTAGTTCTTGATGGACCAAACAAGTCCATATGTATTAATTTGAAGTGGTCTTGAAGTTGATACAATATTCTTGGGTTTGAAGGAAACTTTAGTTTGCTTACCCTTTTGACAAGCATCACATAATTTATCCTTAATGAATTTCATCTTTGGTAAGCCTACAACAAGTTCATGCTTGACTAACTTGTTTAAATGATCCATATGGATATGTGCAAATCTTTTAGGCCATAGCCATGCATCATTGTTGTCACTTACCATAAGACATTTCATTCTCAAGGATAAATAATCAAGATTAATTGTAAAGATATTTTTAAAACGCTTACCAACAAATTGAATTTCACTTGTTATCTCATTTGGATAATACATTCATTTTTGTTGAAAGTTATTTTGTAACCCTTGTCACAAAGTTGGCTAATGCTTATGAGATTGTGCCTTAATCCTTCAACATAGAGGACATCTTCAATTGAAGGAGATGGAGTTGTACCAACCTTTCCAATGCCCAAAAATTTTCCTTTGTTGTTATCTCCATAGATCACATAGCCTTTTGACTCAAGAGTTAGTGCTGAAAATTTAGTCTTGTCACCAGTCATGTGTTTTGAACATCCGTTATCTAAGTACCACATATTAGAGATACTTTGTGTGCATTACTACAAAACAAGATCATAGTTTGTTAGGTACCCAAAGTGCTTTGAGTTGTTGAATATTAGTACCTTTCTTGACCCACACATAATGCCATATGGAACACCAAAGTTCCTAAAATGACAAGCATTAGGTGTGTGACCATTAAGACCACAATAAAAACATGTAGGACTCTTTTTGCTTTTATATTTAGGCAAAAGAGGTTTCTTTTGAATAATAATTTTCTTAGAACAATGAAGATTACTTTGAATAGTTATTACTTTCTCGTTGTAGCATTAGTTACTTGCCTTGACAAAGATAGTTTTACTAGTACTTGGTTTATCAAACTTTGAATAACCAAGTCCACTTTTGTCATTTGAATATCTTTGCATGTTAAGTATATTTTCCAATCCAACTTGTCCTTTTTCATATCTTTCAATAACTCTATTCATTTGGACAATTCTAAAGGAAAGTGAATCACACTTATTGCATGTAGAATTCTGTTTTAGTTTTTCAAAATCCTTTTCCATAGTGTCAATCTTCTTATTAAGAGATAAAATTTGTTTCTTTTGAGTTGACACTATTTTGTACAGAGTTTTATATTCCATAAGTAGTTCTTTTATTGCTTGTTGGGCATCACTATTCTCAACACATGAATCATCATTATTATAGTAAGTATTTTTACTACTAACCTCTTCTTCTTCGTCGGATTGGTGAGATGCCATTAAAGCAATGTTTGCGCATTCGTCATTTTCTGAATTTGAGGATGAACTTACTTCATTATCCTCCCATGCTATATAGGCCTTTTTGAAATCTTTCATTTTGATAGCACTTTTCTTGAGAATGTTAGGACATTCTGCTTTTATGTGTCCTTGTTTCCCACATTCAAAGCAAGTTAAATTCTTATTTGTAGTGGAGACGTCTTTCTTCCTGAAAGTTTTCTTTTTCTTAAATGTTTTATCATTTTGAAGAAACTTACCAAATTTTTTAACAAGGAAGGTGATGTTTTCATCTTCATTTGAGTTCTCATTAGCCATTAGTTCTTTTGACTCCGTTTTCAAGGCAATGCTCTTTGTCTTCTTTTCTAGAATTTCGTTATTTTCTAATCTTCCAAGTTCAATTTCATGCTCCTAAGTTTTCCGAAAAGTGCAGAGAGTGACATCTTGGATAGGCTTTTTGTAACACCCCGAGTTTAAAAGACAACGCGAGTGTATTTTTTTTTTCCAATAAATAATTAAAATGAGTTTTCCAAAATTAATGTCAAGGGAGTTAAAATAAAATTTTCTCAGTTCATTTCAAAAGAGAATATCCGGCCTGTGGCCACTAAACAGTATCAGAGTGCGGAAAATACAGCGAAAAAGTCATACATTAATTCCCAAAATAAATTACATTTCCCAAAACTCAAGACCCTATACAAAAGTCTAGTCTGATCATGCACTAAGCTACAGTAGCACGGTCTCCACCGTATCCTCTATAAGTCTCGTCTTCAGCCAACCATCCGTCCTTCTGCGTTGTCCACGGATACTCCGTACGTAAAGATCAGGGGAAACTAACGACACTTCCGTCGTTAGTGTATCCGTCGGTAGGACGGGTTCGGGTAACATCTTAGGGCAAAGCCCAATTTCCACAATATAATAGCAAGGGTCACTGACCGAAATTAACAAATAATCACATAGCATATATTTCACAGCAACAAATATACACATGGCATATCATATAACAATGATGAAAATAATGATGCTCATTTGAAATTTCATGACATGTATTTTTCAAATCAGCAACCAATTAAGATGGAAAGTAAGTTGTAAGTACTGCCAACACTTCAGCATTCACAATCATTCATCAGAAATTCAATTTTCATAAAGTACTCACACACATCACTTTCCAATCATCATCACATAACCCAATCGTGACCCACCGGTCAATCACCGCAATGCAATATGTATATGCTCATGTATACAATTTCTTGGAATCACCAAGGTGCAGTCGCTCAACAGACCAGCACAATTTATATGTATGATAGACTTTAACGGCCCTCAAGACCATGGTGCAATCGCTCAACAGATCAGCACCAGTGCAGTCGCTCATCAGACCAGCACTCGTGCAGTCGCTCAACAGACCAGCACGTTATACATCTTTGAATGGACCACCACGAACATGCGGCCATTCCGTAGCCCAGATAGAATGGACCACCACGAACACGCGGCCACTCTACAACCCATCACGGTTACTAAATTCACGTGTATTAGCCTCTCACAGGCCAAATACACAGAAGTTAAATCCTCGCACGGATAGAATGGACCACCACGAACACGCGGCCATTCCGTAGCCCGAGTGGAATAGACCGTCTAATACACGCGGAACTATTCTATAACCCATGGTTACTACTTAACTTCGCGGCCCATCACGGTCACCGCATCAACTCTGTGGCCCATCGCGGTCACCACCTGACTATGCAATGCATGAATATGCAGTGTTTTCTCTCCGCTGAAAACAGTATGCAATATCAGAAAACTCAGCCTGTCCAACATTCCCCCAAAGCATCTCAACACAAATAATTTCATAATCAACACAGCAATGATTAAACATTCCAGTAATCATTAACACTTTACTTTATCACAACATTCCATTCTTAATTATCATAAGTCTTTTCCCCAACTCTTAAAATTCACAAAACAGTGTTTAAAACTGAGTTTTCTGGGAAATACGAATCTGTATTCGAATACAGTTTCTCTGTATTCGAATACATAAGCCAAAAACAGTGCAGAATTACACTCTGTATTCGAATACAGCCCTCTAGTATTCGAATACAGAGGAAGTCTCAGTGCACAAATCAACATCTTTCACTACATCAGTAAAGTCTCAAAAACTTCATCACCACGTCCCCAAAATATCACCAAAAGTTCCATTTTAATTCACCACAACATTCCCAATATCCCCCAAACACTCAGGGTTTACAAAACACTCTTAAAAACTTGGAATTTCTGAAAACTTGAATCTGTATTCGAATACATACCCCTTGTATTCGAATACAGAAGCATGAAACTGCAATTTTAATATTCTGTATTCGAATACAGCATGCCTATAGTCGAATACAGAAGACAAAACCAGAATGATCAACATCAGAACATCAGAAACAGAACTAGAATGATCAACATCAGAACATCAGAAACAGAACCAGAATCAGAATCATCAACACCAGAACATCAGAAACAGAACCAGAATCAGAATGATTAACATTAGAACATCAGGAACAAAACAGAATGATTCACACCAGAATCATCAGAAGCGAAACAGAATGATTCACACCAGAATCATCAGAAGCAAAACAGAATGATTCACACCAGAATCACCAGAAGCAAAACAGAATGTTTAACACCAAAATCATCAGAAGCAAAACTGAATGATTCACACCAGAATCATCAGAAGCAAAACAGAATGATTCACACCAGAATCATCAGAGGCAAAATAGAATGATTCACACCAGAATCATCAGAAGCAGAAGCAAAACAGAATGATTCACACCAGAATCATCAGAGGCAAAATAGAATGATTCACACCAGAATCATCAGAAGCAAAATAGAATGATTCACACCAGAATCATCAGAAGCAAAACAGAATGATTCACACCAGAATCATCAGAAGCAAAACACAATGATTCACACCAGAATCATCAGAAGCAGAATAGAATGATTCACACCAGAATCATCAGAAGCAAAAACAGAATGATTAACATTAGAATCATCAGAAGCAGAAACATAATGATTAACATCAGAATCATCAGAAGCAGAAACAGAATGATTAACATCAGAATCATCAGAAGCAGAAACATGATGATTAACATCAGAATCATCAGAAGCAGAAACAAGATGATTAACATCAGAATCATCAGAAGCAGAAACAGAATGATTAACATCAGAATCATCAGAAGCAGAAACACGATGATTAACATCAGAATCATCAGAAGCAGAAACAGGATGATTAACATCAAAACCATCAGAAGCAGAAACAGAATGATTAACATCAGAACCATCAGAATCAGAAACAGGATGATTAACATCAGAATCATCAGAAGCACAAACAGGATGATTAACATCAGAATCATCAGAAGCACAAACAGAATGATTAACATCAAAATCATCAGAAGCAGAAACATGATGATTAACATCAAAATCATTAGAAGCAGAAACAGAATGATTAACATCAGAACCAGAAATAGGATGATTAACATCAGAATCATCAGAAGCAGAAACAGGATGATTAACATCAAAATCATCAGAAGCAGAAACAGGATGATTAACATCAAAATCATCAGAAGCAGAAATAGAATGATTAACATCAGAAGCAGAAACAGGATGATTAACATCAAAATCATCAGAAGCAGAAACAGGATGATTAACATCAAAATCATCAGAAGCAGAAACAGGATGATTAACATCAAAATCATCAGAAGCAGAAACAGAATGATTAACATCAGAATCATCAGAAGCAGAAACAGGATGATTAACATCAGAATCATCAGAAGCAGAAAGAGAATGATTAACATCAAAATCATCAGAAGCAGAAATAGGATGATTAACATCAGAATCATCAGAAGCAAAAACAGGATGATTAACATCAGAATCATCAGAAGCAGAAATAGGATGATTAACACCAGAATCATCAGAAGCAAAAATCCTTCCTCTGTATTCGACTACAGGGGCTCGTAGTCGAATACAAGTTTGAAAACTTAAGTAAAAAGAAGCTTACCAGGTTGTATTCAAATACACACATGTTGTATTCGAATACACCTTCGAAAACCAGTGAAATTTTCCTGAGACTTCAACACATTTCAAACTGTTTGTTTTGAAAAATCAGCACAACTCCAAAACAGTTTTATCACTCTTTTAAACCACAAAACTCGGACTTTTACATCAAACCAGATTTTCTAGAAGAAAACACTTTCATCAGTTTTAAACCCTTTTTATTTTGAAATCATCAGCAACACCAGATTTTCAAACCATCAGAACATCATGCAAGCATTTCAGTTTTCTCAAACATCAGAACAACATGCAAAGCATTTCAGCTTTCTCAAACATCAGAACAACATGCAAGCATTTCAGCTTTCTCAAACATCAGAATAACATGCAAGCATTTCAGCTTTCTCAACATAAGCAAAACAGCATGTTATATCAGCAAAAACAGCCAACATCACAAAATCATCAACATCAACAGAATGCATTTCTCATTCTTCAAAATGACAAGCAAAACAGTTTTTCTTCAAAAACAGAAATGGAACAACGTGCATGTCATAACAATATGCATTTACAGCCCTAATGCAACTAGAAAGTGGAAGGTGCCCTTACCCTTGCTGCGTGTCTGCTACTTCTCACGTTTCTGTTTTCGTTCCCGTTTACGCGCCAAAATTTGGTGAAACTGCTGCCTGAGTTTTCTGTTACGAAACTGGGTTCTCTAGCTTCGTAATGACATGGGGAACAACTTTAGTACTGGGTGTTTTCTGGTTTGGTGCTTGTATTTCCAATTGATGGCACTTTTGAGGAACTCCCTCTTTTGTATTTTGAAATCGTGAACTGGAAATAGATTTCAGAATGGTAAGGGAGGGTACTGTTACATGCAGCACTATTACATGCAGTATGGGCAGTGAGGAAGGAGGGATGGTGTTCTGATTTCACCATCCTTCTCACTCCTATTTATAGGATTTTGTGGTGCCACCTCACCCGACACTTGTCTGATTTTCAGCACTTAACCAATCCCGTCGCAATTAGCCTCTAATCCTTAATTAACGGTCCGATTAATTTAATTACTCGAATTAAATTAATCTAATCTTTATCCAATATTTTTAATTCATCTTCCAAAATAAATATTTATATATATTCACTCAAAACATACATATATTAAATATTTTACAAATATCCCCAAAATACCCTTAATATTAATTCCATAAATTAATATTAATTTTTAAGGGTCTTACACTTTTCTTTTCAGAAATTGCATTACTTTAGGTTGTCATGCCCTTGTTAATGATCTTAGAACCTTAAGGTTCAATTCATCATTAGTGAAACTTTTGCGAAGTGTTGTTAAGTGATTGATTAGATGAGAGAATCTTTTCTACATGTCTAGAATAGGTTCTCCGTGCTGCATACGAAACATTTCATATTCTTGAGATAGAGTATTGAGTTTAGAACGTTTTACCTCAATTGTTCCTTCATGGGTTACTTCAAGAGTATCCCAGATTTCCTTGACTGTTTTGCAGTGGGATATGCAAAAGAATTCGTCCATTCCAAGTGTCGATTGTACATGTTTTTGGCCTTCATGTTAAACAACACTTGTCTCTTTTCATCATCTGTCCATGAGGCTTTTATCTTTATTTCCTCTTTATTGTTTATGACTATCTTAAGAACATAGGGACCATTTTCTACAGCATCCCATATATCATCTCTGTGTACCTCAAGATATGCCTGCATGCGTATTTTCCATAAATCATAATGTTCACCAATAAAAAAAGATGGTTTATTGCTACTACCACCATCTCTATAAAATGGTTGTGCGGAAGCCATAAATCGAGGAGCAAATTTCCAGAACATGCTCTGATGCTAATTGTAAGTCCAGAGTTGCACCTAAGAGGGGGGTGAATTAGGTGTTTAAAAACTTTTCTGGTTTTCAGAGTTTTTATGAATTATTTTTCTGATTGCGATTGTGTATGAAAGCTTGTAAATGACAAAAAGTAAAGCACGCATAAATTTATCCTGGTTCCCCTTACAACCAAGGGTACATCCAGTCCTATTGTCCACAACAAGAGATTTTTCCACTATTTGTTAGAAACAATACAAGTCTAACACTAAGACTTCTATTACAAATTCCTAACACTTTAACTAAGATAGCACACCATTATCTTAGTTTACAACACTTGAAGAAAATACACTACTTTCTTCAAATAATACAATAACTTTAAATGATTTTTGTAACAATGTTCTTAACTAAGAACAAGAGTATAACAATGTGTATAATGATAACAATCCAGCACACTTTCAAGTACAACTAAGAACCTTTCTTAATGATATGAAAATGAAAAGCATGTACTTCAAATTATGAAAATGAAGTTTTGAAAGTTTAAGATATTTCAGAAAGTTGTTCTAAGATTGGTAGTAGGATTGATGAGTTAAAACTGAAGCTATAAGGTATTTACACTCCATAGACAACACTTCAAATTAGTGGCAATTGTTCCCAGAAGATTTGATGGACAAATGCATCGATCCAAATGAGATTTGAACTGAAAAATTGCATCGATTCGCATTTGTATTCGAATATAGCTTATGCGTATTCGAATACACTTCTCTAACGTTCAGTTTTATTGAAAATTTCAACTTCGTATTCGAATACGAAACCTCGTAGTAGAATACAAATTAGTGATTTTTGCCACTGACTTGATTTGTATTCGGCTACAACATTCCGTAGTCGAATACAAAAGTTCAATTTTAGCTATTGACTTGTTTTTTATTCGGCTACGACATGCTGTAGTCGAATAAAGATGTCCAGTTTTTGCTACTGACTTCATCTGTATTCGGCTACACATATATGTAGTCGAATACAACTTTGATTTTTGTCAAAAACTTGATTTTTAATTATTTGTTTTATGTATTTTGACACTTTGAAAATCCTTTTGATGCATATGCTAATATAAGAAGGTTCTCATATTATTGTATTTGAAATGTAATTGGATTTTATCAAGTACCTTAAATTCTAAGTTTCCTAATATTTGACTTGATTGTTGATTTCACTTTGAACTTGCAACTTGATCATTATTCTTAGTCTTTTGTCTTCATCAAAAACATAGATCTTCTTATACATTTTCATTAGCTTTGTACTAGGAAGAAAAGTGGCCAAGGTAAGGGCTTTTCCCCACACAAATTATAGTTAGACCGTTGGTTGGATGACATGAAATTAATAATTGTGATCGCTTGCTTTTTGAAAGGAATAAAATGTAGAGTAATTAATTAAAATAATGAAACCCCAATCCTTTGCATTGAGTCAATATATAATATACGATTTTTTTTAAGAAGTAAAGTATGAATTTTTTTTATGTTATATATGATAAATTTTTAATTTTTATGAAAAATATGAAGTAAAGTATGCATTTTTATGTTATAGGTAATAAACTTTTAATTTTTATGATGGATACGAAATAAAGGTTGAATTTTTATGTTATATGTGATAAATTTTTAACTCCAATTGATGTATATGAGTTGGAGTTTGAGTTTTCTTGTTATATATGTTAAAGTGCTAATTTTTATGGTGTGTATGATATCAAGTTTTCGATTTTTATGTGTATGTGGTGAAAGTTATAATTTTTATGATTATTTGTCCATGAATATGTGATACTCATGATATGATGTGTAATAGGATGATGATTTTTAAAAAGTGATTTTGAATGCATATGACATGATTCTTAGTGGGTTGTGTGGGAATATATCTCTTTGATAATACATCATCATGTCATGGCATATGCATCTTCGTGGGAGTTGCCTTAGTGGCATGTTTGTTTTCCCATTGGTATAGGTGATCTTCTGTGTGGAAGTTGCATTAATGGCAGGTTTATATCCAGATCATATAGTTTTAGGAGCATGCATTATACATATGTTTTTTATATACAAAGTACCGGTTTGCACATTTTTTTTCTTTTAAATTTGAAGTTTCCACTTGTATATGTTTTGTGTTATTCTTCTATATGTTTAGATTTGGTTTTATGTGGATGATGGAAAAAACATACCCTTACAACAACATTTTAGGTACTATGAGTTCGAGGAGGTTCAAGAGTAGTTGATGACTATTATCATGCAGCGAACGTGGAGTAAAAATTGGTTTTTCAAGACAATTTTGTAATAATAGAATTACCGCGATATTTCTAAGTCTATTTTTAAATCTTTTGTCACCAAACTTTCAAATACACTCGAACTCTAGAAATACGTAAGTGGGTTCCCTTCCGTTAGGAATAATTGTTTTTCTTTGTTTTAGCTTTGAATAAACATTTTTAATAATATTAAATAAATGTGATTGTTACTAATTAGTTAAATGGATAAATGTTAGATATTCTTACCCAAAAAAATTGTCGTAAATTTTTCTAAAAGTATTTTTAAGTAACGTTTTGGATAAAAAATATGGGGCGTTACATACTGCATCGTAAAAAAAAGTTCTAGAATTACACCCTCAATATGGTAGTTAAATTCATTATCAATATGACAATTAAAAGCACTTATAATATGGTACTTTGACCACTCGCAATATAATACTACGACCACTCATAAATCAAAAGGACTACGACACAAAAACTGCTCTAAAATGACTGTGGTATTAGAACCATTCAAAAATCGAAAAGACTATGGCACATAAATCGCTCTCAAAACCACTCAAAATTCAAAGGAACTACATCACAAAAACCGCTCTAAATCAACAGTGATATTAAAACCACTCAAAAATCGAAGGGACGGAAAGAAATGGAAGAAGTGGCTCGAAAATGCATCGAGTAGAAGAGGGAGAAAAGAAAAAGTTGGGAATTGTATCCAACTTTGATGTGTTTTTCACAAGAGTGTGACACTTTTTATATAGTAATGAAAACAAACTCACATATGTTAAATATCCAATATGGACTTTAGTATTTATAAAGTTAAAAACTACTCAATATATGAGATTTTTCTTATGTGAAACTTTAACAATTTTTAAATTCACAAAGTAACATACTCTATGTTCCAACATTTTTTATATTTCTTCTATTTTGATAAAACATTCGAATTATTTACTTCTATACTTTTACTTTACATATGTCCAAATCAGGCAAAATCCATTTAAGCCTTTTTTTTATAGTTTTCTCCAAATTTTTTAATGATACTTGTATGTTTATTAATCTTGGGGTTAAATGACTTTTATTTATTAGAAGTGAAACAGAGAAAAAAATGTAATGAAAGGTTAAATTGACATTGTCTGTTGGTTGAACTCATTCCCCAAGTGAAACCCACCAATATTATTATTATTATTATTATTATTATTATTATTATTATTATCATCATCATCAAAAAAGAAAAAAAGTGATTTATTGGACCTGATCTATGTAAAGAAAAAAAAATTTGAAATCCCTATTTTACAAAAAAGGGTACAGAGAAAACAAAAGTAAACAGAAAGACGGTAGAAAAAAAAGACTGAAAATTGAATTTCTATTGTAAATATTTCACATTAGTAAAATAACCTCATAGAAATTTTGAAAGTAATACAAATTGAAGTTATTTTTAGTTAATTTTTCCTCCGAGCGGTGGTGGAAGACGAGTTACTGTTGATCTAGACTTCCATATGCATCCATGTGTCTTTACACGTAATTACGAGATAGATATAATTCAGGTAAACTGTAATGTCGATTAAAGTATTACAGTAACGCATAATTAAAGATTAAAATTGTTTAAAACTATAGACAAAGATCAATCACAAAGGAATGGAAATTACTTGTATTTTATTTTTAAATACTATTATTGAGTTATAATGTGTTTAATAAAAATTGGACCAACGTAATTCTACTAATATGTTTTCTTATCCTCTCCTTATTTTCACCTTATATTTGGGTGAATGAGTATAGTATGAAAGTAGTTAAAATTTATAAGAAAAAAATGTGTATTAAAAAAATTGGAAAAGAAAATAATTATTAATTATGACAAAGTTGTGAATATCAAATTATATAAGTCTACAGGATAATTGTGGTTTGATATATGTTAATCGGGTTATGATAGATTCCAACTAGACCTGACATAACATATGTTAATAGATATGTTAATTAATATAGATATTGTGATGTATATTGTTGTAATTTTGAATTCTATAATATGTGTACTTTATTAGTTGAATTATTTTTATGAGTTGAATTGTGGTTGTTGGATTATTGTTGTCGAGATGTATATTGTTGTCGAGACGTAATTCTACTAATATTTTTTCTTATCCTTTCCTTATCTTCACCTTATATTTGGGTGAATGAGTATAGTATGAAAGTAGTTAAAATTTATAAGAAAAAAATGTGTATTAAAAAAATTGGAAAAGAAAATAATTATTAATTATGACAAAGTTGTGAATATCAAATTATATAAGTCTAAAGAATAATTGTGGTTTGATATATGTTAATCGAGTTATGATAAATTCCAACTAGACCTGACATAACATATGTTAATAGATATGTTAATTAATATAGATATTGTGATGTATGTTGTTGTAATTTTGGTTTCTATAATACGTGTATTTTATTAGTTGAATTATTTTTATGAGTTGAATAGTGGTTGTTGGGTTATTGTTGTCGAGATGTATATTTGAGTCTAATATGTGAAGGTGTCAGACATGCTATTTGAGCATATTTTCGTGTAGATTGATACGTGTAGATTCTCGCTGCATCATGTAGATTGATATGTGTATAATTATGAACTTAAAATTATTTTACTGATTTTTTTAATTATTAAAATTGCATTTTTTTTTTATTATGCTCAATTTTTAAGATTAGAATAGGACCTCTAAAATCTTTAAGACAATCATTAACCAAATATCTAGACTAAATTATAATCTAGATGTCTATTATAAAATATGTCAACCAAAATTTGATTTACTACCTCTTTCTAATATATTTTTGTAAATTTACAACTTAAAATTCTTATATACAATACAATATTATACTTTTTATTTATTCATTAAAATTTTAAAAATTTGATCACCTCAATATTTTAGTTCAAGATCCGGCCACGGGTAATAGAGATGGATTTAATTTATTTATTTTTATAATTTTGGTATACATGATTTTGGATGTGCATGGTAGTGGTGGCAAAATGAATAGATTGGATGGATATGAATTTATATTGTAAAGGATGCATCCAAATAATCTATTAATCCATTTACACTCTACTAAAAGTTCTTTAAAAAAATTCAATCAAATCCATCGATTTAAACTAAAAATTATCCATTGTCATATTTTAATGGATGGATATCCGTCCAATCTATAATAATTTTTTTAATATTATAATAAAATATATATCTACAATAATAATAATAATAATAATGGTTTTTATTTATTGTAGCAAAAAAATTAATAATGGTTTTTACTATTCCTAAAATTAATTTATGTATTATTTTAAAATATATTTTTTAAATATTAATAAAACTCTTTTTTTATATTATTTTTAAATATAAAACTGTTTTTAAAATATTAAAAAATTACTGTTTTTAAATATTTTAAAACGTTATTTAAAAAATATTTTTTTATATTATTTAAAAAAAACAGTTTATTATTATTTTTTTTAAATAGGTAATTATTATATTAATTACTAAGTAAATAATAGAGGTGGTGGCCGGAGGCGGCAGTTGTCCGACGGTCAGCCACTACCTATCACCACTCTATTTAAATTAATAACTAATAAATTATTATTTTTTAAAAACTAATTAAAAAATTTAAATTCTGTTTTTTATGTTAGCAAAAAAAAAATATTTTTTGTTAAAAAATCTGTTTGTTTTTTTATTAAAGAAATATTTTTTTTAACAAACTTCTTTTTTAAAATAAAAATAAATTATTATTTAAATTCTATTTTTTAAATATAATAAATATATTAGTGATAAAAATAATATTTAAAAATCCTGATTTTTCCAAAAACAGTTTTTAAAATAATAAATTTTAAATTTGTTTTAAAAAAAATAAGTAAAATTATGATTTCATTGAATGATTTTATTAAATGCCAACGTAAAGATGCATTTAAATCTAATTTAAATTTTTATTGGATAAAGATTGATCTACTTGAACAAATTTTGATCACAATTACAAATGTTGTTCAAATTACCTATGATACTACATTGCGTTTCATTTTGTTTAGAGCTATGACAAGGATAAAGACAGGTAGCTGTTTTGTGAATTTTCCCCTAACGAGAAAGGTCAAGTTCGAGATAAATATCGAAACATTCTTCTATTATTCTATATTTATAGAACAAATTCCTAATTTTGTCCCTCCTTAAATAGGTCCTTGAAATTACAATTATTTCAAATATATCTCTGACTCTATTAAATATTATTCAAATTCATCTTTCTATTGTTACATTTTTTCAGTTAGATACCAAATTAATAGTAAGAAGTTAAATGTTAAAACCAACCTAATTATTTATGTATCTGAAATTTGACAAAATAATGAATATGGATAATATTTACCAAAGTCAGAAACGTATTTGAAATATTTGCAATTTCATAAACCGATTTAAGAGTGTCATACATAATCAAAGACAAATTTGATAGTTTTGTCATATATATGAGAATGATCAAGCGATCGATGAAACATCATATTCAAGCATATAAAAGAAGCTCTTGAAAATCATCAAGCATTTGAAAGGACAAAGAGAAATAAAATTGCAATTCTTACCCTTTAGATTTTAGATAATCTTTGATAACGGAAACTTACATCTTCGATCTCAACTGTGTTGGAAAAATAAACAAATAAATAAATTTAAATAACAATTAAAATACAAGAAAATAACATAGGAATTCTAAATCAGAGAAAAAACCACAACAAAAAAATAACATTATGTAAAAATTATTACAACACATAAATTTTTCTAAAATACTCTCCATGGCCCCCAATATATCCATACTCTTCAAAAAAATATTTGAACTATATCTCACAATACTCTAACACAAGTATAAAATAAAAGAAAATAATCAAATACAAGTTAAAAATATTTTTGACTGATGCAAATTGTAATTAAATCCTAGAGCCATATATATAGCCTTAAACTACCTCCTCTTTTACGATTTCAAAATGTGAGACTTTTTCAAATCCTTAATTCCAACCAAAGCTAACAAATTATATATTTGAATAAACAACTTAATTAAACACTTTTCAATAAACTATTCTAAAAAAATTAATGAAGCATTTATTCATAAGATACATATTTCTTAGTTTAACTCAATTTCTGCTTAAATTATGTTAAGTTTATTTTATCTCGATTTAGTGTTTTAAGTTACATTTTATTTTCATCGTTAGTCTTTTATCTCAATTTCGACAATAATTTGTTCAATTAAAAATTTTCGATCATTTGAAATTTTACTAAATGCTGCAATATATCTCTTATACTAATTTTTCAAAAAACATTGATCAAATTTTATAAGTGGTTTATATTTATTGATTTTCTCTTCAACAATTTAAATCCACATATAATCTTGAAAACAAAGTAATAAAGGTCTATCAAGATAATCAATGTCTTTAACTTTTTCACATACAAAATAACTTGGACAACCAACTTATTGCGATGTTTCGATTAAATCTTAACAATTCATTACAATAATTCAAGATAATGTTTATACTTAAAGAACTGCATACGTAATTTAATATATCTTCATAGCTAATGGTGCAAACATATGTAACTTAAAAGACCGAATAAAAAAAAATAAACTTAACGAACTTAAACGAAAATTGAGCTAAACTTAAAGGACTAAAGATGTATATCTGCCAACAACTTATGGACATGTTATAAGTTGTTTTCACAAGTGTATCTAAATACTTATTTAAGTATTTATATCATAAGATAAATTCAAATCAACTCTAAACCAACTCTTCTATGTGCTTCCTTAACTAGGACTATGGCCTTGATTTAGGGAAAAAAAACCCAAAGGAGTGTTCTCTGTATTGAAATGAAATGTAAAAAATAAATAAAGATCAACCAAAAATGTCTTCAGTAATGAATGATTCTTCTTCAGTATCAATACATGTTTCTGAAGGTATCTGAAGTGATGCATAGTTTAGTTGTCTAGAAGCTTCATACAAACCTATGCCAACACTTACTGATAGATTCAAACACCTGACATATGTTTCAACCATTGGGATCCTAATAGTCCCACCACCAAATGGTTCAGTTTTGCAGTCTAACAAGGCTTCGGGTGGAAGGCCAGTCGTTTCTGAACCGAATAAAAGATAATCGCCTTTTCTGTATGAAAAGTCCTGCAAAATACAAAGGAACCATAATTAACGGCTCATTCACATTTTCCTTTAGAATGAAATATAAACAAAAACGGTAGTTGAAAAGTTGATATATCTGATTAAAAATTTACCCCAAATATATCAATTTTTCAACTACTATTTTTGCTTATATTTCATTTTAAAGAGAGTATACCTCGAGAAAAAAAAAACAACGCAATTTTAGTGCCATTTGAAAGTATACTTCTGGACAAAATACGTCGTTTAGAAGTAAACTTCCAGAACCGGGTGTGGTTTTTTAGAAAAATCAGGTTGAGAAAAGTTGCTCCCTAATCCTTTTAACACATAATAAGTAATCTCTTGCGATATAGTTTGATTCCCACCCCATAAAAGGCCCAAATAATTCATTCACATTTTCCATATGTAATATTGCTTGTAATGTTGGATCATCCATAAGGGTTTGTTTGGTTAGAAAAATATTTTCTCTTTTCACTTTTAATTACAAAACTGGCGAATTGGTTTCAATTTGTTTCGTGTTTTCAAAGATTTGTAAACATAATGAAAACAAGGTGGATATTTTGTAATAAAAAGTTAAAACAGAAAATGTTTTCTGATGCCAAATAGACCCTAAATAAGAAAATATTAAGACATTTTGACTAACATAAATTTATAAATTACTTCACCTTCAGTAAAAAAAAAAAAAGATTTCTTATCATCTACTTATTTATACCGAAGCACAATGCTTAATTATCTCTTTATTTCAAGGGTAAGAAAATGATTGATTCTAATACACTCATATGGCGATTAATGTGATCTTCACCGTACAATGTAGATTTTGGTTTTCTATTGAAATCAGTTTACTTATAACTGATATCCATTTATTACCTCCGTTCAAGTTGCAAATTTTTTATCCTTTTCCTTTGTTTCATGCTAGTTGTATTCATTGTAGAATATACACTTGTTTTGTTTCTACAGTCAACTCGTTTATTCTCTCATGTTTTCATGCAGTTGAAATGAAACAGAATGTTTCTATAATGAATAAAGAATTGGTTCAAAAGAAAATTTCGAAAACTAAAGGGTTGGGACAGAATTTTGGAAATTTTCTATTTGGATAAATGACATAATAAGAGACATGTTAGTCATCATGAATCAAATAGAGAAATGCTATCATTAAAAGGGACTGTGCTATTAAACTTAATGATGAGAAACTCACAGAGTGAATTTTTGTTCCCCTCTTTGTAAATGCTAGCAACCTCTTTTCACCCTCCTGTACAAAATAATAGAGACTTGTAGAATCAAAAGAAAATTATGACAGATTCCAACAATTTAACTTTTAGGATGATAATCACCTGTTGTATGAAATAATCACGAAAACCTTCCCAAGAATCGTGGATTTTAACAACTACGTATCTACAATTGTGTTAATAATGGAAAACAAATATAGACAATAATGCAATACATCAACATTCAATTATTTGTTGTCTTATTGTAGGAAAGTTTATATTAGATCAATTGAAACAAATAGATGTATTAGTTTTGAAATGCAACACACTTCAACTAGTAAAAAACAATATTTAGAGGAAGCATAGAAGACAATAAGGGCCAAGCAGAACCCAATTTTAATAAACCACGATAGACAAATGTTGGACACGACATTGATAATGACACTTTGACACAGGTAATAATTTGAAAAAATGAAATATTGAATGTAACTACATGTGTGGGTGTCATGTCGGTGTCCGAATCGACACGTGCTGGACACAAGACACGCCTTTGATGGAAGCTGTCAGTGCTACATAGGGACACTATTACCCTATATAGCAGAAAACTTTTTCTAGAATACAAAAAGAGATGCAAATGAGAGAAAGGTTTCAACTTTTAAGAAGCATATATCCATGGATACGGCCAGTAGTCCAATCCAGCTCGCTTTAGTTTGGTATCGTCCACCTTATATCCTAATGGCTGAAAAGAAAGAAATACTAAGTCTTTTAGTATTTTGAAAACAAACATGAAAATAAATGACAATCTTATTATCAAATGTAAATAATTATTGACTTAGAAAGCAAAACTCACCCCAACTAAGTGTAGTCCAACAGCTGATGCTGCACATGTTCTGGCAATGCAGCCAGTGTTTCCTGGAATCTATCAAGAACATTATAAATATCAGAGCAACCTTCTGTAATTGAGAGTGTTGAAAGAGAGAAAACGACATTGGCTTATGGTGAAACCATGTGTTTGAACTACATAGCCGAGTCGATTTTATATAAGCACAAGGCAATAAATACAAAAACAAATATAGAAGATATTATCCATATTTACATGATATGTCTAAACAATAAATACAAAGATCGTAATTCAATAGAGAGATTGTAATCGAAGCTAAAACTATTTTTGCCAAAGTCAATGTCTGATAGAGGGGTTGAACATAGATACGTTTTGTAAGTGATTTAAACTAGAATGTTCATTTAAATCAAAACCACCAAGACTTGTTCCAACCCCACTTTAACTATTTTGTTCTTTTTGTTTTTTTATCAATCTTGTTCTCAATTTAAAGTTCATGGTAGCTGGATTTTTACTACAGTATCCTAAAAAAGTTATTAAATTTAAAAATATTGATTGATCATTACAATTTCTCATTTTTTGATATTTATTTTCATAAATATTGGTTATTCCTTTGAATACAAGTCATCGTTAGTGGATTAAGGAATTCATGAGGAATATGACATAAACCAGTCTTTCTTGTGATATTGAGTGATGCACTAACAGGTTTGACAAGTATTCTTATTATTTTTTTAAATAAAAAGGATTAAAAAAAATAATCTCTTGGCATCAAAATAGTATTTGAGACTATGCAACAGAGTTCTAACTGAAGGGGTAAGAACTTGGTTTTCATCAACTCAAATGCAGTTCTTGTTACTTAACTAACTCTGAATCTATTCATTAAAAAAAGAAAATCATTCCGAAAGCAAGAAGATTTCTGCACATGGTATATCACAGATACCATAATCCAATATGTTATCAACAAAAATATCAGTGGTAATTCTTTAGAATACAAGTCATATTTAGTAGATTAAGGAATTCATTAGGAAAATTATATGAAGTGATGCACTACCAGGTTTGACGTATCCTTATTTTCTTATTTGTTAAAAAATCATAAAAGAAAATTATTTCTTGGCACTTAAATAGTATTTGAACTATAAAACAAATTTCTAACCAAAAGGGATAAGAATTTGGTTTTCACCAACTCAAATGCAGTTCCTTGTACTTAACTAACTCTCAAATTTATTTATTTTTCCAAAACAAAAAAATCAACTCTGAAGCAAGAAGGTTTTGCAAATGACAAATCATGGATACCATAATCCATTATGTTTCACATTAAAGAAACAAAAACATCTTTGCACATGTTATCAACAAAAGTTCCTCAATCCTCTAGCACATACTTAACACTGCCCCCAACTTCATGTATCACTACTTAAAGATATGAACTTCCTTAAGAATGTATACATCGCAACCAACAAAAAATCTAATTATTAGCACATTCAATACTACTGTTAGAATAGATGAAAAATATCTCATAATATCAATCAACATTGTATCATACAGTAATTTAGAATATTTTAGATTATCTGTTCAGATTAAATTCCATATTCCTTATATATCATGATTATTTCCTTAAAAGAGTCTAGCATTAGTATAAATAAGGTTGCGTTTCGATTGGCTTATATGAACAGTTTATCTAGGATTATCTATTGGCATAAATACTTGACTTGACTTTGGTGGAGCTTATGAAAACATCTTGTCCATAAACTGGTTTAAGCTAATTTCAATAAGCTCTATATGATAGCTTAAGTAAAAATAATTTGACCATATTCGTTGACTACAAAAATAACTTATACAAAAGTGTTTATTCTACAAACATTTAATTAAGTTGTTTAACCAAACGGGTCCTAAACTGTCTTCGGTAACATCATGAAGCACATACATCATCTAATATCAGAGTATTAAGTCTCGATGTACACTTTTTCCTCCTTATATACCACAATAATTGTAACAATTACATCATTCTATAAAATAGTCAAATCCCAATCCTTAACGAAGAATCAAAATATTCTTTTGCAGATTGATTTTGCATTCATATAATGTAGAAGTGTACACTTTGACACACCCCTTTTGAGGATTATGTTATGATATGATTTTTATTCTTTATAAACTTTGTTGCAGAAGCTTCTTCTCTACAGTTCAATAAAGTCTTTCTTTGTTCAAAAGGGATTGACTAATTGAGTACCAAGTACAAGCAAAGGTTTCTCCATAGTCCTAAATAACCAACTTGAAGTTCCATTATGATTATCCTAATACAGCTAATAAAAATGTGATCTTCAATATTTGTTTTTCACAGTCTTGGCACCTAAACAACTTAATTAACCGCTTATAGCGTAAGCTCTTTTCATATAAGTTTTATGTATAAGGTATTTCTATACCAAAAGATAAAACAAACTAAAACTATTATCATATAAGCTATAAGCTGTTTTCATAAGCTATCCTAAATAGTTTATAGAAATAAACTAAAAAGAGCTTATACACAGGCCATAGGCTATTTTAAACAGTCTCGCAAGTACTTATATATGTAAATAAGCTCAAATAAATCAATCTAAACAGGAACACATCAGTAAACATCATGAATCACTAACATAAACACGGACAC
This sequence comes from Cicer cuneatum, assembly GCA_037974295.1. Lineage (NCBI taxonomy): Eukaryota > Viridiplantae > Streptophyta > Magnoliopsida > Fabales > Fabaceae > Cicer > Cicer cuneatum. The sequence continues at coordinate 33,121,140 of JBBPBO010000004.1, read as the reverse complement.
CAGATACAACCCTAACACATAGACACTAGTAATATCAATGTGTTGGTGTATTGTCGGTGCCGTGTAAAACACATACCCCACCTACAACCCTAACACACCTTTAGTCTGTCATTGAATATTTTACATTAAAACAAAGCTAAATCTCAATTTGAAATAGAGAATATCACCTGTGGGGAAACAAGCACAACCTGAAGAATGTTTGAATGTGAAACTTCATTAACTGCCTCTCCAACACCCTGAGGCAAACCACCTTCTTCTTTGCTTATTTCAACAGCAGCAGAACCATCTGTAACAACAATTAAACAATAACAACAACATCGAACCTTTATCGAAACAACAAAAGTAAATTAACCATAGAGAGAGAGAGAGAGAGAGAGAGAGAAGGAGAGAATTACTGAGAGAGCAAAGGGGGTAGAAACGAGGCGTAGAAATGGAGGGAAAAGGTGAAGTGTGTTTGAATTTAAGTGAAGTGATTGTTTGACGAAAAAGAGAAATTTTGGATCGAAAATGAAAAGGGTTTGATGCTAAGTTGAGGGATTTGAGAGCAGCGGATGGAATGTCCATCGCTGACATTCTCACTCACTCCGTTAACTTAACTTATGCTTCTTTCTATCCGATGTAGAGGGAGACCGTTGTTACTTGGATATTTTATCTCAAGTTTTGTACTCCTTTAACCATCGGATCGGGATTACATTCGGTAAGCTTCTCTCCATTCATGCACTCAGATATGGGTGACCGTTCAACTAAGATCGAACAGTCCAGATTTAAATTTAATATTTTAATTATACAGTAAAAATTAAAATCTGCATTTTCTAAGACCTCTGATCGAAATCCGACGGTCAATGATTGTCTGACGGTGATTGCATCAATTCACATGAGTGTCTTTTTATTTTATTTTTTTAATCCTGCTGATTCCAAGGAAATGAGACTATGGTAAATCAGAATTTGGTCGGGAAGTAAGTAAAGTGTGACCAATAATTATTTCAGCTAGAATTCAAACTCATTTTTTCGAACGATTCATCTTTAACTGAACCTCATTAACCACTTGAGTCAAATTATTTGATTATGAGTGTCTTATTTTCATAAGCAAACATTACGACATCATATAACATATATCATTTTAACTATATTAACATTTTATTCACGTAATCTATCGTTTGTAATACTTCAATAAATATTATTAAAAAAATAAATAAGAGAAAACAAAAAATTTGGAGAGACCAAACCAAAACTCAAGCTGAATAAGGGACAACTTCGTTGAAAACTTTCCTAAGAAGAACTCAGAAGGTAAACTATGGTGAATGAAATTTCACAAGAAGGATCACATAGCCAAGGATCTCGTAAGTACATAATTTCACAAGAAGAAATTATGTGTTTACCTCTTGAAGTGTTAAAGAGACATATCACCAATACCACAAGTGTAGTGTCTCTATTTAGTCAACGTGAACGGTCACCTCGGAATGGCATCAATGCTAGCTAATGATTACAATAAGGGGGAACGACAAACTAGACATTCTAGGGTTAGTTTTGAGGAGACACAACATATCATATATATAGTGCTTCTTTATACCATTTGTTGCCTTATCGGGTCTTGTACACTACAAGTCCATTTGTCGTGGCCTAAATTTCGAGTGTTTCTTGAATTCAATAGAATCGCCACCAAATTTTATTTTAAAATAGGGAAATATTAGGAAAACCTTTAAAAATAAAAAATGGCCCTTAAAACCAAATTTTGAGTTCGGGAGTCGATTAGGGAAGGTATTAGTACCCTACGACATCCGTTAAAAATTACCTACAATTAATTGTGCAAAATTACTATTAACATAAATATATTCGTTTCTCCTTATTATAAAATACGAATATCAATTGTTTTTTATAAATGTGATTTTTGAAATAAAAGTGTGATTTAAAATAACGGAAATGGAGATGTGTTGATTGCTTTTAATGACAATGTGTTTTGTTGTTGATAAAAAATAAAAAAAAAATTACAAAAAAAAAGTTTTCTTGATTTGAATAATTATTTTGAAATGCGAGTTTTAGAACTATCAAGTTGTACAACGTGTCTCAAACACTCAATGAATAAAAAAGATGACACGTCTAATTTAATTCATTCAAAAATATTTTATTATTTTCGGTTGAGCATTTAAACTTCCAAGTTGTACAACTTATGTTATAACCGCTCAAATATTATTTATTAATTGATTTTGTGAAGATGAGTTTTAGAAATACCAAGTTGTCACAATCTGCGTCCTAACAACTCAAAGGTTAAGAAATGTCACATCTAATTAACCATTCAATATATTTGATTATAATTTTATATTTGTTTTCTTTTTAAGAATTAAAAATTGATGCTAAATATTAAATAAATTTAGATGATTCTACGAAATAAAATCACAAAAAAACAAAATAGCAGCAAAAGAGATATATGGACTTGTAACTTGATTTATTAAATAAACGAAGACACATTTTAATTATAGAACCAAAAATACTACTTATAAGTGTGAGTTTATTTCAAAACACCTTTTAATTAAATAAGTGATGGAAACAAAACTCATTTTAATATTAAGGCTAAATAGCACCCGTGGTCCCTTAACTTAATTTCAGTTAACGTTTTAGTCTTTTATCTTCTTTTTTTTTCCCGATTTGGTCTTTTATTTTAATTTTAAGTGACAATTTGATCTTTTATGTTTTAAAATGTCAACAATATTATCCTTTTTTTTACAAAAATTCATCAAAATTTTCAACCAAAACCCATAAATTAATTATATTCTTTAATATAATACAAATTTCCTCAAATTCGTAACTCAAATATTCAAATAAACTCATATTTTTATTCTTTATTTGATTTTTAAAATTCCATCTCTAACAACATCAAATAAAAAATGAAAATATGAGTTTATTTGAAGATTTGAGTTACGAATTTGATAAAATTTGTATTATATTAAAGAATATAATTAATTTTATGGGTTTTGGTTGAAAATTTTGATGAATTTTTTAATTTATTGTAAAAAAAAAAGATAATATTGTTGACATTTTAAAACATAAAAGATCAAATTTTCAACCACTCAAATATTATTTATTAATTTATTTGTGAAGATGAGTTTTAGAAATACCAAGTTGTCACAATTTGCGTCCTAACAACTCAAAGGTTAAGAAATGTCACATCTAATTAACCATTCAATATATTTGATTATAATTTTATATTTGTTTTCTTTTTAAGAATTAAAAATTGATGCTAAATATTAAATAAATTTAGATGATTCTACGAAATAAAATCACAAAAAAAAAACAAAATAGCAGCAAAAGAGATATATGAACTTGTAACTTGATTTATTAAATAAATGAAGACACATTTTAATTATAGAACCAAAAATACTACTTATAAGTGTGAGTTTATTTCAAAACACCTTTTAATTAAATAAGTGATGGAAACAAAGCTCATTTTAATATTAAGGCTAAATAGCACCTGTGGTCCCTTAACTTAATTTCAGTTAACGTTTTAGTCTTTTATCTTCTTTTTTTCCCGATTTGGTCCTTTATTTTAATTTTAAGTGACAATTTGATCTTTTATGTTTTAAAATGTCAACAATATTATCCTTTTTTTATTACAAAAATTCATCAAAATTTTCAACCAAAACCCATAAAATTAATTATATTCTTTAATATAATACAAATTTCCTCAAATTCGTAACTCCAATATTCAAATAAACTCATATTTTTATTCTTTATTTGATTTTTAAAATTCCATCTCTAACAACATCAAATAAAAAATGAAAATATGAGTTTTTTTGAAAATTTGAGTTACGAATTTGATAAAATTTGTATTATATTAAAGAATATAATTAATTTTATGGGTTTTGGTTGAAAATTTTGATGAATTTTTTAATTTATTGTAAAAAAAAAGGATAATATTGTTGACATTTTAAAACATAAAAGATCAAATTGTCATTTAAAATTAAAATAAAGGACCAAATCGGGAAAGAAAAAGATAAAGGACTAAAACGTTAAATGAAATTAAGTTAAGGGACCACGAGTGCTATTTAGCCTAATATTAAATAACACAACCCAAAGTCAAAAAGAAAAGTCAGTTAACACTGCCTTCGATGAAATAAATGATGTTTATTGCTATTTAATTATGTCCATAATTATTTGTGTTAAATGGAATTATTTATATTAAATAGAATAAATTATTGCTGCAAGTAAAAATAGGAATGACAGTGAGAAACAAGAATGGCAGGAGCACGTGGAATGGCAGGAGATGCATAAATAGTGTAATGGTAGGAAGAAAGACAAGAATGGCATAAGCACGTGGGATGACAGGAAGAAAGCTAAGTCACATCCAATAGGTTATATATACATAAGTCATAAGTCACGTTTAATAGCAAGCAGTCGTTTGCACATAAAGGCTTTAGGCAAAAAGCAAAAACATGTATTTTAAGTTTTACAAACACAAGTTAAGTTCCTAATGGAATGATGTTTACATCATTTGAAATTTTTCAATAATATAAAGTTTGAGAAGCAGAGCAAGCATGAAGATATAGAAAATACATGTCTTTCCAGATACGAGTGAAGATAGAGGCAGTGATGTGCGGTTAATGGTGGTTGGCGGCGGTTATCGGTGGAAGTTGGAATGACGGTAATGACCTCTGTTTCTCATTTTCAATGCTTTTTTTTGTTTTAAAATATATGATTTTGAGGATGAGACTAGATTGTTATTTCTTCTCTGTTCAACTTCATTTTTGTTCATAATCTCTCCTTTAAAAAAATTTCTCTTTTTCTTTTCTTCTCTTTTGAAAAATAAAGCTTATCTTTTCTACGAAACTGATTTTTGCCTTAATTCATAGACACAAGATTGAATCTTTGTGTCTATGAGATAAAAACTAAGTTATGAATTTTGCATTGTTTTGTAGCAAATATTAAACAACATTAGATTTTGAGTGCACAAATGTACAAATAATAACTTTATTATACTAAAAAAGAAAATAAAAGATGCAAGAACTAGTTTGTAGAAAGTTTGTAAACAAGCGAAAAAGAGTGTCCACTGTGAAACAACATGAAAGGAAGGAAGGGAAAACGTGTTGTAATACATAACTTTTTTTTATATATATTATTTTAATTTTGGTGCTAAATGAAAATATCTATGTAAATTATGCACTGTGTCATAGTTGTAATACGATAATTTTTAGATTTTATAGTAATTGTAAAATATTTATTAAACATATTATCACTCTTTCTTTTAATTAGTTGGACAAACTTGGGATACTACAGCTGTCCATATTTAATTATATTTTAGTCGTTATAAAAGATAAGTAAATTTAATGATCTAAATTTTGTCCGTCAAATTTTGCATACAATAAAAAACAATACAATATATGAACAAGTAAAATATAGAATGGGATTGAGAAAATTAAAATAATGAAAAAAAATGGTTCCTATCGACAAAAAGAAAAAATGATCGTCTATCTCCTGATTGCTTATCGATGCGTAGATCGAAAAAAATGAAAAAATGATCATCTTCGGATTGGTTACCGATGTGTAGGTCATGAAAGAATAAATGATCGTTGGATTTGGCTACCCATGCGTAGATTGATAGGAGTAAAAAATGCAGACCATAAACATGTTGGAACCAAGTTGGTTTTTTCAAAGTTTTGATGTTAACAAAAGTATTTTATGTAAATTGTATTTTGACTTAGAAGAACAAATCAGAGGCTGTACAAAATCAGAGGATGACACCACCAGAGGATACATCCAGAGGAAGCAATTAGAGGATAAAAGTGTCACCAGAAGTTTCGGCCAGACGAAACATCCAGAGGATACATCTAGAGGGTACCAGAGGATGCATCCAGACCAAAAAGAAGCTTGTCAGAGGGAGACTTGGTCCAGACCAGAAGGAAACATAAGTCAGACTTGGTCCAGACTTAATCCTGACCAGAAGATAGCATGGTCGTGAATATAAGATTCAGTCCAGACTTAATCCAGACTTGGTTCAGACCAGAAGATAACTGGTCCAGAACAAATGACTTGGTCCAGACCAAAAGATAGCATGGTCTAGAACATAAAACTTGGTCCAGATCAGAAGATATAATTGTCCAAAACATAAGACTTAGTCCAGATTTAATCCAGACTTAGTCCAGATTTAATCCAGACTTAGTCCAGACTTGGTCTAGATCAGAGGATAAATGTCCATATTAAAAGATCAATGGTCTAGATTAAAAGATCAATGGTCCAGATTAAAATATCAATGGTCCAGATTAGAAGATCAATGGTTCAGATCAGAGGATCACAGAATGGTACAAATCAGATCACATGGCCTAGAATTGGTCGAGATCAGAGGATCACAAAATGGTACAGATCAGATCCTGGACCAAAGTTGGTCGAGATCAGAGGATCACATAATTGGTACAGATTAGATTACATGGTTCAGAGTTGGTCGAGATCAGAAGATCATACGGTCCGGAATTTAAATCATGATGCAAATCAGTGAAGACTTGATTAAAATTCGAAGAAGACTTGATTAAATTTTGATTGAAATTTGATCAAAGTATTAAGGGGATTTGATTCAAAGAATCACTGAAGACTTGAAGAAATTCGAATGCAATCTGAAGCTTAAAAAGATATGGTTTGAAATTAAAAGAAACAAGATTGGTCAACAGAATTTTCAAGTGCAATCTGAAGCTAAAAAGATACGATTTTAATTTAAGTGAAACATGATTGGCAAACAAAATTTTCAAAGGAAATCTGAGCAAGATCTATTTCGAATTTAAGCTTGGGCAAAGCCCTATTTGCAGCTATAAAAGGAGGCTTCAGGCAGTAGCATCAAGCATCGAAAAACACAAGAACTCAAGCTTCATATTCAACACAATCTGAGAGTTCAAAAGAGAGAATCACTAGAGTGCAAAAGCAAAATTTTCTAAGTGTTCTCTCGAGAGAAATTCAGTGCAGCAATCAGGTTTCTAGAAGCAACTTTGCAGAGTTCCAAACCCCTGTAATCAAACCCGATAGTGGTGTAGATTCCTTCTTCAATCTGGGGTTGTCAGATTGGTAGGAGAAGACTTGACTTGTAGAGTCATGGTGTTATTTTTGTTCCTCAAAAGTCTGGGGTGGTCAGGCTATTTGAGAAGACTGGCTTGGAGGGTCAGGTGCTGTAATTCAAAGATTTGAATTAGTGGATTAAAGCCTTCAGGATGAAGGGACTGGATGTAGCAAAGTTAATGGTGAACCAGGATAAATTGTTGTGTTCTTATGTTGTTATTTTCCGCTGCTAAGTATGATTAATTATTCATCAAGTAAATGACATCAACACTTAACAAAACAACAAAAAGATTCAAAGTTTAGCAAACACAATTCAACCCCCCTTTCTCGTGTTTGCACCTTCAAAACAACCTATAGGTCTAGTTTAGAAGAAAAACGTTTTTTTTATTTAAAAAAAAATATGTTTATGATAATTGCAATGCAGACGTATAATGAGCAATGGAACACACACACTGTTGAGTATAAATAGAATACAAATATAAGATATGCATGATTCACTCATTATGCATTGCACAAAGTTGTTGAGTATAGATCATGCGTGAATATATGAAAAATGTGAATGTAAAATATGAATCATGTGTAAGTATATGAAAAATATGAAAGTAAAATATGAATCATGTGTAAGTATATGAAAAATATGAATGTAATGCATGGATTATGTGTTATGCAATATAGATAAGTTATTGTTGATTTTTAGTTCCCGATCCTTATATGACCTTATACGCCCACAAAATTTAATGGATGAATAAAGATAACAACTATTTTTTGCACGATGTATCTTGTACATCTTGTGTGACCCTTTATCAAGAAGAAGCAAATTGAATTGTTTAAAATGATTACCCTCCTTTTTTTTACACACCCGTATATCTTGAGAATCTATCGAGTTCCCGTGTATATATTTTTCAAATGTCAAAATACTTAAGATATTTTTTTATATGTTCACATATTTCAAATTCCAACATTTATTACCATAAAAACATGTTAAGATGCTAGAACAATCAACCATGAAACTGAATTAGTTTAGAAAGAGTGTAACGTACAACACCGAATGACAATATTGGAAAAAGTACATTCACTACATTGGGAAGAAAACAATTGGGGTTACAATATATGGATGAGTGTGTTTAGGTTTAGTTGGAGGGATAACAAACATTATTCATTCTTGTAATTTAGGACTCCTGTTGAGTAGTGCTATCCACTAGGACATCAGTATGAGGCAAAGGAAAATCGTCTTTAGGACTAGCTTTATTTAAATCTTGATAATCAACGCACATTCGAAACTTTCCATCCTTTTTTAGAACTGGGACAATATTAGCCACCCATTGAGGATATTTTGCTACTATTAAGAAACCAACATCAAATTGCTTTTTGACCTCTTCTCAAATTTTAAGTGACATATCAAACCTCATCCTCCTCAATTTTTGTTTAATTGGAGAACATTCAGGCTTGAGTGGTAGCTTGTGTTCAACTATGTTAGTATCTAGCCCAAACATATCCCGATATGACCATGCAAATATGTCCACATAGTCAAATAAAAGTTTAACCAACTTTTCTCGTTCACTTCCTTTCATAGACATACCAATTTTAATTTCTTTCTTATCATATTCAGTCCCCAAATTGATCACCTCCATAGGTTCTTGATAGGGTTGGATTACCTTAGCTTCTTGTTCCATTAACCTTTCTAGTTCTTGGGGAGGCCCACATCGTCTTCACAATCCTTATCGGTGTGATTGATTGGGCGTTCAAAATTACAAGAAGGGGTTCTAGCACTGATATTTTCAACATATTCATTTTCGACACTGCATTGTTAAAATTAAGAAGAAAAAGGAAAATATAAATAAAGGTTGCAACTTTAAATAAAGAAAAGAAAATGAAACGGTTGGAGAATTCCAAAATGCATTTATTGATAATAAGTACGAAATTGAAATACATGCACCCTAATTAATTATCCTTATAGCCTTGGGCTTAGCAAAAGGAATTGTAAAACATAATTACTTTGAGTATGAATTAACAAACACGGGAAACTCGATGATCTTCCAATTGTCGAGGTTGCAATTTGTAAGACAAAGGTACACTAATTTGAGGATATCATCACCAACATGCTCTTCTTCCACCACAACCACCTGGTTAGCATATATTGTTCCGGCGCTTTGAAAAGTTTGGCGAATGTCACAAATAGGAATATTATGTGAATTCAGTGTCTGGTTTTCTTGATGAGCCATCTTGCTTTCCTTTTTTCCTTTGATTGCCTTTTCTTTATCAGCTTTGATGGGTACATATCCCAACCCGTATCGATCATTCTAACATGGATTTGGTAGACTTCAATGATGTGATAGACAACATTGGTTCCTTTAAGAGAGATCTTTCACCCATGAAGACAACATTGGCAATTTCTAATGCTTGTAAGGAAGTCTCTAAGGCTTCCTCCGTATCTTCAATGTAGCCCGTAGAAGATAGATGGCTCACTATCATATCTTCTTCCCCAGATATTATTACCAACTTATTGTTCACTATAAACTTTAGCTTTTGATGGTTTAATATCCATCACTTGGAAGGTCATTCCAAAGTTATGGGGTCCGATTTGAATCGGTAGGTCAATCTCGCCAACAACTTATCTTCTGGATCCATCAAACGCTTCATACATGCTCCATCAATAAATAGTTTTGCTGTTGGAACCAAGTTGGTTCTTACACTCAAAGTTTTGATGATAACAAAAGTATTTTATGAGAATAATATATTTGACTTCGAAGAAGAATGCAAAAATCAGAGGATGACATCACCAGAGAATGACGTCACCAAAGGATATCACCAGAGGATACCTCAAGAAGATGTCACCAGAGGATATCACCAGAGGATACCTCCAGAAGATACAACCAGAAGATGTCATTAGAGGATATCAGAGGATATCATCAGAAGCAAAAATCAGAGGATATCATCAGAAGTAAAGATAAGAAGGAAACATGGTTTAGATCAAAAGAAGACATGGTCCAAATCAAAAGGAAACATGGTCCAGATCAGAAGAAGACATGGTCCAGATCAGAAGGAAACATGGTCCAGATCAGAAGAAGACATGGTCCAGATCAGAAGGAAACATGATCCAGATAAGAAGAAGACATGGTCCAGATAAGAAGAAGACATGGTCCAGATCAAAAGGAAACATGGTCCAGAAGAAGACATGGTCCAAATCAGAAGAAGACACGGTCCAAATTCGAAGAAGACATTTGTTTAGATTCATAGAAGACTTGATTCAAATTCGTAGAAGATTTGATTCAAAATTCGAAGAAGACTTGATGGAAATTTGAAGGAGATCTGATCAAAGTCTGAAGAAGATTTAATTTCAATTTGAAGAAGATTTGGTTCAAACTTAAAAATAAACCAAATCGGGTTGAAGAATTTTCAAAAGGAATCTAAGCAAGATACAATTCAAAATTAAGCTTGGATCAAGTAGAAGCCTATATCTCAACTATAAATATAAGCTTTAGGAAGTAGAAGAACTCATCGAAAAACACAAGAACTTAAGCTTAAAGTTCAAAGTCATCCGAGAGTTTAAAAGAGAGAAACACTTGTGCGAGAGTGAAATATTTTCTAAGTGTTAGAGTATGAGAGTCACTAATACAATCAGCTTTCCAGAAGCAACTTAGCAAGTTCCAAACCTTTGTATCAAACCCGATAGTGGTGTAAGTTCCTTCTTCAATATGGGGTTGTCAGATTGGTAGGAGAAAAATTGGCTTGTAGGGTCAAGGTGGTGTAAGTTCCTTCTTCAATCTTGGGTTGTCAGATTGGTAGGAGAAGACTTGGCTTGTAGGGTCAAGGTGTTGTTGTTCCTCAAAAGTCTGGGGTTGTTAGGCTGTTTAGGAAGACTGGCTTGGAGAGTAAGGTGCTGTGTAATTCAAAGTGTTTGAATTAGTGAATTAAAGCCTTCAGAATGAAAGGACTGGATGTAGCCAAGTTAATGGTGAACCAGGATAAACCTATGTGTCCAACTACTTATGCTTTTATTATCCGCTATTGTTGAGTCTGATTGCTTCTTCTTCGAATTAATTTATATCAACTTTCATCAAATCAGCAAAAAGAATTCAACTTTGGCAAACACAATTCAACCCCCCTTTCTCGTGTTTGCACCTTCAATGGGTATCAGAGCTCGGTCTGAAGGCTGAGCACTTTACAGTGTTTGAGAAAAGATCCAACAATTCAATATGTTTGGATTCAATGAAGAAGCTACCAGAGGAAACATCAACAAACCACTTCTGTTTGATGGAGAACGTTTTGAGTATTGGAAAGACAGGCTGAGAAGTTTTTTTATTTCACAAGATCCTGAACTTTGGGACTTGGTGGAAGACAGTTATACTGCTCCAGAGGATACTGATGGTGTTGAAAATTCCAAGAAAGGACATGAATGCTGATCAGAAGAAGATGTACAAAATGCATCATAAGTCTAGAACGTTCTTGATAAATGCAATCACTTTCAAGGAATTTGACAAGTGCACCAACGAAGAGACAACAAAGAGTATCTATGATAGTCTGACTCTGACCTATGAAGGAAGCAAGCAAGTTCAAGAAGCAAAGACAAACATCCTAGTCAAAAAGTATGAGCTGTTCAAGATGGAGGAAGATGAAGACATTGAAACCATGTTTTCTAGATACCAGACTCTAGTCTCAGGATTAAAGGTACTCAAGAAGAGTTACACTACTGCTGATCACGTGAAGAAAATTCTTAGGAGCCTGCCAACCAAGTGGAGACCAAAGATTACTGTCATTCAGGAAGCAAAGGATCTAAATACTCTAAAGCTGGAAGAATTAATCAGCTCTCTCAAATCACATGAAATTGAGCTTGAAGAAGTAAGCCCAAGAAGAAGAACAAAACCCTAGCCTTGAAATCCAAGAAGACGAAAGTTCTAAATGCAACAACAGAATCAGAAGATAGTGATTCAGATGATCAGAATCTGAAACCAGAGGAGGAGGAGATTGCTTTCATAACCAGAAAGGTTCTAAAGATATAGCACAACAGAAAGAAGAATTTTCCCCAAAGATATTCCAAGTAGTCCAACAGAGGAAAGGATGAATATGACAAGAAAAGTATCATCTGCTATGGATGCAATGAACCTGGACATATCAAGTCAGAATGTACAAACATGGAGAAAGGGAAACACTTGAAGAAAGATTCTAGACCCAAGAAGAAGAATATGATGACTACATGGGATGATTCTGATGAATCTTCTGATGATGAAGAAGCAGAATTGGCTATGATGGCTCACACAACCTCTAGCTCTGGATCCAACACAGATTCTGACTCTAGAAGTGAATCAGAATATGAAGAAACAGAAGTATTTTATGAATTCACCCGATCTGATTTAATTACTGCAATGGATGATATTTTAAATGTTTATAACAAATTGTCTTTAAAACTGAAAACACTTAGGAAAGAAAATAAAATTTTAATCAAAGAAGTTAATTTTTTAAAGAATCAAAGTGCAGAATGTAAAACAGAAAATGCAGCTCTTAAAACAAATATTGCTGAACTTAAGGCTGAAAATCTAACTCCAAAAAGTAATCATTGTTCAACATCAAGTGAAAATACTACATGTAATTCTGATATGCATGAACAAGTATTTCAAGACTTTATTGCTAATGGTATGGAAAGAAGCAAATATGCTTCTTTGATTTATGGAGTTAGTAACATTGGTAAAAGAGGTATAGGATTTGAAGAATCTGTAACTAAAACTAAACCTATTTCCTCTGATGTTTTGTGTACTGTTTGTTATAAGAAAGGTCACTCCAAATTGTCTTGTCCCATGATAAAAACAAGGAAAGACAAGAAACCTTTCAAGACTAACAAACCAGGGCCCAATCAGATTTGGGTACATAAAACAAAATTATCCTTGTTGTAGATGTCCTCAGCAATCAAGTAACAACACCAATCATGGTACCTGAAGGTGCAAACACGAGAAGGGGGGGTTGAATTGTGTTTGACTAACTTGATTACTTTTTCTGTTTTTGTAGTTTTATAACAAAATCTGATGTATGAATAAAACAGAGTTAGCAGCGGATATAAAGTAAATATAAAGCACAAAATTTTATACTAGTTCACCGTTAACTAGGTTACGTCCAATCCGTTCACTTTGAAGGATTTCACTAATTCAAAAACCTTGAATTACAACAATACCACTGACCCTCCAAGTCAGTCTTCTCAAACAGTCTAACAATCCTAGACTTTTGAGGAAAAGAACCTTGAATCTAACTGCTAAACTCCTTCTGACTCCTTCAGATTGTAGACTCTACTTCAACAACTTAGATCTCACACAAGGGAAGGAAAAAAATTAGAGTGCTTACTTCTGGAAAGCTGATACTCACAATTGACCTCAATGAAAACTCAAGTATTTTGCTTTTGGAAGTGTATGACTCTCAAGTATTTTCGATGCTAAGTCTTCTTCCTTGAGCCTCCTTTTATAGATGAAAATTAGGGTTTCTTCCATGATCAAATTCGAGCAATATCTGTCCAGATTTTCTTTCAAAAATAACTTTGGCCAATCCTATTCTTAGTTAATTCTAGACCAAATGTTTCTTCCCGCCAATAGCTTTTGAATTCCCACAAGACTTCAATTTATTTTTGTATCAAATCCTTTTAATACTTTGATCAAATTTAATCAAGTCTCCGTTGGAACCAAGTTGGTTCTAAGTACTTAGGATTTTGATGTTTACAAAAGCACTCCATGTAATCTTATTTTGAACCTTGAATTATTAAATCAAATGTCACCAGAAGTTGAAGCAATAAGAAGCAGAAGATCAAAGTGTTCCAGAGATTGAATCCTGAAGGTACCAGAAAATACTCCAAGATGTCAAAACATCACCAGAATATATCTTTGTTGGCCCAGATCAGAAGGAAGCAAAGTCAGAAGGAAACCTGGACCAGACTAGAATGAAGCCTGCCAGAGGGTGACTTGATCCAGACCTGAAGGAATCAAATGTCAGATTTATTCCAGAAGTTATTCTGACCAACAGATGGCCTGGCAGTGAAATGATAAACAGTCCAGACTTGTTCCAGACTTAATTAGAGGATGAATTAATGGGTCCAGAACAAGAGAATTAACCCAGATTTGACCCAGACCAGAAGATAGCATGGTTCAGGGTATGAAACTAGGTCCAGACCAGAAGAAATTATTTTCAGAATTGATCCAGACCTGATCCAAAATCAAAGGTAAAATGTCCAGACTAAAATATTATTTGTCCAGATTTAATTTCAATTTAATCCAGACCAAGTCCTGAATTGGTCCAGATCAGAGGGAAGATTTTCAAATCAATGGTTTAGATTTAATCATTTGGCCCAGTGTTGGCCGAGATAAGAAGATCAGACCATGGCCCAGTGTTGGCCAAAATCAGAAGGTTAGGATATGTGGTCCAGTAGTGGCCGAGATCAGAGGATCACAGCAGATCAGTTTGCCGAGATCAGATGTGGACTAGAGCAGAAGATCGAATGGTCCAGATTTAATCATGAGGATTAACGGTGGAGATTTTAATTTATTTTGATCAAAGTATTAAAAAGATTTGTTACAAAAATAAAGTGAAGTATTGTGGAACTCAAGAGCTTATGGCAGGAAGGAACTGAAGACTTGATTGGCCAGTTACTTTAAAAGAAAATCTGAAGCTTAATAAAAGATATGTTTTTATTTAAATAAAGCCCAATTGGTCAAGTTATTTTTGCAAGAGAATCCAACAAGATTCAGCTCGAAATTAAGCTTGGAAGAGGCCCAAATTTGCATCTATAAAAGGAGGCTCAAGGCAGAATACTTAGTATCGAAAATCACAAAAGAGTCATACACTTCCAAAGCAAACACTCAAGTTTTCAGTGAGGTTAATTGTGAGTTCCAGCTTTCAAGAAGCAAGCACTCGTGTTATTTTCTTTCCCTTGTGTTAGATCTAAGTTGTTGAAGTAGAGTCTACAATCTGAGGGAGTCAGAAGGGGTAGCAGATTAGTTGGCAATTAGATTTAAGGCGTTGTAATTCCTTCTACAATCTAGGGTTGTCAGATTGGCAGGAGAAGACTTGACTTAGGAAGTCAAGGTGCTGTATTCCTCAAGAGTCTAGGATTGTTAGACTGTTTGAGAAGGCTGACTTGGAGGGTCAGTGGAACTGTTGTAATTCAAGGTTTGAATTAGTGAAATCCTTCAAGGTGAAGGGACTGGACGTAGCGTCGTTAACGGTGAACCAATATAAAAATTCTGTGTTTTATTTTTTACTTTATATCCGCTGCTAACTCTGTTTTTATTCATCAAGTTTTGTTTTAAAAGTGTAAAAACAGGAAAAGTAATCAAGTTAGTCAAACACAATTCAACCCCCCTTCTCGTGTTTGCACCTTCAATTGGCATCAGAGCTCAGTCTCAAGGCTGAGCACTTAACATTGTTTGAGGAAAGGTCCAAGGGGTTCAACATGGCAGAATCCAGAGAAGAATTGGGAGGCAACATCAACAGACCACCACTGTTTGATGGAGAAAGGTTTGAGTATTGGAAGGACAGAATCAGAAGTTTCGTCATATCTCAAGATCTTGAACTATGGAAGATGGTAGTCAAAGGATACACTGCACCTACTGATCCAGAAGATCCAACTAAAGAACTAGACATGGATGATATGAAACCAAACCAGAGCAGATTACACAAACTTCATCACAAGTCTAGAAACATCACGATCAGTGCCATCACTTTCAAGGAATTTGACAGATGCACAGATAAAGAAACAGCAAAGAGCATATTCGACAGTCTGGTTCTGACCTATGAAGGAAGCCAGCAGGTTCAAGAAGCAAGGGCTAACATACTGATCAAACAGTATGAGATGTTCAAGATGGAAGATGATGAAAACATTGATGGAATGTTCTGCAGATTCCAGACTCTGATATCTGGACTGAAGGTCTTGAAGAAAAGCTACACAACAGCAGATCATGTTAAAAAGATTCTAAGAAGCTTACCAACCAAGTGGAGACCAATGGTTACTGCAGTTAAGCAAGCCAAAGATCTAAACAACTTAAAACTTGAAGATTTGATCAGCGCACTCAGGTCTCATGAAATAGAACTAGAAGCAGACGAACCAAAGAAGAAGAAGAATCTGGCTCTGAAGTCGAAACAGAAGAAAGCTGCAAAGGCAACATCAGAATCAGAGGATAGTGACAGTGACTGTGATGATATGGCTTACTTAACCAAAAAGATGGTTAAGATCTGGGAAAACAGGAACAGAAGAAGCTTCAAGAAGAAACATAACAACAAAGGAAAGGAAGAATCTGACAAGAAAAGTATTGTTTGTTATGGGTGCAATAAACCTGGACATATTAAGTCAGAATGTCCAAATCTGGAAAAAGGCAAACATCACAAGAAGAGTTCCAGATACAGAAAGAAGGGTCTGATGGCTGCTTTGGATGTAACAGAATCAAAAGAAGAATCGTCTGATGAAGAAGAGGCAGAAACAACAAAGATGGCACACATCAGGTCTGCCTCTGAACCTCATAAAGGCACAAATTCAAGAAGGAAAACAAGCAGAAGGAAGAATGAACGAAGTAGTCATTCAAGCAAGCCTGGAATCACATCAGAGGAAGCAATTCTGTCTCTAATGGCTCATACCAACTCAAGTTCTGGATACAGCTCAGGCTCTGGAACAGAATCAGAAGATGAAGACAATGAGGTATTTTCTGATCTCTCTAAATCTGAATTAATTGATGCTGTAAAAGACTTGTTAAATACAAACAATAAGATGTCTTTAAAACTGAAAACTCTTAGGGAAGATAAGAAAAATCTGACCAAAGAAGTCCAAGTTTTAAAGAATCAAAATTCTGAGTATGCAACTGAAAACAAGAATTTTAAAACTGAAGTTGCAAGACTCAAATCTGAAAACCAAACTCTCAAAAGTAATGCTTGTTCCACTTCTAAAACTGGTTATGAATCTGATATGCATGAACAATTTTTTCAAAACATTATTTCTAATGGAATGGAAAGAAGTAAATATGCATCTATGATTTATGGAAACAGTAACACTAGAAAGAGAGGTCTTGGTTTTACAGAAACGATTGCTGAAAGTAAAGCTGTTCATTCTGATATTTTTTGTATTGTTTGTGCTAAGAAAGGTCACTCTGAACTATCTTGTCCACTGGTAAAACCTGAACAAGATCAGAGAGCTGTTAAGACTAACAAACCTGAACCCAATCAGTTCTGGGTACCAAAAGATCAAATTGTCTATGTTGCAGATATTTTGAGCAACCAGAAGGAGACACCAACAATGGTGCCTGGACAATGGATGTTGGCTATGCACAAGCAGAAGAAGGTTTATATTCCTGCTACAACAAGACAAAGGAAATCTGAGTCTGATGGAAAAAGGTCTGGTCAACTCAACCAGAACCGGAATCAGAATCAGAACTAGAACTAGAACCATAATCCAAACTGGAACCACAACATGAATTGGAACCAGAACCAGAACTGGAACCAATATCAGAAGCACAGAAACTGGAACCAGAACCAACACTGGAACCAGAACCAATACTGGAACTAGAATCAACACTGGAACCAGAACCAGAATCACATCAGGAATTACCAGAATCACCAGAATTACCAAATTCATCAGAACCACCAGATTCACCAAAATCTCCAGAATCACCAGAATTATCAAGGTTATTAGAATAACTGGATTCACCAAAATTACCAGAATCAAAACATGTTCCTGAATCATAAGAGGAACATGATTTATAAACCAAAGCAGAATCAAAGAAACTGCTCAAACAGGCCAGAATAAGAACTGGCCCTAATGGCTCGAACAGAAGCTAAGTCTGAATCTGAGTCTGACTCTGACTCTGATTCTGACAGAGAAAAGGCAAGGTTTGGTCAGCAACACAAAACTTGGTATCTTGACAGTGGCTGCTCCAAGCACATGACAGGAGATAAATCTATGTTTCTGGATCTGACTATGAAGAATGGAGGCAAAGTTTCCTTTGGAGGAAACCAGAAAGGTCAGATTATTGGTACAGGAACTGTTGGTAACTGTAACACCCCGAGTTTAAAACACAGCGCGAGTGCATTTTTTTTTATCAAATAAATATTAAAATGAATTTTCCAAAATTAATTCGAAAGGAATTAACATAATTGCTTAATTCCGAAATTTTAAATGATAAACAATAAAACATTTTTGAAAGATGATAATTTCATAATATTCCCAAAAAGTCAATATCAGAGTGCGGAATTAAATAATACAACAATTGTTTTTCAAAATAAAAACAAAATACATATCCAGCTCAAATCCTAATACATCAAGTCTAACTGATCATGCGCTAAAGCTACAGTAGCATGGATTTCCTTCGAATCCCAAGCAAGTCCTCTCCGAATCTGTCGCTCGCCTCGACGTGACCTCCTCCTCCTCATCATCATCCAGAGAGGGGTCGGTCTCCTCAGAAGTCAGGTCAATAACAAGTCTGGGTCGCTTCGGCGGCACTGGAATCTCATAACAATCCTCAGAGATCATCGACGGACCCGGAGTCTCAACGGCTACTGGCCTCGGCTCATCATGCTTCCCTTCTGCCTCAGACTCATGTACATCTCCTCCAACAACCGGGTTGGGAGTTACCACCCCTACGGCGGCCTTCGTCTCAACCCTTCCAACGGACTCCTCAGCATCGTCGAAAATTCCGTGTGCCTCCAACACCAGACGGGAAGGCACAGGGAAGTCTATACTCGCATGAGTGCGCTCCACAAAGTCCTCTACGTCGTTGGTCCTACTCGTCCGCTCCAACCACCCCGTATAAGTCGCTCTGCTTGAGATTGGGTCGAATTCCCAAGCAGTGCGCGAATAACGATCAAGGAAGTTCAACGACGTTTCCGTCGTTCGGGTACCCACGGGTGGCATGGGTTTGGGGGGCATATGAGGGCAAAGCCCAAAGTGCACAATATAATAGCAAGGGTCACCGACCGAAATTAACAAATATTCACATAGCATATATTGCACAGCAACAATTATAATCATGGTATAACATATGATGATGAGGAAAATAATAATAATGCTCATTTGAAATTTAATGACATATATGCTTTTTCAAAAACAACAACCAATCATTATGAATATATGGTAAGTACAAACAACATCTCAGCAAAACACAGTCATTAAATCAGAATTTCAGATTCTGGACAGTACTCACACACATTCAATTTCCACTCATTCATCATAATCAAACGTGACCCACCGGTCAATACCTCAATGCAATATGTATATGCTCATGTATACAATTTTCTTGGAATCACCAAGGTGCAGTCGCTCAACAAACCAGCACATTATGTTTGACTTAACGGCCCTCAAGACCAAGGTGCAATCGCTCAACAGGTCGGCACCCAGTGCAGACGCTCAACAGTCCAGCACTCGTGCAGTCGCTCAACAGACCAGCACGTTTGACATATACCAAGGTACAATCGCTCAACAGATCAGTACCTAGTGCAGATGCTCAACAGTCCAGCACTCGTGCAATCGCTCAACAAATCAGCATGTGGCTGCGCATTTCAGGGTACAGACGCTCAACAGTCCAGTACCAGTGCAGACGCTCATTAGTCCATCACTTATATACCAAAGTACAATCGCTCAACAGATCAGTACCTAGTGCAAACGCTCAACAGTCCAGCACTCGTGCAATCGGTCAACAGATCAGCACGTGGTTGCGCATTACTCTGTGGCCCATCGCGGGTACCACTTGACTATGCAATGCATGAATATGCAGTGTTTCACTTTTCTAGAAACAGAATGCAAAACAGAAAATTCATTATTCTCATCATGTTTAAAATATTTCAGCATAGTCAGAATTAACATCATCACAATCATGATTAAACAATCCATTAATCATTAACACTTTGAAAGGTTTTCCCAGACTCTTAAAAATTCAATCACAGAGTTTAGAACTGAGGATTTCTGGAATTTTACGAATATGTATTCGAATACAGCTCCTCTGTATTCGAATACAGATGCTAAAAACAGTGCAGAATGACACTCTGTATTCGAATACAACCCTCTGGTATTCGAATACAGAGGCTATCTTAGTGCACAAAACACCTTTTTCATTTCATCAGTAAAGTCTTAAAAACTTTATCACCACCATTTCAAAATATCACCAAGAGTTCCATTTTAATTCACCACAACAATCCCAACATTCCCAAAACACTCAGGGTTTACAAACACTCTTGAAAACTTGGAATTTCTGGAAACTCGAATCTGTATTCGAATACAGACCCCTTGTATTCGAATACAAAAACATGAAACTGTAATTTTAACATTCTGTATTCGAATACAGCATGCCTGTAGTCGAATACAGAAGACAAAACCTTGAAAATTCAATATTTTCTCCCAGTTCCTTAAAGGTTTTCAATACTTCATCCTCTCCTCTTCAAAATATTTCAAAACCTCCTTTTAAAATTACTTTAACCCTTCTCCAAGTTTCCCAACACTTTAAAATGCATATCTCAGTGTTTAAAACTTGATTTTCTGAAAAACACGAATCTGTATTCGAATACAGACCCACTGTATTCGAATACAAAAACTGAAACAAGTGAAAATTTGCATTATGTATTCGAATACAGCATGCCTGTAGTCGAATACTGATGCGAATACAGAAGCAAAAATCCTTCCTCTGTATTCGAATACAAGGGCTCGTATTCGAATACAAGTTTGAAAACTTAAGTAAAACAGAAACTTGACAGGTTGTAGTCGAATACACACATGTTGTATTCGAATACACCTTAAAAAACCAGTGAAATTTTCCTGAGATTTCAACCCTTTTCGAAACTGTTTTCTTTTAAGAAAACAAACAACCAACATTAAAACAGATTCAACACTTTTTCCAGACAATACTTTCGTCATTAAAAATCCCTTTTCTTTTTAAATCATCAACATCATCAGAATCACTCAAACAGAAACAAAATCAGAGTCATCAAGAAAACAAATCATCAGAAACAGAACCAGAATCAGAATGATTAACACCCAATCATCCAGACTTTCAAACCATCAGAATGACATGCAAGCATTTCAGCTTTCACAACACATCAAGATAACATGCAAGCATTTCAGCTTTCACAACTCATCAAAATAACATGCAAGCATTTCAGCTTTCACAACTCATCAAAATAACATGCAAGCATTTCAGCTTTCACAACACATCAAAATAACAGGCAAGCATTTCAGCTTTCACAACACATCAGAAGAACATGCAAGCATTTCAACTTTCACACATATCAGAATAACATGCAGCATTCACAGAGCAGCAACACACAAACAGAATGCATTTTTGCATTTCAAAACCATTTTTAAAACAGTTTTATGAACATGCATTTTTAAATCATGTTTGAAATAACATTAAAGCAATCCGATAGGCCAATGGTCCAATACGCGCAGTAATCTGGTATGGTCCAATAAATTTCGGAGTCAACTTTCTTGACTTAATAGCTCTGCCAACACCAGTTGTAGGCATGACCCTTAGAAATACATGATCACCCTGCTCAAATTCCAAAGGTCTGCGACGCTTGTTCGCATAACTCTTCTGACGATCTTGCGAAATCTTCATTTTCTCTTGTATCCTCTTGATTTTCTCTGTAGTTTGGTCTACCATTTCAGGTCCAACAATCATACTCTCTCCGTCCTTATACCAGCATAAGGGCGTCTGACACTTGCGTCCATACAAAGCCTCATAGGGTGCCATTCCAATACTTGCGTGAAAACTGTTGTTGTAAGTGAATTCAATCAATGGCAGCACTTCATCCCAGTTTCCTCTGTCATCCAACACGCATGCTCTCAATAGATCTTCCAAGGACTGATTTGTCCTCTCAGTTTGTCCGTCTGTTTGTGGATGGTAGGCTGAACTCAATTTCAGTTTTGTCCCCAAAGCTTCATGCAACGCTCCCCAAAAATGAGATGTGAACTTTGGGTCACGGTCCGATACTATACTTGATGGAACGCCGTGTAACCTCACAATCTCAGCGATGTAGATTTTCGTCAGCTTATCTACCTTATAAGTGGTCCTTACCGGTAAGAAATGAGCGGATTTTGTCAAACGATCCACTATTACCCAAATTGAATCATTCTTTTTCCTTGTCTTGGGCAGTCCTGTTATGAAGTCCATGGAAATGCTGTCCCACTTCCACTCTGGTATGTCCAAAGGTTGCAGCATTCCAGCAGGTCGTTGATGTTCCACTTTCGCTTTCTGACAAGTCAAACAAGCTGATACATATTCTGCCACATCCCTCTTCATTCCTGGCCACCAGAAATTCTGCCTTAAGTCCTGGTACATCTTGGTTGCTCCATGATGAATACTCAACTTACTCTTATGAGCCTCTTCCAAAATTGCTCTTCTCATTTCTGCAGCTTCCGGTACACAAACCCTTCCGTTACATCTCAGAATATCATCTGTTCCGATGCTGAATTCAGTGGTCTGTCCTTGCGCTATCAGATTCCTCTTTTCTTGGATCAATGCGTCATCTTGCAAGTTTGCAATCTCCTCCAGTAATCCACTTGAAATTGCTATCATTCCACACTTTATCCTTCCTGGTGCAAACTTTACGTCCAAATGTAGATCTCTAAATACTTCCCACAACTCCTGTTGTCTGGCCATTATCATTGAAGATACTGACACGCTCTTCCGACTCAATGCATCAGCCACCACATTGGCTTTTCCAGGGTGGTACTGTAATGAAAAGTCAAAATCCTTGAGAGTCTCCATCCATCTTCTCTAATGCATGTTCAATTCCTTCTGATCGAACAGATACTTCAAGCTTTTATGGTCGCTGAACACTGTGAATGTGCATCCATATAAGTAGTGTCTCCAAACTTTTAACGCAAATACTACGGCAGCCAGCTCCAAATCATGAGTGGGGTAGTTCCGTTCATGAGTTTTCAACTGTCTTGAGGCGTATGCTACAGCTTTCTTGTGTTGCATCAAAACACACCCCAAACCTTGGTGAGATGCATCGCCGTAAACTTCATATGGTTCCTCTGGCTGTGGCAATACTAACACTGGTGAGGTTGTCAACTTTTCCTTTAGCAACTGAAAACTCTCCTCACACTTCTCCGTCCATGCAAACGGGTGATTCTTCCTGGTGAGTTTTATCAAAGGAGCTACAATCTTAGCAAATCCTTCAATAAATCTCCTGTAGTATCCTGCTAGTCCGACAAAACTCCTTATGTCTGTGACAGTCTGGGGCTGTTTCCAGGCAAGAATTGTCTCAATCTTTGCCGGATCGACAGTGATTCCTTCTTTCGTTATCACATGTCCCAAAAAGTTCACTTCCTTTAGCCAAAACTCGCACTTCGACAAATTGGCATAGAGCTGCTTTTCGCGTAAGACTTCAAGAAGTTGACGTAAGTGCTCTTCATGTTCTTCTTCATCCTTCGAATAAATCAGAATATCATCGATGAATACCACCACGAACTTATGCATAAACGGGCTGAATATCCTATTCATATAATCCATAATTATTGCTGGTGCATTCGTAACTCCAAAAGGCATAACGAGATATTCATAGTGTCCGTAACGAGTCCTGAAGGCAGTCTTTTGAATATCTCCTTCTCTTACTCGAATCTGATGGTATCCTGACTTCAAATAAATCTTTGAAAACACTGCTGCTCCCTTCAATTGGTCCATTAAATCATCGATGCGTGGTAATGGATAACGATTTTTGATAGTCACCTTGTTCAGTTGCCGATAATCCACACATAAACGCGAACTTCCGTCCTTTTTCTTAACCAACAACACCGGAGCTCCCCAGGGCGACACACTTGGTCTGATAAATCCTTTCTCCAATAATCCTTCAATTTGACCTTTCAGCTCGCTTAATTCCAATGGCGACATCCGGTATGGCGCAATGGAAATAGGTCCAGTCCCGGGGTGTAAATCAATGAAGAATTCCACCTCTCTTACCGGGGGTAATCCTGGAATTTCCATCGGAAATACGTCCGGATATTCTTTGACTAACATCACATCTTCTATGTTCACATCCATCTTGGTCTCCATGTTAGCCAATGATAAAAATTCCTGAGTTCCTTCTCTCAGTGATACTCCGAGTTGGTTAGCAGCCAAATACCGAGCGACTCTAGGTTCGAGGAAAAGAACCATTTTTCGAGCGCAATCCAAAACTACGTAGTTATACGTCATCCAATCCATACCGAGAATGATCTCGAGTGATTGTAGGGGTAAACGGATTAGATTGACCAAGAAATCTCTATTCTGTATCGTTACGGTACAGTGTAAACATGTAGAGTTTACAGTCAAAGTCTTAGCAGGTGTAGAAACAACCAAATAAAAAGGCAAAGCAGACACAGACAACTTCAAATGATGCACACAATCCATAGCAATGAAAGAATGGGTTGCCCCCGAATCAAAAAGTGCAGTTAGTGTGTTACCTGCAATCTCACAATCTTGCTGGATTAAATTTTGAGCTTGTCTTCCAGCTTCAGCACCCATGTGATAAACGCGACATCTAGCAGTAGGACGAGTAGCCCTAGTCGCGTTCATAGTTGGCTCCACCTTCGGAACCCGGCAATCCCTCGCCACGTGTCCTGGCTTGTGGCAGTTGAAGTACAACAAATCCCTCATAGTACAAGCCGTCGCAATATGTCCTTCCTTTCCAAAGCGATAACACTGGACTCCTTATCCTAATTGCCGTCCAAAGCTCTGGTTTCCCGGCCGATTCTGGCCTCTCTTGCTGTTTGGTGGCCGGTTATACGGCTTGGCCACTTGCTTCCCTTTATTGTTCTGACTATGTACCCGACTAGGCCCTCCAGAGTTAAGGTTCCCTCCTCTGTTGGCCCTCCGGTTCTTCATCTCTTCCACCTCTCTACACTTCTCTACTAGCACTTGGAAACGTTGTATTCCCAAGGGAAGGACCGAATCTTGGATTTCGTACTTCAATCCATTCTGAAAGCGATGACACATGAACTGTTCATCGACTTCTTCCCGAAAGAATCTGAAGTGTCTGGACAGCGACTCAAACTTAGCTGCGTACTCTCCTACTGTCATATTCCCTTGGTATAATTTTAGGAAGTCATCCCCCAACTTGGTCCTAGTGCTCATTGGGAAGTAGTTGTCTAGAAACTTCTTTTTGAATGACTCCCAGGTCACTTCCTCTTGAGCTGACCCCATCAACAATCTCGTACTCCTCCACCAATACTCTGCATCCCCCTGACAGCAGGTACGTGGCATAGTTGACTTTCACCTCCGCCCGATAGTTAATCATCTCAAAGATCTTATCCATCTCTTGGATCCACTGGTCCGCTCTCTCTGGACCCTCATCACCCGTGAACTTGGGAGGATTATGGCGATGAAAATCCTCTAATCCTCTAGATTCAGCAGCGCGAATCTCTCTTTCTCTCTTTTCCAGATCGCGCTGAGTCTTGGCAGCCGTCTGTGCAGCAACAGACGCAGCCACGCTGTTCATTGCTTCAGCCATCCAATCTCCCCGGCTGACATTTGTTCTTGCGGTGTCATATCTTCGGGGAGGCATTGTTTCCTACAAAACCATCATCACTTTAGTCACACCACAACTTACTCAAGACTTGACACTTTAACTACTTGCTTTTATGCATGATCAGCTAATAACTCAAAACAAATACTTTAAATCAGAGCTTTATCCCAAAACTTTAACCAAATGCTCTGATACCACAATTGTAACACCCTGAGTTTAAAACACAGTTCTGGTGCATTTTTTTTTATCAAATAAATATTAAAATGAATTTTCCAAAATTAATTCGAAAGGAATTAACATAATTGCTTAATTCCGGAATTTTAAATGATAAACAATAAAACATTTTTGAAAGATAATAATATCATAATATTCCCAAAAAGTCAATTACAGAGTGCGGAATTAAATAATACAACAATTGTTTTTCAAAATAAAAACAAAATACATATCCAGCTCAAATCCTAATACATCAAGTCTAACTGATCATGCGCTAAAGCTACAGTAGCATGGATTTCCTCCGCATCGCAAGCAAGTCCTCTCCGAATCTGCCTCTCGCCTCGACGTGACCTCCTCCTCCTCCTCATCATCCAGAGAGGGGTCGGTCTCCTTAGAAGTCAGGTCAATAACAAGTCTGGGTCGCTTCGGCGGCGCCGGAATCTCATAACAATCCTCGGAGATCCTGGACGGACCCGGAGTCTCAACGGCTACTGGCCTCGGCTCATCATGCTTCCCTTCTGCCTCAGACTCATGTACATCTCGTCCAACAACTGGGTTGGGAGTTACCACCCCTACGGTGGCCTCCGTCTCAACCCTTCCAACGGACTCCTCAGCATCGTCGAAAATTCCGTGTGCCTCCAACACCAGACGGGAAGGCACAGGGAAGTCTATACTCGCATGAGTGCGCTCCACAAAGTCCTCTACACCGTCGGTCCTGCTCGTCCGCTCCAACCACCCCGTATAAGTCGCTCTGCTTGAGATGGGATCGAATTCCCAAGCAGTGCGCGAATAACGATCAAGGAAGTTCAACGACGTTTCCGTCGTTCGGGTACCCACGGGTGGCATGGGTTTGGGGGGCATCTGAGGGCAAAGCCCAAAGTCCACAATATAATAGCAAGGGTCACCGACCGAAATTCACAAATATTCACATAGCATATATTGCACAGCAACAATTATAATCATGGTATAACATATGATGATGAGGAAAATAATAATAATGCTCATTTGAAATTTTATGACATATATGCCTTTTCAAAAACAGCAACCAATCATTATGAATATATGGTAAGTACAAACAACATCTCAGCAAAACACAGTCATTAAATCAGAATTTTAGATTTTGGACAGTACTCACACACATTCAATTTCCACTCATTCATCATAATCAAACGTGACCCACCGGTCAATACTTCAATGCAATATGTATATACTCATGTATACAATTTTCTTGGAATCACCAAGGTGAAGTCCCTCAACAGACCAACACATTATGTTTGATTTAACGGCCCTTAAGACCAAGGTGCAATCGCTCAACAGGTCGGCACCCAGTGCAGACGCTCAACAGTCCAGCACTCGTGCAGTCGCTCAACAGACCAGCACGTTTGACATATACCAAGGTACAATCGCTCAACAGATCAATACTTAGTGCAGACGCTCAACAGTCCAGCACTCGTGCAATCGCTCAACAGATCAACACGTAGCTGCGCATTTCAGGGTACATACGCTCAACAGTCCAGTACCAGTGTAGACGCTCAACAGTCCAGCACTTATATACCAAAGTACAATCGCTCAACAGATCAGTACCTAGTGCAGACGCTCAAGAATCTAGCACTCGTGCGCGCGTTTGTGTCATTGGATGAACATTTGTGTCATTTTGTGCATCCCAAGGCTTATTCTAATCACTTTTCGTACTTAAGGAATGTAGTTCATCCAGCACTTATATACCAAAGTACAATCGCTCAACAGATCAGTACCTAGTGCAGACGCTCAACAGTACAGCACTCGTGCGAGCGTTTGTGTCATTGGATGAACATTTGCGTCATTTTGTGCATCCCAACGCTTATTCTAATCACTTTTCGTACTTAAGGAATGTAGATCATCCAATAAGTGCATTTATGTCATTGGATGAACATTTACGTCATTTTGTGCATCCTAAGGCTTATTCTAATCAATTTTCGTACTTAAGGAATGTAGTTCATCCAATAAGCTCATTTGTGTCATTAATCTAACATTTACGTCATTTTGTGCATCCCAAGGCTTATTCTAATCACTTTTCGTACTTAAGGAATGTAGTTCATCCAATAAGTGCATTTGTGTCATTGGATGAACATTTACGTCATTTTGTGCATCCCAAGGCTTATTCTAATCACTTTTCGTACTTAAGGAATGTAGTTCATCCAATAAGTGCATTTGTGTCATCGGATAAACATTTACGTCATTTTGTGCATCCCAAGGCTTATTCTAATCACTTTTCAGACTTAAGGAATGTAGTTCATCCAATAAGCGCGTTTGTGTCATTAATTTAACATTTAGGTTATTTTGTGCATCCCAAGGCTTATTCTAGTCACTTTTCGTACTTAAGGATGTAGTTCATCCAATAAGTGCATTTGTGTCATTGGATGAACATTTACGTCATTTTGTGCATCCCAAGGCTTATTCTAATCAGTTTTCGTACTTAAGGAAAGTAGTTCATCAAATAAGCGCGTTTGTGTCATTAATCTAACATTTACGTCATTTTGTGCATCCCAAGGCTTATTCTAATCACTTTTCGTACTTAAGGAATATAGTTCATCCAATAAGTGCGTTTCTGTCATTTGATGACCATTTACGTCATTTTGTGCATCCCAAGGCTTATTCTAATCACTTTTCAGACTTAAGGAATGTAGTTCATCCAATAAGCGCGTTTGTGTCATTAATTTAACATTTAGGTTATTTTGTGCATCCCAAGGCTTATTCTAGTCACTTTTCGTACTTAAGGATGTAGTTCATCCAATAAGTGCATTTGTGTCATTGGATGAACATTTACGTCATTTTGTGCATCCCAAGGCTTATTCTAATCAGTTTTCGTACTTAAGGAAAGTAGTTCATCCAATAAGTGCGTTTGTGTCAGTAATCTAACATTTACGTCAATTTGTGCATCCCAAGGCTTATTTTAATCACTTTTCGTACTTAAGGAATGTAGTTCATCCAATAAGTGAGTTTGTGTCATTGGATGAACATTTACGTCATTTTGTGCATCCCAAGGCTTATTCTAATCACTTTTCGTACTTAAGGAAATTAGTACATCCCATAAGTGCATTTGTTTCATTGGATGAACATTTACGTCATTTTGTGCATCCGAAGGCTTATCTTAATCACTTTTCGTACTTAAGGAATGTAGTTCATCCAATAAGCGCGTTTGTGTCATTGGATGAACATCGACGTCATTTGGTGCATCCCAAGGCTTATTCTAATCACTTTTCGTACTTAAGGAATGTAGTTCATCCAACAAGAGCATTTGTGTCATTGGATGAACATTTACGTCATTTTGTGCATCCCAAGGCTTATTCTAATCACTTTTCGTACTTAAGTAAAGTAGTTCATCCAATAAGCACGTTTGTGTCATTAATCTAACATTTACGTCATTTTGTGCATCCCAAGGCTTATTCTAATCACTTTTCGTAGTTAAGGAATGTAGTTCATCCAATAAGTGCGTTTGTGTTATTGGATGAACATTTACGTCATTTTGTGCATCCCAAGGGTTATTCTAATCACTTTTAATACATAAGGAATGTAGTTCATCCAATAAGTGCGTTTGTGCAATTGGATGAACATTTTCGTCATTTTGTGCATCCCAAGGCTTATTCTAATCACTTTTCGTACTTAAGGAATGTAGTTCATCCAAGAAGTGCATTTATTTCATTGGATGAACATTTACGTCATTTTGTGCATCCCAAGGCTTATCTTAATCACTTTTCGTACTTAAGGAATGTAGTTCATCCAATAAGCGCGTTTGTGTTATTGGATGAACATTTACGTCATTTTGTGCATCCCAAGGGTTATTCAAATCACTTTTCGTACTGAAGGAATGTAGTTCATCCAACAAGAGCATTTGTGTCATTGGATGAATATTAACGTCATTTTGTGCATCCCA
The DNA here is from genome assembly GCA_037974295.1 of Cicer cuneatum. Classification (NCBI taxonomy): domain Eukaryota; kingdom Viridiplantae; phylum Streptophyta; class Magnoliopsida; order Fabales; family Fabaceae; genus Cicer; species Cicer cuneatum. The sequence continues at coordinate 33,091,529 of JBBPBO010000004.1, read as the reverse complement.
AGGCTTATTCTAATCACTTTTCGTACATAAGGAATGTAGTTTATCAAATAAGTCCATTTGGGTCATTGGATGATCATTAACGTCATTTTGTGCATCCCAAGGCTTTTTCTAATCACTTTTCGTATTTAAGGAATGTTGTTCATCCAATAAGCCCGTTTATGTCATTGGATGAACATTTACGTCATTTTGTGCATCCCAATGCTTATTCTAATCACTTTTCGTACTTAAGGAATGTAGTTCATCCAAGAAGAGCATTTGTGTCATTGGATGAACATTTACGTCATTTTGTGCATCCCAAGGCTTATTCTAATCACTTTTCGTACTTAAGTAAAGTAGTTCATCCAATAAACGCGTTTGTGTCATTGGATGAACATTTACGTCATTTTGTGCATCCCAAGGCTTATTCTAATCACTTTTCGTACTGAAGGAATGTAGTTCATCCAATAAGCGCGTTTGTGTCATTGGATGAACATTTACGTCATTTTGTGCATCCCAAGGCTTATTCTAATCACTTTTCGTACTTAAGGAATATAGTTCGTCCAATAAGTGCATTTGGGTCATTGGATGAACATTTACGTCATTTTGTGCATCCCAAGGGTTATTCTAATCACTTTTCGTACTTAAGGAATGTAGTTCATCCAACAAGAGCAATTGTGTCATTGGATGAACATTTACGTCATTTTGTGCATCCCTAGGCTTATTCTAATCACTTTTCGTACTTAAGGAATGTAGTTCATCCAATATGCGCGTTTGTGTCATTGGATGAACATTTATGTCATTTTGTGCATCCCAAGGCTTATTCTAATCACTTTTCGTACTTAAAGAATGTAGTTCATCCAATAAGCGCGTTTGTGTCATTGGATGAACATTTACGCCATTTTGTGCATCCCAAGGCTTATTCTAATCACTTTTCGTACTGAAGGAATGTAGTTCATCCAACAAGAGCATTTGTGTCATTGGATGAACATTTACGTCATTTTGTGCATCCCAAGGCTTATTCTAATTTCTTTTCATACTTAAGGAATGTAGTTCATCCAATAAGTGCATTTGGGTCATTGGATGATCATTTACGTCATTTTGTGTATCCCAAGCCTTATTCTAATCACTTTTCGTACTTAAGGAATGTAGTCCATCCAATAAGCGCGTTTGTGTCATTGGATGAACATTTACGTCATTTTGTGCATCCCAAGGCTTATTCTAATCACTTTTCGTACTTAAGGAATGTAGTTCATCCAAGAAGAGCATTTTTGTCATTGGATGAACATTTACGTCATTTTGTGCATCCCAAGGCTTATTCTAATCACTTTTCGTACTAAAGGAATGTAGGTCATCCAACAAGAGCATTTGTGTCATTGGATGAACATTTACGTCATTTTGTGCATCCCAAGGCTTATTCTAATTTCTTTTTGTATTTAAGGAATGTAGTTCATCCAATAAGTGCATTTGGGTCATTCGATGATCATTTTCGTCATTTTGTGCATCCCAAGCCTTATTCTAATCACTTTTCGTACTTAAGGAATCTAGTTCATCCAATAAGCGCGTTTGTGTCATTGGATGAACATTTACGTCATTTTCTGCTTCGCAAGGCTTATTCTAATCACTTTTCGTACTTAAGGAATGTAGTTCATCCAAGAAGAGCATTTGTGTCATTGGATGAACACTTACGTCATTTTGTGCATCCCAAGGCTTATTCTAATCACTTTTCGTTCTTAAGGAATGTAGTTCAACCAATAAGTGCATTTGTGTCATTGGATGAACATTTACGTCATTTTGTGCATCCCAAGGCTTATTCTAATTTCTTTTCATACTTAAGGAATGTAGTTCATCCAACAAGAGCATTTGTGCCATTGGATGAACATTTACGTCATTTTGTGCATCCCAAGGCTTCTTCAAATCACTTTTCCTACTTAAGGAATGTAGTTCGTCCAATAAGTGCATTTGGGTCATTGGATGAACATTTACGTCATTTTGTGCATCCCAAGGCTTTTTCTAATCACTTTTCGTACTTAAGGAATGTAGTTCATCCAACAAGAGCATTTGTGTCATTGGATGACCATTTACGTCATTTTATGCATCCCTAGGCTTATTCTAATCACTTTTCGTACTTAAGGAATGTAGTTCATCCAATAAGTGCATTTGTGTCATTGGATGAACATTTACGTCATTTTGTGCATCCCAAGGCTTATTCTAATCACTTTTCGTACTGAAGGAATGTAGTTCATCCAACAAGAGCATTTGTGTCATTGGATGAACATTTACGTCATTTTGTGCATCCCAAGGCTTATTCTAATTTCTTTTCGTATTTAAGGAATGTAGTTCATCCAATAAGCGCGTTTGTGTCATTGGATGAACATTTACGTCATTTTGTGCATCCCAAGGCTTATTCTAATCACTTTTCCTACTTAAGGAATGTAGTTCGTCCAATAAGTGCATTTGGGTCATTGGATGAACATTTACGTCATTTTGTGCATCCCAAGGCTTTTTCTAATCACTTTTCGTACTTAAGGAATGTAGTTCATCCAACAAGAGCATTTGTGTCATTGGATGACCATTTACGTCATTTTATGCATCCCTAGGCTTATTCTAATCACTTTTCGTACTTAAGGAATGTAGTTCATCCAATAAGCGCGTTTGTGTCATTGGATGAACATTTACGTCATTTTGTGCATCCCAAGGCTTATTCTAATCACTTTTCGTACTTAAGGAATGTAGTTCATCCAATAACCGCGTTTGTGTCATTGGATGAACATTTAAGCCATTTTGTGCATCCCAAGGCTTATTCTAATCACTTTTCGTACTGAAGGAATGTAGTTCATCCAACAAGAGCATTTGTGTCATTGGATGAACATTTACGTCATTTTGTGCATCCCAAGGCTTATTCTAATCACTTTTCGTACTTAAGGAATGTAGTTCATCCAATAAGTGCGTTTGTGTCATTGGATGAACATTTACGTCATTTTGTGCATCCCAAGGCTTATTCTAATCACTTTTCGTACTTAAGGAATGTAGTTCATCCAACAAGAGCATTTGTGTCATTGGATGAACATTTACGTCATTTTGTGCATCCCAAGGCTTATTCTAATCACTTTTCGTACTTAAGGAATGTAGTTCATCCAATAAGTGCATTTGTGTCATTGGATGAACATTTACGTCATTTTGTGCATCCCAAGGCTTATTCTAATCACTTTACGTACTGAAGGAATGTAGTTCATCCAACAAGAGCATTTGTGTCATTGGATGAACATTTACGTCATTTTGTGCATCCCAAGGCTTATTCTAATCACTTTTCGTACTTAAGGAATGTAGTTCATCCAATAAGCGCGTTTGTGTCATTGGATGAACATTTACGTCATTTTGTGCATCCCAAGGCTTATTCTAATCACTTTTCGTACTTAAGGAATGTAGTTCATCCAACAAGAGCATTTGTGTCATTGGATGAACATTTACGTCATTTTTGCATCCCAAGGCTTATTCTAATCACTTTTTATACTGAAGGAATGTAGTTCATCCAACAAGAGCATTTGTGTCATTGGATGAACATTTACGTCATTTTGTGCATCCCAAGGCTTATTCTAATTTCTTTTCGTACTTAAGGAATGTAGTTCATCCAATAAGTGCATTTGGGTCATTGGATGATCATTTTCGTCATTTTGTGCATCCCAAGCGTTATTCTAATCATTTTTCGTACTTAAGGAATGTAGTTCATCCAAGAAGCGCGTTTGTGTCAGTGGATGAACATTTACGTCATTTTGTGCATCCCAAGGCTTATTCTAATCACTTTTCGTACTTAAGGAATGTAGTTCATCCAATAAATGCGTTTGTGTCATTGGATGAACATTTACGTCATTTTGTGCATCCCAAGGCTTATTATAATCACTTTTCGTACTTAAGGAATGTAGTTCTTCCAACAAGAGCATTTGTGTCATTGGATGAACATTTACGTCATTTTGTGCATCCCAAGGCTTATTCTAATCACTTTTCGTACTTAAGGAATGTAGTTCATCCAATAAGTGCATTTGTGTCATTGGATGAACATTTACGTCATTTTTTGCATCCCAAGGCTTATTCTAATCACTTTTCGTACTTAAGGAATGTAGTTCATCCAATAAGTGCATTTGTGTCATTGGATGAACATTTACGTCATTTTTTGCATCCCAAGGCTTATTCTAATTACTTTTCGTACTTAAGGAATGTAGTTCATCCAATAAGTGCATTTGTGTCATTGGATGAACATTTACGTCATTTTTTGCATCCCAAGGCTTATTCTAATCACTTTTCGTACTTAAGGAATGTAGTTCATCCAATAAGTGCATTTGTGTCATTGGATGAACATTTACGTCATTTTGTGCATCCCAAGGCTTATTCTAATCACTTTTCGTACTTAAGGAATGTAGTTCATCAAATAAGCGCGTTTGTGTCATTAATCTGACATTTACGTAATTCTGTCCATCCCAAGGCTTATTCTAATCACTTTTCGTACTTATGGAATGTAGTTCATCCAATAAGTGCAATTGTGTCATTAAATGAACATTTACGTCATGTTGTGCATCCCAAGGCTTATTCTAATAACTTTTCGTACTTAAGGAATGTAGTTCACCCAATAAGAGTGTTTGTGTCATTGGATCAACATTTACGTCATTTTGTGCATTCCAAGGCTTATTCTAATCACTTTTCGTACTTAAGGAATATATTTCATCCAATAAGCGCGTTTGTGTCATTGGATGAACATTTACATCATTTTGTGCATCCCAAGGCTTATTCTAATCACTTTTCGTACTTAAGGAATGTAGTTCATCCAATAAGCGCGTTTGTGTCATTGGATGAACATTTACGTCATGTTGTGCATCCCAAGGCTTATTGTAATCACTTTTCGTACTTAAGGAATGTAGTTCATCCAATAAGTGGATTTGTGTCATTGAATGAACATTTACGTCATTTTTTGCATCCCAAGGCTTATTCTAATTACTTTTCGTACTTAAGGAATGTAGTTCATCCAATAAGTGCATTTGTGTCATTGGATGAACATTTACGTCATTTTTTGCATCCCAAGGCTTATTCTAATCACTTTTCGTACTTAAGGAATGTAGTTCATCCAATAAGTGCATTTGTGTCATTGGATGAACATTTACGTCATTTTGTGCATCCCAAGGCTTATTCTAATCACTTTTCGTACTTAAGGAATGTAGTTCATCCAAGAAGAGCATTTGTGTCATTGGATGAACATTTACGTCATTTTGTGCATCCCAAGGCTTATTCTAATCACTTTTCGTACTTAACGAATGTAGTTCATCCAATAAGCGCGTTTCTGTCATTGGATGAACATTTACGTCATTTTGTGCATCCCAAGGCTTATTCTAATCACTTTTCGTACTAAAGGAATGTAGTTCATCCAACAAGAGCATTTGGGTCATTGGATGAACATTTACGTCATTCTGTGCATCCCAAGGCTTATTCTAATTTCTTTTCGTACTTAAGGAATGTAGTTCATCCAATAAGTGCATTTGGGTCATTGGATGATCATTTACGTCATTTTGTGTATCCCAAGCCTTATTCTAATCACTTTTCGTACTTAAGGAATGTAATTCATCCAATAAGCGCGTTTGTGTCATTGGATGAACATTTACGTCATTTTGTGCATCCCAAGGCTTATTCTAATCACTTTTCGAACTTAAGGAATGTAGTTCATCCAACAAGAGCATTTGTGTCATTGGATGAACATTTACGTCATTTTGTGCATCCCAAGGCTTATTCTAATCACTTTTCGTACTTAAGGAATGTAGTTCATCCAAGAAGAGCATTTGTGTCATTGGATGAACATTTACGTCATTTTGTGCATCCCAAGGCTTATTCTAATCACTTTTCGTACTTAACGAATGTAGTTCATCCAATAAGCGCGTTTCTGTCATTGGATGAACATTTACGTCATTTTGTGCATCCCAAGGCTTATTCTAATCACTTTTCGTACTAAAGGAATGTAGTTCATCCAACAAGAGCATTTGGGTCATTGGATGAACATTTACGTCATTCTGTGCATCCCAAGGCTTATTCTAATTTCTTTTCGTACTTAAGGAATGTAGTTCATCCAATAAGTGCATTTGGGTCATTGGATGATCATTTACGTCATTTTGTGTATCCCAAGCCTTATTCTAATCACTTTTCGTACTTAAGGAATGTAATTCATCCAATAAGCGCGTTTGTGTCATTGGATGAACATTTACGTCATTTTGTGCATCCCAAGGCTTATTCTAATCACTTTTCGTACTTAAGGAATGTAGTTCATCCAACAAGAGCATTTGTGTCATTGGATGAACATTTACGTCATTTTGTGCATCCCAAGGCTTATTCTAATCACTTTTTATACTGAAGGAATGTAGTTCATCCAACAAGAGCATTTGTGTCATTGGATGAACATTTACGTCATTTTGTGCATCCCAAGGCTTATTCTAATCACTTTTCGTACTTAAGGAATGTAGTTCATCCAATAAGTGCATTTGTGTCATTGGATGAACATTTACGTCATTTTGTGCATTCCAAGGCTTATTCTAATCACTTTTCGTACTTAAGGAATGTAGTTCATCCAATAAGTGCATTTGTGTCATTGGATGAACATTTACGTCATTTTGTGCATCCCAAGGCTTATTCTAATCACTTTTCGTACTGAAGGAATGTAGTTCATCCAACAAGAGCATTTGTGTCATTGGATGAACATTTACGTCATTTTGTGCATCCCAAGGCTTATTCTAATTTCTTTTCGTATTTAAGGAATGTAGTTCATCCAATAAGCGCGTTTGTGTCATTGGATGAACATTTACGTCATTTTGTGCATCCCAAGGCTTATTCTAATCACTTTTCGTACTTAAGGAATGTAGTTCATCCAACAAGAGCATTTGTGTCATTGGATGAACATTTACGTCATTTTGTGCATCCCAAGGCTTATTCTAATCACTTTTCGTACTTAAGGAATGTAGTTCATCCAATAAGCGCATTTGTGTCATTGGATGAACATTTACGTCATTTTGTGCATCCCAAGGCTTATTCTAATCACTTTTCGTACTTAAGGAATGTAGTTCATCCAACAAGAGCATTTGTGTCATTGGATGAACATTTACGTCATTTTGTGCATCCCAAGGCTTATTCTAATCACTTTTCGTACTTAAGGAATGTAGTTCATCCAATAAGTGCATTTGTGTCATTGGATGAACATTTACGTCATTTTGTGCATCCCAAGGCTTATTCTAATCACTTTTTGTACTTAAGGAATGTAGTTCATCCAATAAGTGCATTTGTGTCATTGGATGAACATTTACGTCATTTTGTGCATCCCAAGGCTTATTCTAATCACTTTTCGTACTTAAGGAATGTAGTTCATCCAATCAGCGCGTTTGTGTCATTGGATGAACATTTACGTCATTTTGTGCATCCCAATGCTTATTCTAATCACTTTTCGTACTTAAGGAATGTAGTTCATCCTATCAGTGCGTTTGTGTCATTGGATGAACATTTACGTCATTTTGTGCATCCCAAAGCTTATTCTAATCACTTTTCGTACTTAAGGAATGTAGTTCATCCAATAAGCGCCTTTGTGTCATTAGATGAACATCTACGTCATTTTGTGCATCCCAAGGCTTATTCCAATCTATTTTCGTACTTAAGGAATGTAGTTCATCCAATAAGTGCATTTGTGTCATTAGGTGAACATTTACGTCATTTTGTGCATCCCAAGGCTTATTCTAATCACTTTTGTACTTAAGGAATGTAATTCATCCAATAACCGAGTTTGTGTCATTGGATGAACATTTACGTCATTTTGTGCATCCCAAGGTTTATTCTAATCACTTTTCGTACTTAAGGAATGTAGTTCATCCAATAAGCGCGTTTGTGTCATTGGATGAACATTTACGTCAGTTTCTTGCATCCCAAAGCTTATTCTAATCAATTTTCGTACCTAAGGAATGTAGTTCATCAAATAAGTGCATTTGTGTCATTGGATGAACATTTACGTTATTTTTTGCATCCCAAGGCTTATTCTAATCACTTTTCGTACTTAAGAAATGTAGTTCATCCAATAAGCGCGTTTGTGTCATTGGATGAACATTTACGTCATTTTGTGCATCCCAAGGCTTATTCCAATCAATTTTCGTACTTAAGGATTGTAGTTCTTCCAATAAGTGCCTTTGTGTCGTTGGATGAACATTTACGTCATTTTGTGCATCCCAAGGCTTATTCTAATCACTTTTCGTACTTAAGGAATGTAGTTCATCCAATAAGCGCGTTTGTGTCATTGGATGATCATTTACGTCATTTTGTGCATCCCAAGGCTTATTCTAATCACTTTTCGTACTTAAGGAATGTAGTTCATCCAACAAGAGCATTTGTGTCATTGGATGAACATTTACGTCATTTTGTGCATCCCAAGGCTTATTCTAATCACTTTTCGTACTTAAGGAATGTAGTTCATCCAAGAAGAGCATTTGTGTCATTGGATGAACATTTACGTCATTTTGTGCATCCCAAGGCTTATTCTAATCACTTTTCGTACTTAAGGAATGTAGTTCATCCAATAAGCGCGTTTGTGTAATTGGATGAACATTTACGTCATTTTGTGCATCCCAAGGCTTATTCTAATCACTTTTCGTACTGAAGGAATGTAGTTCATCCAATAAGCGCGTTTGTGTCATTGGATGAACATTTACGTCATTTTGTGCATCCCAAGGCTTATTCTAATCACTTTTCTTACTTAAGGAATGTAGTTCGTCCAATAAGTGCATTTGGGTCATTGGATGAACATTTACGTCATTTTGTGCATCCCAAGGCTTATTCTAATCACTTTTCGTACTTAAGGAATGTAGTTCATCCAACAAGAGCATTTGTGTCATTGGATGAACATTTACGTCATTTTGTGCATCCCTAGGCTTATTCTAATCACTTTTCGTACTTAAGGAATGTAGTTCATCCAATAAGCGCGTTTGTGTCATTGGATGAACATTTACGTCATTTTGTGCATCCCAAGGCTTATTCTAATCACTTTTCGTACTTAAGGAATGTAGTTCATCCAATAACCGCGTTTGTGTCATTGGATGAACATTTAAGCCATTTTGTGCATCCCAAGGCTTATTCTAATCACTTTTCGTACTGAAGGAATGTAGTTCATCCAACAAGAGCATTTGTGTCATTGGATGAACATTTACGTCATTTTGTGCATCCCAAGGCTTATTCTAATTTCTTTTCGTACTTAAGGAATGTAGTTCATCCAACAAGAGCATTTGTGTCATTGGATGATCATTTACGTCATTTTGTGTATCCCAAGCCTTATTCTAATCACTTTTCGTACTTAATGAATGTAGTTCATCCAATAAGCGCGTTTGTGTCATTGGATGAACATTTACGTCATTTTGTGCATCCCAAGGCTTAATGTAATCACCTTTCATACTGAAGGAATGTAGTTCATCCAACAAGAGCATTTGTGTCATTGGATGAACATTTACGTCATTTTGTGCATCGCAAGGCTTATTCTAATTACTTTTCGTATTTAAGGAATGTAGTTCATCCAATAAGCGCGTTTGTGTCATTGGATGATCATTTACGTCATTTTGTGCATCCCAAGGCTTATTCTAATCACTTTTCGTACTTAAGGAATGTAGTTCATCCAACAAGAGCATTTGTGTCATTGGATGAACATTTACGTCATTTTGTGCATCCCAAGGCTTATTCTAATCACTTTTCGTACTTAAGGAATGTAGTTCATCCAATAAGTGCATTTGTGTCATTGGATGAACATTTACGTCATTTTGTGCATCCCAAGGCTTATTCTAATCACTTTTCGTACTGAAGGAATGTAGTTCATCCAACAAGAGCATTTGTGTCATTGGATGAACATTTACGTCATTTTGTGCTTCCCAAGGCTTATTCTAATTTCTTTTCGTATTTAAGAAATGTAGTTCATCCAATAAGCGCGTTTGTGTCATTGGATGAACATTTACGTCATTTTGTGCATCCCAAGGCTTATTCTAATCATTTTTCGTACTTAAGGAATGTAGTTCATCCAATAAGCGCGTTTGTGTCATTGGATGAACATTTACGTCATTTTGTGCATCCCAAGGCTTATTCTAATCACTTTTCGTACTTAAGGAATGTAGTTCATCCAATAAGCGCGTTTGTGTGATTGGATGAACATTTACGTCATTTTGTGCATCCCAAGGCTTATTCTAATCACTTTTCGTACTAAAGGAATGTAGTTCATCCAATAAACGCGTTTGTGTCATTGGATGAACATTTACGTCATTTTGTGCATCCCAAGGCTTATTCTAATCACTTTTCGTACTTAAGGAATGTAGTTCGTCCAATAAGTACATTTGGGTCATTGGATGATCATTTACGTCATTTTGTGTATCCCAAGCCTTATTCTAATCACTTTTCGTACTTAAGGAATGTAGTTCATCCAATAAGCGCGTTTGTGTCATTGGATGAACATTTACGTCATTTTGTGCATCCCAAGGCCTATTCTAATCACTTTTCGTACTTAAGGAATGTAGTTCATCAAAGAAGAGCATTTGTGTCATTGGATAAACATTTACGTCATTTTGTGCATCCCAAGGCTTATTCTAATCACTTTTCGTACTTAAGGAATGTAGTTCATCCAATAAGCGCGTTTGTGTCATTGGATGAACATTTACGTCATTTTGTGCATCCCAAGGCTTATTCTAATCACTTTTCGTACTTAAGGAATGTAGTTCATCCAATAAGTGCATTTGTGTCATTGGATGAACATTTACGTCATTTTGTGCATCCCAAGGCTTATTCTAATCACTTTTTGTACTTAAGGAATGTAGTTCATCCAACAAGAGCATTTGTGTCATTGGATGAACATTTACGTCATTTTGTGCATCCCAAGGCTTATTCTAATTTCTTTTCGTACTTAAGGAATGTAGTTCATCCAATAAGTGCATTTGGGTCATTGGATGATCATTTTCGTCATTTTGTGCATCCCAAGCGTTATTCTAATCACTTTTCGTACTTAAGGAATGTAGTTCATCCAATAAGCGCGTTTGTGTCATTGGATGAACATTTACGTCATTTTGTGCATCCCAAGGCTTATTCTAATCACTTTTCGTACTTAAGGAATGTAGTTCATCCAAGAAGAGCATTTGTGTCATTGGATGAACATTTACGTCATTTTGTGCATCCCAAGGCTTATTCTAATCACTTTTCGTACTTAAGGAATGTAGTTCATCCAATAAGCGCGTTTGTGTAATTGGATGAACATTTACGTCATTTTGTGCATCCCAAGGCTTATTCTAATCACTTTTCGTACTGAAGGAATGTAGTTCATCCAATAAGCGCGTTTGTGTCATTGGATGAACATTTACGTCATTTTGTGCATCCCAAGGCTTATTCTAATCACTTTTCTTACTTAAGGAATGTAGTTCGTCCAATAAGTGCATTTGGGTCATTGGATGAACATTTACGTCATTTTGTGCATCCCAAGGCTTATTCTAATCACTTTTCGTACTTAAGGAATGTAGTTCATCCAACAAGAGCATTTGTGTCATTGGATGAACATTTACGTCATTTTGTGCATCCCAAGGCTTATTCTAATCACTTTTCGTACTTAACGAATGTAGTTCATCCAATAAGCGCGTTTCTGTCATTGGATGAACATTTACGTCATTTTGTGCATCCCAAGGCTTATTCTAATCACTTTTCGTACTAAAGGAATGTAGTTCATCCAACAAGAGCATTTGGGTCATTGGATGAACATTTACGTCATTCTGTGCATCCCAAGGCTTATTCTAATTTCTTTTCGTACTTAAGGAATGTAGTTCATCCAATAAGTGCATTTGGGTCATTGGATGATCATTTACGTCATTTTGTGTATCCCAAGCCTTATTCTAATCACTTTTCGTACTTAAGGAATGTAATTCATCCAATAAGCGCGTTTGTGTCATTGGATGAACATTTACGTCATTTTGTGCATCCCAAGGCTTATTCTAATCACTTTTCGTACTTAAGGAATGTAGTTCATCCAACAAGAGCATTTGTGTCATTGGATGAACATTTACGTCATTTTGTGCATCCCAAGGCTTATTCTAATCACTTTTCGTACTTAAGGAATGTAGTTCATCCAATAAGTGCATTTGTGTCATTGGATGAACATTTACGTCATTTTGTGCATCCCAAGGCTTATTCTAATCACTTTACGTACTGAAGGAATGTAGTTCATCCAACAAGAGCATTTGTGTCATTGGATGAACATTTACGTCATTTTGTGCATCCCAAGGCTTATTCTAATTTCTTTTCGTATTTAAGAAATGTAGTTCATCCAATAAGCGCGTTTGTGTCATTGGATGAACATTTACGTCATTTTGTGCATCCCAAGGCTTATTCTAATCACTTTTCGTACTTAAGGAATGTAGTTCATCCAACAAGAGCATTTGTGTCATTGGATGAACATTTACGTCATTTTGTGCATCCCAAGGCTTATTCTAATCACTTTTCGTACTTAAGGAATGTAGTTCATCCAAGAAGAGCATTTGTGTCATTGGATGAACATTTACGTCATTTTGTGCATCCCAAGGCTTATTCTAATCACTTTTCGTACTTAAGGAATGTAGTTCATCCAACAAGAGCATTTGTGTCATTGGATGAACATTTACGTCATTTTGTGCATCCCAAGGCTTATTCTAATTTCTTTTCGTATTTAAGAAATGTAGTTCATCCAATAAGCCCGTTTGTGTCATTGGATGAACATTTACGTCATTTTGTGCATCCCAAGGCTTATTCTAATCACTTTTCGTACTTAACGAATGTAGTTCATCCAATAAGCGCGTTTCTGTCATTGGATGAACATTTACGTCATTTTGTGCATCCCAAGGCTTATTCTAATCACTTTTTGTACTGAAGGAATGTAGTTCATCCAACAAGAGCATTTGTGTCATTGGATGAACATTTACGTCATTTTGTGCATCCCAAGGCTTACTCTAATTTCTTTTCGTACTTAAGGAATGTAGTTCATCCAATAAGTGCATTTGGGTCATTGGATGATCATTTTCGTCATTTTGTGCATCCCAAGCGTTATTCTAATCACTTTTCGTACTTAAGGAATGTAGTTCATCCAATAAGCGCGTTTGTGTCATTGGATGAACATTTACGTCATTTTGTGCATCCCAAGGCTTATTCTAATCACTTTTCGTACTTAAGGAATGTAGTTCATCAAAGAAGAGCATTTGTGTCATTGGATAAACATTTACGTCATATTGTGCATCCCAAGGCTTATTCTAATCACTTTTCGTACTTAAGGAATGTAGTTCATCCAATAAGTGCATTTGTGTCATTGGATGAACATTTACGTCATTTTGTGCATCCCAAGGCTTATTCTAATCACTTTTCGTACTGAAGGAATGTAGTTCATCCAACAAGAGCATTTGTGTCATTGGATGAACATTTACGTCATTTTGTGCATCCCAAGGCTTATTCTAATTTCTTTTCGTATTTAAGGAATGTAGTTCATCCAATAAGCGCGTTTGTGTCATTGGATGATCATTTACGTCATTTTGTGCATCGCAAGGCTTATTCTAATCACTTTTCGTACTTAAGGAATGTAGTTCATCCAACAAGAGCATTTGTGTCATTGGATGAACATTTACGTCATTTTGTGCATCCCAAGGCTTATTCTAATCACTTTTCGTACTTAAGGAATGTAGTTCATCCAACAAGAGCATTTGTGTCATTGGATAAACATTTACGTCATTTTGTGCATCCCAAGGCTTTTTCTAATCACTTTTCGTACTTAAGGAATGTAGTTCATCCAATAAGTGCATTTGTGTCATTGGATGAACATTTACGTCATTTTGTGCATCCCAAGGCTTATTCTAATCACTTTTTGTACTGAAGGAATGTAGTTCATCCAACAAGAGCATTTGGGTCATTGGATGAACATTTACGTCATTCTGTGCATCCCAAGGCTTATTCATATTTCTTTTCGTACTTAAGGAATGTAGTTCATCCAATAAGTGCATTTGGGTCATTGGATGGTCATTTACGTCATTTTGTGTATCCCAAGCCTTATTCTAATCACTTTTCGTACTTAAGGAATGTAGTTCATCCAATAAGCGCGTTTGTGTCATTGGATGAACATTTACGTCATTTTGTGCATCCCAAGGCCTATTCTAATCACTTTTCGTACTTAAGGAATGAAGTTCATCAAAGAAGAGCATTTGTGTCATTGGCTAAACATTTACGTCATTTTGTGCATCCCAAGGCTTATTCTAATCACTTTTCGTACTTAAGGAATGTAGTTCATCCAACAAGAGCATTTGTGTCATTGGATGAACATTTACGTCATTTTGTGCATCCCAAGGCTTATTCTAATCACTTTTCGTACTTAAGGAATGTAGTTCATCCAATAAGCGCGTTTGTGTCATTGGATGAACATTTACGTCATTTTGTGCATCCCAAGGCTTATTCTAATCACTTTTCGTACTTAACGAATGTAGTTCATCCAATAAGCGCGTTTCTGTCATTGGATGAACATTTACGTCATTTTGTGCATCCCAAGGCTTATTCTAATCACTTTTCGTACTTAAGGAATGTAGTTCATCCAACAAGAGCATTTGTGTCATTGGATGAACATTTACGTCATTTTGTGCATCCCAAGGCTTATTCTAATTTCTTTTCGTACTTAAGGAATGTAGTTCAACCAATAAATGCGTTTGTGTCATTGGATGAACATTTACGTCATTTTGTGCATCCCAAGGCTTATTCTAATCACTTTTCGTACTTAAGGAATGTAGTTCATCAAAGAAGAGCATTTGTGTCATTGGATGAACATTTACGTCATATTGTGCATCCCAAGGCTTATTCTAATCACTTTTCGTACTTAAGGAATGTAGTTCATCCAACAAGAGCATTTGTGTCATTGGATGAACATTTACTTCATTTTGTGCATCCCAAGGCTTATTCTAATTTCTTTTCGTATTTAAGGAATGTAGTTCATCCAATAAGCGCGTTTGTGTCATTGGATGATCATTTACGTCATTTTGTGCATCCCAAGGCTTATTCTAATCACTTTTCGTACTTAAGGAATGTAGTTCATCCAACAAGAGCATTTGTGTCATTGGATGAACATTTACGTCATTTTGTGCATCCCAAGGCTTATTCTAATCACTTTTCGTACTTAAGGAATGTAGTTCATCCAATAAGCGCGTTTGTGTCATTGGATGAACATTTACGTCATTTTGTGCATCCCAAGGCTTATTCTAATCACTTTTCGTACTCAACGAATGTAGTTCATCCAATAAGCGCGTTTCTGTCATTGGATGAACATTTACGTCATTTTGTGCATCCCAAGGCTTATTCTAATCACTTTTTGTACTTAAGGAATGTAGTTCATCCAACAAGAGCATTTGTGTCATTGGATGAACATTTACGTCATTTTGTGCATCCCAAGGCTTATTCTAATCACTTTTCGTACTTAAGGAATGTAGTTCATCCAACAAGAGCATTTGTGTCATTGGATGAACATTTACGTCATTTTGTGCATCCCAAGGCTTATTCTAATCACTTTTCGTACTTAAGGAATGTAGTTCATCCAATAAGCGCATTTGTGTCATTGGATGAACATTTACGTCATTTTGTGCATCCCAAGGCTTATTCTAATCACTTTTCGTACTTAAGGAATGTAGTTCATCCAACAAGAGCATTTGTGTCATTGGATGAACATTTACGTCATTTTGTGCATCCCAAGGCTTATTCTAATCACTTTTCGTACTTAAGGAATGTAGTTCATCCAATAAGTGCATTTGTGTCATTGGATGAACATTTACGTCATTTTGTGCATCCCAAGGCTTATTCTAATCACTTTTCGTACTTTAGGAATGTAGTTCATCCAATAAGTGCATTTGTGTCATTGGATGAATATTTACGTCATTTTGTGCATCCCATGTTTTAATCTAATCACTTTTCGTACATAAGGAATGAAGTTCATCCAATAAATGCATTTGTGTCATTGGATGAACATTTACGTCATTTTGTGCATCCCAAGGCTTATTCTAATCACTTTTCGTACTTAAGGAATGTAGTTCATCCAATAAGTGCATTTGTGTCATTGGATGAACATTTACGTCATTCTGTGCATCCCAAGGCTTATTCAAATCACTTTTCGTACATAAGGAATGAAGTTCATCCAATAAGTGCATTTGTGTCATTGGATGAACATTTACGTCATTTTGTGCATCCCAAGGCTTATTCTAATCACATTTCGTACTTAAGGAATGAAGTTCATCCAATAAGCGTGTTTGTGTCATTGGATAAACATTTACGTCATGTTTTGCTTCCCAAGGCTTATTCTAATCACTTTTCGTACTTAAGGAATGTAGTTCATCCAATAAGCGCATTTGTGTCATTAATTTAACATTTACGTCATTTTGTGCATCCCAAGGCTTATTCTAATCACTTTTCGTACTTAAGGAATGTAGTTCATCCAATAAGTGCATTTGTGTCATTGAATGAACATTTACGTCATTTTGTGCATCCCAAGGCTTATTATAATCACTTTTCGTACTTATGGAATGTACTTCATCCAAAAAGTGCATTTATGTAATTGGAAGAACATTTACGTCATTTTGTGCATCCCAAGGCTTATTCTAATCAATTTTCATACTTAAGGAAGGTAGTTTATCCAATAAGCGCGTTTGTGTCATTAATTTAACATTTACGTCATTTTGTGCATCCCAAGGCTTATTTTAGTCACTTTTCGTACTTAAGTAATGTATTTCATCCAATAAGAGCATTTGTGTCATTGGATGAACATTTACGTCATTTTGTGCATCCCAAGGCTTATTCTAATCACTTTTCGTACTTAAGGAATGTAGTTCATCCAATAAGTGCATTTGTGTCATTGGATGAACATTTACGTCATTTTGTGCATCCCAAGGCTTATTCTAATCACTTTTCGTACTGAAGGAATGTAGTTCATCCAACAAGAGCATTTGTGTCATTGGATGAACATTTACGTCATTTTGTGCATCCCAAGGCTTATTCTAATTTCTTTTCGTATTTAAGAAATGTAGTTCATCCAATAAGCGCGTTTGTGTCATTGGATGAACATTTACGTCATTTTGTGCATCCCAAGGCTTATTCTAATCACTTTTCGTACTTAAGGAATGTAGTTCATCCAACAAGAGCATTTGTGTCATTGGATGAAAATTTACGTCATTTTGTGCATCCCAAGGCTTAATTTAATCACTTTTCGTACTTAAGGAATGTAGTTCATCCAACAAGAGCATTTGTGTCATTGGATGAACATTTACGTCATTTTGTGCATCCCAAGGCTTTTTCTAATCACTTTTCGTACTTAAGGAATGTAGTTCATCCAATAAGTGGATTTGTGTCATTGGATGAACATTTACGTCATTTTGTGCATCCCAAGGCTTATTCTAATCACTTTTCGTACTTAAGGAATGTAGTTCATCCAACAAGAGCATTTGTGTCATTGGATGATAATTTACGTCATTTTGTGCATCCCAAGGCTTATTCTAATCACTTTTCGTACTTAAGGAATGTAGTTCATCAAATAAGCGCGTTTGTGTCATTGGATGAACATTTACGTCATTTTGTGCATCCCAAGGCTTATTCTAATCACTTTTCGTACTTAAGGAATGTAGTTCATCCAATAAGCGCGTTTGTGTCATTGGATGAACATTTACGTCATTTTGTGCATCCCAAGGCTTATTCTAATCACTTTTCGTACTTAAGGAATGTAGTTCATCCAATAAGCGCGTTTGTGTCATTAGTTTAACATTTACGTCATTTTGTGCATCCCAAGGCTTATTCTAATCACTTTACGTACTTAAGGAATGAAGTTCATCCAATAAGTGCATTTGCGTCATTGAATGAACATTTACGTCATTTTGTGCATCCCAAGGCTTATTCTAATCACTTTTCGTACTTAAGGAATGTAGTTCATCCAATAAGCGCGTTTGTGTCATTGGATGAACATTTACGTCATTTTGTGCATCCCAAGGCTTATTCTAATCACTTTTCGTACTTAAGGAATGTAGTTCATCCAATAAGCGCGTTTCTGTCATTAATTTAACATTTACGTCATTTTGTGCATCCCAAGGCTTATTCTAATTACTTTTTGTATTTAAGGAATGTAGTTCATCCAATAAGTGCAATTGTGTCATTGGATGAACATTTACGTCATTTTGTGCATCCCAAGGTTTATTCTAATCACTTTTCGTACTTAAGGAATGTAGTTCATCCAATAAGCGCGTTTGTGTCATTAATTTAACATTTACGTCATTTTGTGCATCCCAAGGCTTATTCTAATCACTTTTCGTACTTAAGGAATGTAGTTCATCCAATAAGCGCGTTTGTGTCATTGGATGAACATTTACGTCATTTTGTGCATCCCAAGGCTTATTCTAATCACTTTTCGTACTACAGGAATGTAGTTCATCCAATAAGTGCATTTGTGTCATTGGATGAACATTTACGTCATTTTGTGCATCCCAAGGCTTCATCTAATCACTTTTCGTACTAAAGGAATATAGTTCGTCCAATAAGCGCGTTTGTGTCATTAATTTAACATTTACGTCATTTTGTGCATCTGAAGGCTTATTCTAATCACTTTTCGTACTTAAGGAATGTAGTTCATCCAATAAGAGCGTTTGTGTCATTAATTTAACATTTACGTCATTTTGTGCATCCCAAGGCTTATTCTAATCACTTTTCGTACTTAAGGAATGTAGTTCATCCAATAAGCGCGTTTGTGTCATTGGATGAACATTTACGTCATTTTGTGCATCCCAAGGCTTATTCTAATCACTTTTTATACTGAAGGAATGTAGTTCATCCAACAAGAGCATTTGTGTCATTGGATGAACATTTACGTCATTTTGTGCATCCCAAGGCTTATTCTAATTTCTTTTCGTACTTAAGGAATGTAGTTCAACCAATAAATGCGTTTGTGTCATTGGATGAACATTTACGTCATTTTGTGCATCCCAAGGCTTATTCTAATCACTTTTCGTACTTAAGGACTGTAGTTCATCCAATAAGCGCGTTTGTGTCATTGGATGAACATTTACGTCATTTTGTGCATCCCAAGGCTTATTCTAATCACTTTTCGTACTTAAGGAATGTAGTTCATCCAATAAGCGCGTTTGTGTCATTGGATGAACATTTACATCATTTTGTGCATCCCAAGGCTTATTCTAATCACTTTTCGTACTTAAGGAATGTAGTTCATCCAATAAGTGCATTTGTGTCATTGGATGAACATTTACGTCATTTTGTGCATCCCAAGGCTTATTCTAATCACTTTTCGTACTGAAGGAATGTAGTTCATCCAACAAGAGCATTTGTGTCATTGGATGAACATTTACGTCATTTTGTGCTTCCCAAGGCTTATTCTAATTTCTTTTCGTATTTAAGAAATGTAGTTCATCCAATAAGCGCGTTTGTGTCATTGGATGAACATTTACGTCATTTTGTGCATCCCAAGGCTTATTCTAATCATTTTTCGTACTTAAGGAATGTAGTTCATCCAATAAGCGCGTTTGTGTCATTGGATGAACATTTACGTCATTTTGTGCATCCCAAGGCTTATTCTAATCACTTTTCGTACTTAAGGAATGTAGTTCATCCAACAAGAGCATTTGTGTCATTGGATGAACATTTACGTCATTTTGTGCATCCCAAGGCTTATTCTAATTTCTTTTCGTATTTAAGAAATGTAGTTCATCCAATAAGCGCGTTTGTGTCATTGGATGAACATTTACGTCATTTTGTGCATCCCAAGGCTTATTCTAATCACTTTTCGTACTTAAGGAATGTAGTTCATCCAATAAGCGCGTTTGTGTCATTGGATGAACATTTACGTCATTTTGTGCATCCCAAGGCTTATTCTAATCACTTTTCGTACTTAACGAATGTAGTTCATCCAATAAGCGCGTTTCTGTCATTGGATGAACATTTACGTCATTTTGTGCATCCCAAGGCTTATTCTAATCACTTTTTGTACTGAAGGAATGTAGTTCATCCAACAAGAGCATTTGTGTCATTGGATGAACATTTACGTCATTTTGTGCATCCCAAGGCTTACTCTAATTTCTTTTCGTACTTAAGGAATGTAGTTCATCCAATAAGTGCATTTGGGTCATTGGATGATCATTTTCGTCATTTTGTGCATCCCAAGCGTTATTCTAATCACTTTTCGTACTTAAGGAATGTAGTTCATCCAATAAGCGCGTTTGTGTCATTGGATGAACATTTACGTCATTTTGTGCATCCCAAGGCTTATTCTAATCACTTTTCGTACTTAAGGAATGTAGTTCATCAAAGAAGAGCATTTGTGTCATTGGATAAACATTTACGTCATTTTGTGCATCCCAAGGCTTATTCTAATCACTTTTTGTACTTAAGGAATGTAGTTCATCCAACAAGAGCATTTGTGTCATTGGATGAACATTTACGTCATTTTGTGCATCCCAAGGCTTATTCTAATCACTTTTCGTACTTAAGGACTGTAGTTCATCCAATAAGCGCGTTTGTGTCATTGGATGAACATTTACGTCATTTTGTGCATCCCAAGGCTTATTCTAATCACTTTTCGTACTTAAGGAATGTAGTTCATCCAACAAGAGCATTTGTGTCATTGGATGAACATTTACGTCATTTTGTGCATCCCAAGGCTTATTCTAATCACTTTTCGTACTTAAGGAATGTAGTTCATCCAATAAGCGCATTTGTGTCATTGGATGAACATTTACGTCATTTTGTGCATCCCAAGGCTTATTCTAATCACTTTTCGTACTTAAGGAATGTAGTTCATCCAACAAGAGCATTTGTGTCATTGGATGAACATTTACGTCATTTTGTGCATCCCAAGGCTTATTCTAATCACTTTTCGTACTTAAGGAATGTAGTTCATCCAATAAGTGCATTTGTGTCATTGGATGAACATTTACGTCATTTTGTGCATCCCAAGGCTTATTCTAATCACTTTTCGTAGTTAAGGAATGAAGTTCATCCAATAAGTGCATTTGTGTCATTGGATAAACATTTACGTCATTTTGTGCATCCCAAGGCTTATTCTAATCACTTTTCGTACTTAAGGAATGTAAGTCATCCAATAAGTGCATTTGTGTCATTGGATGAACATTTACGTCATTTTGTGCATCCCAAGGCTTATTCTAATCACTTTTCGTACTTAAGGAATGAAGTTCATCCAATAAGTGCATTTGTGTCATTGGATGAACATTTACGTCATTTTGTGCATCCCAAGGCTTATTCTAATCAATTTTCGTACTTAAGGAATGAAGTTCATCCAATAAGTGCATTTGTGTCATTGGATAAACATTTACGTCATTTTGTGCATCCCAAGGCTTATTCTAATCACTTTTCGTACTTAAGGATGTAGTTCATCCAATAAGTGCATTTGTGTCATTGGATGAACATTTACGTCATTTTGTGCATCCCAAGGCTTATTCTAATCACTTTTCGTACTTAAGGAATGTAGTTCATCCAATAAGTGCATTTGTGTCATTGGATGAACATTTACGTCATTTTGTGCATCCCAAGGCATAATGTAATCACTTTTCATACTGAAGGAATGTAGTTCATCCAACAAGAGCATTTGTGTCATTGGATGAACATTTACGTCATTTTGTGCATCCCAAGGCTTATTCTAATTTCTTTTCGTATTTAAGGAATGTAGTTCATCCAATAAGCGCGTTTGTGTCATTGGATGATCATTTACGTCATTTTGTGCATCCCAAGGCTTATTCTAATCACTTTTCGTACTTAAGGAATGTAGTTCATCCAACAAGAGCATTTGTGTCATTGGATGAACATTTACGTCATTTTGTGCATCCCAAGGCTTATTCTAATTTCTTTTCGTACTTAAGGAATGTAGTTCATCCAATAAGTGCATTTGTGTCATTGGATGAACATTTACGTCATTTTGTGCATCCCAAGGCTTATTCTAATCACTTTTCGTACTTAAGGAATGTAGTTCATCCAATAAGAGCATTTGTGTCATTGGATGAACATTTACGTCATTTTGTGCATCCCAAGGCTTATTCTAATCACTTTTCGTACTTAAGGAATGTAGTTCATCCAATAAGTGCATTTGTGTCATTGGATGAACATTTACGTCATTTTGTGCATCCCAAGGCTTATTCTAATCACTTTTCGTACTGAAGGAATGTAGTTCATCCAACAAGAGCATTTGTGTCATTGGATGAACATTTACGTCATTTTGTGCATCCCAAGGCTTATTCTAATTTCTTTTCGTATTTAAGGAATGTAGTTCATCCAATAAGCGCGTTTGTGTCATTGGATGAACATTTACGTCATTTTGTGCATCCCAAGGCTTATTCTAATCACTTTTCGTACTTAAGGAATGTAGTTCATCCAACAAGAGCATTTGTGTCATTGGATGAACATTTACGTCATTTTGTGCATCCCAAGGCTTATTCTAATCACTTTTCGTACTTAAGGAATGTAGTTCATCCAATAAGTGCATTTGTGTCATTGGATGAACATTTACGTCATTTTGTGCATCCCAAGGCTTATTCTAATCACTTTACGTACTGAAGGAATGTAGTTCATCCAACAAGAGCATTTGTGTCATTGGATGAACATTTACGTCATTTTGTGCATCCCAAGGCTTATTCTAATTTCTTTTCGTATTTAAGAAATGTAGTTCATCCAATAAGCGCGTTTGTGTCATTGGATGAACATTTACGTCATTTTGTGCATCCCAAGGCTTATTCTAATCACTTTTCGTACTTAAGGAATGTAGTTCATCCAACAAGAGCATTTGTGTCATTGGATGAACATTTACGTCATTTTGTGCATCCCAAGGCTTATTCTAATCACTTTTCGTACTTAAGGAATGTAGTTCATCCAAGAAGAGCATTTGTGTCATTGGATGAACATTTACGTCATTTTGTGCATCCCAAGGCTTATTCTAATCACTTTTCGTACTTAAGGAATGTAGTTCATCCAATAAGCGCGTTTGTGTCATTGGATGAACATTTACGTCATTTTGTGCATCCCAAGGCTTATTCTAATCACTTTTCGTACTTAACGAATGTAGTTCATCCAATAAGCGCGTTTGTGTCATTGGATGAACATTTACGTCATTTTGTGCATCCCAAGGCTTATTCTAATCACTTTTCGTACTTAAGGAATGTAGTTCATCCAACAAGAGCATTTGTGTCATTGGATGAACATTTACGTCATTTTGTGCATCCCAAGGCTTATTCTAATTTCTTTTCGTATTTAAGAAATGTAGTTCATCCAATAAGCCCGTTTGTGTCATTGGATGAACATTTACGTCATTTTGTGCATCCCAAGGCTTATTCTAATCACTTTTCGTACTTAACGAATGTAGTTCATCCAATAAGCGCGTTTCTGTCATTGGATGAACATTTACGTCATTTTGTGCATCCCAAGGCTTATTCTAATCACTTTTTGTACTGAAGGAATGTAGTTCATCCAACAAGAGCATTTGTGTCATTGGATGAACATTTACGTCATTTTGTGCATCCCAAGGCTTACTCTAATTTCTTTTCGTACTTAAGGAATGTAGTTCATCCAATAAGTGCATTTGGGTCATTGGATGATCATTTTCGTCATTTTGTGCATCCCAAGCGTTATTCTAATCACTTTTCGTACTTAAGGAATGTAGTTCATCCAATAAGCGCGTTTGTGTCATTGGATGAACATTTACGTCATTTTGTGCATCCCAAGGCTTATTCTAATCACTTTTCGTACTTAAGGAATGTAGTTCATCAAAGAAGAGCATTTGTGTCATTGGATAAACATTTACGTCATATTGTGCATCCCAAGGCTTATTCTAATCACTTTTCGTACTTAAGGAATGTAGTTCATCCAACAAGAGCATTTGTGTCATTGGATGAACATTTACGTCATTTTGTGCATCCCAAGGCTTTTTCTAATCACTTTTCGTACTTAAGGAATGTAGTTCATCCAATAAGTGCATTTGTGTCATTGGATGAACATTTACGTCATTTTGTGCATCCCAAGGCTTATTCTAATCACTTTTTGTACTGAAGGAATGTAGTTCATCCAACAAGAGCATTTGGGTCATTGGATGAACATTTACGTCATTCTGTGCATCCCAAGGCTTATTCATATTTCTTTTCGTACTTAAGGAATGTAGTTCATCCAATAAGTGCATTTGGGTCATTGGATGGTCATTTACGTCATTTTGTGTATCCCAAGCCTTATTCTAATCACTTTTCGTACTTAAGGAATGTAGTTCATCCAATAAGCGCGTTTGTGTCATTGGATGAACATTTACGTCATTTTGTGCATCCCAAGGCCTATTCTAATCACTTTTCGTACTTAAGGAATGTAGTTCATCAAAGAAGAGCATTTGTGTCATTGGATAAACATTTACGTCATTTTGTGCATCCCAAGGCTTATTCTAATCACTTTTCGTACTTAAGGAATGTAGTTCATCCAATAAGCGCGTTTGTGTCATTGGATGAACATTTACGTCATTTTGGGCATCCCAAGAGTTATTCTAATCACTTTTATTACATAAGGAATGTAGTTCATCCAATAAGTGCATTTGTGTTATTGCATGAACATTTACGTCATTTTGTGCATCCCAAGGCTTATTCTAATCACTTTTCGTACTGAAGGAATGTAGTTCATCCAACAAGAGCATTTGTGTCATTGGATGAACATTTACGTCATTTTGTGCATCCCAAGGCTTATTCTAATTTCTTTTCGTACTTAAGGAATGTAGTTCATCCAATAAGTGCATTTGTGTCATTGGATGATCATTTTCGTCATTTTGTGCATCCCAAGCGTTATTCTAATCACTTTTCGTACTTAAGGAATGTAGTTCATCCAATAAGCGCGTTTGTGTCATTGGATGAACATTTACGTCATTTTGTGCATCCCAAGGCTTATTATAATCACTTTTCGTACTTAAGGAATGTAGTTCATCCAAGAAGAGCATTTGTGTCATTGGATGATCATTTACGTCATTTTGTGCATCCCAAGGCTTATTCTAATCACTTTTCGTACTTAAGGAATGTAGTTCATCCAATAAGCGCGTTTGTGTCATTGGATGAACATTTACGTCATTTTGTGCATCCCAAGGCTTATTCTAATCACTTTTTATACTGAAGGAATGTAGTTCATCCAACAAGAGCATTTGTGTCATTGGATGAACATTTACGTCATTTTGTGCATCCCAAGGCTTATTCTAATTTCTTTTCGTACTTAAGGAATGTAGTTCAACCAATAAATGCGTTTGTGTCATTGGATGAACATTTACGTCATTTTGTGCATCCCAAGGCTTATTCTAATCACTTTTCGTACTTAAGGAATGTAGTTCATCCAATAAGCGCGTTTGTGTCATTGGATGAACATTTACGTCATTTTGTGCATCCCAAGGCTTATTCTAATCACTTTTCGTACTTAAGGAATGTAGTTCATCCAATAAGCGCGTTTGTGTCATTAGTTTAACATTTACGTCATTTTGTGCATCCCAAGGCTTATTCTAATCACTTTACGTACTTAAGGAATGAAGTTCATCCAATAAGTGCATTTGTGTCATTGAATGAACATTTACGTCATTTTGTGCATCCCAAGGCTTATTCTAATCACTTTTCGTACTTAAGGAATGTAGTTCATCCAATAAGCGCGTTTGTGTCATTAATTTAACATTTACGTCATTTTGTGCATCCCAAGGCTTATTCTAATCACTTTTCGTACTTAAGGATGTAGTTCATCCAATAAGTGCATTTGTTTCTTTGGATGAACATTTACGTCATTCTGTGCATCCCAAAGCTTCATCTAATAACTATTCGTATTAAAGGAATATAGTTCTTCCAATATGGGCGTTTGTGTCATTGGATGAACATTTACGTCATTTTGTGCATCCCAAAGCTTATTCTAATCACTTTTCGTACTTAAGAATATAGTTCATCCAATAAGTGCATTTGTGTCATTGAATGAACATTTACGTCATTTTGTGCATCCCAACGCTTCATCTAATCACTTTTCGTACTAAAGGAATATAGTTCATCCAATAAGCGCGTTTGTGTCATTGGATGAACATTTACGTCATTTTGTGCATCCCAAGGCTTATTCTAATCACTTTTCGTACTTAAGGAATGTAGTTCATCCAATAAGCGCGTTTGTGTCATTGGATGAACATTTACGTCATTTTGTGCATCCCAAGGCTTATTCTAATCACTTTTTATACTGAAGGAATGTAGTTCATCCAACAAGAGCATTTGTGTCATTGGATGAACATTTACGTCATTTTGTGCATCCCAAGGCTTATTCTAATCACTTTTCGTACTTAAGGAATGTAGTTCATCCAATAAGCGCGTTTCTGTCATTGGATGAACATTTACGTCATTTTGTGCATCCCAAGGCTTATTCTAATCACTTTTTGTACTTAAGGAATGTAGTTCATCCAACAAGAGCATTTGTGTCATTGGATGAACATTTACGTCATTTTGTGCATCCCAAGGCTTATTCTAATCACTTTTCGTACTTAAGGAATGTAGTTCATCCAACAAGAGCATTTGTGTCATTGGATGAACATTTACGTCATTTTGTGCATCCCAAGGCTTATTCTAATCACTTTTCGTACTTAAGGAATGTAGTTCATCCAACAAGAGCATTTGTGTCATTGGATGAACATTTACGTCATTTTGTGCATCCCAAGGCTTATTCTAATTTCTTTTCGTATTTAAGAAATGTAGTTCATCCAATAAGCCCGTTTGTGTCATTGGATGAACATTTACGTCATTTTGTGCATCCCAAGGCTTATTCTAATCACTTTTCGTACTTAACGAATGTAGTTCATCCAATAAGCGCGTTTCTGTCATTGGATGAACATTTACGTCATTTTGTGCATCCCAAGGCTTATTCTAATCACTTTTTGTACTGAAGGAATGTAGTTCATCCAACAAGAGCATTTGTGTCATTGGATGAACATTTACGTCATTTTGTGCATCCCAAGGCTTACTCTAATTTCTTTTCGTACTTAAGGAATGTAGTTCATCCAATAAGTGCATTTGGGTCATTGGATGATCATTTTCGTCATTTTGTGCATCCCAAGCGTTATTCTAATCACTTTTCGTACTTAAGGAATGTAGTTCATCCAATAAGCGCGTTTGTGTCATTGGATGAACATTTACGTCATTTTGTGCATCCCAAGGCTTATTCTAATCACTTTTCGTACTTAAGGAATGTAGTTCATCAAAGAAGAGCATTTGTGTCATTGGATAAACATTTACGTCATATTGTGCATCCCAAGGCTTATTCTAATCACTTTTCGTACTTAAGGAATGTAGTTAATCCAACAAGAGCATTTGTGTCATTGGATGAACATTTACGTCATTTTGTGCATCCCAAGGCTTATTCTAATCACTTTTCGTACTTAAGGAATGTAGTTCATCCAATAAGCGCGTTTGTGTCATTGGATGAACATTTACGTCATTTTGTGCATCCCAAGGCTTATTCTAATCACTTTTCGTACTTAAGGAATGTAGTTCATCCAATAAATGCGTTTGTGTCATTGGATGAACATTTACGTCATTTTGTGCATCCCAAGAGTTTTTCTAATCACTTTTATTTCATAAGGAATGTAGTTCATCAAATAAGTGTGTTTGTGTCATTGGATGAACATTTATGTCATTTTGTGCATCCCAATGCTTATTCAAATTTCTTTTCGTACTTAAGGAATGTAGTTCATCCAATAAATGCATTTGGGTCATTGGATGATCATTTACGTCATTTTGTGCATCCCAAGGCTTATTCTAATCACTTTTCGTACTTAAGGAATGTAGTTCATCCAATAAGCGCGTTTGTGTCATTGGATGAACATTTACGTCATTTTGTGCATCCCAAGGCTTATTCTAATCACTTTTCGTACTTAAGGAATGTAGTTCATCCAATAACCGCGTTTGTGTCATTGGATGAACATTTAAGCCATTTTGTGCATCCCAAGGCTTATTCTAATCACTTTTCGTACTGAAGGAATGTAGTTCATCCAACAAGAGCATTTGTGTCATTGGATGAACATTTACGTCATTTTGTGCATCCCAAGGCTTATTCTAATTTCTTTTCGTACTTAAGGAATGTAGTTCATCCAACAAGAGCATTTGTGTCATTGGATGATCATTTACGTCATTTTGTGTATCCCAAGCCTTATTCTAATCACTTTTCGTACTTAATGAATGTAGTTCATCCAATAAGCGCGTTTGTGTCATTGGATGAACATTTACGTCATTTTGTGCATCCCAAGGCTTAATGTAATCACCTTTCATACTGAAGGAATGTAGTTCATCCAACAAGAGCATTTGTGTCATTGGATGAACATTTACGTCATTTTGTGCATCGCAAGGCTTATTCTAATTACTTTTCGTATTTAAGGAATGTAGTTCATCCAATAAGCGCGTTTGTGTCATTGGATGATCATTTACGTCATTTTGTGCATCCCAAGGCTTATTCTAATCACTTTTCGTACTTAAGGAATGTAGTTCATCCAACAAGAGCATTTGTGTCATTGGATGAACATTTACGTCATTTTGTGCATCCCAAGGCTTATTCTAATCACTTTTCGTACTTAAGGAATGTAGTTCATCCAATAAGTGCATTTGTGTCATTGGATGAACATTTACGTCATTTTGTGCATCCCAAGGCTTATTCTAATCACTTTTCGTACTGAAGGAATGTAGTTCATCCAACAAGAGCATTTGTGTCATTGGATGAACATTTACGTCATTTTGTGCATCCCAAGGCTTATTCTAATTTCTTTTCGTATTTAAGGAATGTAGTTCATCCAATAAGCGCGTTTGTGTCATTGGATGAACATTTACGTCATTTTGTGCATCCCAAGGCTTATTCTAATCACTTTTCCTACTTAAGGAATGTAGTTCGTCCAATAAGTGCATTTGGGTCATTGGATGAACATTTACGTCATTTTGTGCATCCCAAGGCTTTTTCTAATCACTTTTCGTACTTAAGGAATGTAGTTCATCCAACAAGAGCATTTGTGTCATTGGATGACCATTTACGTCATTTTATGCATCCCTAGGCTTATTCTAATCACTTTTCGTACTTAAGGAATGTAGTTCATCCAATAAGCGCGTTTGTGTCATTGGATGAACATTTACGTCATTTTGTGCATCCCAAGGCTTATTCTAATCACTTTTCGTACTTAAGGAATGTAGTGCATCCAATAAGCGCGTTTGTGTCATTGGATGAACATTTACGTCATTTTGTGCATCCCAAGGCTTATTCTAATCACTTTTCGTACTTAAGGAATGTAGTTCATCCAAGAAGAGGATTTGTGTCATTGGATGAACATTTACGTCATTTTGTGCATCCCAAGGCTTATTCTAATCACTTTTCGTACTTAAGGAATGTAGTTCATCCAATAAGTGCATTTGTGTCATTGGATGAACATTTACGTCATTTTGTGCATCCCAAGGCTTATTCTAATCACTTTTCGTACTTAAGTTATGTAGTTCATCCAATAAGTGCATTTGTGTCATTGGATGAACATTTCCGTCATTTTGTGCATCCCAAGGTTTACTCTAATCACTTTTGCACTTAAGGAATGTAGTTCATACAATAAGCGCGTTTGTGTCTTTAATTTAACATTTCTGTCATTTTGTGCATCCCAAGGCTTATTATAGTCACTTTTCATACTTAAGGAATGTAGTTCATCCAATAAGTGAATTTGTTTCATTGGATGAACATTTACGTCATTTTGTGCATCCCAAGGCTTATTCTAATCACTTTTTGTTCTTAAGGAAAGTAATTCATCCAAAAAGTGCATTTGTGTAATTCGATAAACATTTATGTCATTTTGTGCATCCCAAGGCTTATTCTCATCACTTTTCGTACTTAAGGAATGTAGTTCATCCAATAAGTGCATTTGTGTCATTGTTTGAACATTTACGTCATTTTGTGCATCTCAAGGCTTATTCTAATCACTTTTCGTACTTAAGGAATGTAGTTCATCCAATAAGCGCGTTTGTGTCATTGGATGAACATTTACGTCATTTTGTGCATCTCAAGGCTTATTCTAATCACTTTTCATACTTAAGAAATGTAGTTCATCCAATATGTGCGTTTGTGTCATTGGATGAACATTTACGTCATTTTGTGCAT
Source organism: Cicer cuneatum (assembly GCA_037974295.1). NCBI lineage: Eukaryota > Viridiplantae > Streptophyta > Magnoliopsida > Fabales > Fabaceae > Cicer > Cicer cuneatum. The sequence goes on along the minus strand of JBBPBO010000004.1, from coordinate 33,061,343 downwards.
CCCAAGGCTTATTCTAATCACTTTTCGTACTTAAGGAATGTAGTTCATCCAATAAGTGCGTTTGTGTCATTGGATGAACATTTACGTCATTTTGTGCATCCCAAGGCTTATTCTAATCACTTTTCGTACTTAAGGAATGTAGTTCATCAAAGAAGAGCATTTGTGTCATTGGATGAACATTTACGTCATATTGTGCATCCCAAGGCTTATTCTAATCACTTTTCGTACTTAAGGAATGTAGTTCATCCAACAAGAGCATTTGTGTCATTGGATGAACATTTACGTCATTTTGTGCATCCCAAGGCTTATTATAATCACTTTTCGTACTTAAGGAATGTAGTTCATCCAAGAAGAGCATTTGTGTCATTGGATGATCATTTACGTCATTTTGTGCATCCCAAGGCTTATTCTAATCACTTTTCGTACTTAAGGAATGTAGTTCATCCAATAAGTGCATTTGTGTCATTGGATGAACATTTACGTCATTTTGTGCATCCCAAGGCTTATTCTAATCACTTTTCGTACTGAAGGAATGTAGTTCATCCAACAAGAGCATTTGTGTCATTGGATGAACATTTACGTCATTTTGTGCATCCCAAGGCTTATTCTAATTTCTTTTCGTATTTAAGGAATGTAGTTCATCCAATAAGCGCGTTTGTGTCATTGGATGAACATTTACGTCATTTTGTGCATCACAAGGCTTATTCTAATCACTTTTCGTACTTAAGGAATGTAGTTCATCCAACAAGGGCATTTGTGTCATTGGATGAACATTTACATCATTTTGTGCATCCCAAGGCTTATTCTAATCACTTTTCGTTCTTAAGGAATGTAGTTCATCCAATAAGTGCATTTGTGTCATTGGATGAACATTTACGTCATTTTGTGCATCCCAAGGCTTATTCTAATCACTTTTCGTACTTAACGAATGTAGTTCATCCAATAAGCGCGTTTCTGTCATTGGATGAACATTTACGTCATTTTGTGCATCCCAAGGCTTATTCTAATCACTTTTCGTACTTAAGGAATGTAGTTCATCCAACAAGAGCATTTGTGTCATTGGATGAACATTTACGTCATTTTGTGCATCCCAAGGCTTATTCTAATTTCTTTTCGTATTTAAGAAATGTAGTTCATCCAATAAGCCCGTTTGTGTCATTGGATGAACATTTACGTCATTTTGTGCATCCCAAGGCTTATTCTAATCACTTTTCGTACTTAACGAATGTAGTTCATCCAATAAGCGCGTTTCTGTCATTGGATGAACATTTACGTCATTTTGTGCATCCCAAGGCTTATTCTAATCACTTTTTGTACTGAAGGAATGTAGTTCATCCAACAAGAGCATTTGTGTCATTGGATGAACATTTACGTCATTTTGTGCATCCCAAGGCTTATTCTAATCACTTTTCGTACTTAAGGAATGTAGTTCATCCAACAAGAGCATTTGTGTCATTGGATGAAAATTTACGTCATTTTGTGCATCCCAAGGCTTATTCTAATCACTTTTCGTACTTAAGGAATGTAGTTCATCCAATAAGCGCGTTTGTGTCATTGGATGAACATTTACGTCATTTTGTGCATCCCAAGGCTTATTCTAATCACTTTTCGTACTTAACGAATGTAGTTCATCCAATAAGCGCGTTTCTGTCATTGGATGAACATTTACGTCATTTTGTGCATCCCAAGGTTTATTCTAATCACTTTTTGTACTGAAGGAATGTAGTTCATCCAACAAGAGCATTTGTGTCATTGGATGAACATTTACGTCATTTTGTGCATCCCAAGGCTTATTCTAATCACTTTTCGTACTTAAGGAATGTAGTTCATCCAACAAGAGCATTTGTGTCATTGGATGAACATTTACGTCATTTTGTGCATCCCAAGGCTTATTCTAATCACTTTTCGTACTTAAGGAATGTAGTTCATCCAATAAGTGCATTTGTGTCATTGGATGAACATTTACGTCATTTTGTGCATCCCAAGGCTTATTCTAATCACTTTACGTACTGAAGGAATGTAGTTCATCCAACAAGAGCATTTGTGTCATTGGATGAACATTTACGTCATTTTGTGCATCCCAAGGCTTATTCTAATCACTTTTCGTACTTAAGGAATGTAGTTCATCCAATAAGCGCGTTTGTGTCATTGGATGAACATTTACGTCATTTTGTGCATCCCAAGGCTTATTCTAATCACTTTTCGTACTTAAGGAATGTAGTTCATCCAACAAGAGCATTTGTGTCATTGGATGAACATTTACGTCATTTTTGCATCCCAAGGCTTATTCTAATCACTTTTTATACTGAAGGAATGTAGTTCATCCAACAAGAGCATTTGTGTCATTGGATGAACATTTACGTCATTTTGTGCATCCCAAGGCTTATTCTAATTTCTTTTCGTACTTAAGGAATGTAGTTCATCCAATAAGTGCATTTGGGTCATTGGATGATCATTTTCGTCATTTTGTGCATCCCAAGCGTTATTCTAATCACTTTTCGTACTTAAGGAATGTAGTTCATCCAATAAGCGCGTTTGTGTCATTGGATGAACATTTACGTCATTTTGTGCATCCCAAGGCTTATTCTAATCACTTTTCGTACTTAAGGAATGTAGTTCATCAAAGAAGAGCATTTGTGTCATTGGATAAACATTTACGTCATATTGTGCATCCCAATGCTTATTCTAATCACTTTTCGTACTTAAGGAATGTAGTTCATCCAACAAGAGCATTTGTGTCATTGGATGAACATTTACGTCATTTTGTGCATCCCAAGGCTTATTCTAATCACTTTTCGTACTTAAGGAATGTAGTTCATCCAATAAGTGCATTTGTGTCATTGGATGAACATTTACGTCATTTTGTGCATCCCAAGGCTTATTCTAATCACTTTTCGTACTGAAGGAATGTAGTTCATCCAACAAGAGCATTTGTGTCATTGAATGAACATTTACGTCATTTTGTGCATCCCAAGGCTTATTCTAATTTCTTTTCGTATTTAAGAAATGTAGTTCATCCAATAAGCGCGTTTGTGTCATTGGATGAACATTTACGTCATTTTGTGCATCCCAAGGCTTATTCTAATCACTTTTCGTACTTAAGGAATGTAGTTCATCCAACAAGAGCATTTGTGTCATTGGATGAAAATTTACGTCATTTTGTGCATCCCAAGGCTTATTCTAATCACTTTTCGTACTTAAGGAATGTAGTTCATCCAATAAGCGCGTTTGTGTCATTGGATGAACATTTACGTCATTTTGTGCATCCCAAGGCTTATTCTAATCACTTTTCGTACTTAAGGAACGTAGTTCATCCAATAAGCGCGTTTGTGTCATTGGATGGACATTTACGTCATTTTGTGCATCCCAAGGCTTATTCTAATCACTTTTCGTACTTAAGGAATGTAGTTCATCCAATAAGCGCGTTTGTGTCATTGGATGAACATTTACGTCATTTTGTGCATCCCAAGGCTTATTATAATCACTTTTCGTACTTAAGGAATGTAGTTCATCCAACAAGAGCATTTGTGTCATTGGATGAACATTTACGTCATTTTGTGCATCCCAAGGCTTATTCTAATCACTTTTCGTACTTAAGGAATGTAGTTCATCAAAGAAGAGCATTTGTGTCATTGGATGAACATTTACGTCATATTGTGCATCTCAAGGCTTATTCTAATCACTTTTCGTACTTAAGGAATGTAGTTCATCCAACAAGAGCATTTGTGTCATTGGATGAACATTTACGTCATTTTGTGCATCCCAAGGCTTATTCTAATTTCTTTTCGTATTTAAGGAATGTAGTTCATCCAATAAGCGCGTTTGTGTCATTGGATGAACATTTACGTCATTTTGTGCATCCCAAGGCTTATTCTAATCACTTTTCGTACTTAAGGAATGTAGTTCATCCAACAAGAGCATTTGTGTCATTGGATGAACATTTACGTCATTTTGTGCATCCCAAGGCTTATTCTAATCACTTTTCGTACTTAAGGAATGTAGTTCATCCAATAAGTGCATTTGTGTCATTGGATGAACATTTACGTCATTTTGTGCATCCCAAGGCTTATTCTAATCACTTTACGTACTGAAGGAATGTAGTTCATCCAACAAGAGCATTTGTGTCATTGGATGAACATTTACGTCATTTTGTGCATCCCAAGGCTTATTCTAATCACTTTTCGTACTTAAGGAATGTAGTTCATCCAATAAGCGCGTTTGTGTCATTGGATGAACATTTACGTCATTTTGTGCATCCCAAGGCTTATTCTAATCACTTTTCGTACTTAAGGAATGTAGTTCATCCAAGAAGAGCATTTGTGTCATTGGATGAACATTTACGTCATTTTGTGCATCCCAAGGCTTATTCTAATCACTTTTCGTACTTAAGGAATGTAGTTCATCCAATAAGCGCGTTTGTGTCATTGGATGAACATTTACGTCATTTTGTGCATCCCAAGGCTTATTCTAATCACTTTTCGTACTTAACGAATGTAGTTCATCCAATAAGCGCGTTTGTGTCATTGGATGAACATTTACGTCATTTTGTGCATCCCAAGGCTTATTCTAATCACTTTTCGTACTTAAGGAATGTAGTTCATCCAACAAGAGCATTTGTGTCATTGGATGAACATTTACGTCATTTTGTGCATCCCAAGGCTTATTCTAATTTCTTTTCGTATTTAAGAAATGTAGTTCATCCAATAAGCCCGTTTGTGTCATTGGATGAACATTTACGTCATTTTGTGCATCCCAAGGCTTATTCTAATCACTTTTCGTACTTAACGAATGTAGTTCATCCAATAAGCGCGTTTCTGTCATTGGATGAACATTTACGTCATTTTGTGCATCCCAAGGCTTATTCTAATCACTTTTTGTACTGAAGGAATGTAGTTCATCCAACAAGAGCATTTGTGTCATTGGATGAACATTTACGTCATTTTGTGCATCCCAAGGCTTACTCTAATTTCTTTTCGTACTTAAGGAATGTAGTTCATCCAATAAGTGCATTTGGGTCATTGGATGATCATTTTCGTCATTTTGTGCATCCCAAGCGTTATTCTAATCACTTTTCGTACTTAAGGAATGTAGTTCATCCAATAAGCGCGTTTGTGTCATTGGATGAACATTTACGTCATTTTGTGCATCCCAAGGCTTATTCTAATCACTTTTCGTACTTAAGGAATGTAGTTCATCAAAGAAGAGCATTTGTGTCATTGGATAAACATTTACGTCATATTGTGCATCCCAAGGCTTATTCTAATCACTTTTCGTACTTAAGGAATGTAGTTCATCCAATAAGTGCATTTGTGTCATTGGATGAACATTTACGTCATTTTGTGCATCCCAAGGCTTATTCTAATCACTTTTCGTACTGAAGGAATGTAGTTCATCCAACAAGAGCATTTGTGTCATTGGATGAACATTTACGTCATTTTGTGCATCCCAAGGCTTATTCTAATTTCTTTTCGTATTTAAGAAATGTAGTTCATCCAATAAGCGCGTTTGTGTCATTGGATGAACATTTACGTCATTTTGTGCATCCCAAGGCTTATTCTAATCACTTTTCGTACTTAAGGAATGTAGTTCATCCAACAAGAGCATTTGTGTCATTGGATGAAAATTTACGTCATTTTGTGCATCCCAAGGCTTATTCTAATCACTTTTCGTACTTAAGGAATGTAGTTCATCCAACAAGAGCATTTGTGTCATTGGATGAACATTTACGTCATTTTGTGCATCCCAAGGCTTATTCTAATTTCTTTTCGTATTTAAGAAATGTAGTTCATCCAAAAAGCGCGTTTGTGTCATTGGATGAACATTTACGTCATTTTGTGCATCCCAAGGCTTATTCTAATCACTTTTCGTACTTAAGGACTGTAGTTCATCCAATAAGCGCGTTTGTGTCATTGGATGAACATTTACGTCATTTTGTGCATCCCAAGGCTTATTCTAATCACTTTTCGTACTTAAGGAATGTAGTTCATCCAATAAGCGCGTTTCTGTCATTGGATGAACATTTACGTCATTTTGTGCATCCCAAGGCTTATTCTAATCACTTTTTGTACTGAAGGAATGTAGTTCATCCAACAAGAGCATTTGTGTCATTGGATGAACATTTACGTCATTTTGTGCATCCCAAGGCTTATTCTAATCACTTTTCGTACTTAAGGAATGTAGTTCATCCAACAAGAGCATTTGTGTCATTGGATGAAAATTTACGTCATTTTGTGCATCCCAAGGCTTATTCTAATCACTTTTCGTACTTAAGGAATGTAGTTCATCCAATAAGCGCGTTTGTGTCATTGGATGAACATTTACGTCATTTTGTGCATCCCAAGGCTTATTCTAATCACTTTTCGTACTTAACGAATGTAGTTCATCAAATAAGCGCGTTTCTGTCATTGGATGAACATTTACGTCATTTTGTGCATCCCAAGGCTTATTCTAATCACTTTTTGTACTGAAGGAATGTAGTTCATCCAACAAGAGCATTTGTGTCATTGGATGAACATTTACGTCATTTTGTGCATCCCAAGGCTTATTCTAATCACTTTTCGTACTTAAGGAATGTAGTTCATCCAACAAGAGCATTTGTGTCATTGGATGAACATTTACGTCATTTTGTGCATCCCTAGGCTTATTCTAATCACTTTTCGTACTTAAGGAATGTAGTTCATCCAATAAGTGCATTTGTGTCATTGGATGAACATTTACGTCATTTTGTGCATCCCAAGGCTTATTCTAATCACTTTACGTACTGAAGGAATGTAGTTCATCCAACAAGAGCATTTGTGTCATTGGATGAACATTTACGTCATTTTGTGCATCCCAAGGCTTATTCTAATTTCTTTTCGTATTTAAGAAATGTAGTTCATCCAATAAGCGCGTTTGTGTCATTGGATGAACATTTACGTCATTTTGTGCATCCCAAGGCTTATTCTAATCACTTTTCGTACTTAAGGAATGTAGTTCATCCAACAAGAGCATTTGTGTCATTGGATGAACATTTACGTCATTTTGTGCATCCCAAGGCTTATTCTAATCACTTTTCGTACTTAAGGAATGTAGTTCATCCAATAAGTGCATTTGTGTCATTGGATGAACATTTACGTCATTTTGTGCATCCCAAGGCTTATTCTAATCACTTTACGTACTGAAGGAATGTAGTTCATCCAACAAGAGCATTTGTGTCATTGGATGAACATTTACGTCATTTTGTGCATCCCAAGGCTTATTCTAATCACTTTTCGTACTTAAGGAATGTAGTTCATCCAATAAGCGCGTTTGTGTCATTGGATGAACATTTACGTCATTTTGTGCATCCCAAGGCTTATTCTAATCACTTTTCGTACTTAAGGAATGTAGTTCATCCAACAAGAGCATTTGTGTCATTGGATGAACATTTACGTCATTTTTGCATCCCAAGGCTTATTCTAATCACTTTTTATACTGAAGGAATGTAGTTCATCCAACAAGAGCATTTGTGTCATTGGATGAACATTTACGTCATTTTGTGCATCCCAAGGCTTATTCTAATTTCTTTTCGTACTTAAGGAATGTAGTTCATCCAATAAGTGCATTTGGGTCATTGGATGATCATTTTCGTCATTTTGTGCATCCCAAGCGTTATTCTAATCACTTTTCGTACATAAGGAATGTAGTTCATCCAATAAGCGCGTTTGTGTCATTGGATGAACATTTACGTCATTTTGTGCATCCCAAGGCTTATTCTAATCACTTTTCGTACTTAAGGAATGTAGTTCATCAAAGAAGAGCATTTGTGTCATTGGATAAACATTTACGTCATATTGTGCATCCCAAGGCTTATTCTAATCACTTTTCGTACTTAAGGAATGTAGTTCATCCAACAAGAGCATTTGTGTCATTGGATGAACATTTACGTCATTTTGTGCATCCCAAGGCTTATTCTAATTTCTTTTCGTATTTAAGAAATGTAGTTCATCCAA